>CM066039.1:238965225-239565225 GCA_033557465.1 Ichthyophis bannanicus | reverse complement strand
GCCCTAAGTACGGTCAGTATGCCAAGCAATTATCATGCCCATACTAGACTATGCAAACTTGATCTACCACAGACTACCCAAACAATACCTCCAGCCTCTCCAACTGGTACAAAACACGGCGGCCCGGATTATAACAAATATGGCAAGAAACGCACCCCAATTCTTCAACAACTACACTGGCTACCCATCCACTCACGAGTGAGATACAAAGCAACTCTAAATGTCTTCAAAATCTTCCATAACCTCTCAGCCACCGCCCTTCAGAGCATACTCACCAAGGACTCCAGCACAAGACCCAGACGAAGCAACATGGTGAATAAACTCATCATTCCCATAATATATCAACAATCCATCCAATGCACCACAAAAAGAGCACCATCCCTGGCAGTGCCCGCATTGTGGAACATACTACCTGAACCAAAGAGAACCACAAATGGCATCAAGGACTTTCGGAAAATGCTGAAGACACTTCTCTTGCACAAATACTATGGACCTACCCAAAGCCCATAGCCCCCACCTCTATTCTCATGCATGCCCCCGCCCCCTACCTCAATATGTATCTGACTCAACCTTGTAAACCACTTTGATTAAAGGAAAAGGTGGTATATAAAACTTGATAAATAAATAAATGACATGACGGACTCTTGCGTTCTGAACAAGCTGTAATCTTTGCAATTGATTTTTCAGTAGACCAATACAAAGGGAATTACAATGGTTCAATTGAATAGGGATGAGAATATACGTTTATCAGGAGAAAATCACAGCTATCTAAATATGGACATAGTTACCTAATATTCCAAAGATGAAAATAACAAGATTTCACAAGGGATTCAAAGGGGATCATGACGTAAAATTCACTAGCAGTGGTTGGTGAATTGCTATGCATCTCTTAGGAGAGAACAAAGGTTCTTCCTCAAGTCTTCCTAAGTACCTTCACCTGGTGACTCCATTGTATAATATCTATTCTAAATCTCAACAAGGCAACACTATTATTGAAGTATGGTATGAAAGAAAAAGAAAAATATATACTAGCCGCACGTCACCTAGGATAAAATGGTACCCACTAAGGCTAACTATGGTGATAGTCCTGACAATGTAGATGAGGATAGCATCCCTGCCACAGATAAAGACCATAGTGAGCTTGTTCATGAAACCACAGTGGCAGAAGATACTGTAAACTACAGAAGTTAATGAAAAGTTAAGAGGATTAACTTCAACAATAAGGACTTGCGCTAAGGCCGTCAGGAATCACACCTTTTCTTTATACGCACCATCCCTCTGGAATGTCCTTCCTGCTTCAGTCCAGGTCATTGCGGACCAGTCTACATTCAGAAAGGCACTAAAGACCCACCTGTTCCAGCTAGCTTATGACCACATAACTTAATGAAGGACTTTCATAGTGCTGGCTTCTTCACTTATAGAGACTTTACCTTGAGGCCCGGCCGCACAACATGTAATTAGTTCTCCCTCCCTACCCTTTGTCCCACCCCTTTTCCCCCTCCCCTCCAACCTTTTATCCCCTGAATGTTGTCATAATCGTTTGCTTCTATTTTGTTCTATGTTAACTAGATTTGATGTTTTATGCCTTTCTATGTAAAGTTGCTTGACTGTTCACGTTCCATGTAAACCGCGCTGATACTAAATAGTGCGGTATATAAAAGCAAATAAATAAACTACAATTGTGGATTTCTGCAGATAAAGAGGAAGTATTGTACTGCTACGTTTATACTACAAACCGTATATTTAAATCAAGATGGTATACAAAGAGATCTGCCAAAAGCTGGAAGAAAGAGGAATATTGCCATGAAGAAATGTAGTCAGACCAAGAAAAGGAAATGCAGTTCAGAGATCAAGAAAAAAGAAATGCTGTCAGAAACCAAGGAAATGTGGCAGAAAGATAACAAGTATTTCTCCTTGTGTTGGGTGTCATGGGCTCGATTAAGAGGAATTTCCAAGCACACTTTGATAGATTATCCATATGTTTTACATCTTATGAACTCAAAAGAGGCTCTCTTTGGCAAGATGCAAGTACTATGCCAATCCTTAGCAGTAAATATGAGAGACTGAAATCATACTCCACATACCCTGGCTTTGGAGTGAGGTTCATGATTGTCATGATATCTACAAAACTAACCATTTGGAGAAATTGCCCCTAATGTAGGCTTTGTGGTCATAAAGGAGTCCAGATAAACTCACAGTATCCTAACTTCTTCTATGGGAGCTAAACAGTAGACTCTCTACACCTCCAGTGCTAGAGTCATGTGTGACTGTACTTTATAATCTCCTACTAATAACTCATGTAATGACCAAGGGACCTACGTTTAGTGGCCAAACACAGGTAAAGTTAAGCAGACCACTTTATCCAGATATTCAACCCAATTAAGTTCAGGCAGAACATTCAGTCAGATTTAACTAGACAAAATTGCTTCTTTAACTTCAGCCCTGCACTCTGGCCATCTAGAGTTAACTGGGTAATTTTGGCAAGCACGTATGGAATATTAATTCTGGCCAACCAGAGTTTAAACCAGGAATAGGGAACACTGCCCCCCCCCCCCTCCCCAGCAACTCTTCTTTTTCACTGGCTAAATTTTGTCTGATCAATCATTTGTCCAGACAATATTTAGCTGATCAATGTAAGGGAGGTGGAAATTTGGGACACCAAGGTTTGTATGGCTACTTCCGAAGCACTTCCAAAGTAGTTCCTTCCACACAGAGGGAGATAATCTTTATCTTAAGGTCTTTTCTCCTCTTTTTGAGTGATGATCTTCTGTCGGTCAGTTTTCTCTGAGTTTGGATTTTAGGAACTACATTTCCTTAGCCTTTGGCATAGTGAGTATGATGTAGAGGAATTGCTATCAGGCCTCTATGCATCTGGTTGGAACCGGACGCACAGAGGTAGACACTATTCTGATCTCGTGGGGCATGTCTAGCCTCCGCGGGATCAGAATCATGTCTAAGTCTGTACGTGCAGGCCGGGACCCTATTCCAGTCGGCCTGCATGTACAGGCTTCTGCCTGGCTAATTCAGTCAGGCTCACATGGCTAGAGTCGGGCTGCGGGGAATCTCCTGCAGCCCCCACCCTTTGCTGCTGCCCAGGCTTGCCATCCACCAATGTTAGGGGAGCTTATTCCACCTCAGAGGTGGAATAAGTTCCCTGTCTAGTCTGCTGGCCCCGGATGTACAGGGCCAACTTCATAATCGGCCCTGTACGTCCGGGACCACGGACTGCCCACTGCCAGCCCTAACTCTGCCTCTGCCCTGACCCCTCCCCTCCCCTGTCTAGCCTCCCTGTACAAACTCTTTGTTTGTATGGGGAGACTTAGTCAGGGATGGCGAGGGGGACAAATAGTGGGGATGAACGTTCCAATGGGGACCTCTATATTTTCTTTCCCTAATCATAGATTCTCATAGTGGCTTGGGTTTTCTTTTGCCATCAATAATGGACTGTTTTTAAGACTGTTTTTTTTTTGTTTCCTGGAGGTCAGGTTGCCAAACTTTTTCAGGATTCAAGTCTGGGGAATATTGTAAATATCTTAGTGACCCGCCTGATTGTGCTGACTGAGGATCAGGTAAGAAGAATAAAAAATTCACTGGATGGGTAATTGCCTTCTCCCCTAGAAAATCTCAGAGCAACCACTTAAATATCTTTTAATAGAAGGGGGCTGACCTGCACAGAGCTGCAGTTACAACCACTCTAGCTACCTTACTGGGCAGACTAGATGGACAATATTGGTCTTTATCTTTATTTTATTTTTATTTATTTAGTAAGGACTTATATACCGCTCCTTCCAGCGATCAGAAGCGGTTTGATTACAATTACGGGATTTGTCATAAATTACAGACAGAATTATTTGGGGATTAGATAGAGAGAGCAGGGGGGGGGATACACAGCACACATATGCGGGTCCATATAAAGACCTTAGCTATTATCATACATTTACACAGGCACTAACCACCATATATTTACATTTGTACATACTGCAATTCAATTTCTTTTGTCCTTTTGGATTTTCATCTGGTATAATGACAATTGAACAGGTGCGTCTTCAGTTGTTTTCTGAAATTGCTTATGTCTTTAATTTCTCTCAGCTCGTGTGGGAGCTGGTTCCATAACGTGGGGGCAGATAAGGAGAACGCTCTGCGACTAGTATCTGCCATCATATACTATGTTACTATGACTACCTTACTACCAGGAAATCTTGTCTTGGAGATTTTATGATGGCACTTATTTGCAGGGGAATTTAAAATAGTTTGATCTTCAGTGTATAAGCAGCTGAGCATAGTCGGTTATTGCATCCATTGGGCACAGCTAACCATAGTGACATCATGATCAGCTGCCAAAATATTATAAATAGCGACTAAGGGGTATGTTTACTAAACCGTCTTAACGTAGCAATGGCAATGTTATCGCGCAGTACGTAATGTTATCGCGCGATAATGTCTCCGGCGGCGGTGGTGAGGTGCACAGAGGGAGGAGAAAGGTACCCCAGAGGGTGGAGTAAGGCTCCCCAGGGGCGGAGAGAAGGGGGTCAATGGGCGGATAGTGCGCGGGGAGTGGATCCATGCACACTAACGCCGTGAAATAAAGCTCTGAAAATTAGCACCAGTGAAAACCTTGTGCTAGGCACATTTGCAGGACAGAGAAACCATTTCAGTCAGCAATGTACAGCAAATGCAGGGAAACCCAGAAAAGTGATAGTAGTGATACATGTGCAGGAACCAAAAAGGCAAATAAACATATAAAATAACCAGAACCACATTTGAAATCCCAATAACCAAGCTGGCCAATAGTGATATTAATGATAAACATAAAGCAACACTACTGACAAAGCGTAAAAAGGAAGATATCATGTTTGGAAGGGTCTATGCTCTGTCCCCCTACAAAGTGAATGATCCCACATTGAAATAGCGGTGATCAGGGTTGTTGTCGTTTATATTGGGCAGGTCTGTCAGGGCATGCACATGTGCAGCAACAGCAGAGTGGGCACGTAGGAAACGGCAACTGTACTGATGCTGTAAATGGGATACAGGGGGCTGCAGGCGGCACATGCTGTGGTCCAGCTGGGGCACAGTGCGGAGTAGGAAGATGTCTAGGTGGCACCTAGGAATGCTGAAACTGTAAAGCAGCAAGACAGCAACTGACGAGGGTCCAACATGGGCACGAGTGTGTGTCCCACAGTGTCACAGGGGATACTACCCAGCAGGTACCCCTAAGGGCACATAACATTGGCAGGCGGTGCCGGGGGGGAAGTGTGCATGTCCATGTAGGCACCCCTATCTGACAACCCACACCATAAGCAGCTGCCTACCGGCACACTGGATGACCTGGGACTGCGCACCACCAGCACCACCAGCATAAGGGCATGTCAGCATGGTGGTGGAGGTTTGCTGGTGGCGGAGGGGGCAGTGGCATCTGCCCACAGCAGCCATTGGCCAAACCCCATTTAGGTGGGTGCCATGCACTGCAACAGACAAGGTCTGCCTGACGAACAGTCATGGTATCCCCAGGTAATGACCTGCCCCTGTGGCAATAGTTTGGTGCAGTACACACAGCCAGTGTGTTCAGGGGCACCTTACTGAGCCCACACTGCTTGCACTGTTTCCAGTGTTAGCCTGCCAATGTGCATAATGAGGAGCAAGGTACTGTGGGTTTAGCCTGAACAGGGTGGCCTGGGCAGGATGCATCTGCACAGGGTATAGGGCAATGGCTGGGACATTGTAGTGCCCGACCACCACCTGCACGGACAGGGTGGCCACAGCATGTCATGCTGGGAGGTCACTCTCACCCTGACTGAGCAGTGACCACGGCATGGCTAGGTTCCCCCATAGTGCTATGCAGCATTTCTCTCAAGTGATATTTATGGATTCTCTTTTCTGGGGCCCAATCACTGACATACCTGCTTGGTGTGTGTGTGCTCACATCCCATTTGTGGATGCACAAAGTTCTTCCAGGAACATGCACTATGTGCTAGCTAGCAGACTGTCTGCAGTTAGCATGTGTATGGCTGGAACACCTTGCAGGGTGGAGACTGACTGTGCTCTCTGCTGGTGAATGTCAGATAGTGGTGGGGGGCAGCTGAGCTTCTCCAGCATTCTTCCTGTCTGCCATTGCCTCATGTGATGCGTACAGATCTGCATCGACTACCCTGTAGCGTGCCTGTTCCCCAGCAGGACTGGAGTTGATGGTCCTCTCTACTGCCACCATTGCAGAGATGTACAATGTGGATCTGTTGGTGGGAGATCCTGCCCCCCCCCACCATGAGCCATAGAGGGTGGGTTGGGTGGTGCTACATAATCCGCTTTTAGGTCCAAACACCCCCCCTTCACCTATAACATGTGACCATGGCACCCACAGGATATGCACTATTCTGGGTGCATCATAGTTCACAAGGGCTAGACATGACTGGGAAATACAGATGGACACAGGTGTATCCTAGGTGTGTCTGCAAGGACTACCTATCACACACTGGCACTGATGGGGGCCTGCAGCACATCTTTTCTCAGCCATGTCAGGTGCTGCAGACTTCATGCTGGGTGCCCCACCTCACCCTCAGGGTGAGCACACGACCCGCACAATGTCACGGTCTGTCGCTACTCTGTGCCAGTAACACACACGGTCAGTTCCCCCTACCAGGCCTAGGTGCTGTGGGGGTGCATACCTCATTATGTGATCAGCTGTAGACTGCTGATCTGCATGTGCAGTGCATCATGGGTACGGGTGGGTTTACCCTATCCTAACCACAGCAGACAGTTTGTGTGGTGACCTGCAGTCTTTCTGTAGCCAGTCAGCAGTGTGGTAGTAGCTATAGAGATGTAGCCTACTGGTTACTTCAATGACTGTGGAGGCAGAGGTCATGGATTCAATCCTTCAGTGGTGTAATCTAAAAAGGCTGTGTGAGGCATTTTCTTTTAATTTAAATCAGTGCTGCCAGCAGAAACACCCTCACAGTGCTGCAGCCTAAGGTGCCTCATAGGCGCCCTATACAGCGCCCTACAGGGCACATTATAGGGTGCCTTGGCAGACAGGGCATTTTATATTTATATATTTTTTTTTTTATTTATTTACATTCTCTTATATACCGCGCTATTCTGCATCAGTGCGGTTTACATTGAACAAACTGAAATTACATTGAACAGGGCATTATAACTTGGAGATAACTATTTTACAGGGAACATGGGCTATGGAGGGTTAAGTGGCTTGCCCAAGACCACAAGGAGCACCTGTGGGACTAGAAACCCCAGTCCTTCCGGCCCAAGGTTGCTGTCCTCTAGTGGGATTTGAACCCCCGACCTTCCGGCCTGAAGTAGCTTGCCCCAACCACTAGGCCACTCCTCCACTCCTGTCTAATGTGACCTATGGGGCGCCTTATGAGGCACCTTAGGTTACGGCACTGTGAGGGTGTTTTTGCTGGCAGCACTAATTTAAATTAAAAGAAAATGCCTCAGACAGCCTTTTTAGATTACACCACTGCGGGATCAAACCCATGACCTCTGTCTCCACAGTCATTGCAATAACCAGTGGGCTACATTGTTATAGCTTCTAATACTGTGCTGGCATGTACTTAAGGTTAACGCGCGTTAACTTGCCACGGCGCCCACTATCGCACGATACATATTCTTGCTACCTTAGGACTCGAACTCCCACTTCGTATATGGCATTCTTCACATTATCCCTTCAACTAACGCCGGTAACATTAGGACGGTTTAGTAAACATACCCCTAAGCATGTCACAGTCCAATGTACGCTTTTGCATTTACACTCACATAAAAAGGCCCTGTGTACATTAATCTCTCTTCTTAATTCTCCTATCCTCTCTACAAGGACTCTCCTTATTTATCCGCAGCCAACTCTCACTAGACATTGTCTTCAATTCACCCTCACTTGCGAGGATGACACCTATTGGAAAACAATCACCTCCTCAACACACCAATAATCCCCATATACTTCAATGGCATCCCTGTCCTAATTGTCAGAATTTTATTCATTTTAATGACTGAAAACCATGCCAGCGTCATTCCTTAGTGACTCAAGAGGTTGAAGAACTGAAATTTGAGATTGCAGACCTGCTATCAGTAATCTGTGAACTATCATTAAAATCATCTCTAATACCTGAGGATTGGAGGATCGCCAATGTAACACCAATTTTTAAAAAGGGTTCGAGGGGTGATCCGGGAAACTACAGACCGGTGAGCCTGACATCAGTACCGGGAAAAATGGTAGAAACCATCATAAAGAATAAAATTACTCAGCATATAGATAGTCATGACCTAATGGGAGACAGCCAACATGGCTTTAGACAAGGAAGATCTTGTCTTACTAATCTGTTATGTTTTTTTGAAGGAGTGAATAAACAGGTGGACAAAGGTGAGTCGGTTGATATTGTGTATCTGGACTTTCAGAAAGCCTTTGACAAGGTCCCTCATCAGAGACTTTTGGCAAAACTAAAGAGTCATGGGATAGGAGGCAGTGTACTACTGTGGATCAGGAACTGGTTAAAAGATAGAAAGCAGAGGGTAGGGCTAAATGGCCAATTTTCCCAATGGAGAAAGGTGAATAGTGGTGTACCCCAGGGATCTGTGCTGGGTCCGCTGCTTTTTGACATATTCATAAATGACCTGGAAAGTGGAATAACGAGTGAGGTTATCAAATTTGCTGATGACACAAAACTATTTAAAGTTGTTAAAACCCAGGAGGATTGTGGAAAATTGCAAGAGGATCTTGATAAATTGGAAGACTGGGCATCAAAATGGCAGATGAAATTTAATGTGGAGAAGTGCAAGGTTATGCACCTAGGGAAGAACAACCCAAACTATGGTTACACGATGCAAGGTTCCACATTAGGAACCACCACCCAAGAAAAAGATTTAGGCGTCCTTGTGGATACCATGTTAAAACCCTCGGCCCAGTGTGCAGCGGCGGCCAAGAGAGCAAATAGAATGCTAGGTATGATAAGGAAAGGAATGGAAAATAAAACAAAAGATATTATAATGCCTCTATATCGTTCCATGGTGAGACCGCACCTTGAATATTGTGTGCAATTCTGGTCGCCGTATCTTAAAAAGGATATAGCGATTTTAGAAAAGGTTCAGAGAAGAGCCACCAAAATGGTAAAGGGGATGGAAGGCTACTCCTATGAAGAAAGGCTAAAAAGGTTGGGGCTCTTTAACCTGGAAAAGAGACGGCTGAGGGGCGATATGATAGAAGTCTATAAATTAATGAACGGAGTGGAACGGGTAAACGTAGATCGATTGTTTACCTTATCAGAATATAGAAAGACTAGGGGACATGCAATGAAGCTACAGGGTAAACTATTTAAGACTAATAAAAGAAAATATTTTTTCACTCAACGTGTAATCAAACTCTGGAATTTGTTACCGGAGGATGTAGTAAAGGCTGTTAGTGTAGCTGGGTTTAAAAAAGGTTTGGACAAGTTCCTGGAGGAAAGGTCCATAAACCATTATTAAGAAGGGACCCAGGATATCAATGCTTGAACCAATACAAGCATTGTGGAACCTGTGTCCCTTGGGGAAACTGCTAGGTACGTATGACCTAGATTGGCCACTGTTGGAAACAGAATACTGGGCTTGATGGACCTTGGTCTGACCCAGTATGGCATATCTTATGTTCTTATGTTCTTATGAGAGCGTTGCCTAGAGGCCAGCATCCATACTCTCCAGTACCTTTTGCATAGGAGGATAATGTCTCCTTAAATTGTTTATAGTGCTTCTCTTTGACAGCCTACTATTAGTCACTATTAGAAAAATACTTGACCTCCCCCTAGCCATGGACTGCAAGTGCTTCATTCAGTGCTGGCTTGTGTGCTGGTGCAGTAGTATGAAGCACTACCAAAAATAAATTAAGAGACTACAGATGCAAAAAGGTAATTGGGAAGGATGATAGGAAGAGATGTGGAAGGGAAGGGATTGAGTGTGGAAAGTTGAATATTTGATCCACCATCTGTCTCTGGCTTCTTTAACGGCAGTCTCAGGCCAAGATGCATGAGCCTAGGCTGGGAATCAAACTCTGATTTCTACTTCATTTCTACCACTAGAACATTTCTGGCTGAGTATAGTAGGGGCTTATATTAGAAGCATCTCTACGTGTAAATAGCGGCATTTACAGGTGTAGATTAGAATACATGTGTAAATGCGATTTTAGAAAGCTGCTATTTACACATCGAGATCTACATCATGCAGAAATTCCAAATGGGCATGGTTTGGGAGTGGCCTATTTTACAAAGGAAATCCACGTATATGACCAAAGATTTCAATTTCATGTTTTACACCAGCTCAGAGGCAAACATTTCAAGCAAGGCTCTACATGAGGGATTAAGGGAGTAATTCTCCTTAATTTCCCATTGTTTATTTCCTCCTTCAAAATTTATAATCTGTAAAATTGTGGGCTCTCTACTTAATTTGCAGGACTGGTACATATAGGGGCTTGCTTATTAGTGTGCTAACCATTAGCATGGGGTTTAATGTGTGCTAAGGGTGCACCAGCAGCACAGCACCCTGAGCTAAATACCCCATGCTAACCAGTTAGCGCATCATTGGACAGGGACTGGGCGAGTTAGGGGCATAATGTAGGAATTGATGGTGCATCATAGTTAGTACAGGCAATTTGGGTGTGTGCTAACTGTGCCTGTTGCCATTAGCACAGATGCATTTAATGCCACCTAAGTGGATGCCAGCTGGCACAATACTGTGTGTTAGCATCTCACTATGGGAAGGGGGGATGGACACACATGCCCCCAAACATTAACATAGGCCTCCATGCTAATTTGATGGCACAATTGCGCCCTACCAGCATGCACCTTAGTAAACATGCCCCAAAGTTTTCTGAAATGCCCCGATACACGTGTAAATGCTAGCATTTACACGTGGAAGTTGCAAAATTGATACTTCCACTTAGTGTTGTATTGTTTTTTCATGTGTAGATTTATAAAATGGCTCCTCTCACTGTACATGGAGGCAAGTCTAGGTGCACAACTGCATGTTGTTAATTCCCCTCTACATGACCTATCTAAAATTAGCCTTCACATTCCTTCCTCGTATTATGGTAATTCTCTAGTTCATTAAAAAAACCAATCAGGATTAGAGTTTCTGGAATGTAACCAGAATTATTATTTTTTTTTATTACACAATCATCTTGTCCCCCAGACATTTCATGATAGCCTGGCCATAACACTTTCTAGAGTGCCTTATAGTCAGCAAACCTACTACAACTCCTTAGCATGTCCAATCATTTCTCTCTACAGCCAACACTGGAAATTAACCATCATGCTGGCAAGTCTCTGGACAGCTTCTGCAAGTGGCAAAAATCTATTATGAGCAGGAATACTCATGGAAATGCCATCCCAGAGAACGGCATTGCCAATCATGACACTGCTGTACTCATCACCAGGTGAGACACCCTCCCCAGGAGTCATACTAATCCACTCTTAAGAATTTTTATGTCATACAGTAAATCCGTATCCAGCAGTTGCCATATGCAAGCCTTCTGTAGAAATCCTAAGTAGTGTTACATGAGATACTGTATATTCATCGGTGCTGAATATCTGGTTTTGTCACCACCCTCCATTGCTATCTGGTCAGTGGCAATATTCAGCTGCTAACCAGATATAGGACCAAACCAAGGGCTTTTGCCACCATAGGCAGCCACTCTGTGCTGCCCCCCCCCCCCCCCATCTCATCTGGGAGAGGAGGGTGGCATGGCAATCCCTACATGCTGCTTTTTATTTTTTTTAAAAAAAGCGGTTTTCTAATGCCGCAATGGGCTTTAAAGTGCCTGCTCCTGTGTGTGTGCCCTCACCCTGCCGCTCCTGTCCCCTCTAACAGGAAGTTGTATCGAAAGGGGGGCAGGATTGGCAGGCCATAAGGGCATGCACGTGTGTGGCCACTTTAAGGTCCACCACAGCAACAGAAAGCTGCCAATTTTAAAGAGTGTGGGGGGGCTGGGGTCACCATGCCACCCACCAGGACCTGCCATTCTAGATGGCTGCCTAGTCTGATTAGTGGACGGCCTGGCCCTGACCAGATAGCAAAATCATATAAAGTTGACCTGTTCTAACTTTATGTGGTTACCTATCCGGTTAGCAGGCTGACAATCACTGCTGACTGGATAGGTGACAGGACCGCCCATGAACTTCCCCTGTACTATCCAGTTTCTGCCAAGGCAATCTGGTGATATTCAGCAGTACTGGCCAGTTAGTGCTGTGGAATATTGGGCTCAGCAGGGTTTATGCAGTTAGCAGGTTCTGCTAACTGCATGAACTCTTTTGCAAATCGGACCCATTATTTATATGGTGCTAGCAAATAGACTTCAGCTATGTTGTTTTAAAGTATTTTAACTCGCATTTGTCACAAAGAGAAGAGGGTGCTTCATATCAGCAGTGAGTTGCATTGACAGACGTTTGTATTTGGGGTCTCATTAATGATAAAACACAAGGTGTTGTAGAGCAAGAATGAGGTGCATTGGTAGAGCTGTGAGGGAGGTTGGCACTGACTGCACCATACACCCCGGTCATTGATTTTTTTTTTGTCTCTCCTCTTGATGAATGGTAAGATGTACCCAAATTGAAAATGAATAAGTGACTTTTGTCAGAAAAACCCTGTTAAAGATTCAAGAGAATTAATGAAAAAATCCATATTCATATATTGCCAGGGGAAAGGCATGTTTAGCAAATGGTTTCTGTTTCCTCCCTGCTAGTTTAATCAATTCCTCTTCACTCCCTGCAGTTTGAACCTGCTTTTGAAAACCACTGCTGCCTTCCTACCTCCGTTTCCATCGTGGTCTCTGGCAGGTGGCAGAGGTGGTGCCAAACCATCAGATCTTTCCCTGCCAGAATGTACAATTGAATCAGTTCTTTGAAATTGATCTATGAAGGTTTTCTTTAATCTCCAGGAACAAGCAGGAATGTAGTCTTCACATATGGGTATCGTCGGTACAGACGGAGCCTGCGCGGGAAAGCTCCCCAGCGTCCAATAGGAAAGCCTTTGGGAGCATCCCACAGCACCTGCGTGCTGCCTTCCCGCCTTTCCCAACTGTCCCTCTCCAGTTCTTCGTTTTCCGCTGAGCCGATAGGTCGCACATCCTGTCACTGCAGAAAATATTCCCTTTTATTCTTCTTTTTTGTGGACGTGTCTGCCTTCCCTCGACGCTACACCGGTTCCGCCGGTTCTTCTTTCTATTTTCTTAAAAAAAAAACAAAAAAAAAACTTTTCTTCTGGAGTCTTTTCCAGGTATTTTCTCCTCAGGTGCCATGCACCATTTTGGGCACTAGGCCCAACTTTTCCTTTAAAATGGAAAAACCCGCTTCGGGTTTTAAAAAGTGTTCCAAGTGTGGTGGTACCATCTCTGTCACCGACACCCGTGAGTGGTGCCTCAAATGTTTAGGTCCTGACCACTATATTTCAGAGTGTGTTGCCTGTGGGATGATGTTGAAGAGGGGCCGGCAAAACCGAGCTGCTAAACTTAGCATGCTTTTTCCCTCCGATGCAGCGTCAGTGGCATCGATGTCTTCCAGGGTTTCGTCTTCCTCCCATGGATCTCAGGTAACTAAACATAAATCTGGCCGGTCCTCAAAGGGTAGATCTCCTTCTAAGCATCGAGATGCCTCTGGCGTTGCCCTTGAGGGACTTGTACCGGCAAAATTGCCCTGTTGGGAGGCTTCGGCTTCCAAAGCACTAACGGGGCTCCAGGATGTTCTCGAGGCCTCAACCTTGGCAGAACTACTGGTGCCATGCTCTGGGGTACCGGCTGCTTCATCCTGTACCGATACCCAAGCATCGGCAGCATCGATAGACCAGAGATTCTTGGCTATTGAACGCATTCTGGCGGCTCTTCTCATGGCCTCGATGCCCTTGAAACCGCTTCAGACAATTCAACCGGTACCAGCACCGACACCGGTACCAGTACCGACTGCATTGACATCTGCAAGTATTCTACCGGGACCGAGTTATGCTTATCCATCCGGTATCGACAAGTCGGTACCGGACCCCTCTGATGCCAACTTCGATCGGTACCAGTATCGTGCCTTGCACGATCACCCGGATCGGAGATACTTTGAATCCTCGGATGAGTCTGAAGACTCTGAAAGCTCTGCCGATACCAGAGTACTTCTTCCTGAGGACTCTTCTTCTCCTCAACGTAGGATGTCTCCTCCAGAGGATATGTCCTTTTAGGATTTTATTCGAGATGTGGCTCCAGGTCTTTCCATCACAGTGGCTCCTGAAAAAGAGCCTAGGGCAAAGGAATTGGAAATCCTGCAATACCCTAAAGCTCCCAAGGAGGCAGCTACCTTACCTATTCATGAGATCTTGCATGATCTCAAGTTAAGGATGTGGGAAACACCTCTAACCACTTCTCCTCACTCTTGAAGGCTCAACACCATGTATCGAGTTCCTCCTTGTCCTGGGTTTCAAAAGACTCAGCTACCACACCATTCCATGGTGGTGGAATCAGCTATGAGAAGGATCAAGAGTGCAAAAAGACATGCATCTAATCCTCCAGGACGTGAGTGTAGGACTCTTGACGCCTTTGGACATCGAACCTTCCAGGCTTTCATGCTTTCTGCTAGGATCAGTTCCTATATATTATATATGGGAATGTTCCTTAAGGAGGTCATGGGAGATTTAGAGCTTATGAGCCCTCTCCTTCCTGATGATAAGAGGCAGAATTACCTTGCCCTTGTCAAACATGCTCAGGATGTTTCCAAGTTTGTAAATTGTGCAGCCTTTGACTGCTTTGAGTGCATAAGCATCACCTCTGCTATTGCCTAGGTGCACGTAGGATTGCCTGGCTCCAGGCATCTGACTTGGAACTTTGGGTACAGGATAAACTGAGGAATATTCCTTGCACAGGAGAGAATCTCTTTGGCAAGAATTGGCAGGAAAACGCTAATGAGATAGATGCTGACAATATCACCTTGGATAGATTATCTAAATCTACAGCTGATCCTGCAAGGAAAATATCCTACAAGAAACCATTCTTCAGTAAGAAGAAGAAGTTTACCCCTCCTATACCCAGCAGGGGCATCGTTTAGGTCAGTCTGCCCAAAAGGGACAGCAGCAACAACCTAGGCAAAGAAAAACAAAATCTGCTAAGCCTCAACCGGCTCAGCAGACTCAGCCTCCACAGGGGCTTTGACTCCTATCTAGAGGACTTTGTCTTCCTGGCCCTGAACGTCCCAGAGCCTTCCACCATTCCAGGAAGGTTATGTCATTTTGCCCCCAGATGGGGGCAGATAACAGCAGGAAATTGGACTCTGTCCATTGTAAGAGAGGGGTATAAGCTTTATTTCCTCAGCATGCCCCCTCCTACAATGGTAAGACAGTTCAATTCTCAGACCTCTCTCAAAGCCCAGTTAGGTCAAGAGGTCACTTTGCTACTTGCCCAGGGGGCAATAGAAGAGGTACCCTTTCTCCAACAGGGTACAGGGTTCTACTCCCCCTATTTTCTTATTCCAAAGAAAACAGGAGGACACAGACCCATTTTGGACCTCAGAGAATTGAACAAATTCCTGTTCAAAGAGAAATTCAAAATGATTTCTCTAGGAACTCTGCTGCCATACCTTCAAAGTCAGGATTGGCTTTGATCTCTAGATCTCAAGGATGCGTACACTCATGTTCTCATCCATCCAACTCATCGAAAGTTCCTTCGCTTTCTATTTCAAGGGAAGCACTACCAATACAGGGTTCTTCCTTTTGGCCTGGCCTCGGCACCAAGGGTGTTCACAAAATGCATGGCTGTGGTGGCAGCATTTCTTCGCACCCTGGGAGTATTTGTCTTCCCTTATTTAGACGACTGACTCATTTGAGCCCCTTCAGAGCCAGAGGCCAGAATTTCTCTCTCTTGCACAATGCGCATCCTTCAGTATTTGGGACTTGTCATAAACTTCCCAAAATCCATCCTTGCTCCCACTCAGTCTCTAGAGTTTATAGGAGCTAAGGGCCTATCTTCCACAGCCCCGCTGCCTTCGCATTGTGCAGTTAGCTTCCCAAGCAGTGCTAAAGCCTCACCTCACTGCTCGGGAAATGTTACAATTGCTAGGCCACATAGCATCCACCGTGCATGTGGTTCCTTATGTTCACCTCCATATGAGGGCAGCCCAGTGGACTTTATCCACTCAATGGACTCAGGCATCAGGTTGCCTGTCAGACAAAATAACAAACTCAGATCGTCTTATTTTGTCCCTTCAATGGTGGCAGTCACCCCAAAACCTTTTGGTGGGGTCCCCTTTCCAACAACCCCCACCCCAAGCCACTCTGACAACAGATGCCTCACAGGTGGGTTGGGGAGCCCACCTGCAAGGCCTCTCTACCCAGGTTACCTGGACTCTACAGGAGACCTATGTACACATCAATCTCCTGGAACTCAGAGCAATCTTCCTTGCTCTTCGAGTATTCCACACCCAGCCCAGCTACAAGACAGCCCTAGTTCAAACGGACAATCAAGTAGCCATGTTCTATGTGAACAAGCAGGGCGGAACAGGCTGTCTGTCGCTATGCAATGTCGCCAGAGAGCATCAGATTCATCTCCTTGCGGTGTATCTTCCAGGCATTCAAAACTCTTGGGCAGACAGACTCAGTCGAGTTCAGCTTCCACACCAATGGTCTCTCCATGCAGACCAGGTTGGCAAACTTTTCCAAATTTGGGAAACCCCGGACATAGACCTCTTCGCAAGTCCACTGAATGCCAAACTTCCCCGGTTCTGTTCCAGAATTCCGGCTCAGGGTTGTCAGGCCAGGGATGCTATCTTCCTCCATTGGGGCCAGGACTTCCTGTATGCCTTTCCACCCATTCCCCTAATTCCCAAAACCCTGTTCAAGCTTCAGAGAGACAGAGGTCATATGATTCTCATAGCTCCACATTGGCCACAGCAAATGTGGTACCCTCTGCTCCTACATTTCTCTCAAGCTCCGCCTCTGGAGTTAGGATCTGCTCCTTTCTCAGGAGGACGGGATGCTGTGGCATCCCAATCCCCAGTCTCTCATTCTCAGGGCCTGGTTGCTGAAAGCCTAGAACTTCATGGTCTTAACCTTTCTCAGCAGGTAAAGGATATCCTTTATGCTTCCAGGAAACCTTCCACAAGACGCTCTTATGCTTTCAAGTGGAAAAGGTTTACCATATGGTGCTCGCAGAAGGGTCTTGACCCTCTTGCGATACCTCTGGAATCATTACTGGAGTATCTCCTTCATTTGCCTAATACAGGGCTTTATTTATTTTATTTATTTAACAACTTTTATATACCGCGCTATTTGTTATCAGTGCGGTTTACATATAACAAAGGTTGCACAGTCAGAAGACTGTTCTGTGCTTACATTGTAACAGGAGATTAAACTTGGAGCAACAGGGAAACTATATACATATGTACATCATATGGCTTAAGACCAATTCAGTGAGAGTTCATTTGAGTGCTATTGCAGCTTCTTTCAAGCCTCTAAATGGACAACCTATTTTCTCTCATCCTCTTATAGAGAGATTTATGAGAGGCCTTCTTTTAACTAAGCCTCCCATTAAGCCACCACCGGTGGCATGAGACTTAAATCTGGTTCTTGGGCAGCCATGAAGCCGCCTTTTGAACCATTAGCTACTACCTCTTTGAAATTCCTTTCCTGGAAGGTCATCTTTCTTATTGCAATCACATCAGCACGTCGCATCAGTGAATTGCAAGCATTTGTGGCTGATCCTCCTTATACAAGGTTCCATCATGATAAGGTAGTCCTTAGGACTCATCCACACTTTATGCCAAAGGTGGTGTCACCTTTTCATTTAAATCAAGCGGTTTACCTTCCTGTATTCTTCCCAAGGCCTCATGCCTCAAATGCAGAAAGGAATCTTCATACTTTGGATTGTAAAAGGGCCCTGGCCTTTTGCTTACAAAGGACACAGCAACATAGGAAGTCCTCTCAACTTTTTGTTGCTTTTGATCCTAGTAATTTGGGACTTCCAGTCTCCAAAAGAACACTGTCCAACTGGATTGCACAGTGTATTTCTTTTGCCTATGAGAGTAAGAACCTTCTTCTTGAAGGCCATGTCACAGCTCACAATGTGAGAGCCATGGCAGCCTCTATGGCTTATCTTCACTCTGTGTCTATCGACGACATCTGTCGAGCAGCTGCTTGGGCCTCGGTTCATACCTTCACAGCCCATTACTGCTTAGACAAGGACTCCCGCTGGGATACCTTGTTTGGTCAGGCTGTTTTTCAATACCTGTTCCATACTTAATCAACTCCTACCCGCCATCCCTGGTAGGATGCCAGAGATCCATGGGGGGAAGTGGAGCCCTTTCACAAGGGCACACAACTTATGGGGTTTCTCCCTGGCATCTGTAGCTAGGGAGTCTCCATATGTGAAGACTACATTCCTGCTTGTTCCTGGAGATAGCATAGTTACTCACCTGTAACAGGTGATCTCCGGGAACAGCAGGAATTTAGTCTTCACAACCCTCCCACCTCCCCTAGGAGTTGTATCTCTCTCTTTGTCTCTTTCCCCTCTCTCTTTGTCTCAGCTTTAAACTCAACTGGAGAGGGATAGTTGGGAAAGGCGGGAAGGCAGCACGCAGGCGGTGTGGGATGCTCCCAAAGGCTTTCCTATTGGACGCTGGGGAGCGTTCCTGCGCAGGTTCCGTCGGTACCAATAATACCCATATGTGAAGACTAAATTCATGCTGTTCCCGGAGATCACCTGTTACAGGTGAGTAACTATGCCTTTTCTGCGCTGGTGAGAGGACTCATGATTACAAAGAGGTCCCCTGTTTTTTCCCACTCTTGAATTCCTCCTCTCCTTGGATGGGTGTAGCAAGACTTTTCTTCTGATTTAGGTCTGGGTAGATGTCTCTTTTGAAAAGAGGCAGACATCTCTTCTTCCTCCCCAGAGTTTAACTGAGCCCCATGGGATCCATTGGGCATGAAAATTGAGCCCAAGTCTTATACGCTGCTGTAATTCAGCCAAGTCATGCAGCTGGCCTTAGTAGTTGGCTTTAATAGAGATATAATAACAGAACTACACAAAGTACATTGGGGAACAATTAAGTAAATTGTACTGAAGAGGTAATCTGCTGTGAAAAGACTAGGGCAGCAAATAATGTTTGCTATGGAAAATTAAGAGATGATGTCATTCTTATATATATATATTGAAACTTCTTGTCTATTTGTTTTTTTAAACTGCTTGCAAATGTTTTCTAGTCTTTATCTTGAAATTCCATTAGTGGCAAACCTATGCCACTAATTAAATACAGAGGACGCAATCTTTATTTTTTTTCAATTTGTAGGGGAAAATAAACAATGGGGGATTAAGGACGATAACTCCTTTAATCCCTCCTATAAATGGCTGGCTGAAAAGAATACTTTTTAAAAACCTATAAATACCAGGGGGTAGCTCTAAATCCAGATGAGAAATTTTTGTCCATATATGTGTATTCTCTTTATGAAATGGGGGATACACATGTAGATTTTTGACATGCCCAGGCCACACTCAATTCCTACTTATTATGAATTTTCATGTAGAAAAAGTCTTATAAAATTGCTTGACTGTAAATCAGGTAAAAGGTAAATGCGCAGAACATAGATTTCTCTGTAGACAGCAGGGGAATGCAGCTACACTCTATGGTGACATCCTCTTGACAGATCTAGTGTGCAGTACTCTTCTGAAACTCAGATAGTGGTGTATGTATTTTGCTGAGGGTCCTGCATTGTCGCAGTGGTGGTAATGCCCCCTATGGCATCCCCCCTGCATGTGGCAAACTTGTTTGCTGTACTGCCTTTTCTCCAGGTCTAGCAGTGTTACCTCCCTGGCCAGAGTCTCCCAGTGAAGCTATTATTGCAAAACTTCGGCATGGAGGTGAGCACAGAGCTTAGAGTGGAGGCAGCGCAGCAAACAAGCTAAAGTAAGTTTGCCATGCATGGGGAGGCGCTTCTGTCATGTGGACCCCCTTGCTAACAAGGCCTCCCTCCCCCTGCATTGCAGGGGACTGGTTTAGTGCATTTTCTTCCACTGAGCTCAAGGAATCTTATAGACTCCCTGAGCATGCACTGGTGTTCTCATGCTCATGGTCACCCCTCTTCCTCAGTCCATATCCTAGCTGGCAGTTGAGTATAATGAGGGGAAAATAGGAGGGAAAAGTGTGATTGCATTCCCCTTTTGTCTATGGAGAACCCCGGTTACAGGTAAACAATTTTGCTTTCTCTCAAAAAGTAAGGGATATGCAAGCACACTTGATGGCGAATCCATAGCTTAACATCACATATTGTACATCATTTTTTTTTGTGACCCATAGTGATTCAGTGGATCATGGAGACAGTTCATAAGGCAAAGAGGTTCCAAGGACAGACTATCCTAATGATACTGTCATATAAGAAAGGGTATCTAGGCAGTAATGCTTGGTGAAGGTATGCACTGATGCCCAAGTAGAAGCTTTGCAGATATTATCGATATTTGCTTGGTGAATGTGGCTATGGTCACTGCCGTTGCCCTGAGATTATGAGCCATTATTCTTCCAGGAGATGGTTGATAGCAGAGCTTAATATAATCAGAAACCTAATTGGTTAGGTTCCGCTTGGTTGTCGTTCATCCAGTGTTTGTTTTGAATGTGACAAATAACTGTGAACTTTGGTGAATATCTTTCATGCCCTAAACGTAACAGAGGAGAATCCTCCTACAGTGAATGAAGGACCGACTTCATATGTTGAAATGTGGTTTGGGGAAGAAGATTGGTAGTACTGTGGGCTAGTTCAGGTAGAATGGAAAGGCATTTTAGATGGGTGTGGAGGATAACTATTAGAAAGGAATTGTATGGAAAATAGTATACAAATGCTTGAAGCTATGTCAAGGTAATAGCAAAAAGGAAAATGTTTTTTTCAGGTGAAGTACTTGGCAGTTATTTACCACAGTGGTTCAAAGGGAATCTCAGCCAGTCTGGATTGAAGTATGTTTAGGTCCCATGCAAGAGTTTGCGGTCCTAAGGGTAGTTTTGTGTTTTCTGAGGCCTCTCATGAAATGAGATACCCATTGGTGTACAGAAATTGATTTGCCATCCACTTCATCATGATAGATTGCTATTGCTGAAAGGTTAAATTTTACAGGTAGTTTTGAAACCCATCTTAGAGAAGTGAACAAGTGAAAAAGAAATCCAGGCATGAGCATGGCTTTCACTTTCTTCCTCTGTATTTTTTCCAGATATGATATTTGCATCTATAAGAACAAACCTTGTGGAACCTTAGGTAATCCTCTAAGTTATCTATCCACAATTCTCTGTAGGATCAATCCAATTAGAAGATAATAGTATTACATTTCTTTTTCTTTGGTCTTTTTGTATATTTGCTATTCCTATTCTTGATTTATATACTGAGGGGAGGGAGAGGGGAGCATTTTCAACGGCAGTAGCCAATGCTACTAAAGCAGCTGGCCATCCCACTTTAAATTAAACCTGGATATTCAATGCCGGTACATATCCGGGGACCAGTACTGAATATCTGTTTTTTCTGGATTGCCCTTTTGCATTCCAGTTAGTGGTGATATTCAGCTGATAACTAGATTGCAAAACTGGATAATGTTAGGACTGTCTTTTACCTGTCCCAACTTTGGGCCGATGCAGAAAGCCAGTGCTGAAGTCGCACGCCATGTACGTGTCTATGTAGCGTGCCGATATTGCGCGACTTCAGCACTGGCATGCAGAAAGGGGTGCATATGTAAATTAGCCACACGTTAAACTGCAGCACAAATGTCAGCATTAAACTAGGAGAGCAAGCCAAACACATGCGCACAAAATTCGGCACAAGTATCGCATGCTGTCCCAGAGAAACAGGGCCATCTGAGGGAAAGTTTAAGAATTCCCCACAGATGATCCAGGCATTGGGGAAAGCCTCCGATGCCATCAAAATACTGTCTGGGGGCTGGTGCCCCTGACACTGACCCCTCGACAGAAACCTTCCCTGGTGGCCCAGCAGCCCCAATCCCCCCCACCCACCCAATAAAAAAAATCTCTGATGGCCGAGTGGCCGTGATTCCCCCACCCATCCAATATAAAAAAAAACCCTGGTGGCTCAGTGGCCCTGATTCTCACCCACCCAATAAAAAAAGGCCTGTTAGCCCCCAAACCCCCCACCGCCCTCCCGGTACCTTTAAGATGGAGCGGGAGCTTTGCCCACGTGCTCCTGCCCCTGCGCCGCCATCTTGAAAAATGGCGATGCCTGGGATGCACCGGGTGCAGTCAGACTGCCATATAAGGCATTTGCTACCTTATATGTCAATCTGACCCCGCCCATGCATCCCAGGATGTACTGTGTGGGGCTAGAAGCCGCCATTTTTCAAGATGGCAGTGCAGGGGCGAGAGCAAATGGGCAATGCTCCCACTCCATCTTAAAGGTACTGAGAAGAGAGATGGGGAGGTTGGAGGCCACCAGGCCTTTTGTTGTTGGGTGGGTGGGATCAGGGCCACTGGGACACTAGGGATTTTTTTATTGGATGGATTGGGGGATTGGGGTCGCTGGGAAAACAGGGATTTCTTTTTATTGGATGGGCCAGGTGCTTCCATTTTTCAAGATGGTGGTACAGGGGCAGGAGTACATGGGAATCGGGGCCCCTGGGCAACCAGGGATTTGATTTCTCTGGGGGGTCAGTATTAGGGGTACCGGTATCCCAACAATATTTTGATGGCATCGGGGGCACATGCAAGACATTTAAGCCACCTCACATCAGGAGTAGAGATATTGGTTCTTTGGCTGGTTACATAATCCTTTAAGGCAGGGCTACTCAAATTGTTTGCGTGGCGGTCCAGAAATTTGTACAGAGACACGACTGGAGTCCGAACCAAAAGGTTCAAGTTAATTGACATCAACACCTTGGCAAACCAGTTCACAAATTTATTTATAGACCTCGTCATAATGTTATAGCAATTTAAATAAGAACACTACAATAAGAAATAGCTTTTTTTAAATTTTTATTTATTTTCTTGAATAACCATACATATTATATAGGAAACAGAGGAAACATAGCAAAGCATACAAAATTAATTAGTTTTACTGCTTCCCTCTCACAGCCCCAATGTTAGCTGCTGCCCCCACCGTGCCCGAAGTTGCCGCTGGAATGGCGGTTCTTGTTGCTGCCTCGCGCTGATTGGCAAGTGCAGGGGATGAGGCGGAGCTCCCTCTCACAGCCCCGATGTTAGCTGCTGCCTCCACCGTGCCCCAAGTCGCCGCTGGAATGGCGGTTCTTGTTGCTGCCTCGGGCTGATTGGCAAGTGCAGGGGATGAGGCGGAGCTCCCTCTCACAGCCCCGATGTTAGCTGCTGCCTCCACTGTGCTCTAAGTCGCCGCTGGAATGGCGGTTCTTGTTGCCATTGCTGCCTTGCGCTGATTGACAAGTGCAGGGGATGAGGTAATTTTTTGGACCTTGGCGCAGTCCATTCAGAAAGCCTCCGCGGTCTGCGATTTGAGTAGCCCTGCTCTAAGTGTTTCTCTGCATCGGGCGCAGACAATATTAGCATGCCATTTTAATATGCACAGTCCATTTGTGTATAATTTAAATACGCTTGGTGTTACTGTGTGCGCTTGCTTTTCCTTTGCAGTTTTTGTGCACGTCAGTCTCTTTTCTGCATTTGGCATGTTGGAACTTTTGTGTATAAGTGGTGATATTTGTGCGCAAAGGGCACATTAGTCTTTGTGCATAGGTCCGTTTATGCAGTTTAGTTAACCGTTAGCAGCTGAATATCACTGCAAACCGGCAAGCTAACAGAGTTGCCCCAGCTTGGCCCCCAGAACGACCCGATGTTAGCTGGGTAGCACTGGGGTGTTTAAATCACTTAGGAGCAGATATTCAGTGGTACTAACTACGCTAATGCTGCTGAATATCCTGATCAGTGGGATTTATGTGATTCACAGGTTTACAAACTGCATAAATCCCTTTGACTATAATGTATTATATATTATGTATTTTGTGGTATGTTTTATTTTATTTAATCCACTTTGAACTGCCTTGGAATTTAGTAGAATATAAAAACTAGAATTAAATTAAGTTAAATTTCCTTTTCACTTCTCCGGGCTAGTCCAGGGAAACGTTAGGGTAGTCAATCCCCTTCAGCAGCTAAGGACTGAATACTTCAAGTTTTCTTGAGAGCCCAAGCCACTCCCCCTGAGGTCAATTTTCCAGTCTTTCAGTCCTCAGCAGCTGAAGAGGATTGATGCTAGCCATCTCCCTGTCAGGGAATCATTTTGTTGTTTTGTTTCCAGTACTTATATAGCAAGTTGGCCCTAGCAGGGCTGATAATTGTCTATATTCTTGGGGGCTAATTAAGGATCAGATTTTAAAAAAAACAAAAACCAAAGGAAACGGCTCCTGAAGCGAATGGAAACGGCCCTTGCCTGCCTGCTTAGTGGCAGAGGAGGGTAGAGCCTGCCTTCTCTTGGGCGTCTGCATCTTTATTGGTAGATTGGTGCTGGGAGCCCCAGTTACCCTCTATCTGGCTGAGCCACCGCATGCTCGCATCTCCCGCTAGCAGCGGGACGGCGATCTACGGTGCCGCGCTACTTGGTTCAGCTCAGGTGAGCTTGTGCTTTGGATAGAAGCTTCTTTGCTTTCCGGTTCATTTTGCGTCAGCGGGAGCTTTCGTGAGCGACTGCCGTTTTTAATAGTTTCGAGACGCGGTTTTTAAGCTCTGCGGGCTTCTTTTTCTTCCCGGGGGGGTTCTGTTTTTCGCGATCAGGATGGAAGGCAAGCTCTCTTCTGATTCGGAGAGGCCCTTGTTAGCCTCGGAAAAGGTGGGAACGGCGGCCATTTTGAATTATCCGTCCGTTCCTCCCACGGGCCATCACAAGCCAGGAAAGTGCAAATCTAAGTCTGCTAAGGAGTCTCCGGCTGTAGTTAAGGCTCCGAGAGATCTTCCTGAGGCTCAGGAAGGTGTGTCTACCTTTTTTTCACCAGAATTTATTCTGGCGCTGCATAAAGCTTTTTTATTAAAATCCTCTCAGATAGGATCTGGGCACTCCGGTTCGCCTTCTTTGGAGGTGCTTCGGCCAGCAGACTTTACAGTGGACCCTGGTGAGGGTACTTCCCAAGTGGAGCTGGTGGCTCAGTCCAGTTTAGATCCCTTGGGGCCTCTTGTCACTGATTCCCAGCTAGGGGAGGATGGGTAGGTCCTGTCAGAAGCAGGCGTCGACCCTTGGCCAGGGGAGCTTGAAGAGGGTGAAATTGCGCCAGGCGACGATCCTAATGTTTTTAGGGTGTTTCGGAAGGAAGAGCTCGGAGCTCTTATTTCTCAATCCTTGGCGGCTTTGAATCTTCTCTTACTCTCAGGATCTCAGGAACCTCTTGAGGATCTGTTGTTGCAGGGCTTTAAAGCAGAGCAATGCTGTTTTCCTGTGCACCGTGTTATAAAGCAGATGATTGAATTGGAGTGGGAGTGTCCAGAGGCTTCCCTGAGGGGTGGTCGCGCCTTAGCTCGCCTTTACCCCGTACCACAAGAGGAGAGAGACTTGTTGCGGATGCCTAAGGTAGATGCTTTAGTTTCAGCGGTGACTAAAAAGACAACGATTCCTGTGGAAGGTGCGGCGGCACTTAAGGATCTGCAGGATCATAAGTTGGAGGCTCTCCTGAATCAAGCGTTTGATTCGAGTGCTCTTGCGCTGCAGGCTTCCATTTGTGGTGCGTATGTGTCCAGAGCTTCCATCCATTGGCTCCAAGGGGAGGTCTCTGCGGATTCGGGGATGACTTCTTTGGCGGAAGGTGCGAAGTTGGAGTCAGCGGCGGTGGCTTACCTGGCTGCTGCCTTCTATGACTTGGTACGGATTGCTGCAAAGTCTATGGCTTCGCTGGTGGCGGCCAGGCGCTTTCTTTGGTTACATAATTGGGCAGCGGACGTTTCGTCTAAGTTACGCCTCAGTAGACTCCCCTATAAGGGTAAGTTGCTTTTTGGGGAGGCTCTGGAAAAGATTGTTAAAGATCTCAGTGACTCTAAGGGGGGTCGTTTACCGGAGGATAAGCCAAAGGCATCTAGAGGAATGACCGAGCAACGCGGTCAGGTTAAAGATACTCGTAGGTTTCGAGGTGCTCGATTTTCTCCCTATCCCAGAGGCCATCTCGCGGAAATTCCTTTCGCGGAGCTCGGGGATTCTGTAGAACCTACTTTAATGCTCAGCAAACCGCTGCTAAGAAGCCGCAATGAAGGTTTGCTGGTCCAGGCCCAGATCCCTGTCGGAGGTCGTCTACAGAAGTTTTTCTCGGCCTGGACTGCTATAACCTCAGACAAATGGGTGCTAGAGATCATTCAAAAAGGGTATGCGCTGGATTTCGCTTACCCTTTGACAGACGCCTTTCTAGAGTCTCCTTGTGCTCCGGGCTCGAAGTCACAAGCAATCTCCGATACGCTGTCGCATCTGTTGCATCTGCAGGCAGTGATTCCGGTACCTCGCAACCAGTACGGCTTCGGTCGGTACTCAATTTATTTTGTGGTTCCCAAGAAGGAAGGTTCTTTTTGTCCGATTCTGGATCTCAAGCATGTAAATCGCGCCTTACGAGTCCCGCATTTTCGCATGGAGATGCTGCACTCCGTTATTCGAGCGGTTTGGCCGGGAGAGTTCCTCTCGGCCATAGATCTCACGGAGGCTTATCTGCACATACCCATCAGGGTAGCTCATCAGCAGTTTTTGCGCTTCGCCCTTCCAATGGGTCACTTCCAGTTCCGAGCATTGCTCTTCGGCCTGGCCACTGCTCCTCGCACCTTCACGAAACTGATGGTGATAGTGGCAGCAGCTCTGCGGAAGGACGGTGTCCGGGTGCATCCGTATCTCGACGATTGGCTAATCAGGGCGGATACTCAGGCAGCCTCAGTTCCAGCGACGGCTCGGGTGGTGCAGCTGCTAGAGCGGCTAGGTTGGGTCATCAACCATGTGAAGAGTCACTTGCAGCTGGTACAGCAGCTTACTTATCTCAGAGCTTTCTTCGACACAACACGAGGATCTGTCTTTCTGCCAGAGAGCAGGGTATTAAAGATCTTGGAGAAGGTGCGAGCGTTTTTGCTGATACCGGCTCCTTCGGCATGGACCTATTTGCAGCTCTTGGGGTCCATGGTGGTGACATTGGGTCTGGTCCCGTGGGCCAGGGCACATATGAGGCCTCTGCAGCAGGCGTTGCTTTCCAGATGGTCTCCAGAGCTTCATCCTCTCTCGCGGAGGCTAGTCTGTCCGGAGCTCATTCATCAAAGTCTGGTATGGTGGTTGAATCCCGCACATCTCAGGCCAGGGATGCCCATGCAGGATCCTGTGTGGGTGCTAGTGACCACGGACGCCAGTCTCTCGGGCTGGGGAGCTCACTGTCAGTCTCAAGTGGCGCAGGGTTGCTGGTCCGAGGAAGAGGCCTCGTGGTCGATCAATCGGTTGGAACTCCGGGCAGTGCGTCTCGCCCTTTGTCATTTCAAGCGCTTGATCGAAGGGACGGCAGTCCGGATATTTTCTGACAATGCGGTGACGGTTTCCTATATCAATCGGCAAGGCGGTACCAGGAGTGTTCTTTTGCTCGTCGAATGCCAGGACTTGTTGGTTTGGGCGGAGAGCCATCTAGTAGCGTTATCAGCGGCGCACGTGGCAGGCAAGAACAACGTGCAAGCCGATTTTCTCAGTCGCCATGTCCTCGATCCCGGGGAATGGGAACTGAACGCGGCGGAATGGGAACTGATTGCGGCGGAATGGGAACGCGGGGAATGGGAACTGAACGCTCCGCTGGGGGCAGCCGGTGATGGATCTCATGGCCACTCTCGGCAATTCCAAAGCTCCTCGGTTTTTCAGCAGGCGCAGAGAGCACATGTCAAAAGATCTGGATGCGCTAGTCCAGCCCTGGCCTTTGGACACTCTCCTGTATGTGTTTCCTCCGTGGCCGATGTTGGGACGGATCATTCAGCGTATAGCGAATCACCAAGGTACAGTGATTCTCATTGCACCGGATTGGCCTCGTCGTCCTTGGTATGCCGATCTCGTGCGGCTCTTGATAGATTCTCCTTGGCGACTTCCGGTCCAGGTCAATTTGTTAAGTCAGGGTCCGGTGCTCATGCCTCAGGTAGATCGCTTCTTGCTTATGGCTTGGCTCTTGAAGGGAATCGCTTAAAACGCAGAGGTTACTCGGATTCTGTGGTGGCTACCTTACTTCGGTCTAAGAGACCTATGACTTCACTCGCCTACGTTCGCGTCTGGCGGGTCTTTGAAGATTGGTGTACACAACGGAATCTTCGACCTATGTCTTCTACATTACCACAACTGCTCTTGTTTCTCCAAGACGGCTTAGATAAAGGTTTGGCTTTCAGTACATTGAAGGTGCATTTGGCGGCCCTAACTTGTTTTAGAGGACTGGTGCAGAGTCGCCGTCTCTCCAGGCATGGCGATGTGCAACGGTTTTTTCGGGTGGCCAGGCTTATTAGACCTCCGTTACGTCGTGTGGTACCGTCTTGGGATTTGAATCTGGTTTTGGAGGCTTTGATGCAACCGCCGTTTGCTTTGGCTTCCTCAGAACGGGTGAAAGAATTTTCATGGAAAACGGCCTTCCTAGTGGCCTTGTGTTCGACCAGATGGATTTCAGACTTGCAAGCTCTGTCCTGTCGCGAGCCCTACCTTCAATTCTTGCCAGAAAAGGTCCTATTACGTACGGTGCCTTAGTTTCTGTCTAAAATGGTGTCTGCCTTTCATGTTAATCAAGCGGTGGCGTTGCCGATTTTCTCCGATCTCTCCGGTTCGCCGATGGATCATTCTCTCCGTAAATTGGATCTGGGACGCGTCTTAAAAAGTTACCTGAAGATCACTAAGCCTTTTCGCAGGTCAGATAGGTTATTTGTCCTGTTTGCCGGTCCGAAGAAAGGTCAAGCGGCTTCGAAAGCCTCGATTGCCCGATGGGTGAAGCATGCTATTGGGGCAGCTTACGAAGCCAGAGGGAAAGCGCCTCCTCAAGGGCTGAAGGCTCATTCCACTCGTTCTCAAGCTACTTCCTGGGCAGAGTATGCGTTCGTTCCTCCAGTGGATATCTGTAGGGCAGCAACCTGGTCATCTCTGCATACGTTCGTGAAACATTACAGATTAGATGTTCAAGCCAGAGAGGATGTGAAGGTGAGGGCTTCGGCGATTATCGCAGGTCTTGCGGGTCTCTCCCAGATTTAGGTACTGCTTTGGTACTGCCCTAACGTTTCCCTGGACTGGCCCGGAGAAGTGAAAAAGAAGGTGAAATTAGGTCTTACCTGCTAATTACCTTTCCTTGAGCTCTCTCCGGGCCAGTCTGGGGCCCACCCCTTCTTTGATTCATCTACCGGAGCGCAAGAGTGCTAGCGGATTCCGTTTTTTTCTTCGGATAGGCGTAACTTTGGGGTTTCTTCGACTGTTTGCGAAGGAGATGTTTCCTGTTTTTTATTTCAATTTTCAAAAAAAAAAAAAAAAGAAAGAAAATCATCAGCAAGGACTCATCTCGGCGTGGAACTCATATAGCGTTTGGCGTGTGTAGTTCATTCCTAGGGAATATGGTGACTTATCAGTTCCTATTTTGTTGGCCTTTTCGTTTCAGATGTTGAGTTGGCTGCTTTGTCAAACGAAGACTGGGACATTGACCTCAGGGGGAGTGGCTTGGGCTCTCAAGAAAACTTGAAGTATTCAGTCCTCAGCTGCTGAAGGGGATTGATTACCCTAACGTTTCCCTGGACTGGCCCGGAGAGAGCTGAAGGAAAGGTAATTAGCAGGTAAGACCTAATTTCACCTTTGCGGGGGGGAAGGAGGAGAGATGTTGTATGGGTGTGATGTTCTCTCCTAATTCTGAATTTAGGGGCTGTTTTACTAAAGGCTGCTAAGGTTTTGCACCTAACATGCATTACAAATGCATGTTAAGTGCAAAGCCTCTGCTTTAGCTGTTGGGGTCATGACCGACATGCTCCCAGCAGCTAACATGCAATCAAGTACTGTAATGTGTAGCACACATAATGCGGGTACACCTAAAGACATGGGTGTCGTTTGGTGTTCCCGCATTACGTGTGCTGCACATTAAGGCACTCGATTGCTAATTGCCACATTACAATTGAGTGTCCATACTCCACCTGTTCCCTGCCCCATCGTGCTATGGCTGTTTAGGTGTGCATTAACTCACAGTTGCTGGCTTGCCCCGATGTTGGTGTTCTCGGCTTACAGCTGCTGTACATTAAAATGCATGTTAATCAGTTACCAGGCTTTAATAAAAGGGCCTCTTAATGTGCAGGTAGGGGATACGTGGACTTAAACATCACCATTCCAACTGATTCTCTGTGTGGACTCTGGGCATATTAGGGTCAACATTCAGCCAGTATGGTGTTCCGGTTTAGCACCAGCATTTATCATAATCCACATATTCAGCAGTGCTGAATAGGAATGCATTGCAGTCACTGCACCCTTGCTTTATGTTTAGTTTAGGCCTATTCAGCAGTTTTAAACTAAGAGGTCAATATTCAAAAGCCCTTATCTGGATATCCACAGAGGTTATACTACTACTATTACTGAGCATTTGTATAGCGCTACAAGACGTATGCAGTACTGCACAGACATATGTAAAAGATGGTCCCTGCTCATCAGAGCTTACAATCCAGTCAAGACAGACAACACAGTAGCTGTAGACAACAGGATACATTTAGGAGGAATGGTAAGGAAACAAAAAGGAGACCAGATAAGTCAAGATCCGAAAGCGGCAGCGAAGAGTTGAGTTTTCAGCCTGGATTTGAAAAGGGCCAGAGAAGGCGCCTGACGTACAGACTCAGGTAGTTTGCTTCAGACATAAGGAGCAGCAAGGTAAAAGGAGTTAACAATAGAAGAGAAGGGCACAGATAAAAGCAATTTGCCAGAAGAGCGGAGTTCCCGAGGAGGGGTGTAGGGAGAGATAATGGAGAAAAGGTAGTGAGGTGCTGCAGAGTGAATACACTTATAGGTCAGCAGGAGAAGTTTGAACTGGATACGGAAATGGATAGGGAGCCAATGAAATGACTTGAGAAGAGAGGTAATATGGGCATGACGAGGCTGGCAGAAGATTAGCCAAGCAGCAGAGTGTTGAACAGATTGAAGGGGAGAGAAATGATTCAGAGGGAGACCAGCAAGGAGTAGATTATAATAGTCTAAATGGAGGTGACTAAAGAGTGGGTGAGTGTCTTAGTAATGTGTTCAGAAAGGAATGGGTGGATTTTCTTGATGTTATAAAGAAAGAAATGGCAGGTTTTAGCTATCAGATGGATTGGTATGAAGAAGAGGAGTCAAAGACGACCACAGGTTGTGAGTTGAGAAAACAGGGAGGAGTAGAGAGTTATCCACAGAGAGTGAGAAAGGAGGAAGGGGAGAGGAGGGTTTAGGGGGACAATTAAGAAGCTCAGTTTTGGCCATGTTCAATTTCAAGCGACGGTGAGACATCCAAGCAGCAATGTCAGAAAGGCAGGCAGACATCCAGGCCTGGATTGCCAGAGAGATCACAGGTGTAGAGAGGTAGATCTGGAGTCATCAGCATAAAGATGGTACTGAAAGCCATGGGAAGAGGTGAGTGCACCAAGGGACTGGATATAGAGAGAGAAACAGAGTGGACCCAAGACAGATCCTTGAGGTACACCAACTGAGAGTGGGATAGCAGCAGAGGAGGATCCACCAGAACAAGCATTGAGAGAGCAATGGGAGAGATAAGAAGAGAACCAGGATAGCTCAGAACCCTTAAAACCAAATGAGGGCAAGGTATCGAGGAGAAGGCTGTGGTCAACAGTGTCAAAAGCAGCAGAAAGGTCAAACAGGTTTAAGGATGGAGTAAAGACCCTTGGATTTTGCCATGAACAAGTCGCTGGAGATTTTGTCAAGAGCCGTTTTTGTAGAATGTAAAGGATGAAAGCCAGATTGTAAAGGATCCAGGAGGGCTTGAGAGGAAAGAAAGTCGAGGCAATGGCGGTGAACCACCCGTTCAAGTAGTTTAGAAATGAAGAGGAGGAGAGAGATGGGTCGATAGAAGGACAGGTGGGATCTAGTGAGGATTTCTTGAGGAGAGGTGTAACCAAAGCATGCTTGAAGGCTGCAGGGACAGTTACAGTGGAGAGCAATAAGTTGAGAATATGAGAGATGGAAAGGACAACCGTGGAGGAGATGGGGCTTAGGAGATGGGTGGGAATAGGATCAGAGATGTAGGTAGTGAGTTTGGAGGGGGAAAGAAGGTGTATGGGTTCCTCCTCAGAGATCATAAAAAAGGAAGAAAGGATAGCAGAAGAAGTGGGGTGGCAGGGGGAAAGGTTGGGAGTGAAGAGGGGGAGGAGGGGAAGTAACTGACCTCGTGGGGAATTGGAGTGTGATCTTGTGGATTTTTCATGGAAATAGTAAGCCAGGATTTGGGAAAAAAGGGAAGGAGGGTTTGAAGGCAGAGGCACCTTGAGGAGAGAGTTGAGAGTTGTAAAGAGACAGCGAGGGTCAGAGGCAAGAGAGTTAGTCAGATGGACATAATAGTCTTGTTTGGTAAGTGCTGTGGCTGACTGGAAAGAGATAAGCATGAATTTGAAGTGTAGAAAATCTGCAAGGGTGCAGGATTTGAGCCAAGCATGCTCAGCTGAATAGGCACAGTAACGTAGATAGTGGGTAGTGGAAGACAGTCAGGGCTGGGGTATAGTATGCCTCACAGGACGTGGCATGGATGGAGCACGAGCATACAGAGCAGCATTATAGGAAGCTACCGCCTCATCAACAGATTCAGATGAAATAGCAGAGGATAGAGGTGATAAGACAGTGGAGGAGAGAGCCAAAGGGTCAATAGCATGAAGATTTCTAAAGAGGTTGGAGGAGACAGGGCAAGGTTGAGGCAGCAGGTAATGAAGAGTGAAACTTAGCAGGTGATGGTCAGATAAGAGAAGAACTGAAGTAAAGATGTTTGAGGGTAAACAGTTAGAGAAGGATACAAGGTCGAGGCAGTGGCCATGCTGGTGAGTGGGAGCAGTAGAACAAAGCTGGAGGTCGAATAAGAAGGTAAGGGAAAGGAGTTTTGAAGCATAAGGGTCAGAGGCGTTATCAACATGAATGTTAAAATCCCTGAGAATAAGAGAGGGGGGAGAGGAATCCAGAAAGAAGGAAAGCCACGAGTCAAATTCAGTGAGAAAGGTAGAGGTGAACTTGTCAGGAGGTTGATAAATAACAGCAAACCGGAGAGGTAGTGGAGTAAAAAGGTGGATGGAGTGGACTTCAAAGGAGGGAAAGGAGTGGGACTGAGGCAGCAGGAGGGGTTGAAATTGGCAGGAAGGACAGAGTAGAAGCCCAAACCACCACCACGGCCAGTGGATCGAGACGTGTGGAAGAACTGATAGCTGCCATGAGAAAGAGCAATGACTGATGCCAAGTCTTATGGGAGGAGCCAGGTCTCAGTTAAAGAAGATGGAGAGCATTAGAGATAAAGAGATCATGAGTAAAGGCAAGTTTATTTGAGATGGAGTGTGCGTTCCACAAGGCACATGAGAGAGGAAGGGGAAAGGAGACGGATAGGAATAAGATTTTGCATGAAGATCTGTTCTGGGAGTGTGACAAAAGTCTAGGGGGCCCAGGGTTGGGGTTGATATCTCCAGAGAAAGAAGGAGAAGAGTGCGGGTCAGAGAGGAGACAGCACGGCAGAAACGAGGGTGAGGTTGTTTTAGAAAGAGAGGAAATGGCTGAATGAGATGGAAAAGTGGTGAAGCTCGAGCTGATGACAGGGTAGAGGAGAGGATGGTAAAGAGGAGATAAGAAGGGGAGGATTGAAGGTGATGTTAGGAGGGGAGACAATTTGGGAGTATGAGGGATAGGAAGAGAAAGTGATGAGGAGCCATAGAAGAGAAAGATGAAGAGGAGAACAGAGGTTAGAAGAAATAATAATAGGTGGGAGAGAGATTACAGGGGATCAGATGCACCTGTGAATAATTGTGGTAATGAGCAGAAGATGGACTTGACGGACTAGAAAAGGGGACTGCTACTTCTGGAGAGAGATCTGCAATTGTGAGTATATAGGTCTGGGAATTTTTCTGAAGGGACTTCTTTGGATTAAAGCTGATTAATCGGTGAACCCAGTGTATTTGTTAAATCAGTCAGGGCCTAGTAGCAGCAGTTTAAATTTAAAACACAGAAGAGAGCTTTCTGGTTAGATTTCATGCCCAGCAGAGAGCTTGTAGTTTAAATTTAATACTCACTCAGAGCCTAGTATCAGCAAAGTACTTTTAGTTTAAATTTAAAACACAGAAGAGAGCTTTCTGGTTAAATTTAGAACCCAGCAGAGAGCTTCTAGTTTAAATTTCATAATAAGTCAGAGCCTAGCAGCAGCAAAGAGCTTTAATTTAAATCAAATCAGAATATAACTTAGCATAAAAGGCAAAGCAAGGGCAGTATCCTATGAGCAACAAATAAAGTCTTCTAGAGACCTTTACAAAGAGGCCTTCTACCTAGGGGGCAAGAGACCTGTGAAACTTTTACAATAAGTGTTAACGCCAGGTGGCAGATCAAAAGGCCATTTTGAAAGACTCCTTCTATCCAAGCAAGGACTGTTAATCACCCAGGAAGTTGGTCACAGCTTACCTCAGAAGCACAGGACAGGGTACTGTGTAGCAGCCCTCTTTTAATAAGTGTTATTTCCCTCCTTCCCTCCCCAACAACCACCCACCCTTGGGATAATTATAGCTTTATAGGTACTTACACATCTTAAAGGAAAGGAGGTGTTCTCAGGTGCAGCTTGTTATTCAAATCAGTCATACATTAAGGACCTGAGATTAATTAAACTTCAGGAGAACAAAGTATATTAAATGTATTAGGTACAATTTTATTAATATAAGTATCCATAGCAACCCTTAGTAAGTAAAGAACTTAAAGATCTAAACACAAGCTTAAAACTAAGATGCAGACTGCAGTCCAGCAGCAAGTTGGGGGCTTTCCAGTCTATTGCATTGAGTGTCACATGTATGAATTTCTCCCAGTTGGTGAGAGGTCTTACGTGTGCACTAGGTGCAAGTAGCTCTTTGCTCTCAGGGAACGAGTCCGTTCTCTAGAGGCCAGAGTAGCAGACTTTGAAGACATAAGAAAGACAGAGAGGTACATAGACGAGACCTACAGGGATATAGTCCTGAAGTCCCACCTCCAGTCTGGCAGCATCCCTGTTGCCAGGGAGGATAGAGGTCATGTGACAGGAGAGCATCACCCTGGTATGGCAGGAAGTGATCCTGTAACTAGGACCTGTCCTCCAGGTGATGTAAAACCCTCTCGCACCGAGGAAGTTTCTCCAGGGCCATGTGCCCATGAGGGAAGGGCTAGGGCAGCCGTTACAGTTGGTGATTCTATCATTAGACATGTAGATGGCTGGGTGGCTAGTGGACATGAGGATCGCCTGGTAACATGCCTGCCTGGTGCGAAGGTAGCGGACCTCACGCGCCACCTAGATAAGGTCTTAGATACTGCTGGGGAGGAGTCTGCTGTCTTGGTACATATCGGTACCAATGACATAGGAAAATGTGGTAGGGAGGTTCTGGAGGCTAAATTTAGGCTTTTAGGTAGGAAGTTGAAATCCAGAACTTCCAGAGTAGCATTCTCCGAAATGCTTCCTGTTCCACGAGCAGGACCCAAAAGGCAGGCAGAGCTCCAGAGTCTCAATGCGTGGATGAGACAATGGTGCAGAGATGAGGGTTTTGGATTTGTTAGGAACTGGGGAACATTCTGGGGAAAGGAGGGGCTCTTCCGAAGGGATGGGCTTCACCTTAACCGGGATGGAACCAGGCTGCTAGCATTAACCTTTAAAAAGGAGATAGAGCAGCTTTTAAAATAGATAATAGGGGAAAGCCGACAGTCGCACAAGAGCGCATTGTTCGGAAGAATGTATCCTTGAAGGATACTACCAAAAGCAGAGAGGTTCCAAAAAAGAGTAAAGTAGCCCAAATGCCCTTGAGTATGGAGCAGACAGAGCTTAAAGATCCCAAATTACCCATGCCTACCAATAGCCAAATTAATATGAATAAAATACAGTCTCTAAAATGCTTGTATGCAAATGCTAGAAGTCTAAAAATAAGATAGGAGAGTTAGAAATTACAGCACTAAATGAGAGGTTAGATATGATTGGAATCTAAGAGACATGGTGGAAGGAGGACAACCAGTGGGACACTGTGATTCCTGGATACAAACTATATCGTAATGATAGAGCTGATCAAATTGGTGGAGGAGTTGCGCTCTATGTTAGAGAGGGCATTGAGTCAGAAAGGATTAAAGTTTTGTAGGAAACAAAATTTACTGTAGAATCTCTATGGATTGAAATTCCATGTAAAAAGGGGAAGGCGATGGCAGTGAGGGTGTACTATCGACCGCCTGGCCAAAATGAACAAATGGATGATGAAATGCTCAAAGAAATCAATGAAGCTAACAAACGTTACAGCACAGTAATAATAATGGGTGATTTCTATTACCCTGGTTTCGACTGGGTCAGTGTCACGGCAGGACATGCTAGGGAGATAAAGTTCCTAGATGAAATAAATGACTGCTTCTTGGAGCAGCTGGTTCATGAACCGACCAGAGGGGAAGACATATTGGACCTAGTCCTTAGTGGAACGCCAGATCTGGTGCAAGAGATAAGGGTGTTGGGGCCACTTGGCAACAGTGATCATAGCATGATCGTGTTTGATTTAATTAGTGGAGGAGGGATAGTAAGGAAATCCACAGTACTACCTTTTAACTTTTGAAAGGGAGACTATGATAAAATGAGGAAAATAGTTAAGAAAAAACTAAAAGAAGCAGTTGCAGAGGTTAAAGACTTACATCAAGCTTGGTTGTAGTTGAAAAATACTATCTTGGAAGCCCAGACCAGCTGTATTCCATGCTTTAGGAAAAGTGGAAGGAAGTCCAAAAAACTGCCAGCATGGTTTAAAGTGAGGTCAGAGAGGCTGTTGTTGCCAAAAAAAAATCTTTCAGGTAAATGGAACAAAGAGCCAAACGACGAAACCTGGAAACAGCACAAGCACTGGCAAGTTAAATGCAAGACATTGATAAGGCAGGCAAAGGGAGAATTTGAGAAGAAGCTTGCTGCGGAAGCAAAAGCGCAAAATAAAGACTTTTTCAAGTACATTCGTAGCAAAAAATCTGTGAGAGAGTCAGTTGGTCCATTAGATGATAGAGGGGTTAAAGGGGCACTAAGAGGCGACAAGGCGATAGCGGAGAGACTGAATGAATTCTTTGCTTCGGTCTTTACTGAGGAAGATATGGGGATGTTACCCATGACTGAAGTGATATTTAAAGGTACGGAAGAATTGAAGGAAATATCGATACATCGGGAAGATGTATTACAACTATTAGATAACCTGAAGAGTAGCAAATCACCTGGGCCGGATGATATACATCCAAGGGTGTTGAAAGAACTGAAATGTGAGATTGCAGACCTGCTATTAGTAATCTGTGAACTATCATTAAAATCATCTGTGATACCTGAAAATTGGAAGATGGCGAACGTGACACCAATTTTTAAAAAGGGTTCCAGGAGTGATCTGGGAAACTACATACCGGTGAGCCTGACGTCAGTACTGGGAAAAATGGTAGAAACCATCATAAAGAACAAAATTGCTGAACATGTAGATAGTCATGGCTTAATAGAAGACAGCCAACATGGCTTTAGACAAGGAAGATCTTGTCTTACTAATCTGTTATGTTTTTTTGAAGGTGTGAATAAACAGGTAGGCAAAGGTGAGTCGGTTGATATAGTGTATTTGGACTTTCAGAAAGCCTTTGACAAGGTCCCTCATCAGAGACTATTGGCAAAACTAAAGAATCATGGGATAGGAGGCAGTGTACTATTGTGGATGAGGAACTGGTTAAAAGATAGAAAGCAGAAGGAAGGTCTAAATGGCCAATTTTCCCAATGGAGAAAGGTAAATAGTGGTGTACCCCAGGGATCTGTGCTGGGTCCGCTGCTTTTTGACATATTCATAAATGACCTGGAAAAGGGAATAACGAGTGAGGTTATCAAATTTGCAGATGACACAAAACTATTTAAAGTTGTTGAAACCCAAGAGCATTGTGGAAAATTGCAAGAGGATCTTGATAAATTGGAAGACTGGGCATCAAAATGGCAGATGAAATTTAATGTGGACAAGTGCAAAGTTATGCACCTAGAGAAGAACAACCCAAACTATGGTTACACGATGCAAGGAGCCACATTAGGAACCACCACCCAGGAAAAAGATTTAGGCGTCATTGTGGATAACATGTTAAAACCATCGGCCCAGTGTGCAGCAGTGGCCAGGAAAGCAAATAGAATGCTAGGTATCATAAGGAAAGGAATGGAAAATAAAACAAAGGATATTATAATGCCTCTATATCGTTCCATGATGAGACCGCACCTTGAATATTGTGTGCAATTCTGGTTGTCATATCTTAAAAAGGATATAGCGTTATTAGAAGAGGTTCAGAGAAGAGCCACGAAAATGGTAAAAGGGATGGAACGATACCCCTATGAAGAAAGGCTAAAAAGGTTAGGGCTCTTTAACCTGGAAAAGAGACGGCTGAGGGGAGATATGATAGAAGTCTATAAATTAATGAACGGAGTGGAACGGGTAAATGTAGATCGATTGTTTACGTTATCAGAATATAGAAAGACTAGGGGACATGCAATGAAGCTACAGGGTAAACTATTTAAGACTAATAAAAGAAAATATTTTTTTCACTCACCATGTAATCAAACTCTGGAATTTGTTACTGGAGGATGTAGTAAAGGCTGTTAGTGTAGCTGGGTTTAAAAAAGGTTTGGACAAGTTCCTGGAGGAAAGGTCCATAAACCATTATTAAGAAGGGACCCAGGATATCATTGCTTGACCCAGTACAAGCATTGCGGAATCTGTGTCTTTTGGGGAAACTGCTAGGTACGTATGACCTAGATTGGCCACTGTTGGAAACAGGATACTGGGCTTGATGGACCTTGATCTGACCCAGTATGGCATATCTTATGTTCTTATGGCTATAAGAGGTGGAGCACCATGGGGTGGGTGGGTTGAGAGGTGGGACAAAGAGATAGAAGTTGTGAGGATATGTAGGAGACAGGTAGGAATGGAGAAAACTGAATAAGGTTACAGATAAATAAGTAGCACACTAACAATGATACAGATAAATAAACAGCAGACTAATAATGATGAAATAAATTTATCATTGGGCACACAGGACTCACAATCTGGCAGGTAGATGTGCCCATACTGGCAGCAAAGCTCAGATAAGGGATCTCATCCAGATATTCAGTAATACTAACTGAGAGTGCCAGGCCAGAGCATGGTGGTACCATCACTAGCCAGATAATTTTATTTATTTATATTTTTCCTTGAACTTGATATACTGCCCTTGGGCAAACTACCATCAGAGTGATTTAAAAAAAACAAAAGTGAAAAGAGGGAAAATGAGAAAAGTAGAGGAAACCAGAGGGGGAAAATTACAATCTCTTGGGCAATGGATTTAAGAAACAGGGCATTCAAGCAGAAAGTATAGTTGCAGAAGGAGGACAGGGGGAAGGAACAGAAGAAATTGGGGTTTGGCTGCTTGAGGGAAGCCCAGGGAGCAGGGGGAAGGAGAATGGAAAGTCAGGGATCGCTGCTTGAGGGAATGACTGCAGGAAGAGCCAGGTCATCACATCTTTCTTAAAGGTTTCTCATGCAGGGAGAGAGGGATGGCGTTCCAAAGGTAGAAACCTAGATATGAAAAGATAGTATGGTGGGAGGCCTCAACGCAAGAGAGAAAGGGAGAGGGATGCTCATAATGGATGCTTGGGAGTACTTCAGAGAATGGGAGGAGCAGTAGTATATGAGGAGGGAGAAAAGATAGGCAGAGGCTGAGGTGAAGTGAGCATGATGGATCAGAGTGAGAATTATGAATTTCATATGAGCAGAAAGAATAAATTAAAGGAAGATGAGTATGGAAGAGACATGGTCATGACGGTTGGCACAAAAAAGAACCAATTGCAATTGTTTGATGGAATAGGAGACCAAGATAGAGAGATTTACAGTAGTCTAGTTGAGTGATAATAAGCGAAAGGATAAGAAGCTGAAGCTGAGAAAAGGTGAAGGACAAGCAAGCAGAGCAAATGCAATGGAAGGTGAAAAACAAACATCTGATCATAGCATTCACCTGATCCTTGAAGGAAAGTGCTGAGATAAGGATAACACCTAATCTCTTGATTGAGTCTCAGAAGGGGAGATGGCAACCCATTAACTGAGGAGGGAGGAAGGGTTGGTGCAGGCCAGGGGAGGGGAAGCAGATAGACTCACATTTGGTCCCATTAAGAGCAAGGAGATGGTCTGACAACCAGCAGCCGGTTGTTCACAGGCAGTCTTGTAAGGAAGAGATGTCAAAGTGTGGAGTATGAGTAGCTAAGAGAACCTGAATATCATCCACATAGAGATATGGACTACAACCTAGGGACTGGATTAGAAGAGGGGGGGGGGGGGGCAAAGAAAATATTGAAGAGAATAGGGGCTTTGAGAACCTTATGAGACTCCAGAGACCAGGAGGAAAGAACAGAATCATCTGGAATTGAAAAAATAGAAAGGTGTGATCCTTCAGATAAGAGGAAAACCATTTAAGTATTGAGCCACTAAGCTTGATCTCATAAAGCCTGTGCAAGAGAAAAAAATGATCAACAAGATCAAAGGCAAAATTCAAAATATAAGGTAGCCAAGATTAGAGTAGCCATGATCAAGGGAAGACCAAATTTCATTAAGGAGAGCAGTGAGAAGACATTCAGTGCTGTAACCAACCTGATAAGCTGGACAAGGATTTTGTTGAGAAAGAGAACAAGCTGCCAGAGCACTATTCTTTTTCAAGAATTTTAGAGAGAAAAGCCAAGTTAGAGATAGGACAAAAGTTAGATAGATAGGAAGGATCCAAGGAGGATTGAAGAATGGGGAGAATAAAAGTAAAAAGGGAATTGGCAAGCTTAAGAACAAGGTAAGCTAGCCACGGATCTACAGGGGAGAAGGGAGGGTGTAAAGTCTGCAAGACATGGGAAATATAGATATAAGAAAGGAGGACCAATGACAGGAAAGGGGAGAAGAGGAGTCAGAGAGAGAGCAGGTAGAAGTTCAGGAGGGGAGAGAGGAGAGGAAGAAGCCTGAGGTGGAGCCAGCAAGTCAGACGGGCCTGCTGGTGAAAAAGAGGAGCATAGAGATGAAAGCTTATTGTGGAGACAAGTGGCAAAAGCTGTGGATGAAGGAGGGACAAAGGATGAGAAAAATGAGATGGGGCATAGGCAATGTTCCCTCTAATTTTCTTTAGGCTGTGTACTCATAAAATATCAGCTGTGCAGCTTTTGAAGGAAGGTTAAATTTTTGTGCGCCACATAAAGACACTCAGAGTTGCATACTTTAAAATTTGACTGCACGTCAGAATACAGTATGTACACCACATTGATTGCACTAGAAAATATTGTAGAACTTGTGAAAACCGTAAATACACTACAACTTTTAAATTTTAAGATGTCTGTGTTTTCTATCAGAATCAGAATCGTAATTTTTGTGCGCGCTGTTGTAAAGTATGTACGCTAGCTCGGCGAGGTGTGTGCATGCGCACATCTTAGAGGGAACAGTGGGCATAGGGCTAGTTGATCTATTAAAGGAAAAAATCTGTTGTGGACGATTAGCTGCAGTGAAGAGGTAATGCTGGACAAAGGAGAGGTGGGTCGAGTATAGAGAATTGTGACAGTCCACAGAATAGTGTTTCCAGCACATCCAAGAGTTAGGAAAGTGACATTTGCACCAAAGACTTTCTTAGCAGTGCATCTGCCTCCATAGAAGGAGACCTGGATGGTACTAGGGATGGTGGGAAGCTGGACAGGGTTTCAAAAGGCAAGAAGGGGCCACTGATCAAGAATGGATGAGAAAGAGGAACACCAGGAAGAGACCTGTTGGTCAAGAGAGTTTAAGGGAGAGAAAAAGGTGGCTGAGACTACAGCCTCCTCTAAATGTGTCATATGGCTTGGGCCAGGTTATGGATCAGCCAGTATAGGGGAGGAAGGGATAGGTGAGGTAGGGACACCAAGAAATGGTCAGACCAGGGAACTGGCAACACACCATAAACCAAGACCATAATAGAAGAATGAAGGGGAAGAAACACTATATCTAGCTTATGATTTATGGCAGTGTCCTCTTGCCATTAGATTCTCTGTTTTCTTCCCACACATTTTTTAATTCTATCATTTTTGTTTCCACCACCTCCTCCAGAAGAGTATTTCAGGCATTTACCAATCTTTCCGTGAAGAAATATTTCCCGATGTTGCTTTTGGGTCTACCTCCCTGCACCTTCATATCATGTTCCCTAATTCTACAGCCTTCTTTCCTGTGGAAAGGGTTTGTTTCATATATATTTATATCTTTCCGGAATTCAAAAATCTATAACATATTTCCCTGTTCTGCCTCTCCTCTAGAGTATATATATTCTTATCCTATAGTTTTTTGTCTCATATGTCTCTAGATGCTGGCCATGCAGCATTTTGGTTGCTTTTCTCTGGACTGCTTTCAGCCTCTTTATATCCTTACTGAGATAGGATCTCCAAACATGAAAATAGTATTCCATGTGAGTCCTCACTACTGGCCTGTACAGGGAAGGGCATGGCCACAGGTGGGCCTGGAGGAGGCCCAGGCCCTTCCCTTTTAGCCTACGGGCATGCATTCCCACTGCATGCCAGGTTTTAACATAATCATTGCCACTGTAAATCAGGGAAGGAAGGCCTGACTCCTTCCATGGAATGGGTCAGGAAAATATTTGTGGTGGGAGGGCTGTATACCTTCCCCTCCCCCCCCACCCATGTTAATCCTGGGCTTTCCCTCAAATTCGTGGGCTGGCTAGACTGCATTATCCCCTTTTTTCTGCTAGTTATGTCTCTCTCTATGTAGCCTAGCATCTTTCTGGCTTTGGCCACCACATTATCATATTGGTTTGTTACATTAAGAACATCAGACACTATTACTCCAATATCTCTCTCCTGATCTGTGCTGGTGAGTGGGACACTAGATCCTTCCTCATATTTTCCACACTTTTTAGGTTGTCTACCCTGTTGCAGATAGGTAGTTGATGGATATTGTTGTTATTGTTGTTAAGTGTTATCGAGTCGGTGTCAACTCATGGCAACCCTTTGGATAATTGTCCTAAACTGTGTTTGATCTTCAGTTAGGCGGCTCATTGTTGACAGACTGGCACCCATAGCTGCTGTTATTGTACCAATCCATCTCATTGCTGGCCTTCCTCTTATAAGAACATAAGAACATAAGATATGCCATACTGGGTCAGACCAAGGTCTATCAAGCCCAGTATCCTGTTTCCAACAGTGGCCAATCTAGGTCATACGTACCTAGCAGTTTCCCCAAAAGACACAGGTTCTGCAATGCTTGTACTAGGTCAAGCATTGAAATCCTGGGTCTCTTCTTCGTTGACCTTCTACCTTGCCAAGCATAATGTCTTTCTCTAATGATCTCTCCCTTCGCATGATGTGTCCAAAGTATGAAAGTCAAAGTCTTGTTATCTGGCCTTCTAAAGGAAGCTTGCATTTGATCTCCTCTAGTATTGACTGGTTTGTTCTTCAGGCAGTCCATGGTATACACAATATTCGTCACCAGCACCATAATTCAAAGAAATCAATCTTTTTCACTGTCCAACTTTCACTTCCATATGACATTATTGAAAATACCATGGCTTGAACAAGTCGAATCTTTGTATGAAGAGAGACATCTCTGCTCTTGAGAATCTTGTCTAGGTTCTTCATCGCCATTCTGCCAAGAACAATGCGTCGTCTGATTTCTTGATTGCGTGTTGCTTCTTTATTGATAGTTGATCCAAGTAGGTTAAAGTTGTCCACTGTTTCAATTTCTTCTCCATCAACGATGAACTTACTGATTTTGCCAGCTGTCAGGATCTTTGTCTTCTTTACATTAAGGTGCAGGCCCATTTTAAGACTGTGTTCCTTGATCTTGAGAAGCAAATGTTTCAGATCGTCTTCACTTTCAGCGAGTAATGTGATATCATCATCATAGTGAAGGTTGTTGATGAGCCTACCAGCAATCTTCACATATCTGTTGTTTAAATACCTCTGTGGCATAAATGTTCAGGGAGAGAGCCTCTTTCAATTGAAAGCAAGCTCTGCTATGAGGGGACATGTGATGAGGGTGAAGGGAGATAGATTCAGGAGTGATATGCAGAAATATTTCTTTACGGAAAGAGTAGTGGATCCGTGGAATAGTCTCCCAGTGGAGGTGGTAGAGATGAGGACAGTAACTGAATTCAAAAAAGCATGGGACAAACACAGAGAATCTCTAAAGGTAAAAAGGAGACTGTTGTAGTTGTTGATATGGAAGGTCTTTTTCTATCATCATATTTCTATGTTTCTATCTGTTATCTTCAAACAGTCCTTCTTCTCTGATGATTTGTTCTGCATATAAACTAAAGAGGTCAGGGGAAAGTATGAAGACTTCTCGTACTTTGCTGATTTTAAAACATTCTGTTTCTCCTTGTTCCAATCGAACTGTTGCTTCTTGATCAATGTAAAGAATGTGCAAGAGAACAATCAAGTGTTCTGATATACCCATGCTTCTTAATGTGGCCCAGAGTTTCTCATGGTTTACACAGTCAAAAGCCTTGCCATAGTCAATAAAACACATATACAGTAGATATCCTTTTGGTATTCTTTAGTCTTTTCAATGATCCATCTCACATCTATGATGTTTATCGTTCCTTGCCCGTTCCTGAACCCTGCTTGCACTTCAGGTAGTTCTCGTTCCAGGTATGGCTGTACTCTCTGCTGAATAATCTTCAGTAGAATCTTGCTGGCATGTGGGATCAGAGCAATTGTGCGATAATTTCCACAGTCATTTGAATCACCTTTCTTTAGTACTGGTATAAACATAGATATTTTTCTGTCAGTTGGCCATAATATTGTATTCCAAATTTCCTGACAGAGCCTTGTAAATATGGTAACAGCTGCATCAGATTGCTGTAATACTTCTATGGGAATGCCATCAATGCCTCGTGCTTTGTTCTTTGATAAGGATTTCAATGCTACTTTGACTTCTTCTTTCATCACCAGTGATTCCAGATCATAAGGTATAGGTTGAAACGGCTGTTGATCCACTTGATCTTTATCATATAATAACTCTGTATATTCTTTCCACCTTTTCTTGATCTTCTCAGCATCACTCAACATGGATCCTTGAGCATCATGTAACATTCCAATTCGATCCTGAAATTTTTTCTTTAACTCTTGTAGCTTTAGGAAAGCCAATCTTGTTCCACCTCTTAATAGTTTCTGCTTCTATTTCTTGCATGCGTCATTGTAGTACTTTTCCTAGTCTTATTTTGCTGCACGTTGGAAATCTCTATTGAGATCGGCGATTGCCTCTTTTTCTCTTCTGGCTTTAGCTTCTCTGCATTTCTGAGCAATTTTCAGAGTTTGTTTGGTCATCCATTTTGGCCATTTCTGCTTTCTCCTCTTTTATAGAGATTTCTCACTTTCTTCCAACACAACCTTCTTGATGTCATCCCATAAGTCTTCTGGAGCTCTGTCATCTATATCTAAAGCAGCAAATCGATTTTGCAAGCAGTCTTTAAATTACGGTGGTATATTCTCAAGGTCATATTTTGCTACATTAATGAGTGGCTTGCTCTTCTTCAACTTTAGCTTGAGTTTGCATACTAGTAGTTGGTGATCATCTGTACCACAGTCAGCTCCAGGTTTTGTTTTTGTTGATGTTATAGAGCTTTTCCATCATTGTCTTCCACAAATGTAGTCAATTTGATTTTTGTACAATTCATTGGGTGAAGTCATGTGTACAGCCACTGCTTGTGTTGCTGGAAGAAGGTATTTGAGATGAATAGATAGTTGGTCTTGCAGAATTCTATCAGTCTTTCTCCAACTTCATTTCTGTTGTCAAGTCCATATTTTCCAACCATTTTGCCTTCTTCTTTGTTGCCAACTTTTGCGTTTCAGTCACCCATGACTATCAGATTATCCTGTTTGCATGTTCTGTCAATTTCATCTTGTACTTGTTCATAGAACTCATCAATTTCATCCTTTTCTGCAGCTGTCATTGGGGCATATACTTGAATTATAGTTGTGTTGATAGGCATTCCTCGTAGACGAATAGAAATTAAGCATTCACTGATTGCATTGTATTTCATTACAATTCTTTCAAGTTGTTTCTTAATTATAAATGCAACACCATTTCTTCTTTGACTTTCATTTCCAGTATAGTAGACCATGTGATCATCAGATGCAAAGTGCCTGATGCCAGTCCATTTCAGTTTGCTGACACCCAATAGATCGAGTTGTACACATTCCATTTCATTCTTGACCACTTCTAATTTCCCTTGGTTCATGTTTCATACATTCCATGTCCCAATATGTAAGACATCTTTGCAGCTTCTGACTCTCATTTCATGCGCAGCTACATCAGCAGTCAGATGTCCCGAGGGCTTTGATCCAACCACATCATAAATGCTGGCTTTACTCTGAAAAGTCTTCAGCACCTCTTCAATAGCCAGTTGAGTGCCTTCCAACCTGGGGACCTCATCTTCCAGCATTATAGTGCAATTTGTTTTGTTGTGACTATCCATTGAGTTTTTGTCTCAAGATACAGACCTTTCTTCCGCGCAGTTTAAGTTTAGTGTTGTTGCCGTTGTCACAGAAATGTGATCCTCTGCTGCCAAAACCATCCCATTCTGCTGCTATCCAGATGGGTGGTTTGTCTTGGTCTGACACCTCAGCTGAGACCTGTCCATCTTGGGAGACCTTGCCAGTAGTTAAGCTACCGATAGCTTAGCTCTCAGCATCACTGATGCACACAAGCCCTAACAGCACGACAAGCTGCAAACCAAGAATATCAGCTCTTACCATCAGATAATGAAAGATAGGGGCCTGCACTCATGAATGGCTATCCAGTTGTTTTGTGCACCTGAAAATGTAGAGTGCATGCAAATTGTTTGGACATGCTTATACCTATGAAATAAGTGGCGCGGAATTGATTTACAGACTTAGAAAAAGTTCTGGTGTACATACATTGCATGCATAAAGATTGAAGAGGTGAAACAAACACATACAGAAAATGCCTGAAAACCAGGAAATATTAATTTAAAACAAGCAGGAACCAAACGTTTTGTTGACCATGTATGCATCTAGTAAAAAACTTCATTGTGAAGCTAAGCACATTCGAAATAATTATTGGACATGTGATAATGGAGCCTTAAGAAATGATATTTGACATCAAAGAATATTTAGTATCCCATCCCACATTAAAATGACACCCATATGCCATCTGGTCAGTAAATTTTGTTGTTTAGTTGAACCTCTTACCTCCCTTCGATTTTGAAAAATGGTACTCCTCCAAATGGATGTGCACAAATCAGCCTACAGTTGATGGCCTCCTCTAGAGCTGACCCAAGAGAGCTCTCATGCACTGAGTAACCAGAGTTGTTCTGACAGGCCTGGCTCCAGTGGGAGGAATGTGTGAGCGAGAGAGGAGCTGCAGCATCAATGAGGACATTGGCCTTGCCACGGCTTTCACCATAGCCCATGAAATCGGCCATACGTGAGTGCCATTTTGTTTATTTCTCTGAAATGTTCCAGATCTCTGGACAGAAGTTGACAACTGCTTCATGTTTTCTGGATGGGCTGAACCCCATAGTGGGTTAACCTCCCTTTCCCCTTCCATCCTATTGGTTCTTTCAATGGGTCATGAATCCTTTTAGAAACTGGAACTACAAATCCAGAGATGCAACAGGTAAAAAAGCCAAGTACGGCTCAGATTTCCAGTTAGTAGGTTTGCCATGTCACTCAAGGTCAACTGAACAAGTTAATCCAGTATTTTCTTAGCCCCATTGCATGCAGGGATTTGTAGTACTGATTTTCTTAAGAAAAGCCAATGGGAGAATCAGAACTATGAATCACTGCATACAATGGGTCAAAAATACTAGGTCAGTCTTTTTGTGGATCTCTGGAGAGATGAATTTGGACTTAGTTATTTGCCCCTTCAAACTTGTGTTCAAGACAAGTTATAACTCATGTCAGTGGAAGAAGTGGGATTTGATTTCTGTTTTTCCATTGCTCTGACAGCTAGGCCATTCCTCCACTCAGCTTTCATTTTACCCTGACAATCCACAAGATGGTTCCTGTGAATGGTGTCTGATGTACAGAAAAGAATAAAAAGTAATATGTATGTGGGCTCTGTATGCCAGTGAACGGAAACAGTCATGTGATTGTTTGATGAAGCCATCTATAGGTTCCATGCTTATGTTATCATAGTCGCTATGAATCTTGAGGGGTCCTTTAACTAAAGTGCACTATGCAGATAGTGCAAGTTTTGATGCATGTTAAGGATGCACGGAGGCCTGCAGTAAATGTTAGCGGGGGGCCAACTCAGCGCAGGCCAGTTTCCACACTAACTGTGAATTGTGCATTGGGATGGTAAAGGGGCATGTTAAGGGCAGAATGGGCACAGTTAGTGCAGGGATAAACACTGCATGCTAACTGCGACCCTTGCAATTAGTGCGGGCTCATCTTAAACCATCTCAATAGGTGGAGTTAAGTGCATCCATGGTAATTGCATGTGCTGTCGTGGCGCATTAAGGCAGCATTCTCTCCGGTAATTTCTGGGAGCATGCTGGATTCACCCTGGGCAGTTAGCACACAGCAGTTGCAACTACCATGCTTTAGATTTAGCGCTAAAATGTGCCTTAGTTGCAAAACCCTAGCGCACTTTACTAAAAGGGCCCTAGATATGGGATTAGAAGTCCTGGCTTTTGACCTCAGTCCTTATGGTACATCTAAGGTGTGCTATAATGGCTCTGAGAAGCCCCTCACCCCCAACATCATGACTTGGAAGGTGAGCAGAAGGTTCCTATGATACTCACAGAATAACCATTCTCATTGTGAAAGTCTTCCTCCAAAACTCATTTATGTATTTCTAATCCATCTTTCCAAGTCATAGGCCCAGATGAAAAACATTATTCATAAGTTATAATAAATAAAATACTTCTCTTCAAACTCTGTTCATTGTACATATGGGGGAAGGGATTATAGAGAGAGAGCAACACAGTGTCACAGGCCAAATATTGTCCAACATTTTGCTGTTCTGACCTTTTTTCAGATTTGGCATGAACCATGATGGGGTTGGAAATGGCTGTGGCTCCCACGGGCAAGAAACAGCCAAGCTTATGGCTGCTCATATCACCATGAAAACCAACCCATTTGTCTGGTCAGCCTGCAGCAGGGACTATATCACCAGCTTCTTGGAGTAAGATATGTGATGTGCATTGTTTATTTTGATATATCAGATCAATGTGTCCAAAATTCTCTTCCTTACTTTTGGGCTCAAGTGCTTGTGTCCACTGAAGTTCATGATGACAGTCAAGTTGCGTATCTGTGTAAGTTAATAGGTGCCCTGAGAGTGTTCAGTTTGAGGCCAGTCTCAAACCCTATTTGCTTGAAACTCAACTAGATCTGGTTACAAGAACCCCTGTTTCTTAGGTCAGTTGTTTCCAAGCATGCTCCTGAAAAACCTCAAAGAGGTCTGTTTTTTCTTTCAGGATGCACACCATGAATATTTCTGAGATCTACTTCTTTTAGGCCAATATTCACCACCACAATCAGCATTTTTTTAAAATACTGGCTATGACATTTAAATATTCTGTGTATATCCATCACTACTATCTGTAGAAGCAGTGACACTAGAGACCGATGACCACCAACACTCTACGGATAATGGTGATATTCAGTGTGCTATTCGTATAGGTAAATGGTTCAATGAAGGAAAGTCTTTTTGCTGTTATCCATATAATTGAGCATAACGTCTGTGCCCTGCTCTCATTCCATACTGCACTATCCTGATAGTGCCAGGGCAGTCTGTGAGAATTTTCAGCGGCACTATATGTAGAGTGCCCCTGAAAATTCATGGACAGAGGTTAACCCATAGTGTTCTCATCATGTAGAAGGAAGAGCAGGAAATACTTTTATTGTAATTAAGGAAGGATATTATTAAAATGCAAATATAGAATTGAGTATAAGAGAAGGACCATCAGCAGTGCAATCTAAACATTATGGGCCCGATATTGTAAACACTAGGCGGCAGATAGGCGAGTAAATCCTGGCAAAAACTAGGTAAAAGTGGGAAATGTGGGTAAACCATATATTGAGTGGTGTGCTCATGCACAGATATTGCCATAAGACACCATGCCTTAACTATGTATGCATGAGGATGTAACAGGGCAGTGAATGGGTGAGGCATCCACATCTACAACAAATGCGGATATTCTGCGACGGCGCAACACCAGATCAAAGGGTAAAAACCATGCAACTCAAGACCAGGTCTTTTCTCGGTTAAGGGACAATTCCACGGAATTTCTAACAAATTATCGCTACACGGACATGTGCCAGCTTTCAGTGCAGTCAAACCAGGCAAGAGACAATGAACGGGGCAAGAGATGTGGTGGCTACCCATATAACACCTAAGGTGGAGATGCCACAGCCGGGCAAGGCAACGATACCAACCTCAGCCGCAGCAGCCGGCAGTGTGCCAGGCAGGGAGGAGATGCTACCAGACACCCCGAGTGTACTGACCAAGGGTCACATACCTGCAGCTGACCATAGAGAAGATGTTCCAGTGGTACTGTCTTGATGCTGCCACCATTACAGACCTCTGTGCCATGCTCAGACATGACCTGGATCCACAGCATGTGGTGGAGACAACCACGGGTATCATGCAGTCAGCAACATCACGTTGCATTTGGGCATTCACAATTGTTCTGTTCAGACTGCTCTATGAATATGTGTGCTTCCCAGCTATACCGGAGGACAGACAATGGACCATGCAGGCCTTCTACCAGATTGCATCAGTCCTAGGTCTAATTGACTGCACCCATGTGGCCCTGAGGCCTCCTGGCCATGATGAGAGAGCGTATCACAACAGACAACTATACCACTAAATGAACATGCAGGTCATGGTTGATGCCCACGTGCGCATCACCGACCTGTGTGTACATTTCCATTGATCCTGCCATGATGTGTTTGTCTTATCACAGTCTGCCCTAAGCCAAGCAGCTACCACCGGACACCTCAGTGATGCCTGACTACAAGGTGATTGATGCATGACTGAAGCTGTGGTTGCATGCTGGTATGTGGGAGCGTGGCTACCAGGACCTATGACAAGGGCTGTTGGGGACATGAGGAAATCCCATCTGTGTAAGACAGGCACATGAGGGGGAGAGAGAGCCCGGGCACTTGTATGGGTAGGCAATGGATGTGCTACAATACTGGACAGCCCCAGAATGGGTTGACGATAGTGATGCCAATAGGCAGACAGATGCCCCACCTAAACACTGACAGTGAAGATGTGTGAGCAATTGCTTGGCAGCACATATCCTGGATGCCAACAGAGGGGGGAGGGGTGCATGTATCAGGCACCGATATAGCACTAACTTATCAGAGCTGGCCCCCTGCTGATGATTGTATTGAAGGAGTAAGCAAATGGTGGGAGACTGCACTGTGGACAGGGCAGCATCAGCACACAGCTACTCCAGAGCAATAGCAGGGCACTGTGATGCTGGAGTTGCACAGCATGGTTGTGAAGGATGTCAACATGTATCTGATGTGCGGGAGTTGTTACAGTGGCTGTAGCAGAGACCACAATCCTGTACCAATGACTCTAAACACATGTCTGCCTCCACTCCCCCTCGCCCCCCGATTCAGCAGGTGATAGAGGATATCCAGTGCGGACCTGACTCACAAAAATCCCAGGAGGAGAACTACAACAAAGTGCTGGCATGTACAAGGGCAGTGGTGGAGCAGGCATTTGGCCGACTGAAAAGCAGATTCTCATGTCTTGACAGGAATGGGGGAGAGCTACTGTACAGCCCTGAACAAGTCTGTCCCATCTTTACAGCATGCTGCATTCTCCACATCATAGCAATCCAGCGGGGGATTGAGCTGCCACAGGAGGAGATATGTGGAGATGCAGAACGCTGTAATGATGGGCTAGAGGAAGATTACCACATTGGGGGGCAGCATTTGACAGCAGCGGTGCAAGCAGCAAGGGATAGACTGATTCGGGAGAACTTCTAGTGTGAATGCATCCCTTTATTCACATAACGCAGTGCACATCACCAACACTATCACCATTCTGCCCTCTTCCCATCCTGACTCTTCTCCTGTGACCTCAACACTCTCTTCCCATCCCTTGCACTGCGCCGCATTGGTGGTGCCTCAGAGGCATTGCTGGCAGTCTCATCCTCCTCCCTGAGGTTGGAGACCTCATCAGACTGTAGCCTCAAGGTCCCTGATACCATGTTGGTGCTCCCCAGGGTGGCAGCTATCTCAGGTGCTCACCTAGCAGCTGCTATGCCACGTAGGGAGCATGAAATGGAGGCCATGTAGGCAGCTGTCTCCCTGGATAGGCGTAGCACTGCCTCATGGTGCCTCTGCTGACACTCTGCCATGTCACGCATGAACTGCATAGTATTGGCGACCTCCTGGATGATACTCTGGAGGCTGCTGAGGATATCCCTTGTCAGGCTGACCCTCGGCCCATCCTAAAGCATCTGCTGCTCAGTTGCATCGGAACAGGTGTCCATGGGTTGCTCAGCGATGGGGAACTCCATGTCCAGAATATCCAGGGGATGACTCTGTGGCTTGGGAGATAGAGGTGCTGTAGCAGCCACTGAGCCATCATGAGGACTGGGGAGCATCCCAGGTCCAGTGCTGTGGCCATCTTCTGCAGGGATACCAGGATGCAGCTGTGTGCTCACTCCCAATGGACCTGGCTCCTCAGCTGAGACTCTCATAGGGGTTGCATCTGTGGGAGAGGCAGATAGATGAGGGTTAGGGTCAGGGGGGGGGGCGTACATGGACAAGATAAGGAGATGGGGGACATGTAGGCTGACACGTAGATTTTCCCCCTCCCCTCATGGGGAGTAGAGGTGCAGTGAAGGTAGGGCATGGCACAGAGTGGAAGTGGAAGGTCTATGCTAGCACAAGGGCACTGTGCTAGGATCACATGCATTGCTAATGCTGGTACACAAGCTCTTGGGAGATTAAGGGGTGGGATAAGGGTGGCCAAACAGAGTGCAGGGCTAAGGGAGGCTAGTGAATCCAAAGCCACTGTGAGCCAAGGTAGCATGATGGCAGAGACTGCAGCAGTAGGGCAGAGGTGGTGCAATGGGGCCATGAAGGACAAGGAGTGTCACTTTGTGTGCATGCAAAAGGGGAGACTGCTGATGGGGAAAGCATATGTTAGTCTCAGAGAGACACAATACTGCAGCTGCATGGCAGTGTTGCAGGACAGTTGGGGAACTGCATGAGCCTATAGGATGTGCATCCTGTGAGTGTTGGGGCAGTAGGTCAGAATGAGTTTGCACAGCTGGGCTACTATGTGATGGGGAAGTGTTATGGTGTGTGGGTACAAAACTCATGTGTGGTGCGCCAACTATAAATCCCCACTTGCCTCACAGGGGTCACTCTTCCTTGGCAATGGACAGCTGGGATTGGACAGAAGCACTGTTCCCTCTAAGCTGTGCGCGTGTGCGCGCGCGCACATACTTTATAACAGAGCGCACAAAAATTACGACTCTGATTCTGATAGAAAACAACACAGACGTCTTAAAATTTAAGTTATGATTGTAATTACTAGAAATTTCCCACTTCATTTAGTAATCGTCTATTTTCATTTAATTTGATTAAAATCAATGTGGTGTACATACTGTATTCTGACGTGTAGTCAAATTTTAAAGTATATAACTCCGAGTGTCGTTATGTGGCGCACAAAACTTTAACCTTCCTTCAAAAGCTGCACACAGCTGATATTTTATGCGCACCCAGCCTACAGAAAATTAGAGGGAACATTGGACAGAAGAGGAAGAAATTTGCATGTGTTGCACAGGGAGGAGAAGGGGGACATCTGACAGACCATGACCGTGCTATATATTAAATGTTGCAATGTACAAACGCTGTCAGCAAAGTAAACTCCAGCCTAACTTTCTCCCCTGCAAGTTGTCAGTAACTGTGTCCTGTGTGTTCAAGCATGCTGGGAAGTGCTGTGTGTCTAATGTGAATGGGAAGATAGCAAGGCAATTGGGATGGTTCAAGGGTAATTTGCCGCAGAGGTTAGATGAGCAAGGAGGGGACAGAGCACTGTGAAAACATGTACATTGGGAGCAGGGTGTTTGCAGGGAAGAGGAGCCCACAAGGAAGGATGTGCATCACACACCTATTGCAGTGGCATGAGGTTGGGATGTAAGGGTGTTTGGGGGAGTAAAAGCTGTGAGATGGCAACGGGGCCTACTCACCCTCTGTAGCAGCTGTTGCAGAGCTATCCAGGGCAGCCACCCCAGTGATGCAGCAGTCATCCATACATGCAAGCACCTTCTTCTCCAGGTCATTCAGGGTCTTCTGCTGTTCTGGTACCAATTTCAGGTTAGCAGCCTGCTTCTCCTTAGCTTGCTGCCAGGGCATATGCCACTTCTTCTTTATGTCCTCCACCTCCCTATTATGGTGGTGCACTGCATTCATCTGACTGGTGATGTCATGCCAAGTCCACTGCTGGGCATGGGCATCCCTAGACCTAAAGAGGTGAGTATGCTCCCTGAGGATGAGGTCAATGGTGAGCTCCACCTCCACAGGCAAGAAGTTCTGCTTTCTTGTCCTCTTCATGGCCAACATCGGTCGTTTCTGCTATAACTGGGCATATTTGAATCATACATGGTTATGATGTTAAGCAGGCAACATCCAATCCATGTAATTTGCACAGTTAATGCGGGTATATTCAGCCATGCCCATGCACAACTATCTATCCCAGGCACATTTAAATGAGAGTGACTTAGAAATCAAAATAGCGGAATGGACTATGCACGTGTTGAGGAGATACCCCGGTAACAACGCTGTCCCTGATATTTGGTGACATACTCGTTTATGAAGAGATACCCATGTATTGTGAAAATGGCATGCCAGCATCATAAGGAGTCTTTACAGAAAAATATAGCAGATATGTGCACATTGCTTTAAATGGTAGGGCACTGCATTTGGCAATCTGTTGTCACACCAGGCAAAGGGATTCACCTATGTGCTGGTGAACACCAATCCCAATGTGTGCTGCAGCCTTCCTGTGCGTGTCCGTCCCCAGAAACCTCCACCCTAGGCAGGTGTCTGGAAGTCCTAAATTGTAGCCACATAATCAGATTTCTTAGTCTGCTGCTTCAGTCACACTGCCTAGCAATATATACCCTACCCCAGATGCTACAAGGTGCAGGCGTAGCACTCCCCCAACCAAGTATGGTGTGCATGGGTCAAGTGGCAAGGTGGCTCATGTGTCTGTGACAATCCATTGGTATGCTATTCCCGCTCATTATGGGATCTGCAGCACTGCTACCTAGGGTTGGACTGTGGGAGAAGTGAACACATTACACCTTCCAATCATAGGTGGGCTACACACTAGGCTAGCTCATAGCATGAGCATGACCCTGTACTCTATTCAGCACCAATAGAAGGAAAACATGACACTATGCCCCTTGCCCAAACCCTACCCCCATAGTTATAAGTCTTTAGCAGATTCTCACTTCCAACAGCTCCACAAATAATCCATATTCACAACAGCTGAGATTGTGTGACGGATTCTATTGACCCTATCCACCCACTCTTTTGCATGTGTCACTCTATGCAAGGTCTGCATGGGGTGGGCACATCTATGTTCTGCATCAGTGACTTATCACTGGCAGCCATAGATAGGGGGATACCAGGGCCAGATATACCCCTGCGAGGTCTCATGTTATACATGTACAGCCCTTGGGTTCTACTGATGTCTGCCAGCTCATATGACAGCCATGCTAATGTATAGACATGCCTTTGTGGCCCTCAGCCTCATGCCCCTGGATAACATGACTATCATGCGAGTAAATCCACCACTTGGGCGAATGCATAGGTCTCTGGGTGCTGGCTGCAGCTGCAGGTGTGGGGCCGCTTTGGTACGTTGCTGTGCACTCATCACAGAAGCTGCTTGGCAGAGAATGGCCACATGGATCTAGTGCTGATGCACACTATAACCATCAATGCTCCAAGATTGAATGTGAGGCTACACTATAGGGGATGGGCACATGATACCCCAGGTATGGTGATCTGTACTTTAGCCTATGCTGATAATGCTGCCCTCTGCAAAAAAAGGGACCCGGGGATGTCTGTGACTGTGCTTCACTGGATAGGACCAACATGCATTAGAGACCTGTTCAAGAACACTGTCTAAGGTTGGGACTTGAATCTGCCACCTTGCTGTGCAAAGGCAACACACATCCTGGCTGAGCCATAGCATACACAAAGGTGAGGGGGCCATGATGCTATGACAGCATGGGCATAGGCACTGATGCTTGTGCAAGGCCCCCAAAACTGTAAGGTCTGTGGGAACTGTCATGCACCAGCCTGTACTGCCACATATTTGCCCAGGTACACCAGAGTGTCCAAGGGGATGCAGCGTTACAACAACCATTGCATGCAGTTATGGGACACTCATGCAGTGCATTTACATTGGGTGGGGGTCTGTCTTGGGGAATCTTGCATACAGCTACTGTGAGGGCCCCTAGCCCAGGCCACGGCCTATAGGCATAGGGGTGCCACTATTTAGTCTTTGAATAAAGAATAATTTGTCCTCGTTGAGAGCTTGGGCTGCTGGGACTTGTAGTTGTGCTACCACTTTAAAAAAACAGTAGTATTGAGAACCGAGGGTTTTTTCAAAAGACACACAGGAATTTATTTCCTTCTTTTCAAAAAGCATATAGCTCAAACAAAACAACAGGATTCTTCTCCAAAACAAATGATCCTCAGGAAAATCACACAAAAACCCAACAGTGAAATTGCTTTAGCTGGCTTTCACAACATACGTAGCTGTTTCCCAAACATAAAGCAATAAACACAGTTTATTTTCTTCAAATCAAAGTAATTGTCTTTTTCTTCCTTCAACAGGGTACTTAACCATTCAGGCTAGAATCATTCTCCCTGTCTTACTCACTGCTTTTGGTGGTTTTCAGGTTACAGACTTTTTCCTTTATCCAGCAGCTTCTATTCTGCCTTTTTACACCATGAACAGTCCATTAATAAATCCTCTGAGTCAGAATCAGGTTCAACAGATTCTACCTGCATTTCCTCCAGGTTTTCAACCGGTATGTCTGGCTGTAAGCCTTCATGCAATGCTTCTTGCTTGAAACTCTCTAAGAGCTCCTGAATTCTCCTCCACTGGGGCTTCTTACTAGGAAAAGGGTTTCCACCTGGAGTGAGAAGTTTCTTTTCCTGACTCAAATGCCAGAGTGCCTCTAACTGGCTTAGGTCACTCTTAGGTATATTCTTATCCACCCACCTTCTGGGAACTGGAATCTTTTTAGCTGGTCCACGTACTGGAGGAACTGCACCTTGCCCCTTGTCTGCAATTCTTCCAGCTACAGCTCTACTGGCGTCAGAAGCAATTGCAGTTTCCCTGCAAGCCTGGCTCTCTTTCTGGATGCTGCTTTCACCTCTGAAATCCCCCTGGAAATCTCCACCGTTCTCCTCTTTGGTGAGTTCTCTGGGTCTTTCCCTGGTGCTTCTCCCTCCACGGAAGTCTGCAGTATTCTCTCTAGTCAGCTCTCTCATGTGCTGCTCTCTCCCTGAGTCCTGCTCTCTCGTGGAATCCTCTCTCCAGCCGGTGCTCCTCTCACATGTTTCTCTGGGTTTATAAGGCTGCCTTTTGCCTAACTTGCACTGTCCCTTACCCAGGTGTCTCTCATTATCCTCCAAGCCTGCCCTTAGATCAGCAGAGCTTGGGTGTGGCTTAGCTTCAGCAAGTGCGTGTTTTTTTCCTTTGCCTGCACCCTGAAAGCTACAGATATCTTGCCTGTCTCCTTCCTTAAAGGTAGATCTATAATTGTCCTCTGTTTGCATGGGCTCAGCCATGCTCTCCTCATCACACTACACAGCCACATCTTGCAATGCATTGCTCCCCATGAGGAATGGGCCATGCGGCATCTGCCTATCTTCGAAGGGTAGACATGTTGAACAGCCCCTTGGAGCAGACCTTTATTAATGGCTGATATGGCGTCTCTGTAGCTGAGCCTGTCAGCCATCGGTGGTCTCAATGGAGCAAAAAGTGGTAGAGGATGTGGAACTTGTGGTACAGCCCTTTGCCATTGGCAGGTCTGCGTGTGTGAGATTCCCCAGTACTCTGACTCCCACCATACACCAGGCACACCTGTCATTCACACCACACAGCCTAATAATCGCAAACCTGCACTGCCTAGGGAAAAGAGGCAGACCAAACACAGGCGTATGGAACTTATTCAACTTGGTTATCTCACTCCTAGTTATGGCCGTTGCTACAGTTGCCCACTACAAACCTATATATACACACCTTGCTGCTGCTCTTGGACATTACTGCCTGTGTGTTTTGGTACCTCTGACGTAATGTTAGACTCTTTTCCATTTGGAAATACACACTTGCCTCCTTACACCCTGCTATGGGATCCTACCCTTTTTGTCACCTCCTCTGCAAAGGTGGGTGCCTGTACCATTCCCCCATGACTATCATACTCCCCAACTGTTCTGTTGTCTGTCGTGCCTAACTTGGAAATGCTGAGGAGCAGGGAGTGTGGTTTACAGGTGTTTCCACAGCAATGTGTGGGCCTTGTCGCACAGAGCATTACATCACTATTTGGGGTGTAGCGGTACTGCTGGTGGGAGTGTTATGGGTGCATAATGAGAGGCAGTTGGCACTGTGACAGCAGAGCTGGGGCCTAACTGTAGGCAGCTATATCTGCATGTGCTTCAATGTACTAGATTTTTGTGACATGGATGACTCCTGACTCACCTGCTGCAGCTGCTACCTCCTCACGGAGGCATTGGTTAAGGTCTGGATTCCTGTGCCTCATCGTCCTGAACCGGCATTTTAGGGACTCCAAGGTCTGCCTCCCACCGAAATCCCTGTGGGAGAGATATGTGGCCTCATGAAGTGTTCTTTAGGTTTAACACACCACCTGAGGCCTTTTCCGCCTCCACCTGCCTACACACTGTACACAAATACTTCTGCCTCATCTGCTGCCTTCTGTACCTTCTTCAGTGCCATTTCCCATGCTTCAAGCACTTCAGTACCCTCTCAGAGCATTTACATTGGCGTTCAGTGTTTGCTCACATACACATAGGTTGTAGGCCAACTGGACCACAGACTCATTGCCTTCCCTTTCTCATACTTCAACACACATAGCTACCCTGCCTATACACTGCCATTACTCTCCCCTTGCCCTCACATCATCCTTCACCTTCCCGTGGGAACACCTAGTCAACATTCCCCTCTAGCTCTCTATGGAGCTGCCTTGGACATTTGTCTGGCCCAGCCCATGAAACACAGAATATTATATGCTTCACATCTTTGTTTCCTTGCATAAGGCCCCGAACTCCAGTGACCATAGGTAAGTTTGGAGTGCCACATGACTGAGATTATCAGTGCTTAAAATTTAAACTGAAAGTGTGGACATCTTGCATTCTTAGTGGTTTGGTGCCACTGTGTCAGACTTGAACCTGTGTCTTCTCATTTTGGCTGCAGTACTCCTCTGGGATGAGCTATTGTGTCTGCTTTGTGAGTGTGTGGCTGATTCTATGCTATAGTGGGAACTCTGAGCGTGCCTCTAATGGTCAGGGTTGTGTGAAATTGCTGCCCTGGTTGCACAGTCCTTCCAGTGACTGCTCTCCATTAACTGTTGACCTGCTTTGGAGACCCAGACCTGTGTTGTGGGTTTGAGGCCCTGCACCTCTTGGCCTGCCTACTTTCATGCCCCACTCCCACCCATCACCTGCCATTCATTGCTTACTCACCTGTGCAGCAGCAATTGGATGGTTCTCCAGATTCGTGTTCCCAGCTGTAAATTGGCCCTGCTGTGGTTCCTGGGGTACGGCACCCCCTCCCACCTCAGGACCATGCATGATAGGGCCTCTGCCTCCTCCATGCTAAAGTCCTGACTTCTCCAGTTCACCATTTTGTCAGTGAACGCTCCTGGAAAGAGCCTGCTCCTGGAATGTGCCAATGGTGATCCAAGCTGCGATGCAGGACTTTTGCTACCTATGATCAGTGGGAGTGATAGAGATATTACATGGGTATTGCTAGCCATATTGACCGCTACACGGGCATTGCAGACTGATACCTGTGTATGTGTCAGGTCCCGCGGGAGCCCGGCATAGTTTGCCGTGCAGACATCCATTCGCACGATACATGGGCAGCACCACATATCCGTGCATTTTTGGCCTCAGAACACAATGCCTGGGTAACACCAAAATGGACCCTGGATGCAGGCTGCATACACGGGTTTGTGCACCACCCAGTGCACAATAGCTATACCTCATATTTTATGTTTGCCCACGTTTAATCCACCTTAAGGACGATTCGTGCCTTTCTTTGAGCGTGTGTTTTACGGTGCATTCAGACACCTTTGCCGCTGTTCTCAATATCGGGCCCTTAGATTCAAAACACATGTACCTCTGGATCATACTTTCCTCTTATAAGTCAACGTCTGGATACAAATGCTGGGAAATTCTAGTGCTGGCAGCAGCATCTCTCTCTCTCTTACCCACACACACCTACACATACCATCAGAAATCTAAGGAAAATCGTTAGAGGGCCAAAAGCAAACTTGCCATTTCCATGGCATGCATGGCTCATTAGTGAGACTAACTGTCCTTCTTGTCCCCTTCTCTTCTTTGTCCAAGTGATATGCCTCATTGAAGTCACTTGTTTGGTTTCCATTAAGTATTGTTAGTGCAGTCTGGACTCAGGCTAAGGCTGAGGGAATGTAATGGAGGAGGTGACCCTAAAACTTGGAAAGACTGTGGAAAACAACTTGTATGAAGGGCAAACGGGGTGGAATAAAGATAGAAAAGAGACATTTTGTGTAAAGAGCATCTGCTGCCAGCAGACATTAGCATATTATGGGGAGAAAGTTGGAACACTTAGTATTTTTCATATTCACCACCTCCAACCATCATTAATCATGAGGTGACTGTTACGGTCATGCCTTGTACTGATATGCTTTCTACGAAAACATGCATACAGCATGAGTCAAGTCCCACTGGACCTGTCCCTCCTCAGGCTGCAGTCAGAGTGTATTGTTAAAGAACTGCCTTTTCCTCATGCTGGAATCAGTGTGTAATGTCAACATAGAACCACCTCTCACATTGTAATCAGTGATAAAGGAGGTCTGTTCCTCACAATGAGCTGTACATATCAGAAGATGCAATCAAAGTTAATACATCCAACAGTATTTTTTTATCTTTATGGTATTAAGCATTTTATTTAATTTTGGGAAGCACAGAAACCAAAACCTTTTGTCTCTTCCTCTGCCTTTGGCTCTTGGCCCCTCTATCTCTCTTTTTCACCCTGCGGCCCCTCTCTCTCTTTTTTTCACCCTGCTTTCCCCAGCCCTCCCTCCTCCTCTCTGCACTCTCTCCCTGTTTGCTCATCTTCTCTCCTCTGTTAACTCTGGTACCTCTGTAACCTCCACTTGTACTGTTGGCGTTTTAGGGCCCTGTTTACTAAAGGTCAACTGAAAAAATGCTTAGTAAACAGGACCTTAGTAATGTGGTTACCTGTCCACTGGAATTGGGACTCAGACTTACTGATTCATTTCATGGTGGCCACTAAGCCAGATCCAATAACATTTGGTTGTGAGTGATATGAGCTGGATTGGCACTCCTTTTCTTTCAGGGAGGACTCATCTGTTTCTTTTGTGGTCTGTTTCTGCTGTGACAGTTCCGGAATGGGACAGTGCCTGAACAATGCCCCTCCAAAGCAAGACTTCATCTATCCGACGATGGCTCCAGGCCAGGCATATGATGCAGATGAACAGTGCCGCTTCCAGTACGGAATAAAATCTCGCCAGTGTAAATACGGGGTAGAGAGCCTTCCTGCTTTGTTTGAGCAATAAGGCCCAATGTAGGTGGTTGGAAAGGACGAAGGGGAGAAGTCTGCAGTATGGTGGCGCAGCACCCCCATCTGGGGAAACAACACCATGCACTGATAATCTCCATAGCTACCATGTCACAATAAAATCACAACCCCCATCCCCGGGTGCATTATTGTTTCTGTGAAATGTTAGTGCACTGTTGCATTGTGCAATAAGTACTATTGATCAAATTGCTTTTTCCTTTCTTTTTTCTGGGAACACTAGTGCATGCTGGCCAGTATGGCGGGGGGTTCTCCCACTTTCCTGCCCTTCATCAAGCAAAGATCTGCCACTAATGGCAAGAACCCAGAGAGCAGGATGTAGCTGTCTTTGGAGCTAATTCTAGTACTACACATTGGAGGGAAGGTCATTCATTAGACTTTGTCCAAAGAGCAGCAATGGCTTGCCGCCTCCTCCTTGCAAAATCCACAAAATAGAAGTACACACTCCAAAAATATTAGAGGAAAAAACTTTAAAACAAAAATCCAACAATAAAATTAACTCCAAACATGTACAACCATTTCCATCAAGCTGCTGACCGCGGTGACCGGCATTTTAGATTTTAATGCACTGGATGATGTTAATTCCCGGCAAGTGGCTTTGTTTCTCCAATGTCGGGGTTTTGGCTGTGCCTTGAAGAAAGTCCGGTGGAAGTGAAACGCTGATGGCACCAAGTTTTGTGTTGGTGATGATATAGCCTGGTTGAAGATAAACTATGTTGCCAGGAAAATATATTATGTTGCTACTTAAATTGAAAGTGATTGCAAGTTATATTGCCACTTGAACTGGTGTTACAGCCTGATGGAAGTGGTTGTACCTGTTTGGAGTTAATTCTATCACTGGATTTTTGTTTTAAAGTTTTTTCCTTGAATATTTTTGGAGTGTGTGCTTCTATTTTGTGGATTTTGTACAGCGACACTCTTTACAATTGGGTTTTCTTATTAGTGGCCTCATCCTTACAGGCATGATCATCTCCAGGAACAAGCAGGAATGCAGTCTTCACATATGGGTGTTGTCGGTACTGACCGAGCCCACATGGGAATGCTCTACAGCATCCAATTGAAAGCTTTTGGGAGCACTCCACTGCGCCTACACATGCGCATCTGCCTTCCTGCTTTCACAAGTCCTCTCCTCAGTTCTTCATTTTCTACAGAGCCAGCACTTTGTTTTCTTCCTGTCACCACCGAAAAACGTCATTTTTTGGTTTAAATCTGTGCTCTGCCTTTCCGTCGATGCCAGTACCTTCCAGGATACCGGCCCTGATATTTTATTTTTGTTTTACTATCTTTTTCTTTTATTTTCTTCATTTTTTCTTCTTTTGGTGGTTTCTACCACTAAATTAGGCATAGGCCTATTTTTCTGCCATGATGGAAAAACACATCAGTGGCTTAAAAAAATGTATTAAATGCTCTGGTACAATATCAGACACCGATAAGCATGACTGGTGTTTAAAATGTTTGGGCCCAGACTTTTTACTGAATGATTGTCCTTTGTGCCAACAAATGACAAAAAGAGGCCTAAAGAACAGAGCTAGACGATATAGTTCTCTGTTTGCCCCGGACTCAATTTCAGTTGCTTCCGCATCATCGAAGATGTCGGCCTCCTCCCTAGGTTCTCAGGTCTCTTCAGAGTCCAAACATAAGACTAAGTCTAAGTCATCGGCATCAAAATCCAATACTGATCATTGAGGTGAGTCCCTTCATCATTATCAAGATTCACCAAAAGGTGCATCCAATGCTGACCAGCATTCCAAACAACCCCGGCAGGAGGACTAACCCTCCAAAGCACCACAGGGGCTCCAGGATGCTCCTGAGGCATTGACCTCTAGAGAGCTACTGGTACCATACTCTGGGATGGTGGCTTATAGCACTGTATGTGATTCTACCCAGGCATTGGTCTCCTCCCTTGATTAGCATATTCTGGCTATGGAGAGAAGCTTGGCGGGACAGACTCCGGCTTCTGACGTGGCTGATACCTCCGGGTCCGATGCCAGCCCTCGATCCTCCATCAGGGGATCCTTTCCCTCCGATGCCCACCTGCAGGCATTGTCAGTTCCCAAGCGGCTCCCAGTACCGGAACCGGTACCGCACTGGCTGAGCATCAGTATTGACATCGAGCCTCGACATTGGCTGAGACCATCGATACTTTGACTTTCTGTCTCAATCAGACTCATACGTTTCTGATTCCAATGATACATCGGAGGATTCCAGGGCTACCTGGGACATTCCTTCCAACCACTCTCCTCCTCATGAGCGGCATCAGTCTCCATCAGAGGACATGTCTTTTCAAGACTTCATTCGGGACATAGCAGTGGGCCTCCAGATTACAGTGGCATTGGAAACTGAACCGAGGGCAGAGGAACTGGAAATCCTCCAATAACCCCCGGTGCCCAAAGAGGCGGCCATATTACTGGTGCATCGTATCCTGCGGGATTTAATGCTACGTATATGGGAGGCCCTGCTAACTGTTAAGTCTATCAGTAAAAGGCTTGATACCATGTACCGAGTTCCACCATGCCCTAGCTTTTAAAAGCCTCAATTACCACAACACTCCATAGTAGTGGAACTGGTGATGCGCTGCATCAAGAGTTCTAAAACTCATTCGCCCATGCCTCCAGGCAAGGACTCCAGAACTCTCAATGCTTTTGGGCATCACTATTTTCAAGCATGCATGCTCACTTCTAGGATTATTTCTTACATGCTGTACTTGGGCATGTATCTCAAGGATATCTCCAGAGATCTAGAGAATCTTGCTCCTATCCTTCCTGATGACAAACATGATGCATTCCTGGCCTTAGACAAAATCAGAATACATCCAAGTTCCTTACCAAGACTTCTTTCGATGCCTTTGAGTCTTCCAGCAGAGCTTCAACAGTCTCCATCGGTGCTTGCAGAATGGCCTGACTCCCAGTATCTGACCTTGAGTAATGGGTTCAGGATAAATTGGCCAATATTCCCTGTTCTGGAGAGAACCTCTTTGGAAAGGGTTGGAGAGAGAAGGCTGTGAAACTTGAGGCAGGTGATCTCACCTTCAAAATGCTCTCCTGAAAAATTTCAGACCCCTCTAGGAGGAAAGCTAATTCCAAGAAGTCTTTATATTCTAAGAAGAAGAGATATTATCCTTCTTATCCACCTGCTGCTGCTTACCATCCTTAGCAGCAGCAGCAGAGACAATAGGGTCCTCGTCAGCCTAAGAAATCTAAGGCTCCTAAATCACAGCCAGCTGCTCAGCCACAGCCAGCACTTGTTTTTTGACTCCTTCCTAGAGAGCATAGCTACTCTGCCTCTGCAGAATCCTCAGCCCCTTCACATAGCAGACACTTTGCTCTTATGCCCACAGGTGGCATCTAATCACATCAGAACAGTGGACTCTAAACATCATCCAGAGGGACTATCTGCTTCATTTCCAAAGCTTACCCCCTACCACCTCCACAAGGGATTATCCTGCAAACTCCTTTCAGCCGAGGTAAAAAGAGTTCCTCCTTTCCAAGAAGGCAGGGGTTTCTACTTTCCTTACTTTCTTATTCCCAAGAAGACAGGAGGGTTCAGGCCCATTCTAGATATCAGAGATCTCAACAAGTTCCTTGTTCAAGAAAAATTCAAGATGATTTCCCTCAGGACACTTCTGCCATATCTTCAGAGGAACTACTGGCTATGTTCTCTAGACCTCAAGAAGGCATACGCGCATTTGCTGATTCACCCTTAACACAAACAATATCTGCATTTACAGGTTTAGCAGACCCACTACCAGTATTGGGTGCCCCCCTTTGGCCTACCCTCTGCACCCCGAGTGTTCATAAAATGCAATGCAGTGTTCACTGCCTACCTTCATACTTTGGGGATCTTTGTCTTCCCCTACTTAGATGACTGGTTAATAAGGGGAGAATCCCTAGAAGAGGTATAACTATCTCCTCATCGCACCATCACAGTGCTCCAAGGTCTGGGATTTGTTCTAAAATTTCCCAAAATCACACCTGGTTCCAGCCCAGCAGCTCAGGTTCATAGGAACACTTCTAGACACTCTTCAGGCTCGAGCTTTCCTTCCACAGGATCGCTTTGTCTGTCTCATTGAGCTGGCCCACACTATAAAAAGTCACAGTTCCGTGACAGCTCAAGACGTCTTACGTCTTCTGGGACACATGGCCTCCACAGTCCATGTCGTCCCTTATGCCTGCCTGCACATGAGACAAGCTTAATGGATGATCTTGTCTCAATAGACCCAGGCAACCAGGCGTCTCTCAAACAAGATTTTTATCACTCCTCCTCTTGCCAACTCCCTTCAGTGGTGGTGCTTCTCTCAAACCTACTCAGAGGGTCACCTTTTCAGATGCCTGTACCTCAATGCACCCTGACAATGGATGCTTCCAAACTCGGGTGGGGAGCACATCTGGACAGTCTCACCACCCAAAGGCAGAGAACAGGAATCTCGGTTGCAGATCAACCTCCTAGAGCTATGTGCTCTCACAAATGCCCTTCGGATTTTTCAACCCAACTTTCGGTCAAACACGTCTTAATCCGAATGGACAACCAGGTGGCTATGTTCAATGTGAACAAGCAGGGAGGTTCCTATCCCCTCTGCCAGGAAGCCCTTTGTCTCTGGTTCTTCTCTATTACACACTGTATCCATCTCAGAGCAGTGTATCTCCCAGGCGAACTCAATCTCCTTGTGAACAGACTCAGCCTCATCCTACATCCAAACGAGTGGACTCTAAATCGGGAAATGGCATCTTGGATCTTCTACATGTGGGGGGAGGGGGGGGATCCCCAGAATAGATCTGTTCACCACCCAGGAGAATGCACAACTGCTGCTATTTTTCTCAAGGCTTCCCTCCCTACACAGTCAGGCAACGGATGCCTTCCTTCTCAATTGGGGAAGGGGCCTGCTTTTATACATTTCCACCCACCCCCTTAATATCCAAGACCCTGTTCAAATTTCAGGCTGACAGGGGTTCCATAATTCTAATAGTCCCTTACTGGCCCCGTCAGCCATGGCTTCCTCTACTGCTTTTAGCACAGACTCCACACCTCAGCTTGGGACATGTGCCCAACTTCCTCTCTCAGGATCATGGGATGCTTCTCCATCCCAATCTGCAAGCCTTCTGTCTCACTGCATGGCTGCTGAAAGCATGATCTTTACTGACCTTGACCTTCCACAATAGGTCAAGGACACCCTACTTGCATCACGCAAGCCATCTAAAAGACGTTCTTATGACTCCAAATGGTGTAAGTTCACCCTCTGGTGTACCCCAAAACATATTGACTCCTCTGCCTGTCCAGTGGAATTTCTTTTATTGGACCGCCTCCATTTGTCCTCGACAGGTCTTAAGTCTAACTTGGTTAGAGTTCATCTTAGTGCTATGTCAGCCTATCACAGGACGGTGGACAGGCATCCTATTTCTTCATACCCTTTAGTGCAATGATTTATGCAAGATCTCCTATCCAAGCCACTGATCAAATCACCTCCAATGGCTTGGGACCTCAACGTGGCCCTAGCACAGCTTTTAAATCCTTCTTTTGTGCCGTTAGCCACCACTTCTTTAAAATTACTCTCTTGGAAGGTAATCTTCCTTATCACCCTTACCTCAGCTCACTGTTTCAGTGAACTGCAGGCCTTAATGTCAAATTCTCCATTCCACCACGACAAGGTGGCTGTCTGTACCCATCCACACTTCCTTCTGAAGTTGGTCTCGGTCTTCCATCTCAACCAATCGGTGATGCTACTGGTCTTCTTCCCAAGACAGTATGCCTCTAGGTCGAGGCAGCACTACACACTCTAGACTGCAAGTGCGCTCTGGCTTTCTACTTGAACAGAGCTAAGAATCTCAGAAAATTCAGTTATTCATTTCCTTTGATCCAAGTCACCTTGGACTTCCAGTGTCGAAGCGCACACTCTCCAAATGGATTGCAGACTGCAATTCTTTTGCCTATGCTCAGGTGGGACTCTCCCTCGATGGCCACATCACCACTCATAATGTGCATGCTATAGCAACCTCAGTTGCCAACCTTTGTTCTGTCCATTGATGAAATCTGTTGTGCAGCTACCTGGTCCTCCATTCACACTTTTGCTGCTCACTACTGCCTAGACAGGGACTCCCATCAGGATGCTGTCTTTGGCCAGGCTGTCCTCCCGCACATTTTTGGGACTTAACTGCAACTCCTACCCTCCATCCCAGACTTTTCTGTCCTTGCACTGACAACTGCAGTCGTGTTCAGTGGGGCCACTTTTTATCTTCACTTCCTCGGCCCCATACTTTAGCTTCAGGGATACCACTACTACCAACTCAGTCTAGTACCTGGGAGCTAGTGAGTCCCATATGTGAAGACTGCATTCCTGCTTGTTCCTGGAGATAGCGTTGTTAGTCACCTATAACAGGTGATCTCCGGGAACAGCAGGAATCAGTTTTCACAACCTACCCTCCTCCCCTAGGAGTTGTAAGGTATTCTTTCTTCCTCTATCTCTCAGCTACAAATTCAAATGGGAAGGCGGGAAGGCAGATGCGCAGGCACAGTGGAGTGCTCCCAAAACCTTTCCAATTGGACACTGGGGAGCGTTCCTGCAGGGCTCCATTGGTACCGAAGATACCTGTATGTGAAGACTGATTCCGGCTGTTCGTAGAGATCACCTGATACAGATGAGTAACAACACTTTCACTGCCATGATGCCACTTGTCAATGTTTCTAAACCTAGTCCTCATTGCAGAGTGTGGAAGATATTTCAATCTGCCTGCTTTTTAGCATAACCATAATAAGTATGCATAAGAGAGATTCTCAATTTGCATACATCAACATGTTTCTTAAACTTAGTGCATGGAAGTATATCAAATGCATATATATTCTATATATTCTGAAATCAGATAAACTGGGTAGGAGGAAGTTCTGAAGATCAGTATGAGGACTGCTGTTCTTGGCCCCATTATCCCAACAAACAGCAGTCTGAGCTGGGAATGGAACCGTAGGCAGGTCCTATTGCACAGAAATATTTTTAATATGTGTTATGTAAGCTAATTGGAACTAATTAGAGCATATAAAATAATAGGGAGGGAAATGGATTAGATTAATTATGGTGTAAGACTTGTGAACCCTGGCAGCTAGCTGCTGACCTCAAAGTAACTTCATTTTTTAGGAACAGACCAGTTTAATCCTCAATTTTCAAGGGCCATTAAACATCATGTTTTCAGGATATCCAAAAATGTACAAATTGACCTTATTCATAGATCAGATCTCTGAGTATTCTTTTTCAGTATTCTGAAAATTTGACCTGTGAGCAGCCCTTGAATAGCACAGGAGAACCCTGTGTTGTATTCTCACCCTTATGTAATTAGGTAGTATAGTGGTTCCAAATATCTCCTTAGGACCCCACAACTAGTTGGATTTTCAGAATATTTACATGGAACACCGCAACTGCACAATTGCAAATAGTTCTCATGCATATTTATTGTGGATATACTGAAAAAAGACTGGCTATGGGGTTCTGAAGACAAGACAGCACTCTGCCATGTCTCCCTTTTTCTATCTCAGAAACTTGCATGTTTTTGAAGCACTACAATTGTAGGGTTGCGCTGAGTAGTCTAACAGAATCCAATTTATTGTTATTTATCATTATTCGTAAGTTCAATAAATTGTATACTTTAATTTTCTTAGGGAAATCAATGGGAAAATGAGAACTACAAATCTCTGCATGCAATACGGCAAAACCAGAACTGGATCAGCTTGGTCGGTTGACCTGGGGGGAGGTGGCAACCCTAGGTGAGAATGCACAGTGTGGGCAGTCAGTCGAGTTAGCTGATGGGCTGAGTGACTCTTCCTGGTGCTTTTTGCTATTATGGTGGACAGAGTATAAGTGGTATCCACACTATATGTGCTGCTAGTAATACCTCTGTGCATGCTTGCAGGAAGTCTGCAGTGAACTCTGGTGCCTAAGTAAAAGCAATCGCTGCATCACCAACAGCATCCCGGCTGCTGAGGGGACCATCTGCCAAACCAACACTATTGACAAAGGGGTAAGAGTCTAAGGAGCCACAAAAAAACATTTCCTGTTATGCACATGTGGGCTGCCCCTTGACATATGTCAGAATATTTTTTATGAGACCCATTTGTCCTTTGAGGGTATTTTTATAACAGGGCGCTTAGGTTAACAGGGTAGGAAGACACTTATTTTGCACCAATTCTATGAAGACACATACTGTAGTTGTGTCTTCATAAAATACTAGTGCAAATCCTGCAGAAATTGCTCCTAAATTGAAAGTGTGGACATTTACGCCTGCTCAGGAGCTGGCATAAATTTTAGCATGTAATGTACACATATAAATCATGACTCTGCCTACACCCCATACCGCTCCCCTGAGCATGTCTACTCTACAAATACTACTACTGCTATTACTATTAATCATCTTATAAGAGGCTTTTCCACATCATCCTGCTAGACCAGCCCAGACAAATGGATTATCTCCTCCTGCCAGCAGCTGATGGAGACAGAGAAAAAAACCTAAACTATACCATAATGACACCACTGGCATAAAACCTGGTGCAGCTAGGGGCACCCTGCAGTATTTTCTCTGTCCCCAGCAGATGATGGTTGCTGTTCTTCTGCAGCTGAGGCCTGGAGCTCAACTGGCTTGGGGTCTCAAGCCAGTTGAGCTCGGCTGTTTGAGTGCCCCAGGGTATATACTAGATACCCCTCTGGCTGGTCTTACAAATTGTTTACCTTGGGGCGAGCTCCTGGCTATGAGAGCCAGTGTAGCTCGGTGGTATTTTGGGGTCAGGAGGATCCTCTGGAGGAGTGTCTAATAAACCTTTCTTTTAATTTCAATTGTGTAAAGTTATTTTCTTAAAAAAAAAAAAGAAATAGGGACATCGCGAGGCATGTGGCTGATTGAGCCCCTTCCCATTTGCTATCCCCTCTTTTCCCCTGCCCGAAGGAGATCGGCAGTGGGGAAAGCACCCAAGTCGGCTCTGTGTCAGTGGCAGAGAGCGGTGATTGCCAAATCAGTAGTGATTGGCTTACCCTTAGAGGCCTCTGCCATGGCCTGTTTCCCACCCAATCAGATCCATTCAGACAGATTCTCACGTGGGCATGCAAGCCATCTTGGATTCTCCTATGTCATGCCCTCCTGTCTCCCGCAGTGTCTCAGCTGTGGCAAGAGGTGCCATTTTTTGCTAGATCACCTGTATGCCACTTGTGCAGCCGATCTCAGGGAGACCACTGCTCACTCAATGTCTTCTTCCATGGCTTAGGCAATCGTACCAGCAGGTGTGCCTTCTCCAATGGCAGCGGCGGCACTTCCTCCCGCAGGGCTCCCACCAGTGACAGAGGTGTCAGCGTCATGCCCGGAGGGGGACTCTACTCCTCCTATCTTGCTCCCACAGCAGCAGGTCCCACAGGAAGCTCCTCAACAACAGTTTCTTGATCCAGCATGCCTGGATCCTGTGGAAGGGGGTCAGAGCCTATTCCTTTTGCAGCCGGCGCCACCTGCAATTCCATCAGCCCCGGTGGGAGGGCTCATGAAAGCACTCCCAGTCTCTTCAGCCAGACTGAGAGAGTGCTCACCCACCCAAGGTTGCTACTTGGAAGTGAGGTGGAATCCTTGGGAGGTGGTGAGTTTGAGGAAGGCTCCCAGGATGATTCAGTGTTCAGCACATCTGTCATGGAGGAGGGGGAGATTTCCCCCTTAGATAATGATAATGAGTCAAGGGTGGTGCGTCTTTGCTGTAGAAAGGAGATTCCTGCCTTGATTATTCAGATTGCTAATGAGCTAAAAAGTCCCGTTTTTCCTTCAGTAGGAGCTGAGGGTCAGTCAACCTCTGATCCTTTCCTGCTGAGTATTAGGAAACCTTCCAGGGCCTTTCCCTACTCACCTAAATTACAAGAGATGGTCTCCACAGAGTGGGAATGTCCTAATACAGCCCTTAAGAATGTCCGGCATTTGGGTCACATTTACACCTGGTCACGGGAAGATCTGGACAAGTGGCTGCATTTTCTCAAGGTGGATACCCTGATAATGCAGAGACCAAGCGCCCCACCATTCCTGTGGAGGGCAGGGCCGCCCTTTGAGATCAGCATGATGAGAAAGTGGAAGGTCTTCTGAAGATTGTTTTCTTGACTTCTTCTCTGGTGATGCAAGTAGTGGCATGTGGATGTCTAGGAGCTCGTGCCCTTATGCAGTGAATTTAGCTACTCCCAGATGATGCTAATTCAACCCCCCTAGACTCTCTGGTGGATTTCTTGATGGATGCATTTTATGATTTCTTGCACCTTGCCGCACAAGGAATTGCAGCGACTACAATGGCCCACTGTTGGTTATGTCTCAGGAATTGATCTGTGGATATGGCCTCTAAGGGTTGCTTGACCAGATAACCATTTAAGGGAGGACTCCTCCTTGGAAAGGAGCTGGAGAAACTGGTTAAAGATCAAGGGACATAAAGCCTCAAAGATTGCCAGAGGATAAGCTCAGGGTATCCTCCAAGCAATCCTCTTCTTCAGCTGTCTCCTCCTTGCATCCTCAGTTCTGAGATTCCCACCAATATCTTTCAGGGAAACAGGTGGCTTTCTTTTTGTGCTCTAATTCAAAGTCTGTCCTTTTGGGGAGGTCACTGGTCCTATTCCCTAGACTCTGCTGCTGGAAAGTCAAAAATTTCCTGCCCCTCCTGCTGATGGGTTGGGGGCCCATTCCAGACTTCCACAAGTGGTGGGGAGTCTATGCCTTTTTTTTTTTTTTTTTTACTGTGAATGGGCCCATTTGATAACGGATCTCTGGGTTCTGAACATCATAAGGCAGGGCTATGTGTTGGAGTGTGTGAGGCAAATAGCAGATGCCTTTGTTGTTTCCCCTTGTAGTTCCGCCATCAAGAAGGCAGCCATACAAGCTACCCTACAACATCTCCTGGCTCTTCAGTCTATCCTCCTTGTGTCACCTCCTAAAAGAGGCCAGGGAAGATACCCCATCTACTTTGTTGTCCCCAAAAAGGACAGATCCTTTTGTCCTATTCTGGACCTCAACAGAGTCAACCGCAATTTGTGGGTTCCTTGTTTTCACTTGGAGATGCTGCGATCAGTCATTGAGGCTGTGCAGAAGGGTGAATTTCTCATGTCTTGGATCTCTACTTCCATATTCCTATCCAGGAGGATCAGCAGCGATTTCTGAGATTCATGACACTAGGCAGACATTTCCAATTCTGTGTGCATCCATTCAGGTTAGCAACTGCCTCAGGAACCTTTTCCAAGGTGATGGTGGTGGTCACAACTCTCAGACGCGAAGGCATGTGTGTACATCCTTATTTGGATGACTGGTTCATCCAGGCCAAATCCCAGTCAGAGGCATTCCATTCAGTGCATTGCATGACCCAGCTCCTCGAGGGGCTTGGTTGGGTGATCAATCACAACAAGAGCTGTCTGACACCTTCCCAAAACCTGGAGTTTCTCAGTGTCCGCCTCAACACCCAGATGGGCAGACTGTATCTAACAGCAGAGTGCTAGTCCAAGTATGTATGCCAACTTTGGAGATTTCTGGCAAATTCAGCTTCCAGCGCATGGGATTATCTGCAGCTTCTGGGAGCGATGACTGTGACATTGAAACTGGTCCCCTGGGCATGAGCACATATGTGGCTCCTATAGCAGGCGTTGTTGATGCATTAGTGCCCGTGTCCGCAAGACTACAGTGTTTGCCTTCCACTCCCTCTGCCAATTCGGCGCAGTCTGTCTTGGTGGGCTTCCCCAACAACATGCTTTGGGGGGATGCCTCTTGAAACTCCAGCCTGGATTCTTGTTACAACCAATGCCAGTCTTGCTGGATAGGAAGCTCACTGTCTTGGCTGGACAGCTGTAGGTTGGTGATCCCAATAGAAGCTAGATGGGCTATCAATCGTCTTGAGGTGAGAGCTATCCACCTGGCCTTTCTCCGCTTTTGCGGTTTACTCCAGGGCCACATGGTGTGAGTCATCTCTGACAGTGCCATTGCCATGGCATATGTCAGTCATCAAGGCAGGGCAAAGGGCTCTGGGGATGGTGCAGAAGATGTTCCTCCTCTTTCTCTGGGCAGAGCAGCACCTACAAGTGATCTTGACTCAACATATTGCTGGGGAGGAGCATGTTAATGACAATTATCTCAACCATCATCTACTCGATCCCAGGGAATGGGAGCTTACTCTGTGGGCCATCAATCATATAATAGACCATTGGGGAATGCCAGGAGTGGACTTGATGGTGATGGCCATCAACACAAAGGTTCCCACCTTTTCAGTCATCGCAAGGACAGCAGTTCCAGGGGAGTGGACGCATTGGTCCAGCCCTATCCCTGGGATCCTCTCCTTTATGTGTTTCCTCCATGGGCTAGGATAGCTCAGATTCTTTGGAGGATAGAAAAACATCCACGGTTGGTAATCCTGATTTTTCTGAATTAGCCTCGTCATCCGTGGTATGCAAACCTTGTTTGTCTACTCATGTCGAAGCCACTAAGCTTCGGCACTTGGCAGGGCTTGCTGCAACAGGAGCCTGTACTCATGGAAGATCCAGCTCCCTTCTTTCTTATGGCTTGGCTCTTGAAAGGCAGCACCTAGTGTGCAAAGGTTAGTCCACAGCTGTGGCGGACACTTTGATGAAGGCCAGACAAGAATCGATTTCTCTTGCTTATGTCTGTGTTTGGTGTCTTTTTGAGAGATGGTGTCATCACCACCAGATTTTGCCATGGCGCACATTGCTTTCAAGGGCAGGTCGCAGGTGCTTTCTAGCTGCACACTGGAATGTCACACATTTTCTCTGGGCTGTTCGGGCTTTGCGTCCCCCAGTATGCCCTGTAGTTCCAACTTGGGCACTCATGCACTCCCCCTTCGAACCACTTAAGTGGGCTACTGTTAAGGACCTTACCTTGAAGGCTGTTTTGGATGGCAGTCACCTCAGCGTGGCGGATATCTCGGTTGCAGGTGCTATCCTGCCGAGATCCATTTTTTACTTTTTCGTCCAAGGGAATGACCTTCCAACTGGTGCCTTCCTTTTTGCCCAAGGGACAACTTGGATATTATAATGCGAACACACCTTGAATATTATGTGCAGTTCTGGTCACCATATCTTAAAAAGGATATAATAGAATCAGAGAAGATAGAGAGAAGAGCCACCAAAATGGTAAAGGGGATGGACAGATAAACCCCTATGAAGGAAAGGCTTAAAAGGTTCTTTTCCAGGTCAAAGAGCCCTAACCTTTTAAGCCTTTCCTCATAGGGGTATCTATCCTTCCCCATTACCATTTTGGTGGCTTTTCTCTCTATCTTTTCTAATTCTACTCCAGAGTCCCTCAGGACTGTGGGACAAAGTTTCGCCAGCTGACTTAGAGGAGGGAGAGATTCCTCCGGGAGATGATCCTAATATAGTTAGAGTTTTTCAAAGAGAGGAATTATCCACCTTGATTTCGCATGCCTTAGTAGCAGGGCCGACCCAAGGGTTTCTGCCACCCTAGGCAGAAACCTCAGCCTTGCCCCCCCCCCCCCCAGCTGCCACTGATTCTGTCTTGGGAGGGGGAGGTGGCAGCGGCAGTATTTCCAAAAGTGACTTTTTTTGCCTATGAAATCAGGTCAGGGGGGAACCAAAAAAGAAAAAGAATGATGGAACTAAGGTGGAGAGAGATGGGGGGGGGGGGGGGGCAGGTGACTGGAGGAGGAATGACAGAAGTCAGGAGAGGGTATGGTGAGGGACAATTAAACTGACGTGTTGAAACTTGGGAGGAGGAAACAGGAGAAAGGAGTGGAGGGCAAGGAGGCAATAGCACTATGGAAGGAAAGTGCCAGAGAGAGGGAGCAAGGAACAGTTGACCCAGTGGGGAAGCAAGATGGTGAGAAGATGTAAAATTAACTCCTTTTCAGAAAAAAATAGGGGAATATTTTTATGTAAAAAAATAAATGTAAGTATATATGTGCTTATAACTCAAGAAGGGCTACTGCTATCTTTTTTTTAAACTTTCGAAATAACTGAATGCCACCTAAACTGGTCATTTTGAATAGATTATAATTTTTATGCGGAAAAACCATCCTACCCTGCCAGGTGTCCCAGATTTGCTCTCCAAAAATCTGATAACCTTACTGGAATAGCACATAATGGGGAAACTGCTTTAGTGGACCATAAGATTGGTGGACATTTGTGCCCTTGACCTGTTGAAACTACCAACACAGACATGAGAAATTAGTAACAGCCCTAGAATGTTGCATTGGTGACCAGAAAACATGCGAAGTACTCTGGGCAAAGAAGGGTAAAGAATAAGTGTACTTTTCCCTGCAGAGGGAGGAGTGAGTGGGTGTTTTTCAAAGGGACTTTCTCTGCCAGCAAAGACCTGTTTACATGCAGAGAAACCTTTGGAAATTTCCACAAGCAACATTTCAGTGCACAGGATGCTATGTGCTGAGTTCACAGTTCTGCGGTAGAGTGCTTCAGAGGGACTACAATTAAATTCTTTCTTCCCTAGTCCTTTGTGAGCCAGAGACATTTAATTGTGATCAGGACCCCGCTGCCTCCCTCATACAAATTATACATAAGTTACAAATCCATCAGTTACTTTTCATAATGGGGCCAATATTCAAAGTAATTTTTGTGGATAAACAGGCATTTACCCACAGAAATCCTTCCCCCCAACTTGAGATTTGCCTCTCCCCTTCAGTAGGTAAGAGTACGCATACTGTTCATAGAACATTTACTTTTAACTCACCAAAAAGGAGGCAGAGATAGGGAGAAACTAGGTCGGGGAAGACATTGTGCCTGAGGCTTCATTTTAACAATTGTTTTGCCTCAAAAAAGTTGCAAACATATACACTGAAGATAGAGACCCGTTCTCATGGCCAGCCACATTTTCATAAGGAAACATCATATGGGGTTTAAAAAGTGACTCTACTGGGCATGTATCCAGATCTTTTCTTGCATGCAAAGCATATGCGTACCAGGTATGGTACTTTACATGTTGAGTGTTTCTAATGTATCTCATGTATGCAACAACCATAATACCATGTACTTTCAAATCATATCACACAGGCTGCATTCAGATTTCTAGGGGAGTGTGTTCCTAGGTCAACTTAGTAGAAAGAAAAAGGACTCTGCAAATTCAAGGCTGCCCTGTGATTATTTAGCATTGTCTATATACCGCTTTTCACCAGGTCAAATATACAATAGTTGTTCAGTTTCTTCAAGTGCAAGACTTATGTACAATATATACAGTGGAACCTGTTTGTTGGTTTTTGTATGTAGGTAGGTCAGGTGTTGTGGTGGGGGGAGGATTAGTTGAAAATGCCAAAGTGTTCGGTGAACAGGTAGGTCTTTAGGAGTTTACAGAAGGTGGGCATGTCTGTTATGTTTCTTATGGTGTCTGAGAGTGTGTTCCAAGTGAATGGGGCGTATAGTTCAAATGAGCACATGCATGCTTGCTGCATAGATATTATTTTTGCATAGGGGGATGATGAGGGTGTTCTTGCTGGATTGTCTTCTGGTTCTGTTGAGTTGTGGTTTTTGGAGTACGGTGTGTAGGTGTGATGTAGGGTCAGAGTTGATGGCTTTGTAGGTTAGGAGGGGGGTTTTGTATTTGATACGGCTGGCTAGAGATAGCCAGTGTAGGTGTTTAAGTGTGGGTGTAATATGGTCATATTTTATTGCTCCTGTTAAGGTACATGCTGCGGTGTGCAGGGCGGTGTGTAGGGGGAGCAGGGTGGATTGTGGGAGGCCTTGGTAAATGGAGTTGCAATAGTCTATATGTAGGAGGATTATGGAAGTTTTTTGGTTCTAGTAGGGGGCATAGCCATTGTAGCGTTTGGGCTTTGAAGTAGATTGCTTTTGTGGTCTTCTGTATATGTGGTTTGAAGGACAGATGTTAATCCAGTGTGATTCCCAGGTATTTGATTTCTGGTTGTACCTTTATTTGGGTGTTATCAAGGGTGAGAAAGGTTGGGGGTGTGAAGGTCTTGTCTTTTGTGATGAATAGGACTTCTGTCTTCTTGTAATTTATTGACAAGTTATTGTTTGTTAGCCATTGTGTGACTTCTGTGAAACATCTGTGGAGGTTTGTGTATGTAGGGTGCTTTGGGTTGAATGGCCTGTAGAGCATGATGTCATCTGCATATATGTGAAATTTGATTTGTGAGTTCTGATTATTTTGCAGAGGGGCTGAATGTAGATGTTGAAGAGAAGAGGGAAAGGGTGGATCCTTGTGGTACTCCTTGGGTTTGGTGGTAAGGGTTGGATGTTTTGATTCCCATTTTTATTTGTTGTTTCCTGTTGGTCAGGTAGGATTGGAACCATGTTTGCACGGTGTTCTGAATGACGTTGGATTGTAGACATTGTAAGAAGATGTCGTGGTTAACTGTATCAAAAGCTGCTGATATATCCAGGAATATCATGTTGTATCCGTGTGACTTGCCTTGGATCCCTTGTACCAGGTTGTTGATGAGTGTGATCATGAGGGGTTCTACACCAAGGAGAGGACAGAACCCATGTTGCTGAGGGTCGAGGAGGGAGTTCTGGTCAATATGTTCTTGATGCTGTTGTTGGACAGTTTTTTCAACTATTTTCATAAGGAATTGAAGACTAACGATGGGTCTATAGGACCCTGGGTCCGTCAGGTCGAGGTCTGATCTTTTGAAGGTGGGATGAATTGAGGACAGTTTCAGGCCATTGGGCATTTCTCCTTTTTGTAGTATGGATTAGACCAGTTTTGTGAGTATTGGGCTTAGATCCTGTTTTGTAGATTTGACCTAGGTGACCAGGCATGGATCAAGAGGGTATGTTGTGGAATTGAGTGAAGTAATGATGGTTTTGATGTTGTCCTTGCTGATGGGGTCAAACCTATGCCATTTTGTGGTTTGGGGGAGTTGGTCAGGAGGGTGTGTGGTGGGGGTGGGGTTAGGCTGTGGTTGGAGTTGTTTGTATTAGCTTGATAGTTCCTGAGGGCTTATGTTAAGGACCATGGAGGCGCTGGAGGGGAGTTTAGTTAGTTGGTTGATGATATAAAATAGTTCTCTTGGTTTATTCAAGGAGTTAGTGATAAGCTTTGTGTGGCACGCCCATTTGGCATTGTCTGTTTCTCTTTGGTAGGTGTCCATCAAGTCCATATGCAGGTCTTTGTCGGTGTTGAGGGTGGATTTGTGCTATTTCCGTTCTAGCTTTCTGAGTTGTGTTTTGATTCTTCTGAGGTCGGTGGTGTACCAGGCTGTCTTCTATGGCTTGTTTGTTGTATAACTTGTTGTTGCTGTCGCGGCTCTTCCTATGGTAGTGTTCCAGTCAGTTATTAGTGTGTTTGGGTCTTGTGTTTCGGTTTCCAATGGAGGGAGTATTTCCTTAAGGAAGATTTCTTTGTGAAAGCGCTTGAATCTTCTGCTTGTTTGTGGTTGGACAGTAGGGTCGCTTGGGATATTGATGGGTAGGGAGAATGTAATCAGGTTCTGGTCTGACTAGGGCATAGGGTGATATTGTATTGTGTGGGGGTGCTTATATTTTTTGTTTGGGTGTTGGTGAAGATGAGGTCTAGTGTGTTGTCTTTGCTGTGTGTTGGGGACTGGATGAGCTGTTTGAAGTCCATTGTTGACATGGCATCTAGGAAGACTGTGGCATGTCCAAGTTGTGCTGATGGGAGGTTGAAATCCCCTAGGATAAGGATGTCTTTTGCTGAGTTGGTGTTTTCTATGATTTTTCCTATAAGGTTAGAGAGATCGGTCGTGAAGGTGGTTGGGGTTCTGTAGGTCAAGCAAATAGATAACTGTTTATTGGTGATGGTGAGGATGTCGACTTCTTCGGTGCTTTCTGTTGATAGATAGTGGAAGAGGAGTTGAAATTTGGCTATGATTAGTACTCCTCCTCCCCTGCAATTATGTAACTTATTGTCTATCACTGGCCCCAGAGTTGGTTCAAAGTGTTGGCACCCTAGGCAACCTTAATCCTTACGTCCCCTGGCTGTCAGAATTTATTCTTTAGCTTTGAATAGCCTGCTGTTTGCTGCCACCACCACCCCCAAGGACTTGCTGCCCTAGGTGACCACCTAGTTTGTCCAATGGTCAGTGGCACAGTTTGAATGCAGAGACAGATTTTTTTAAGCATTTCCTAAACTGTGGCTCTCTCTCCTATCACTGTCCTAAAAATGTTTAAAGCTCTCATTCTCTGAATTTCCTCTGTTTTCCTAGTGGTGCTACAAGAGGGAGTGTGTCCCATTTGGCACACGGCCAGAGGGTGTGGATGGTGCCTGGGGACCATGGTCTCCTTGGGGAGAATGCAGCCGAACCTGTGGAGGTGGAGTGTCCACTTCCATCCGTCACTGTGACAGCCCACGGTGAGTATGGGCTTACCGGGTAGGAACTTGCTTACTTGAGAAATTTGTAGAAATCATAGTAACATAGTAAATGACGGCAGATAAAGACCAGTATGGTCCATCTAGTCTGCCCAGTAAGATGGCAAGAGTAGGTGCACCTGCCGCTCCGTGCAGGCCACCCTTCCCCATACATGCAGTGGGACAAAAGCATGATTGAATTAGCTTATTCAGTTGACTTGGGTTTGAAGTCGAAACCCTGGGCCGTGCACTACCAGGCAAGAAAGACATTCTCACCCTCTTCTCTTTGGAGCTTTAATGTTTATGGTGGGAGTTCTAATCCCAGCTATGTCACTATCTCCATGAACAAGCAGGAATGTAGTCTTCACATATGGGTGACATCGGAACCGACGGAGCCCACGCAGGAACACTCCCCAGCATCCAATAGGAAAGTTTTTGGGAGCATCCCACTGCGCTTGCGTAGCTGCCTTCCTGCCTTTCCAGCTCTCCCTCCTCAGTTCTTCGTTTTCCGCGGAGCTGGCAGGAAGCAAATCCTGTCACCGCAGAAAATTCCTGTTTTTCAAATTTTTGTGGTTCGCGTCTGCCTTCCTGTCGATGCTGGTACCGACTTCCGTCGGTACTTTCTTTCTTCTCTTAAAAAAAAAAGAAACTTAAAAAAAAAGAAATGTGAAGAAGAAAGTTCCACTTTCTTCAGGCGCATCAATGCCATCTTAGGCCTAGGCCTTCCATTTGCTCTGATAAAATGGAGAAACCATCCAGTGGTTTTAAGAAGTGTTCCAAATGTGGCAGTACCATCTCGGCCACCAACACTCATGACTGGTGTCTAAAATGCCTAGGGCCTGATCACCAACCGTCAGAATGTCCTCTCTACAGGAAGTTGACAAAGAGAGGTCTACAGAATCGAGCTGCAAAGCTGGGCCCCTCTTCGCCTTCAACGCCGTCTTTTTAGCATCAATGTCATCGAGAGCTTCATCTTCCTCCCATGGATCTCAGGTATCAAAACCTAAGTCTTCATTGAAGACTGGCCGCCCCCCCCAAGGGTGGATCTCCTTCTAAGCATCGAGATGCCTTGGGTGTTGCCCTGGAGGGGGACACACCGGCCAAACAACCCCGGCAGGAGGACCTACCCTCCAAAGCCTTAGTGGGATCCCAGAATGCTTCCAAGGCCTCCATCTCCGGAGAGCTCCTGATGCCATGCTCAGGGATCGTGACTTGCAATTCTGGTACCGATACCCAAGCATCAGCAAGCTCCATGGATCAACGCATCCTTGCAATCGAGCGGAGCTTAGCAGCCTTACTGGTGGCCTCAATTCCAATGAAACCCTTATAGTCAGTTATGCAGACGTCAGTACTGGTGTCAGTACCGATACAGGTTGCATCAACTTTCTTTCCGCTTTCCATGCTACCGCCCATGCTGACCTTCGAATCTGTTTCCGGTACCGAGATTCTGACTACACAAATTCCAGGTACCGGCTTCAACTGGTACCGAGTTCGTACGGAGCGGGAACACCCTGCCTGACGATACTTCGAGTTTTCCGATTCCGATTCCTTGGACGATGAATCAGCCGATACTCGAGACATGCAAACTTTACCGGAAGACCCGTCTCCATCTCCACAATGTTGCATATCCCCACCAGAGGACATGTCTTTCCAAGACTTTATTCGCAATGTTGCTAGGGGCCTGTCCATAACAGTAACATCGAAGAAAGAGCCTAGGGCCGAAGAATTGGAAGTTCTTCAATACCCAAAGACTCCAAAAGAAGCGACTTTGCTTCCTATCCTTCGGATACTTCATGACCTCATGCTTCATATGTGGGAGATACCTCTTACTATTTCTCCCTATACCCGCCGGCTCGATACCAGGTACCGTAGTGTCCTGGTGTCCTGGTTTTCAAAAGACGCAATTGTGGCACCATTACATGGTAGTAGAATCAGCAATGCATTGAATCAAGAGCGCGAAAACACATTCCTCTAACCCTCCGGGTAGGGAATCGAGAACCCTCGACGCTTTTGGTCGACGTTGCTTTCAGGCCTCCATGCTATCAGCCAGAATCAGTTCCTACATGCTGTATATGGGTATGTTCCTCAAAGAGGTGGCTAAGGATTTGGAGTTAATGGCTCCTCTTCTCCCCGATGACAAGAGGGCAGATTATCTCTCCTTTGTAAAGCATGCTCAGAATGTCTCAAAATTTATCAATAGAGCAACTTTTGATTGTTTTGAGTGCATCAGCAGAACTACATCTATCTGCATCGGTGCACACAGGATTGCTTGGCTCCAGGTATCATATCTTGAACAATGGGTTCAAGATAAGCTGGGTAATATCCCTTGTACTGGCGAAATCCTTTTTGGCAGTTGGAGTCTGAGAACACTACCCTGAATAGGCTCGCTAGATCTACTGCCAACCCTGCTAAGAAGAAGGCAGCAGCAAAGAAAGCCTTCTTCAATAAAAAGAAGTATTATCCTTCTTATACTCCTGCTGTTCAGTCGGCATCATGCTCATCAGAAGGGACAACAACCGCCAAAACATCAAAAGAAGGCTCAGACTCCCAAGTCTCAGCCACCTCAGCAGGCTCAGGCTGCTCCGGGTTTTTTACTCCTTTCTAGAAAACATAGCTGTCCTGCCTCTGAAGAATCCCGACCCTATCCACATTTCCAGCAGACTCTGGCATTGTGCCCACAGATGGTATCTCATCACCTCGGAGCAGTGGACTTTAACAATAGTACAGGAGAGATACAGACTTTATCTACGAAGCCTTTCCCCCCTCCCCCCACTTCACCAAGAGAGTTCCATTCTGAGCCCCTCTCATTGCTCTATTATTACAAGAGATCACCTCCCTTCTACTGCAGGGCACAATAGAGGAGGTTCCAACATTCCAGCAGGGAATGGCCTTCTATTCTCCTTACTTTCTTATTCCAGAGAAAACAGGGGGATATAGGCCCATTCTGGACCTCAGGGACCTAAACAAGAATCTCCTATGGGAGAAGTTCAAGATGGTCTCCTTGGGGACCCTTCTTCCCTATCTCCAGAGTCAGGACTGGTTCTGTTCTCTAAATCTAAAGGAAGCATATACTCATATTCTTATCCATTCAGAAAACAGAAAGTTTTTGTGCTTCATGTTTCAGGGAAAACATTATCAATACAGAGTCCTACCTTTCGGCCTCGCCTCTGACCCAAGAGTCTTCACAAAATGCATGGCAGTACTAGCCGCATTTCTAAGGACTCTAGGGATATTTGTCTTCCCTTACTTAGACGACTGGCTCATAAGAGCAAGCACCTCTCAAGAGGCCAGTCTGTCCCTTTCACGCACCATGCAGGTGTTACAGCACTTGGGATTTGTCATAAATCTTCTAAAGTACCAACTCGTCCCCTCTCAAACTCTAGAGTTCATAGGGGCCCTCTTAAATACTCAAGGGCATTTCTGCCCCAACTTTGCTGCGCTCATCTCAATCAGTTAGCATCTCAAACATGTCTCAAGAACTATCTTACTGCTCGAGAAATGCTACAACTTCTTGGCCATATGGCATCAACGGTGCATGTAGTTCCATATGCCTGTCTACACATGTGCACAGTCCAGTGGTCTCAAGCCAAGGTTGACTAAGGGTCTCATATCTCCAGTGGTGGTGTACCCCAGGAAATCTCCTTGTAGGGTCACCTTTTCAGATGCCTGCACATCAATGTACCCTGATGACAGATGCATCCAAACTGTGCTGGGGAGCCCATCTGGGATCTTTGTCCACTCAAGGCCTCTGGTCTCAGCAGGAGTCACAGCTCCACATAAATCTGCTGGAGCTCAGAGCCATTCTCAATGCTCTCAAAGTGTTCCAGGACCATCTTTGTTGCCACAGATTCCTAGTCCAAACCGACAATCAAGTGGCCATGTTCTACGTGAACAAGCAGGGCGGAACAGGGTCGGACCCTCTGCAGCGAGGCTCTACATCTCTGGTCCTTTTCCATACATCATCACATTCACCTCCAAGTGGTGTATCTCCCGGGCAAGCACAATGTCTTAGCAGACAGATTAAGCTGAATCTTTCTCCCCCACGAGTGTTCTCTTTATGTAGACACAGTCTCCTACATTTTTCAGATCTGGGGGACTCCGGAGATAGACCTTTTCGCAAGTCCTCAGAATGCCAAGCTCCCTCACTTTTGTATCAGGACTCCTGCGTCGGACAGCCAACAGGTGGATGCTTTTCACCTCCACTTTGGACACGGATTCCTATATGCCTTCCTCCCATTCCCCTAATTCCCAATACGCTTTTCAAACTCCATGTGGACATTGGCTTCATGATACTCATAGCCCCATGCTGGCCACGTCAACCGTGGTTCCCTCTCCTTCTACGTCTGTCTCAGACTCAACCCATAGACTTCGGATCTGCTCCAGATCTCCTCTCTCAGGAGGAGGGGATGCTGCTACATCCCAAAACGCAGTCTATCCATCTCACAGCATGACTGCTGAAAGCATAGCCTTCCAGGGTATTAACCTTCCCCAGGAGGTTAAGGACATCCTCTTAGCTTCAGTCGGTCCTACACTTTCAAGTGGTATAAGTTTTCTACCTGGTGTTCTCAGAAGAATCTTAATCCCTTCTCAGTTCCGGTGGAGACATTGCTTGAATACCTCCTCCACCAATCTTCTTCTGGACTCAAGACCAATTCAGTAAGAGTACACCTAAGTGCAATTGTGGCCTCTCATGTAACCCATCTCCTCTCAACGGCTCATAGCACGCTTCATGAGGGGTCTTCTATTAACTAAAAATAAGAACATAAGATATGCCATACTAGGTCAGACCAAGGTCCATCAAGTCCAGTATCCTGTTTCCAAAAGTGGCCAATCTAAGTCACAAGTACCTAGCAGTTTCCCCAAAAGACACAGGTTCCACAATGCTTGTATTGAGTCAAGCAGTGAATATTCTGGGTCCCCTTTAATAATGGTTTATGGACCTTTCCTCCAGGAACTTTTCCAAACCTTTTTTAAACCCGGCTCCACTAACAGCTTTTACTACATCCTCCAGTAGCAATTTCCAGAATTTGATTACATGTTGAGTGAAAAAATATTTTCTCTTATTAGTCTTAAATAGGTTACCCTGTAGCTTCATTGCATGGCCCACTAGTCTTTCTATATTTTGATGGCATAAACAATCGATCTACATTTACCCATTCCACTCCATTCATTAATTTATAGACCTCTATCATATCTCCCCTTAACTGTCTCTCTTCCAGGTTGAAGAGCCCTAACCTTTTTAGCCTCTCTTCATAGGGCTATCCTTCCATCCCCTTTACCATTTTGGTGGCTGTTTTTTGTACCTTTTCTAATAATGCTATATCCTTTTTAAGATATGGCGACCAGAATTGCACACAATATTCAAGGTGCGGTCGCCTCCCAAGCCTCTCATTAAGCCACCACCAGTGGCATGGGACCCTCAATGTTCTAGGGCAGCCTCTCAAGCCGCCTTTTGAACCTCTAGCTACTACATCATTTAAATTTCTCACATGGAAGGTCAACTTCCTCATTGCCCTCACTTCAGCAAGGCACATTAGTGAGCTCCAGGCCTTGGTGGCTGACCCATCTTACACATAGTTCCACCATGATAAGGTAGTTCTTAGGATTCATCCTCGCTTCATGCCGAAGGTGGTCTCGCCCTTCCATTTGAACCAGTCGGTCTACGTCCCTGTATTTTTTCCTAGACCACACTCATCTAGCGCAGAAACAACCCTCCACACTCCTAATTGTAAACGTGCCTTAGCTTTTTATCTTCAGAGGACTTGAGAGCACTGGAAAGCTTCTCAGCTGTTCATCTCCTTTGCCTCTAGTCACCTCAGGTTGCCAGTCTCCAAACGTACTCTCTCCAAATGGATAGCAGACTGCATAACCTTTGCTTATGAGAAGGCAGGACTCTCCCTCGAAGGTCATGTCACTGCCCATAATTTTCGAGCCATGTCTACCTTGATGGCAGATCTACGATCTGTAGCTATTGACGAGATCTGCAAAGTAGCAACTTGGTCTTCGGTCCATACTTTTGCTGCTCACTACTATCTGGACAAGGACTCCCGCCAGGATGCCATGTTTGGCCAGGCTGTTCTACAGCATCTCTTTCAGACTTAGAACAATCCTTACCCTCCATCCCAGACTTCAATACCAGACATCCATGGAGGATATATGACCGATTCTGAGGTCATATCTCTGGCATCTTCTAGCTAGGGAGTCCCATATGTGAAGACTACATTCCTGCTTGTTCCTGGAGATAGCATAGTTACTCACCTGTAACAGATGACCTCCAGGAACAGCAGGAATTTAGTCTTCACAACAACCCTCCTCCCCTAGGAGTTGTAGGTCTTCTTTTCTTTCGCTCCTTTTATCTCAGCTACAAATTCAACTGAGGAAGAACTGGAAAGGCGGAAAGCCAGCTATGCAGGCGCAGTGGGATGCTCCCAAAAGCTTTCTTATTGGACGCTGGGGAGCATTCCCACGCAGACTCCGTCGGTACCAATGTCACCCATATGTGAAGACTAAATTCCTGCTGTTCCCGGAGATCACCTGTTACAGGTGAGTAACTACGCTTTGTGTGGCCTTGAACAAGTTGTGTCACCTTCCTGTGCTTCAGCTTAGCCTTTAACCATGCTGCATTTTCTCCTCCAGGCTATCTGAAAGCCATTGTGAAGTTCAGACTTGCCAAATGTTCAGCCTGACCATCTCCCCTCCCCCCAAAAGTGGCTACATGTGTAATTTCTTCATTGTTTCTCCAGTAGTCCCGACCTGTGGGCAGTCACTTTTCACCAGCAGCTTGTCACGCTGCTGACCTCACAATAGATAGATAACCGGCACCTTCCACCAGCATCTCAGTCTCCAGTTAGCTGGTGAGACGTGATCCCAGGACAAGGACTCACTGAAGGGACAACTAAGAAGTTGTGTTTGGATTGCAAAAAAAAAAAATTGAGTGGTGGAGAGCTAGCATAAAGAGAGAATAAAGGAGAATGGAGGTGACTTTGTAAACGCAGTAAAGCTTATTAAAAAAAAACAACAAGAACAAACAGATAAACACTCTTGGCAGGCAGTAAAACCTTGTTGGGGAAGGCATTTACTGTGCTTAGGAGTGTTGGTGGTTCAGCGACTCCCGAACCCTTCGGTGGATGAGGAGCCACTGACAGAAGCAGGGCCTCTCCTCTGTGGAATTGGTGCGCACCTACACCCCGATGCTCACGATGCGCCTCCGCCTAGCTGAGCGGCAGATCGGAAGGCTCTCCGCATCAGACTGCTGATGCGAATAGAGGGATTTCCTGCTTGGACAGCAAAGGGGAAAGCCATCGTTCCTGTAGGTGGCTGTGTTTTGGGGGCTGTGGCAGGCGACGGAGAAGGTGCAGCTGAGGGCAGCATTTTCCCATATTGAGCGGGAACTGCTGCCATTTTCTGTGCTGCTTCTGCCACCTGTAGGGAGGACTCTGAGGACCAGGGCCAGCCCATCCATTGCGCGAGAATGTTGTTCACACAGGGACCCACATGAACTTCATTCGCGCACAATGGACAACTTCAGAGGTGAGTGAGGGAAGCCCTTAATCTTTCCCAGTATTCAGCGCGTTTCACAGTAACACAGCCACCAGCGTGAGGGAAAACGGCACTTTTCATGCTGACGGCTATGCAGAGGTAAGCTGGGGCCTCACGCAGGTTTTCCAGGCTCACCTCTAAGAAGCTTAGATAGGCGCGGGGCTCTTCGAGGGGGGGTCTAGGATAGGACAGGAAATGGCTGATGGGGGGCTTGGATTTGAAATGGGCTGATGGGGGCTGGAATAAGACTGGAAATTGCTGATGGGGGGGCTAGGCCTGGAAATGGTCTGACGGGGTGGGGAGCTTGGTCTAGAAATGGGCTAATGGGGGCTGGAATAGGATTGGAAATGGCTGATGGGGGGCTAGGACTGGAAATTAGCTGATGGGGAGCTGGAATAGGACTGGAATTGGCTGATGGAGGGGGGGGACTAGGATTGGAAATGGGTTGGGGGGGCCTGGACTGGAAATGGGCTGATAGGGGTCTGTTTAGGACTGGAAATGGCTGATGGTGGGCTTGGACTGGAAATGAGCTGATGGGGGGGGGGCTAGGACTGGAAATGGGCTGACCCATGGGGCTAGGATTGGAAATGGGCTGAGGGGGGAGCTTGGACTGGAAATGGGCTGATGAGGGGATGGAATAGGACTGGAAATGGCTGATGGGGAGCTAGGACTGGAAATGAGCTGATGGGGAGCTGGAATAGGACTGGAATTGGCTGATGGAGGGGGGCTAGGATTTGAAATGGGCTGAGGGGGGAGCTTGGACTGGAAATGGGCTGATAGGGGTCCGTTTAGGACTGTAGATGGCTGATGGTGGGCTTGGACTGGAAATGAGCTGATGGGGGGGGGGCTAGGCCTGGAAATGGGCTGACATGGGGGCTAGGATTGGAAAAGGGCTGAGGGGGGAGCTTGGACTGGAAATGGGCTGATGAGGGACTGGAATAGGACTGGAAATGGCTGATGGGGGCTAGGATTGGAAATGGGCTGAGGGGGGATCTTGGACTGGAAATGGGCTGATAGGGGTCTGTTTAGGACTGGAAATGGCTGATGGTGAGCTTGGACTGGAAATGAGCTGATGGAGGGGCTAGAACTGGAAATGGGCTGATAGGGGTCTGTTTAGGACTGGAAATTACTGATGGTGAGCTTGGACTGGAAATGAGCTGATGGGGGGTCTAGGGCTGACATGGGGGCTAGGATTGGAAATGGGGTGAGGGGGGAGCTTGGACTGGAAATGGGCTGATGAGGGGCTGGAATAGGACTGGAAATGGCTGATGGTGGGCTTGGACTGGAGCTGATGGGGGGCTAGGACTGGAAATGGGCTGAGGGGGGAGCTTGGACTGGAAATGGGCTGATGAGGGGCTGGAATAGGACTGGAAATGGCTGATGGGGGCTAGGATTGGACATGGGCTAATGGGGGGCTGGAATAGGACTGGAAAAGGCTGATGGGAGGGGCTAGGATTGGAATTGGGCTTATGGGGGAGCTTGGACTGGAAATGGACAGATGAGGGCTGGAATAGGACTGGAAATGGCTGATGGTGGGCTTGGACTGGAAATAAGCTGATGGGGGGGCTAGGCCTGGAAATGGGCTGACAGGGGTCTGTTTAGGACTGGAAATGGCTGATGGTGAGCTTGGACTGGAAATGAGCAGATGGGGGGGCTAGGACTGGAAATGGGCTGACATGGGGGCTAGGATTTGAAATGGGCTGAGGGGGAATCTTGGACTGGAAATGGGCTGATAGGGGTCTGTTTAGGACTGGAAATGGCTGATGGTGGGCTTGGACTGGAAATGAGCTGATGGGGGGCTAGGACTGGAAATGGGCAGACCCCTGGAGCACAGGATTGGAAATGGGCTGAGGGGGGAGCTTGGACTAGAAATGGGCTGATGAGGGGCTGGAATAGGACTGGAAATGGCTGATGGGGGGCTAGGATTGGACATAGGCTAATGGGGGACTGGAATAGGACTAGAAAAGGCTGATGGGAGAGGCTAGGATTGGAAATGGGCTTATGGGGGAGATTGGACTGGAAATGGACAGATGAGGGCTGGAATAGGACTGGAAATGGCTGATGGGGGGGCTAGGATTGGAAATGGGCTGATGGGTGTGCTAGGACTGGAAATGGGCTGAGGGGGGAGCTTGGACTGGAAATGGGCTGATCGGGATGCTAGGACTGGAAATGGGTTGATGCGGAGGGATGAGAGAATGGGACTGGAAGGGAGCAGATGCTGGGTGGGGCTGGAACTAGAAGGGAGCTGATGTTCGGGGAGGACTAGAAGGGGCTGGGGCTGGGGGAGTGAGGATGGAGAGGGGAAAAGATATTTTGTGGGGGAGGGAAGAAAAATCTACGATTGGCCAGGTATTGGGAGAGTAAGTGGGGACTGAGGATGGAGGGGTGAAATTTGAGTGGATGAAAAAGAAATAAAGAAAGAAATGGAGGAAAGAGCAAAAAGGGAAAGATCAGTTTGTTAGAGGCAGATGTAGAGAGAGAGAAGAGAGAAGAAAGGACAAAGGGACAGCAGACAATGGAGAATTAGCCGAAGACACAAAGAAACCAGAAGAAAGTGACTGGAGCAATTGCAACTGAAAAATAAAATGCCCAAACAACAAAAGGTAGAAAAATACTTTTTTATTTTGAATTTATTAACTGGAATATGGCAGCTCTGGGAAATGTGCATTGCTAATGTCTTTCCTTTTTTGTTCAGTACAAGAGGAAATTAATTTATAGGTTTTTTTCTCCAGTGTTGTTGTACATTCCAACTTTGGCCTTTGGGATTCCCGGTTTAATTATTGTCTTTCTATTTTTCAATTGTGATTCTTTGTTCTTTGTTTTGTGATGATCTATGTTCTGCATGTGTAACCAAGCTAAGGTATTTTGTTTATGTAGTTTCTATTTGACAGTGCCACTTGTTCTCTTTCCCAAGTAGAAGATGTATTGTTATTCTCTGAGATGTAGAGATTTCATGTTTGCAGTGTTGCCTTTTTGATAGGTAGGGTTTGGTGCTTTGTGAATCCTGGAAGTGCTTTTATGATACGGCGGGTTTGCTATGGGTTCTAAATGGGCAGTGTTTCCTAATGTGCCTGGCCGTTGGCCTTGGAGTATAGAAAGTGTAGAAATCTGGTAGTCTTTCTTTATCCAGACACTCATTAAGAAGCATGTTTACTAAAGGTTAGTGCACGTTATGTATGCTAATGAGGCCCCTTATGCAAATGAGGCCCCGCAATGAGTCTTCGCACATGGCCCCACACCCCCCTTGGGCCTCCCCTGCCGGGGACGGGACTCACGCTGCAGGTTCCTTCCCTCATGTTTTGTTATTTTCTATGGGCCCAATTACAGAGCTCTTGGGTCCCTTTAAGGGGACATTTAAGAACATAAGAACATAAGATATGCCATACTGGGTCAGACCAATGTCCATCAAGCCCAGTATCCTGTTTCCAACAGTGGCCAATCTAGGTCATACGTACCTAGCAGTATCCCCAAGAGACACAGGTTCCACAATGCTTGTATTGGGTCACGCATTGATATCCTGGGTCCGTTTTTAATAATGGTTTATGGACCTTTCCTCCAGGAACTTGTCCAAACCTTTTTTCAACCCAGCTACACTAACATCCTCCGGTAACAAATTCCAGAGTTTAATTACACGTTGAGTGAAAAAATATTTTCTCTTATTTGTCTTAAATAGTTTACCCTGTAGCTTCATTACATGTCCCTTAGTCTTTCTATATTCTGATTGCGTAAACAATCGATCTACGTTTACCCATTCCACTCCATTCATTAATTTATAGACCTCTATCATATCTCCCCTCAGCCGTCTCTTTTCCAGGTTGAAGAGCCCTAACCTTTGTAGCCTCTCTTCATAGGAGTAGCCTTCCATCCCCTTTACCAATTTGATGGCTCTTCTCTATACATTTTCTAATAACGCTATATCCTTTTTAAGATACGGTGACCAGAATTGCACACAATATTCAAGGTGCGGTCGTACCATGGAACGATACAGAGGCATTATAATATCCTTTGTTTTATTTTCCATTCCTTTCCTTATGACACCTAGCATTCTATTTGCTTTCTTGGCTGCTGCTGCACTCTGGGTGGAGGGTTTTAACATGTTATCCACGATGACTCCTAAATCTTTTTCCTGGGTGGTGGTTCCCAATGTTGAACCTTGGATTGTGTAACCATAGTGTGGGTTGTTATTTCCTAGGTGCATAACTTTGCACTTGTCCACATTAAGATTCATCTGCCATTTGGATGCCCAGTCTTCTAATTTATCCAGATCCTCCTGTAGTTTTCCACAGTCCTCTTGGGTTTTAACAACTTTAAACCGTTTTGTGTCGTCTGCAAATTTCATAACCTCACTCGTTATTCCCTTTTCCAGGTCATTTATGAATATGTCAAAAAGTAGCGGACCCAGTACAGATCCCTGGGGTACTCCACTATCCACCTTTTCCCATTGGGAAAATTGGCCATTTAGCCCTACCCTCTGCTTTCTATCTTTTAACCAGTTCCCGATCCGCAATAGTACACTGCCTCCTATCCCATGACTTTTTAGTTTTGCCAAAAGTCTCTGATGAGGGACCTTGTCAAAGGCTTTCTGAAAGTCCAGATACACTGTATCAACCGACTCACCTTTGTCTACCTGTTTATTCACACCTTCAAAAAACATATCAGATTAGTAAGACAAGATCTTCCTTGTCTAAAGCCATGTTGGCTGTCTCCCATTAGGCCATGACTATCTACATGCTGTGTAATTTTGTTCTTTATGATGGTTTCTACCATTTTCCCTGGTACTGACGTCAGGCTCACCGGTCTGTAATTTCCCGGATCACCCCTGGAACCCTTTTTAAAAATTGGCGTTACATTGGCGATCCTCCAATCTTCAGGTATTACAGATGATTTTAATGAAAGTTCACAGATTACTAATAGCAGGTCTGCAATCTCATATTTCAGTTCTTTCAACACTCTTGGATGTATACCATCCGGTCCAGGTGATTTGCTACTATTCAGTTTATCAAATAGTTGTAATACATCTTCGCGGTGTAGCGATATTTCTCTCAATTCCTCTGCAGTATCACCTTTAAATACCACTTCAATCTTGGGTAACATCCCTACATCTTCATCAGTAAAGACCAAAGCAAAGAAATCATTCAGTCTTTCCACTATAGCCTTATCTCCTCTTACTGCCCTTTTTACCCCTCTATCATCTAATGGTCCAATTTACTCTCTCACAGGCCTTTTGCTACGAATGTACTCTAAAAAGTCTTTATTTCATGTTTTTGCTTCCGTAGCAAGTTCCTTCTCAAATTCTCACTTTGCCTGCCTTATCAATGCTTTGCATTTAACTTGCCAGTGCTTGTGCTGTTTCCAGGTTTCGTCTTTTCGCTCTTTGTTCCATTTACCTGAAAGATGCTTTTTTGGCAGCAACAGCCTCTCTGACCTCACCTTTAAACCATGCTGGCAGTTTTTTGGACTTTCTTCCACTTTTCTTAATGCGTAGAATACAGATGGTCTGGGCTTCCAGGATAGTATTTTTAAACAACACCCAAGCTTGATGTAAATCTTTAACCTTTGCAACTGCTCCTTTTAGTTTTTTCTTAACTATATTCCTCATTTTATCATAGTCTCCCTTTCGAAAGTTAAAAGGTAATACTGTGGATTCCTTTACTATCCCTCCTCCACTAATTAAATCAAACACGATCATGCTATGATCACTATTGCCAAGTGGTCCCAACACCCTTATTTCTTGCATCAGATCTGGTGTTCCACTAAGGACTAGGTCCAGTATGGCTTCCCCTCTGGTCGGTTCATGAACCAGCTGCTCTAAGAAGCAGTCATTTATTTCATCTAGAAACTTTATCTCCCTAGCATGTCCTGCCATGACACTGACCCAGTCGATACCGGGGTAATTGAAATCACCCATTATTATTACTCTGCTATGACTTTTGTTAGCTTCCTTGATTTCTTTGAGCATTTCATCATCCATTTGTTCATTCTGGCCAGGCGGTCGATAGTACACCCCCACTGCCATCACCTTCCCCTTCATACATGGAATTTCAATCCATAGAGATTCTACTGTAAATTTTGTTTCCTGCAAAACTTTAATCCTTTCTGACTCAATGCCCTCTCTAACATAGAGCGCAACCCCTCCACCAATTTGATCAGTTATATCATTACGATATAATTTGTATCCAGGTATCACAGTGTCCCACTGGTTATCCTCCTTCCACCATGTCTCTGAGATTGCAGTCATATCTAACCTCTCATTTAGTGCTATATATTCTAACTCTCCTATCTTATTGTTTAGACTTCTAGCATTTGTATACAAGCATTTTAGGGACTGTATTTTATTAATATTAATCTGGCTATTGGTAGGCATGGGTAATTTGGAATCTTTACGCTCTGTCTGCACCATACTCAATGGCATTTGGGCTACTTTACTCTTTTTTGGAACCTCACTGCTTTTGGTAGTATCGTTTAAGGATACCTTCTTCCGATCCATGCGCTCTTGGGTGACTGTCGGCTTTCCCCTGTTTTCTAGTTTAAAAGCTTCTCTATCTCCTTTTTAAAGGTTAATGCCAGCAGTCTGGTCCCATCCTGGTTAAGGTGAAGTCTATCCCTTCGGAAGAGCCCCTGCTTTCCCCAGAATGTTCCCCAGTTCCTAACAAATTCAAAGCCCTCATCCTTGCACCATCGTCTCATCCACGCATTGAGACTCCGGAGCTCTGCCTGCCTTTTGGGTCCTGCACGTGCAATGGGAAGCATTTCGGAGAACACTACCCTGGAAGTTCTGGATTTCAACTTCCTACCTAAAAGCTTAAATTTAGCCTCCAGAACCTCCCTACCACATTTTCCTATGTCATTTGTACCGACATGTACCAAGACAGCAGACTCCTCCCCAGCACTATCTTAGATCTTATCTAGGCCGTGCGTGAGATCCGCTACCTTCGCACCAGGCAGGCATGTTACCAGGTGATCCTCACGTCCACCAGCCACCCAGCTATCTACATGCCTAATGATTGAATCACCAACTATAACAGCTGTCCTAACCCTTCCCTCATGGGCACATGGCCCTGGAGAAACGTCCTCAGTGCGAGAGGGTTTTACATCACCTGGAGGACAGGTCCTAGTTACCGGATCATGTCCTGCCACACCTGGGTGATGCTCTCCTGTCACGTGACCTCTCTCCTTCATGGCAACAGGGATGCTGCCAGACTGGAGGTGGGACTTCAGGACTATATCCCTGTAGGTCTCATACATGTACTTCTCTGTCTTTCTTATGTCTTCCAGGTCTGCTACTCTAGTCTCTAGAGAATGGACTTGTTCCCTGAGAGCAAAGAGCTCCTTGCACTTAGTGCATACGTAAGACCTCTCACCAACTGGGAGAAAATCATACATGTGACAATCAATGCAAAAGACTGGAAAGCCCCCATCTCGCTGCTGGACTGTTGTCTGCATCTTAGTTTAAAGCTTGTGTTTAGGTATTTAAATTCTGTACTTACTAAGGGTTGGTGTAGATGCTTATACTAATAAAAGTGTATCTAATACCTCTAATATACCTTGTTCACCTGAAGCTTAATTAATCTCAGGTCCTCAATGTATGACTAATTTGGATAAAGAGCTGCACCTGAGAGCATCCGCTTTCCTCTAAGACGTGTAAGTACCTATCAAGCTACAATTACCCCAGGGGCGGCTGGGTGTTGAGGAGGGAGGGAGGGAAATAAGACCTATTAAAAGAGGGCTGTTACAAGGTACCCTGTCCTGTACCCTCAGCTGGGGGGAGGGGGTTATTCCCTCAGGTAGGCTAGAGCAGGAAAAAAAAGTTTAAAACGCAGCACGTTCTGGGGACAGAGCAGGAAGAGATATTTAATTTAAAGTAACAGTTAACCTGGCTACCACACAAAGGCCAGTTAGTTGAGAGAGGCAAGGTAAGTTATACAGCTGAAGTGCAAAACTAAAGGGAACAGGGAGGTGAAGTAGCACACCAATAAAGACAACAATAAATAAATAAATATAGAGCTAGAACTCACAGCAAAGTCGTCACAGGAGTTAAATATCCACCTCTCTAGCAGAGCACTGTGAGGGCACTTTCCTTTTGACTATTCCAGTAGCATATTAAGAGAAAAAAAAAGGAATAAAAACAAGCTCAAGGCTGGTCTAAGGCCAAAGGATTAACAGCCTTAGCACTAGCTTAAGAGGGGAAGCACGGCAACTTGATTTTCTGCACATTATGCCCTCTTGCTTAATTTGAGGCTCTGGTACGGGCTGTGTCTCTGCAGTGGACTTCTACTGTGGTTGTGAAAGAGTCCAGGTCCGTCGAAGAGGGTCTGTGGGAAGAGAGAGTGGACCAGGCTTCGAGTGGCTCCAAGTCGGGCACTCTCCGGGGAACCACTCTTCTCTCACAGCCGGGGGCGCAACCGCTTTGGGCCAGGGAAACAAGAATGGTCCTACTTCGTAGGCGTGGGAATCTAGGTGGATGCCTTCTGGGTGCCCCAAGCCCTCCACTTCTAAAGATTTATCAGTGGATGCACTCCTAGGTAGTTTTTCACCCTAATTTGTCCTCCGTATGCACAAGGCCCTTTGCCTGAAACAGTGGAGGGAGGACAGGCAAGGTGGCTTCCAGGAGAGAACTAGGTAGCAAGGTTTGTCGGAATCCCTCTCCGGAGCGAGGGAAGAGAGAGAGCCCGGCTCTAGCAGAAGGCAAGTGAAGAATGATCCCTGTGAGGATTTGAGGTCTGCCCATTCTGGGGATCTGGATGACCCAGATGGTGAGGCGGACATGGCAATGGAACCTATGGAGCTCGAAGAAGGTACTTATTGCGCATTCCACAAAAGCCTTTAACACCAGCGGCGGAGGACAAGCTAATGGAATATCTGTTGTTTCAAGCTGTTAGAAAGACGCAGTCTGTGTTCCTGCTGCATCGAGTGGCCAAGCAGATGATTCAAAATGAGTGGGACATGCCAGAGGTGGGCCTGAAAGGTACGTGGGTGTTGACCAGTTTGTATCCCCTACTGGATCAAGATAAGGAGCTTATCTCCAGGAACAAGCAGGAATGTAGTCTTCATATATGGTGACGTTGGTACCAGCGGATCCTGCACAGGAACGCTCCCCAGCATCCAATAGGAAAGCCTTTGGGAGCACTCCACTGCACTTGCGTAGCTGCCTTCCCAACTCCCTCTCTTCAGTTCTTTGTTTTCTGCGGAGGCAGCAGGAAGCAAATCCTGTCACCACAGAAAATTCTTTTTATTTTTTTGTGGAATAGCATCTGCCTTCCCATCGACTCCAGCACCGTCTTGACACTGCTGGTTCCCTTATTTTTATCTTTTATTTTACTAAAAACAAAAAAATAAATCTTCAGGCATATCAACGCCATCTTAGGCCTTAGCCTACCCTACGGTCCACCGACAGTATGGAGAAACCGACCAGTGGTTTCAAAAAATGTTCAAAATGTGCCAGTACCATCTCAGCTGCTGACACACATGACTGGTGCTTGAAATGCCTCGGGCCTGACCACCAATCTTTGTAAAAAGATGACTAAAAGAGGCCTAAAGAACTGGGCCTCTAAGTTTGGAACTCTCTTCGCTTCGGAAGCCATATCTTTGGCATTGACTTCATAGAGAACCTCATCCTCCTCACATGGATCGCAGGTATTGAAAGTGTCCAAGCACAAGTTTTCCCTCGAAGACAGATAATTCCTCCAGAGGTAGATCTCAGTCCCAGCGTCAAGATGCCTTGGATGTTGCCCTGGACTGGAGGTGGATCGGTCTGCTTAATAGCCCCGGTGGGAGGACCTGCCCTCCAAAGCCATCGAGGGGCTCCAGGATGCTCCCGAGGCCTCGACTTCAGGAGAGCTACTGGTGCCATGCTCTGGGATAGTGGCACAAATTTCCATCACCGATACCCAAGCATTGGCAACTTCTATAGACCAGCGTATACTGGCCATTGAGCAGAGCTTGGCAGCTCTATTGGCAGCTTTGGTTCCATCAAACTGTTGCCCTCAGGTATCGGGCCATCGATACTGGTACAGGTACCGGCACCAGTGCAGGGTGTATTGGGATACATGGCTCTGCCACCCATGTCTTCCCTTGAGTCCATCACCGATACCGGGTCTTGACCCAAACAGTACCCGGAGCCTGATACCGATATGCATCGGTATCGGCGTCTGGCGGAAGGCGAACACTGTTCCCGCCGATACTTTGAGTCCTCTGATTTAGACTCCCCTATTTCGGATGAGGAGTCACTTGATTCCCGGGGACCCCAAGGCCTGCCTTTGGAGCCCTCCCCACCTCCAGAACGATGCATGTCGCCTTCTGAAGACACGTCTTTCCAAGAATTCATTCGTGACCTAGCTAGGGGTCTCTCTATAACAGTTACATCCGAGAAAGAGCCCAGGGCAGAGAAATTGGAGATCCTCCAGTACCCAACAGCTCCCAGGGAGGTGGCCATCCTGCTGATGCACCACATCCTCCTTGATCTGATGCTCCGGATATGAGAGACTCCCCTCACTATCTTACCTCATACTCGATGTCTCAATATCATGTATCGAGTGACGGAGTGTCCTGGCTTCCAGAAACCACAGCTTCCCCACCATTCAATGGTGGTGGAATCTGCGATGCGCTGAATCAAAACTCATTCCTCTAACCCACCAGGTAGGGAATCGAGAACACTCGATGCCTTTGGGCGTCGATGTTTTCAGGCTTCCATGCCTTCAGCCAGGATTAACTCCTATATACTCTACATGGGAATGTTCCTCAAGGAAGTCGTCAAAGATTTTGAGGCCACGGCCCCTCTTCTCTCAGATGATGAGAGATGACTATCTTGCTCTAGTTAGACATACCCAAAATGTATCAAGGTTTCTTAATAGAGCAACCTTCGATGCATTTGAGTGCACAAGCAGAGCCACAGCAATTTGTATCGGTGCACGCATAATTGCATGGCTTCAGGCCTCAGATCTTGAGCAGTGGGTTCAAGATAAGCTGGGCAACATACCTTGCACAGGGGAAAACCTCTTTGGAAAAAACTGGCAGGATAAGGCTTCTCAGTTAGAGTCAGAGAATACCACCCTAAACAGGCTGTCTAGGACTACAGCTAACCCTGCAAGAAAGAAGACAGCTTCAAAGAAAGCTTTCTTTAATAATAATAAGAAATTCTACTCTCCTTATCTTCCTGATTCTCAATACCAGGCTCAAGGCCCTCAGAAGAGACAGTAACCTCCTAAGCAACAAAAGAAGCCATAGGTGTCTAAACCTCAACCAGCTCTGCAGCCACAGTCTGTGCCTAGTTTTTGATTTTTTTTTCTAGAGAACGTTGCCACCTGCTCCTGGAGGACCCTTACTCTCTCCACATTTATTTTTATTTAACCAGTTTTCTATACCACCTTATCCTTCAATCAAAGTGGTTTACATTATATAATCACTACAAACAGGTACTGGATACATTCCCTTGTCCCCAAAGGGCTCACAGTCTATGTGTACCTGAGGCAACAGAGGGTTAAGTGGCTTGCCAAAGATCCACAAGGAGTGCCTATAGAACTAGAAACTCTAGTCCCTCCGGCCTGAGAGGCAGACTGTGTCACTACGTCCACAGTTGGCACCTTATCACCTCAGAACAGTGGACACTAACCATAGTTCAGGAGGGGAACAGACTTCATCTTCAAACTCTGCCCCCCTTGACTTTTGTGGGGGAATATCATACGTAACCCTCACTCACTGCTCTCCTACAGGACGATGTAGCCTCTCTTCTGTCTCAAGGCACCATAGAAGATGTCCCAATATCCCAATAGGAAATGGGGTTCTACTCGCCGTACTTTCTCATACCAAAGAAGACTGGAGGGTACAGGCCCATCCTGGACCTCAGAAACCTCAACAAGTTTCTGGTCCACGAGAAGTTCAAAATGATCTCTCTTGGGATGCTTCTTCCCTACCTCCAGAATCAGAACTGTCTCTGTTCTCAAGACCTAAAAGAAGCATACACACATATCCTCATCCATATAGGACACAGGAAATATCTACGCTTCATCTTTCAGGGAAAACATTACCAGTACAGATTCCTTCCTTTCGACTCACTTCTGCCCCAAGAGTCTTCACAAAGTGCATGGTGGTCATAGCCTCATACCTAAGATCTCTAGGAATATTTGTCTTCCCTTACTTAGACGACTGGCTCATAAGAGCAGACACCTCCTAAGAGGTTCAGCTTTCCTTGCATCGTACCATCACAGTACTACAGCACTTGGGATTTGTCATAAACTTTCCAAAATCCCAGCTCGCTACAGTTCAAAGACTAGAGTTCATAGGAGCTTTACTGGACACACAGCAGGCCAAGGTGTTTCTGTCCCATTTCCACTGTGTCCGTATCATCGAGTTAACCTCCCAAGTGTTACTCCGAAACCATCTGACTGCCAGGGAAATGCTGCAGCTTCTGGGGCACATGGCCTCAACAGTACATGTCGTCCCATATGCCTGCCTACATATGTGGGCACACAAAACTTTTTTGGCCACTGAACGATTATGAAACTAAATAACTAATTTTATCGTTCTATTATAACTCCTGAGAGATCAAAACACACTCTTCTGACTGACAGAGAAGGTTTCAGTAAAAAATAACACCTTATACTGCCGGGTTCTCAGCCCAGAGCTTTAAAATGGTGTTTCTTAACATCAATAACCCTCTGTCAGTTGGTGTGCTGATTAAAAATCCTTGAAGACAATTTTTAGCTGTTTAGATGATAACTTTCTGTATATATTATCTTGAAAGCAATTCAACATTGAAAATGGTATAATACTCAGCTTCTACGTAATGACAGCTTAAGGTCTTCTTCAATTTTCTGTGTCCCAACGTTCAACCCCGGTACCGACTGACGTTTCACATTTTTCGTCAGGGGACCTAAACATAACTAGAAAAATCAACAATAAAACTCACATCTCTCTCTCATTTTGTTATCACAAATCCAATTCATTCATACTCTTCTAAAAATTAGAAAATTAGAATACCAGAAGTGCTGCCCGCGTTCTCTCTTCTCCTGCTATAATCATGAAAATTTCTGTTAGCTGGTAGAAAAACGCCGCGCATGCGTATCTGGTGTCCCTAGTTCCTTTTATAGTTGGAATGCACGAATCAAATTGAAGCTTTTCTTTAAAGCTAAAATTCGCGTTAGCAATGATGTCTATTAGAAAAATTTTAATCTTATGTACATGCCAGCCATTCTATCTGATTATTGAGCCCTGCTGGGGCCAGAGTGTTAAACTTAAAAATAAATCGTTGTTCTTTCAGATGGAGAGTCTGGGCTAGTGTTTTACCACGACCACCTCTTTGAACTTGGGCTAAGCAAAGACATCGTAGCTGTTCAAAATCATGCAGCTTTTGTAAACAATGTTCTACTATTGGTGCTGTGCGGCTTTGGCACCGAAGGCGACTGCGATGTTCCCGCATTCGTATTCGAAACATGCGCGTTGTCTGTCCTATGTAACAAAGCCCACATGGACATAATATCGCATAGACTACTCCTTTTGACTCACAGGTAGTATTGTCCTTTAAGGTTAATGTAATTCCATTATATAAATGTGTCCAAGCTAAGTGTGATAGCACAGACATCACAATTACCGCACTGCTTATGTCCCACTATAGGAAATGTCTGAGTTTCGTGAATACCATTTGGTATTCTAGCTGGGCTCAACAGGTCCTTCAGATTTGGTGCTCGTTGCCAAACACAACGAATCCGGTTGTTCTCCAATCCGGGAATTGTAGTTATTATATTATTGTGTTTATGTAAGATTTTTTGTAGTGCTCCACTCAGGGGGGAATACTTAGTAATTAAATTGACCGGAGTGTTTAATGTCAATTTTTTCACTGTATCACTAGTTCCTAATAGAGTAGACCTATGGTTGTATAGAGCTCGAATGTATGCCTGACGTACTACTTTTTTGGGCAGCCTAGTGGACTCTTGCCTCCTAATGGACGCAGGCCTCAGGCCACCTCAGGGACAAGATCCAAGTCACTGCACCTCTCACTACATCCCTCCAGTAGTGGTGTTCACCAGAAAATCTCCTCGTCGGATCACCTTTTCAGATGCCTCCACATCAATGCACCCTAACAACGGATGCCTCTAAACAGGGTTGGGGAGCGCACTTGGACATGCTCTCTACACAAGGTCTCTGGACAATGTAGGAGTCACAGTTCCAGATAAATCTCCTGGAACTTCGTGCTATCTCAAATGTCCTCACGGTATTTCAAGATCACCTCAGAGCACAAAGGGTCCTAGTGAGGACAGACAATCAGGTGGCCATGTTCTATGTGAACAAGCAGGACGGAACAGGCTCTTGGCCCCTCTGCAATGAGGCTCTTCATCTGTGGTCCTTTGTCATTTCTCATCAAATATACCTCCAAGCGGTGTATCTTCCAGGGGTGCTCAATGTCTTGGCAGACAAGCTGAGTCAGATCCTTCTTCCCCACGAATGGTCGCTCCATCTGGACACAACGTCCTACATTTTTAAGACCTGGGGAACTCCAGATCTGTTTGCCACACTGCAGAATGCCAAGCTTCCCGGCTTCTGCACCAGGACTCTGAAGTCCAACAGACAGCAAATGGATGCTTTCCACCTATATTGGGATCAGGGTTTCCTTTATGCTTTCCCTCCCATACACCTCATTCCCAAGATGCTTTTCAAGCTTGTAACAGGGTAGACCCTGTACAGACAGAGGAAATGCAGGCCAGCACAAGAGAAAACAGAAAAAGTGACAGGGTAAACAAGAAAGTGTCAGATAGTTACCCTGAGCAACGCAGGAACACGTGCAAAAGCTCAATCAGGACACACCCAGCTAGCACAGGAAGGGAATTCACTTCACCTGACAGGGTTCAGCTAACTAAGGGTGGAGCAAGCGAACGCTGGTTTAAAACAAGCTCTCAGACATTCAGAGACAGTTTAGGATCCGGATTAGGATCAGGAGTAAGGCAAAGCCAGGAGCTGGTGCCGGAGCTGAGAGAGAGAGAGAGAGAGAAGCCGTGGCAGTCGAGGACACACTTGGAGAAAATACAGAGAGGGCAGCTAAAGCCCCGGGAAGCATGGCACAGGTATGAGAATGCAAGAGAGAGTGATAATGAAACTCTGGAGCAATTAGAGTGCCCATATGAAGGTCAGAGGGAACCCGAGGACCTGAATAAATCAGAGAGATATCCACAGCCAAATAGTGTGTATGAGCAAGAGAAAAGCTTTTACTTACCAGCTAAAGCTGAAGAGTTTTGTAATTGTAAGTCCACAGCTCCGTCTGAAACTCCGTCACGAGCACTCCGATTCAGCTCAGCTGGGTTACAAAAGGGAAACCTGGATAGGTTGGAAAGTTCCCTTAATTATCCCACGAGCAGAGCAAGTAAGGGGCTAAGCTCTACTCAAAAGTACCAGCAGGGGCAGTGCCTGGGAAATCTCTATTCCCGTATATATGGTAATACCCAGAGAGGCTCTAGCCCGGTGAAAGAAAAGAACTTCCTGGTTGACGTGCTTAGGCAGCAAGTCTCTCATAGTACTCCCAAAGTACAGAATGAATATGCCAGTCAACCAGAGATGATGGAATACCAGAATGCTGAGGAGAATGATACACAGGAATTAATGGATTGTTCTTTATCATTAATTGAACCTGAATTCTCCCTGAGATAAGGAAAGTAACTTGGTGTCTTAACTTCAGTAATACAGCAACAAGCCTGTAACTCAATCTCTCGAGGCAGAACAGAGGTATGCTCTACTCTCAGCTACCAGGGGAGAGAACCTTACAGCAATAGTTAAGTTTTTGTTCTTTTGTTGATTTATCCTTTAAAAGCTGAAGAAAGCAAGTTATGTTTACATTTGTTATTGTACATGAGATGTCCAAGCAAAGCATATAATTTATGTTCCTTGAAGATAAAATACCCTCAATGGGAAGGGGAATAAAAACCCTTTGATTTGAAGAAAGAAGTGTTTGCGTTTATATTCATAAAGGCACAACTACCACCCTTCAGGGGCCTTGCAATACAGGAGGCTACCGCTTGGCCAGAGGAGGTGTGACATAATTGGCGTAGAGAAGAGGATAAAATTTTCGGGGGGCATAATAAAAAGGGATTTGCCTGAAAGGACATTGCTGAAAAGCAAAAGAAGTGTTTAAAGCACTGCTCAAGAAGGATTCGGCTGGCAGAACGGCCAGCGGTGGAAAAGACCCTTCTCACATGCTGATATCACCAGGAGACTAAGGTATTGGTAGCCTGGGTAAACCGGTATAAGGATACCGTGAGAAAGGGGGAGCTAAAAGAAAGAAAAAACAACTTTTGTGTGTGTGCCGCACTTGGTGGGTCTCTTCTCTGTTTTTTTTCAGGTGCAGAAAAAGAAGATGGATCCCCAAGATGTACTCGCGTGGATGAATGAGCAGCAGGAGAAGCAGGCCAAGGTGCTCCAACACCTGCAAGGACAGTATATGGCTACGCTGCAGGAACAACAGAAGCCATTACTGGAAGCAATGACAGCGCTACTGGAAAAGGCTCGAGAGGACAAAGCTACAATACCGCAAGTAGAAATGAATACGGGACTTGTATGCGAACATTTAGGGCAGGCAGATAACCCCGACGATTTCATTGAGGCCTTTGAACGCATTGCTGAGAACTCAAAATGGCCTGTGGAACAATGGGCCATGCGTTTCGCAATGACTTTGAGTGGCGAGGCCTTGTCTGCGTTCAAAACTATGCCTGCTAGTTTAGTCAATAATTATTTGGAAATTAAAAAGGCCGTGAAAGACCGCCTTGGTCTCACGCCGAGACATTACAGGCGATTATTTAGAGAGGCTGTGATAGGTGAAAATGAGACTCCAAAAGCCTTATGCCAGAGGCTCAAGAACCTAGCCTATAAATGGTTGGACCCTGATGGCAAAACGCTTGAGTCAATTCTTGATGAAATTGTTCTGGAACAGTTTTTAATGTCAATACCAGGCGAAATGAAAACGTTTTTGACCCTGCAGAATTGTGCGAACACTGGTGAAGCAGCCCAGATGGCTGAAGTGTTCAGGGAGGCAGCACATGCCAGTACTTTTAAGTTGAACCTTTTAAAGGGTGCAAGTGTGACTGAAAGGTATGAATGTGGAAAGTACGCACGGGATGGAATGGCTGCACATGACCCTAGTAGGGAGGGCAGAGATAGGAACACTAGAAAGTGTTATAGATGTAACAAATCTGTTCATATGAAAAAGGATTGCCGAGTTAAAACAGTCCTTATGGTAGGGGCAGGGAAGTCAGTTCCAAAAGGAATATTCATACAGGTACAAGTTGAGGGGGCAGATGCTCTAGCAATGATTGATTCAGGGGCGGAGCAAAGTTTAATAGCCCGAGAATTTTGGGAGACTCTGAGACAGTCTCGTCCAGTAGCCCAAAAACAGATAGATATAAAATGCATACATGGCGCACAGCTTCCTTACCCTTTATGTCAAGTGCAGGTAAAAGCACTAGGAGTGGAAAGGAAGGTGCAAGTAGCAGTGGTCCCTGGGCTGCCCCAAAAATTAGTTTTAGGCAGGGACTGGCCTTCTTTTACAGGTGGGTTGAGTCAGGGGATAACCATGAAAACAGGTTTAGTTTCAACACGATCCCAGACCACCATAGATACACCCCAAGAAACTCCCGTAGAGGAAGTGGCAATGCCCACAGAAGAAGGGGAAAAAGAAGTTCCTGAGGAACAGGCAGAAGAGGCAGAGGAAGTGAATCCACTGCCTAATCATGATGATTTGGTGCAGAACCCTGAGGGAGGAGATAAGAAAACCAGGGCTAAAAAACAGCAGGGAAGAAACAAAAGAGCCCATGAAAGAAGGGAGTTAGAAATGGGAGAAGGACTACCCTGGGTCCCAGCTGCTCTTGTACAAAAATTTCCATCGTTCCCAATGGAGCAAAGAGCAGACCTGGCTCTTAAAAGAGCTTTCGAATGGGCCCAAGAGGAGCGGGAGGTGTTACCCCGGTTCTTACTGGATAACAATATCCTATATAGAGAAGGTTTAGATCCATATACTGGAGCAATAAGGAAGCAATTGGTCGTGCCGGTAGCCTTTAAGGCAGTAGTTCTCCGCCTAGCCCATGACCATCCGATTGGGGGGCATAAAGGTGTTCAAGGAACCCTTGATCAAATTTTAGCACGTTTTTACTGGCCCGGAGTGTATCAGGAGACAAAAAGATACTGTGATGCATGCCCTGCATGTCAGAGGGTTTCTGTATCCAGACCCAAAGCAGCCCCCATGATACCATTACCCACCATTGCTGCCCCTATCAGAAGAATAGGGATGGATATCGTAGGCCCGTTAACAAAAACACCAAGGGGTTTTCAGTATCTCTTAGTCATCGTGGACCATGCGACCCGGTTCCCATGGGCCATACCCCTGAGAAACATCTCTGCTAAAGTTATAGCACAGGAGCTAATAAAGCTATTCTGTGAGGTGGGGTTCCCCCAAGAAATCCTAACTGATCAAGGCACTAACTTTGTCTCGAGATACCTTGCAAGAGTTTGGGAGGCATTTGGGATACGCCACGTCAAGACATCGGTGTATCATCCCCAAACCAATGGATTGGTAGAACGCACTAACCAATCGATAAAACACCTATTGCGAAGGGGATTAAGAAAGGATGAAATGAGAGAATGGGATACATTACTCCCTTTCGTAATGTATACTTGCCGAGAGCGGGTACAAACCTCGCTGGGAGTATCCCCATTTGAGTTATTGTTTGGAAGAACGCCAAGGGGAGTGTTAGACATCTTAAAGGATGAATGGGTAGAGCCGAAAGTGCCAGAAGTAGGGATTCCTCAATTCCTGAAAGAATTAAGGACCCGCCTAAGAAAGACATCCCAAGCTTCGGGGGAGAATCTAACCCGTAGCAAACAGCGCCAGAAGCGTTATTATGACAGGGATACACAAAATAGAGAACTGGCGGCAGGCGATAAGGTTTTGATACAAGTAGCGGACCCAGGTCCGAAGTTCGAGTCCCGCTGGAAAGGGCCAGCTGTAGTAATAAAAAAGATAGGTTTCGTATCATACTTAGTGGAGAATGACCGCGGACGTAAGCAAGTATACCACATAAACGTATTAAAACCGTGGAAAGAAAGAGTAGCTACGGCCAATTTGGCCTATCATGAACAGCACTGTTGGACCCCGCAGAGAATTACTTGCTGTCCGTTAAATAATACGGCAACAAGTAATATTTTAAGGAGGGGAATATGTAACAGGGTAGACCCTGTACAGACAGAGGAAATGCAGGCCAGCACAAGTGAAAACAGAAAAAGTGACAGGGTAAACAAGAAAGTGTCAGATAGTTACCCTGAGCAACGCAGGAACACGTGCAAAAGCTCAATCAGGACACACCCAGCTAGCACAGGAAGGGAATTCACTTCACCTGACAGGGTTCAGCTAACTAAGGGTGGAGCAAGCGAACGCTGGTTTAAAACAAGCTCTCAGACATTCAGAGACAGTTTAGGATCCGGATTAGGATCAGGAGTAAGGCAAAGCCAGGAGCTGGTGCCGGAGCTGAGAGAGAGAGAGAGAGAAGCCGTGGCAGTCAAGGACACACTTGGAGAAAATACAGAGAGGGCAGCTAAAGCCCCGGGAAGCATGGCACAGGTATGAGAATGCAAGAGAGAGTGATAATGAAACTCTGGAGCAATTAGAGTGCCCATATGAAGGTCAGAGGGAACCCGAGGACCTGAATAAATCAGAGAGATATCCACAGCCAAATAGTGTGTATGAGCAAGAGAAAAGCTTTTACTTACCAGCTAAAGCTGAAGAGTTTTGTAATTGTAAGGCCACAGCTCCGTCTGAAACTCCGTCACGAGCACTCCGATTCAGCTCAGCTGGGTTACAAAAGGGAAACCTGGATAGGTTGGAAAGTTCCCTTAATTATCCCACAAGCAGAGCAAGTAAGGGGCTAAGCTCTACTCAAAAGTACCAGCAGGGGCAGTGCCTGGGAAATCTCTATTCCCGTATATATGGTAATACCCAGAGAGGCTCTAGCCCGGTGAAAGAAAAGAACTTCCTGGTTGACGTGCTTAGGCAGCAAGTCTCTCATAGTACTCCCAAAGTACAGAATGAATATGCCAGTCAACCAGAGATGATGGAATACCAGAATGCTGAGGAGAATGATACACAGGAATTAATGGATTGTTCTTTATCATTAATTGAACCTGAATTCTCCCTGAGATAAGGAAAGTAACTTGGTGTCTTAACTTCAGTAATACAGCAACAAGCCTGTAACACTCTCTCTCGAGGCAGAACAGAGGTATGCTCTACTCTCAGCTACCAGGGGAGAGAACCTTACAGCAATAGTTAAGTTTTTGTTCTTTTGTTGATTTATCCTTTAAAAGCTGAAGAAAGCAAGTTATGTTTACATTTGTTATTGTACATGAGATGTCCAAGCAAAGCATATAATTTATGTTCCTTGAAGATAAAATACCCTCAATGGGACGGGGAATAAAAACCCTTTGATTTGAAGAAAGAAGTGTTTGCGTTTATATTCATAAAGGCACAACTACCACCCTTCAGGGGCCTTGCAATACAGGAGGCTACCGCTTGGCCAGAGGAGGTGTGACAAGCTATAGGCCGACGAGGGTTTCATGATTCTCATAGCCCCTCATTGGCTATGCCAACCGTGGTTCCCCCTGTTACTATGTCTGACTCAGACTCAGCCTATATGATTGGGATCTGTGCTCTATCTCCTCTCCCAGTAAGACGGGACACTGCTCTATCCCAGGGCTTTGTGTGGTAGCCAGGTTAACTGTTCATTTTAAATTAAATCTCTCTCCCCAGACCCTGCTGTGTGTTTAGACGTTTTTCCTGCCCTAGCCTGCTTGAGTGAATCCTCCCCTCCCCCCCTTGCTGAGGTATTGTGTAGCCTTCTTCCTGTTTTCTCCACGTGTGCATAGTCTGTTTTTAGTTTGCTTCTCTCAGATCAGAGAGGAGCAGTGTTTTTTACAGTGCTCTGCTAGAAAAGTGGATTTTGCCTCCTGAGACACCTTGCTGTGAGTTCTAGCTGTTTATATAACTATTTATTGTTTGTCTAACTGTTTATTTAATTTTTTATTGTCTGTCTTAGTGGTGTGCTAGTTCAGCTTTCTCACCTGTAATTTACCTTGCCTCTCTCAACTAACTGGGCTTTTTGTGGTACCCCCCTCCCCCCGCCCCCCTCCCCCCTGCTGAGGGTTCAGGACAGGGTACCTTGTAACTGCCCTCTTTAATAGGACTTATCTCCCTCCCTCCCTCCCCAGCACCCACCCACCCCTGGGGTAATTGTAGTTTTATAGGTACTTGCACATCTTAGAGGAAAGGGGCTGCTCTCAGGTGCAGCTCGTTATCCACATCAGTCACACACGGAGGACCTGAGATTAATTAATTAATTAAGCTTTAGGTACACAAGGTGTATTAGGGTATTAGATACACGTTTATTGGTATAAGCATCTACACCAATCCTTATTATATACAGAATTTAAAAGATCTAAACACAAGCTTTAAACTAAGATGCAGACAGAAGTCCAGCAACGAGATGGGGGTTCTCCGGTCTTTTGCATTGAGTGTCACATGTATGATTTTCTCCCAGCTGGGGAGAGGTCTTACGTATGCACTAAGTGCAAAGAACTCTTTGCTCTCAGGGAACGAGTCCGTTCTCTAGAGGCTAGAGTAGCAGACCTGGAAGACATAAGAAAGACAGAGAAGTACATGGACGTGACCTACAGGGATATAGTCCTGAAGTCCCACCTCCAGTCTGGCAGCATCCCTGTTGCCATGGAGGAGAGAGGTCACGTGACAGGAGAGCATCACCCTGTTGTGGCAGGAAGTGATCCTGTAACTAGGACCTGTCCTCCTGGTGATGTAAAACCCTCTCGCACCGAGGGCGTTTCTCCAGGGCCATGTGCCCATGAGGGGAGGGTCAGGACAGCTGTTATAGACGGTGATTCAATCATCAGGAATGTAGATAGCTGGGTGGCTGGTGGACGTGAGGATCGCCTGGTAACATGCCTGCCTGGTGCGAAGGTAGCGGACCTCACGCACCGCCTAGATAGGATCGTAGATAGTGCTGGGGAGGAGTCTGCTGTCTTGGTACATGTTGGTACCAATGACATAGGAAAATGTGGTAGGGAAGTTCTGGAGGCTAAATTTAAGCTTTTAGGTAGGAAGTTGAAATCCAGAACTTCCAGGATAGCATTCTCCGAAATGCTTCCTGTTCCACGTGCAGGACCCAAAAGACAGGCAGAGCTCCGGAGTCTCAATGCGTGGATGAGACAATGGTGCAAGGATGAGGGTTTTGGATTTGTTAGGAACTGGGGAACATTCTGGGGAAAAGGGGGGCTCTTCCGAAGGGATGGGCTTCACCTTAATCAGGATGGGACCAGACTGCTGGCATTAACCTTTAAAAAAGAGATAGAGAAGCTTTTAAACTAGAAAATAGGGGAAAGCCGACAGTCACCCAGGAGCGCATGGTTCGGACAAAGGTATCCTTGAAGGATACTACCAAAAGCAGTGAGGTTCCAAAAGGGAGTATAGTAGCCCAAATGCCCTTGAGTAAGGAGCAGACAGAGCATAAAGATTCCAAATTACCCCTGCCTACCAATAGCCAGATTAATATGAATAAAATACAGTCTCTAAAATGCTTGTATGCCAATGCTAGAAGTCTAAACAATAAGATGGGAGAGTTAGAATATATAGCACTAAATGAGAGGTTAGATATGATTGCACTCTCAGAGACATGGTGGAAGGAGGATAACCAGTGGGACACTGTGATACCTGGATACAAACTATATCGTAATGATAGAGCTGACCAAATTGGTGGAGGGGTTGCGCTCTATGTTAGAGAGGGCATTGAGTCAGAAAGGATTAAAGTTTTGCAGGAAACAAAATTTGCTGTAGAATCTCTATGGATTGAAATTCCATTTATGAAGGGGAAGGTGATGGCAGTGGGAGTATACTATCGACCGCCTGGCCAGAATGAACAAATGGATGATGAAATGCTCAAAGAAATCAAGGAAGCTAACAAAAGTCACAACAGAGTAGTAATAATGGGTGATTTCAATTACCCCGATATCGACTGGGTCAGTGTCACGGCAGGACAAGCTAAAGAGATAAAGTTTCTAGATGGAATAAATGACTGCTTCTTGGAGCAGCTGGTTCATGAACCGACCAGAGGGGAAGCCATACTGGACCTAATCCTTAGTGGAACGCCAGATCTGGTGCAAGAAATAAGGGTGTTGGGACCACTTGGCAATAGTGATCATAGTATGATCATGTTTGATTTAATTAGTGGAGGACAGATAGTAAAGGAATCCACAGTATTACGTTTTAACTTTCAAAAGGGAGACTATGATAGAATGAGGAATATAGTTAGGAAAAAACTAAAAGGAGCAGTTCCAAAGGTTAAAGACTTACAGCAAGCTTGGGTGGTATTTAAAAATACTATCCTCGAAGCCCAGACCAGCTGTATTCCACTCATTAAGAAGAGTGGAAGAAAGTCCAAAAAACTGCCAGCATGGTTTAAAGGTGAGGTCAGAGAGGCTGTTGCTGCCAAAAAAGCAACCTTCAGGAAATGGAAAAAAGAGCCAAATGATGAAAACTGGAAACAGCACAAGCACTGGCAAGTTAAATGCAAAGCATTGATAAGGCAGGCAAAGCGGGAATTTGAGAAGAAACTTGCTACGGAAGCAAAAACACGAAATAAAGACTTTTTCAAGTACATTCGTAGCAAAAGACCTGTGAAAGAGTCAATTGGACCATTAGATGATAGAGGGGTAAAAGGGGCAGTAAGAGGAGACAAGGCTATAGCGGAGAGACTGAATGAATTCTTTGCTTCGGTCTTTACTGAGGAAGATGTAGGGATGTTACCCAAGACTGAAGTGGTATTTAAAGGTGATACTGCAGAGGAATTGAGAGAAATATCGCTACACCGGGAAGATATATTACAACTATTTGATAAACGGAATAGTAGCAAATCACCTGGACCGGATGGTATACATCCCAGAGTGTTGAAAGAACTGAAATATGAGATTGAAGACCTGCTATTGGTAATCTGTGAACTTTCATTAAAATCATCTGTAATACCTGAAGATTGGAGGGTCGCCAACGTAACACCAATTTTTAAAAAGGGTTCCAGGGGTGACCCAGGAAATTACAGACCGGTGAGCCTGACGTCAGTACCAGGGAAAATGGTAGAAACCATCATAAAGAACAAAATTACACAGCATGTAGATAGTCATGGCCTAATGGGAGACAGCCAACATGGCTTTAGACAAGGAAGATCTTGTCTTACTAATCTGATATGTTTCTTTGAAGGTGTGCATAAACAGGTAGACAAAGGTGAGTCGGTTGATATAGTGTATCTGGACTTCCAGAAAGCTTTTGACAAGGTCCCCCATCAGAGACTTTTGGCGAAGCTAAAAAGTCATGGGATAGGAGGCAGTGTACTATTGTGGATCGGGAACTGGTTAAAAGATAGAAAGCAGAGGGTAGGGCTAAATGGCCAATATTCCCAATGGAAAAAAGTGAATAGTGGAGTACCCCAGGGATCTGTACTGGGTCCGCTACTTTTTGACATATTCATAAATGACCTGGAAAAGGGAATAACTAGTGAGGTTATCAAATTTGCAGGTGACACAAAACTGTTTAAAGTTGTTAAAACCCAAGAGGATTGTGGAAAACTGCAGGAGGATCTGGATAAATTGGAAGACTGGGCATCCAAATGGCAGATGAAATTTAATGTGGACAAATGCAAAGTTATGCACCTAGGAAAGAACAACCCACACTATTGTTACACGATGCAAGGCTCCACATTAGAAACCACCACACAGGAAAAGGATTTAGGAGTCATCGTGGATAACATGTTAAACCCTCCGCCCAGTGTGCAGCGGCGGTCAAGAAAGCAAATAGAATGCTAGGTATCATAAGGAAAGGGATGGAGAATAAAACAAAGGATATTATAATGCCTCTGTATCGCTCCATGGTACGACCGCACCTTGAATATTGTGTGCAATTCTGGTCACCGTATCTTAAAAAGGACATAGCGTTATTAGAAAAAGTACAGAGAATAGCCACCAAATTGGTGAAGGGGATGGAAGGCTACTCCTATGAAGAGAGGCTAAAAAGGTTAGGGCTCTTTAGCCTGGAAAAGAGACGGCTGAGGGGAGATATGATAGAGGTCTATAAATTAATGAATGGAGTGGAACGGATAAACGTGGATCAATTGTTTACGCTATCAGAATATAGAAAGACTAGGGGACATGTAATGAAGCTACAGGGTAAACTATTTAAGACAAATAAGAGAAAATATTTTTTCACTCAACGTGTAATCAAACTCTGGAATCTGTTACCGGAGGATGTAGTAAGGGCTGTTAGTATAGCTGGGTTTAAAAAAGGTTTGGACAAGTTCCTGGAGGAAAGGTCCATAAACCACTATTAAAAAGGGACCCAGGATATCAATGCTTGACCCAGTACAAGCATTGTGGAACCTGTGTCTTTTGGGGATATTGCTAGGTACGTATGACCTAGATTGGCCACTGTTGGAAACAGGATACTGGGCTTGATGGACCTCAGTCTGACCCAGTATGGCATGTCTTATGTTCTTAGTCCATTGTCTATCTGTCTCACAGCTTGGCTGCTAAGGGCATAGCACTTGCAGGACTTTGGCCTTACCCAAAAGGTTAAGGAGATCCTTTTGGTTTCCAGAAAGCCCTCCACCGGACGTTCCTATGCTTTTAAGTGGCGCAGGTTATCAGTTTGGTGTTCCCAAAAGGATCTTAGTCCTTTCTCTGCTCTCATGGAGGCACTTCTCCAATATCTCCTCCACCTGTCCTCAACAGGTCTCAAGACCAACTCAGTGATAGTTCACCTCAGTGCCCTTGCGGCCTCTCATTATCTCTTGGATAGACAGCCCATCTCCTCTCAACCGCTAGTAGCGTGCTTTATGAGGGAACTTCTGCTGACCAAACCCCCATTAAGCCACCTCCAGTGGCTTGGGATCTCAATGTCGTTCTAGCCAAGTTTCTTAAGCCGCCCTTTGAAACCATAGGTTACGACCCCACTAAAGTTCCTTTCATGGAAGGTTATCTTCTTTATTGCCCTCTCTTCAGCTAGACACATTAGTGAGCTTCAGGCTTTGGTGGCGGACCACCATGACAAGGTCGTCCTTAGGACTCACCTGCATTTTATGCCAAAGATGGTGTCTCCTTTGCATTTAAACCAGCCAGTTTACCTTCCTGTATTCTTTCCTAGACCACATGCATCTCGAGCAGAAGCAACATACTCTTGATTGCAAGATGGCATTGGCTTTTTATCTCCAGAGAACTCGAGATTACCGTAAAGCCTTGTAGTTTTTCATTTCCTTTGACCCTAGTCACCTGGGTCTCCCAGTATCTAAACATACGATCTCCAGATGGACAGAGGACTGCATTTCATTTGCTTATGACAAAGCAGGACTCTCCTTAGAAGGGCATGTCACTGCTCATAATGTTTGTGCCATGGCTACCTCAATGGCAAACCTATGCTCTATAGCCACTGACGAAATTTGCAAGGCAGCAACTTGGTCTTCTGTCCATACCTTTTATGCCCATTATTGTCTGGAAAAGGACTCCTGCCAGGAAGCCATGTTTAGTCAAGCTGTTCTCTGATACCTCTTTCAGACTTATAGGCAACTCCTACCCTCCGTGCCGGACTTTGACGATACCAGACATCCGTGAAGGATCTATGACCTCTTGAGGCCTACTCCGAGGCAAACTTCCACCGGTTCTGAGGTCACTTCATCTGGAATCGGGAAGCTAGAGAATCCCATATGTGAAGACTACATTCCTGCTTGTTCCTGGAGATAGCATAGTTTCTCACCTGTTACAAGTGATCTCCAGGAACAGCAGGAATTTAGTCTTCACAACTCACCCTTCTCCCCTAGGAGTTGTAGTGTTTCTTTCTCTTACTTTCCTTTTTCTCAGCTACAAACTCAACTGAAGAGAAGGAGTTGGGAAGGCAGGAAATCAACTACACAGGCACTGTGGAGGGCTCCCAAAGGCTTTCCTATTGGACATTGGGGAGCGTTCCTGCATGGGATCCATCGGTACCGACGTCACCATATGTGAAGACTAAATTCCTTCTGTTCCAGGAGATCACCTGTTACAGGTGAGCAACTACGCATTCTGCTCTCTGTGGGTGGATGCGGTGGTTTCAGCCGTCACAAAAAAGACCACCATTCCTGTATCCTGTGCAGGATAAGAAGTTGGAGACCCTGCTCAAACAGGTGTTTGATATTAATGCCTTGTCTTTACAGGTATCAGTTTGTAGAGCTTTTGTGACCCGAGCATGTTTACGTTGGGCACAAGCAGTGTTGGACAGTGCAGGAGACTCCTGTCTGTTGCCTCTGGAGGTGGCAAAGTTGGAGTCTGGAGCGGCATACTTGGCAGACGCCTTTTATGATCTCATTAGTGGCCTCTCCAAGGGTATGGCCTTGGCGGTGGCACATTCCCATTCGGCCAGCATATCAGTAGTTCCTACGTTTTGTGGTGCAATGGGTCACTTCCAGTTTCAGGCCTTGCCATTCGGCCTGGTGGCCGCATCACGCATGTTCACCAAAATGATGGTGGTGGTGGTGACATGGGGCTCAGGCAAGGAGTTCTGATGCATCCAGAGCCAGCCAAAGGGTTTCTGACATCCTAGGCCTCGCTGCCCGCCAGATGATGCTAGCCCCCCAGCTGATGCCATCCCCCTCAGGAGGGAGCAGCAGGCAGCAGAAGTATTTCGAAAAGCGACGCTGCCCCCCCCCAAATGTAATCAGCTTTCACCCATGTGTGCTACTGCTGCCGCCAACACGGGCTGGCCATCTAGCTCGCCTAGTGGATGGACTGGCCCCGGGTACATCCCTACCTAGATAATTGGCTCATCTTGGCGAAGTCCCATGAAGAGAGCCTAAGGACCACGGAACGTGTGATCACTTCTCTGCAGAATCTAGGCTGGGTCATAAATTTGGCAAAGAGCCATCTCCAACCATCTGAAGTTTTGGTGCATCTGGGAGCCAGGTTTCAGACAGACAGAGGCAAAGTGTTTCTGCCGCTGAAAAGTATGGTCACTCTGCAGACTCAGGTCCAGCAATTTCTCCACATGACTGCACCGATAGCGTGGCATTATCTGCAGGTGCTGGGATCGATAACAGCATTTATCGAGTTGTGCCCTGGGTGCACGCATATATGAGACCATTGCAGCGGTGGTCAGCTCAGCACCATGAGCTTTCTCAGGCATCACCATGTCCGTGGCCAGTTCGGGCATCGCTCCATTGGTGGTTGCATCCAGACAAGCTGATGGCCAGGATGCCACTAGAGACCCTGCAGTATATTCCATTAACGATGGTTGCCAGCTTGTCGGGATGGAGGGGCGCATTACAAAACCCAAATAGCCCGGGGGGTCCGGACCTCATCAAAAAGGATATGGCCTGTCAATCGGATGGAGATGAGAGAGGTGTACCTGGTGCTGTGGAGAATCCAGCGCTTCCTTCAGGGGAAGGCGGTGAGAGAGTTCTCGGACAACCCCATCACTGTAGCATATATGAACCAGCAAGGGGGCACAAGCAGCTTGCAGTTAGAAGTTGAGATCAAGCCCTTATAGGCAGAGGCCAATTTGCAGGTGTTCTTGGTAGCCCTTGTGACCATCAAGGACAGTATGACTGTGGACTATCTCAGCCGGGTCCAACTGGATCCCAGACTCTCAACAAGGCAGTCTTTGTGCAGTTGGTGTGCCACTGGGATCAGCCAATCATGGACCTGATGGCGACCTTCCCAAACGCCAGGACATATCGGTTTTACAGCAGAAGAAGGGAGCGAATGTCAGAGGGACTCGATGCAATGGTGCAACGGTGGCCAGCAGAAGGTCTCCTCTATGTTTTCCCTCCATGGACCCTAATAGGGAGAGTAGTCCAGCGAATCGAGGCGCATTGGTGTCTGGTCATTCTAATCGCTTTTGATTGGCCATGGAGGCCATGGTATGCTGATCTGGTCAGGCTAAGAGTCAATATTCTATGGCATATACCAGTTTGGGAGGACCTCTTGGTGCAGGGTCACATCCTAATGCCTCAAGTGGCTCGATTAGCGCTTACGGCATGGCTCTTGAAAGGGTTCGTTGAGAAGGCAGGGCTAGTCAGCTGCAGTAATCTCAATCCTGTTGATGATCCGTAAACATTCTACTTCCCTGGCCTATGTCTGGGTATGGAGAATCTTCAAGTAATGGTGCAAGGAGCATGGCTGTCATCCATTTTTGCTTGCCTTTTTGCAGGCAGGCTTGGACAAGGGTTTGGCTTGTAGTTCGTTATGTGGCGGTGGCGACTATTACCTGTTATCTTGGTAGGGTTCAAGGAGTTCCCTGGCGTCGCATCTGGATGTCGCTCAGTTTTTGCAAGCGGTGAAGCATCTTTGCCCTCCAGTTCGGACAGTGGTTCTTCCTTGTTCATATGGAAGGACAGACTAGATAGGCCATGTGGTCTTTTTCTGTCGTCATTTTTTTTATGTTTCTATGTTTAATCTCGCATTGACGGTATTAACAGAGCAACCTTTCTAGCCACCGAGGGCCAGTACCTTGAAAGATTTGACTTTGAAAATGGTGTTTTTAGTGGCCATTTGTTTGACCAGGAGAATTTCAGAGCTGCAGGCACTGTTGTGTTGTGCCCCATTTCTCTGCCTTTCCAGGGAAAAGGTGGTACTGAGGTCAGTGCCTTCTTTTCTTCCTAATGTGCTGTTTTTCATCTCAATCAGCCAGTCACACTTCCAGTTTTTGCGGGGGCAGAGGACCCTCTGCTACTGCTCTTGAATATTAGGCGAGTGTTGCACCGTTATCTAAAGTGGATGGAACCTTTTCACAGATCAGATAGTCTTTTCATTCTGTTTGGAGGTCCACGCAAAGGGGAGGCAGCCTCGAAGGCATCAATCATGCATAGGGTGAAGGAAGCCATCTCCTCAGCTTACCTGTTGCTTCACAGGGATTTGCCCAAAGGGCTGAGGGTGCAGTCCACCCACATGCAAGCGGCTTCATGGGTGGAATCCAGCATGGTTCCACCAGCAGATATTTGCAGGGCGGCGACTTGGTCATCCTTACATACATTTGTAAAGCATTATCATTTGGATGTGCAGGCAGCGGGGGATGCGCATTTTGGTTTGGTGGTGCTTCAGGCCAAGCTCACAGGTCCTTCCCGAGGTTAGTACTGTTATAATATATCCCACAGGTCGGGACTGAACTAGAGGAATGATAAGGAAGGTGAAATTAGGTCTTACCTGCTAATTGTCTTTCCTTGAGTTTCTCCAGTCCAGTCCCGAACCCTCCCTGATTTCTGATTCTCAACAACACAGTGGCATTCCCAGGCCTGAATAAGTCCATCGGTTTACATTTGGTCTGGAAATTGGACAGGTAGCCATCAGCATGTGTGGCTCCGTGAGGGTCACCCAATTCCTTTCTGGGAGAGGTCATTTGGAGAGAACAGTGTGATGAATTTGTCACATAAGTGTATTTCACTACCGTTTCTTATTTGAGGGAGAGGGTTTTTCTGCCTGTTGTGGATAGATGAATATTGTGAAAGATACCTTTCTTATTTGTTGCTCCCATGAGTCTGCTTTGTCAATAGGATACTGTAGGCTGGTGGGAGGTGCCAGCTATCTATCTATGGTGAGGTCAGAAAGTGTGACATGCTCAGTCTCGAAGCTGCTGGTGAGAGGCAACTACCCACAGGTCGGGACTGGACTGGAAGAACTCAAGAAAAGACAATTAACAGGTAAGACCGAATTTCACCTTTTTAAGGGCACAAAGCATATAGGACCTGATTCACTAAAGCTTGTCTCACATTCTGTGTCTGTGGGGAAAAGTTATGTGATTTGAGCCTAAAGTGTGGTAGGATAGAAGGAGCTAAAAATAAATCTTCTCAATATGGCTGTAAGGCAGGTCTTTCAGCAGCTTATTAACCCCAAGCACAGCCACAAGTCGTCTTGCATGACTGCCTTGGTCTAAGGGAGGTATAACAAATGTATACAAATAAATAATAAAATGACTCCATCTGTTGACATGTGGCTGTCCTGCTTTTTTATGTGTTGTGTTCTCTGCCCTAAGGCCCACCATTGGCGGGAAATATTGCCTCGGGGAAAGGAAACATTATAAGTCCTGCAATACTGATGTAAGTATAACAGCCCATTCCTGCTCCATCTCTTATTTTCTCTTTCTCCATCATCCCCCCTTCCCCTCAACACACAAACACAGCTTCTCTCCTTGCAGGTTCCTGCTTGGTATTCATCAGGGAGCCATCCAACACTTCCAAATATTTTATTTGCACCCCCTGTCCTTGTGCATGCCAAGTACGTTAGCACCTTCCTGTGAAAATGGGGGCAGGATGCAGCTCCCTAGAGCTGTTTCTTAGTTCATGTCTGTGCAGCGCTGCATACGACTTGTAGCGCTATACAAATGCTCAGTAGTAGTAGACAACAAATTAAGGTTATCATCAGAACCAGGGCAGCCCTGGGAAGATGATCCAGTTTGGTTTTGTCCCCATTGCCTCTCAGGACGTAGTTCAAATTTTCTAGGAAAGACACAGGAACTGTACGTCCATAGATTCAATGGAGGTAAAACCAGAATTGGACCCAGATCAGGTGGCAACCCTATCTATAACTGCACTTGGTATCTTGTCTTTCTTTTTTTTGCTGGGTATCTCTCTCTCTCTCTGCAGTGTATCTGTGCTTCTGTATTTGTGCTATCTTGTTCAACACTGTTGCCTCAATGCAGTAAATTGCACTATGCTCTAGCGCTGACTTTTGATCAAGATTTTCCCGTGCTAGTCTTGCTCCCGATGCAGAGAGCAAACTAGTGCGGGAGCATCCCAAGCAAAAACCACTGTACTAAAGCATAATGCAGTAGACATGTTAATCACATGCAAAGAAGTGCACATTTAATTGATCCCTTTGTAAAAAACTGCACTGAAACAGTGTAGCTTTTTGCTCTTCTCTTAACATTAGATCTGTATGCCAGCCCCAGGTAGGCATAAAGATGCAGTGGGAATCAAAGGGCTCAACTGAGGTGAAGTTTAATACTTCACCTCAGATGAACAAAGTCCAAATTCCAAATCATGTGCCCATCAGGGGAAGGGGAAGGTCAGTCTGCCATATAAGGCATTTTTTACCTTATATAGTAGACTGACCCTGCACAGTCCATCCCAGGATGCACTGCATAGGGTCAGGCACTGCCACTTTCCAAGACAGTGGCATGTGTATATCACTCCTGCCCCCTCCAATGAGGAAGGTACAGGAGAATCAGGGAAGCTGGGAATATCAAGGGGATTAAGAGAGGTTGTGACTATTGGGGGGTATTGCAGCCACAGGGGCGATCAGGGGATTGTGTCTATCAAGAAGGGTATCAGAGCAGGGGGTTGAGGGGTATAGTGGCATTTGAACCACCATTGTTATTTTTTGGGGGGTTGCAGGGTGGGTGATAGTGGCCACTGTGCCAACAGGGACATATTTTAAGGGATTAGGGGTGTTGCAAATGGGTGTTTGGGCCTTGGTCATCTGAGGTCAAGTTTCAAACTTCACCTCAGATGATCTTTTTTGGACAGCATGCTATCACATGTGCAAGATATAGGTGCTCCTTGTTTATCACAGACTTTTTGTGCAGAGCTTACAGCACTGCTGAGAAAAAACCTGCATTAAACTTGCATTAGGAAACTCTGCTCTATAGCTTTAGCGCTGTGCTTGTATATCTGTGCTTTGTCTTCTCTGCACTGTGTCACCATGCCTCTGTCTATACAGTGTGTCTCTTTCTATGTTGTATGCATGTGTGTATGCGTCTTTCTGTCTCTATCTACATTGTGTTTCTATGTCTGCGCTATGTCTCTCTCTTTCTATTGTTCTCTCTGGATCTTTATGTTTCTGTATTTAAAGGAGAGGACAGGCAGGTGATATTGTTATAATGAGAATAAAAAGTGAAATATTGAAGCAGTTGGCATGAGCTGCCAGGCAGGGCTGTGCAGATCCCATATCTTCAATTATGATTTGACGGATCACTTAGCAGTGTATTTATTTTTCTTTAACTGAGCAATAGATTCTGGAGCATTGGTTAATAAAAATTACCATTGTGACCTGAAATGTTGTATATGTATGAAGAACATGCCCTCTTCCCACACTCTCCAATTTAGGAGAAGAGTTCCACGATGAGGAAGGTATCAAGAGCCACCAACTTCTGTGTCTACATAACCTGACACCTAAATCCCCATCTGTTTTCTCTAGGAATGCCCACCAGGCTCCCATGATTTTCGAGAGCTCCAGTGTTCTGAGTTTGACAGTGTCCCTTTCCGAGGAAAGTACTATACATGGAAACCTTACCGAGGCGGTAGGTAGTACATACCAAGGCCAGTTATCAAAGACTTGAGGTGCCAAAATTTGGAAGCTTAGGTGTATAAACTGGCCCCTAAATTTAAGCGCCTAAATTAAGGTTACTAGAATTAGATGGTTACGGGTGTACAATAAGGGCATGGAAATAAAGTTAGGCACTTACGACTAAGGGGCCCTTTTACTAAGGTGGTTACCATGGATTTAGCATGTGCTAAACCCCCATTATGACCACTACTGCAGGACAAGTACAGACAGTGCTGTGAAAAAAAACACGCTGTCTGCACTTGAGGAAGGAGGATGTGTTTGGGACAGGATTGGAGCACCAAGAAGGCATGTTGGCCAGTGACAGCTAGTGCACATGACAATGGCGACCCTCTGGATAGCTATCCTAAATTGTGTTCGGTCTTCAGTCAGGCGGCTTATTGTTGACAGACTGGTACCCGTAGCTGCTGTTATTGTATCAATCCATCTCATTGCTGGCCTTCCTCTTTTGCGTTGACCTTCTATCTTGCCAAGCATGATGTCTTATCCTAATATCTGATTTCTACTCTTGGCATGCTCAATGTACTTGCTTCCTTCCAGTCAACAGCAGTTATTTTTTCTCTTCTTTGCCAACAATATTAATAATTGTAATATAATATTAGCCAATTCCACTCCCCTTACACCTTTCACTTTCTTTCATCTCTCTTCTGGCCTTGTAGCAAGAATCCTCAGGCAGACGCTACAGACCATGGCCCCCTCCAGTATTTAATATTTAGGCACCTTGAGCTGGACCAATAAGTGTTGCTGTCATGCCATGGACAGGGATGCTAAGGCAAAACAGCGCAGCAAGCGTAAACAATTGGATTCCAAAGAGTATAAGTAATATAGTGGGGTGAGGATATTCAAAAGCATTTACACAGTTTGCAGGCATGCAATGCTGGTTAGAGGGATATTCAGCAGCACTAACATGGTTAGTACCACTGGATATTTGTGGGTGCTGCTGCTACATGCCCCAATGCTATGCAGTTAGCATCAGGGCATTCCAGGGTGGAGCGAAGGTGGTACCCATCGTTAACCAGGCAGCAGCAATATTGAGCATGTTTATTAAACTGCGCTAACCATTAGCACAGGGTTTAGCATGCGTTAAGCGTGGGGCCCAGTGCAAAAATTCCTGCACTAACATGTTAACGCATGATTGGGAAGTAACAGGGCAGGTTGGGGGTGAAGTATGGGCACTGAGTGTGCATCGTGGTTATGCGGGCATTATGACCGTGCTAATCATTATTGTTGCTATTAGCATAGCGCACTTAACGCCAACTCAGTGGGTGGTGTTAGGTGCATCTGCATGCTGGGTTCTGCAGTGCCACATATTAGCAATGTGCCAATGGCAGATGGACAGACACCCCCCACCCCCCTGAGATTGGTGTGGGCCTCTGCTCTGGTTTCGCTGTCTGACTGTGCACTATCAGTGCACATTTTTGTAAACATGCCCCTAAAAGTTAAAAATAAAAATGAAAAATGATCATGCTCATAAAACACTATTTGTGATGACAGTAGTGAACCTTGCCATGTTAATAACTTTCAACCTTAAGGCACCAGAGGAACTTACCCAATGAAACAAATTAGTTCCACACTAGCCCATGCTGCAAACTTGCCTAAAGAATGTATAATAAGTATGAAAAATCTACTGGCAGATAAATGTTGACTGTAAAATAACAGTCTTCTGACAGCTAAAAAATATATATATATAAGCAAAGAGATATAAAAAAGTGACAAGATCATATCCCAGAAGTGAATCTATCCTTCCCAAAAGGTCTCTAATCTCTCATTAAAATACAGTTTGCCAGGAGGAAGTGACGTCAGCAACCAGGATGGCCACAGCTTGAACAAACTTCGGACCAATCCCCCATAAATGGAGGTAAAGAGAGGCATGAATCCCCCTTAATTCCACTGCAGGAGTATATCTAAAGCTGAGGAGAGGCAGTATGTCTGTGGGGAAAAGATTGGCAGAGTTTTGATCCCCCTGCGCTCTAAACGACAAGGTGAACAGCGAGGAGAGCGTGCACAAAATGGCGGACGGGAGCACACCCAAGGCAGAGGAACTGTTGGGTGTTGAATGGGGGCCCGGCGCTGCAGAGACCTTGCAAGCATGGCTGGGGAATCCCCAGGATGCCATCAAAATGGAGATAAAAGGGACAAAGATGGAAATAAAAGAGGTGCTCACAGAGGTGCGGCAGAACATCGCGGCACTGGGAATGCGCATTGAGGAAGTGGAGGATTATATTGACCACCACATGGAGTTGCTTTCCACTTTGCAAATGGGATGGGACACCTTGAAGCAGGACCAAGTGCAGATATGGGAGAAACTGGAGGACAGATCATGCAGGTGTAATCTGCGGGTGCGAGGCATACCGTAGGAGAATCAACATAAAGCTTGTGTTTGAGTTCTACAGCATGTCTTTCAGACCTTACTGGATTTGGAGGGACCTGAAGCTGATAGTGACAAGGAGAGCTTACACATGGACAGGGCCCACCGGGGTTTGGGCCCAGCTTGCGCGAACAGACTGCGGGATATTGTGGCTTGTATGAGATCGTATAATATGAAGAAGCAGCAACTTACCATCTCTAGGAAACATGGCCCCTTGAAATGGGAAGGTGGTATGGTTGAATTATACAATGACTTGTCAGTGGGAACACTGCAACGATGGTGGGACCTACATGAAGTAACAGCCTACCTGAGGAGAGAGGGACTAAGATATAAATGGTTGTTTCCGTTTGGTCTATTGCTGACGGTAAAAGGTATTTCACACTGGGTTAAAACAGCCATGGAGGCTTGGAACGCCCTAAAGGACTTGGGACTGGAAAATATAACAGAATGCCTGGCTGAGAAGGTGGGCAGAGCCCCAATAGCTGCACCAAAGGCTCCCGGACAACAATGGCAACAAGTAGCACCACAAGGCAAAAGACTGAAGAGGCTGTCCGACTGGAAGGAATCGAGGACGTCCCAGACCTCAGAGGTGTCCTGAAAGGGACTATGCTGGACAATCTGGATAACAATGTTGGCAATAGAGACTGGGGTACTATGGGGGTACGCCAGCAGGAACTGCAAAGGCAGTGGGGGGAAGGGGACTGTTTAAATTTAATTTTAAATGTTTAGTGTTGGATGTTTGAGTTTGCAGAGGGAAAGTGCAGATAGTTGATTGACCTAGGATGGATGGTGTCCTGGGGGGGGAGGGAATGGGGAGAATGAGTGGAATGGGTATAGAGGTAAAGGTGGGGGGGGGGGAATGAAAGGCAGAGTGGGGGGGGATAAGGACAAGGGAGGAGAAATGCAGGGACCTTGGGGTGGCAGTCACTTCCATAACCTCACTCAATGGAAGTGGAAAAACAGGTGTGGAGGAGGGGGAGGGGGATAGGGGAGCATAAGGGGGGAGGGGGGAAAGAGGAAAGCATGCAAATTTGATGCAGGATGCTTTTAACCTACAATGATGGTGCAGATAGGGTCGATTAATGCAAAGTGGCTCAAAACACCTCTGAAGAGGCAACAATTTTTTCGGGGGCTAGAGAGACTCCGGTGGGACATAATCTTGGTCTAAGAGACTCATCTCTGGAAAAAAAGATGAGCAGCTGCTACAGCGAGCAACGCACCCCGAACAGTTTGTTGGTGGTGTTAGGGGAGAGGGTAGGGGAAAAAAGGGAGGAATAGCACTTTTGATGAGGAAGGGCTGCCGTTTGCAAGAAAAAGGAGGTGGCACGGAGCAGGGAAGGAAGGGTGGTGCTGGTGCAAAGGGAATTGAATGGAGAAAGGGTGACAGTGGTCAAGAAACATGCGACCGGGAAATCAATACTGGAGGGAGATTTTAACGTGGCCTTAGACCCGAGGAAGGATAAACAAACACCCGGGGAGGAGGGGGGGAAGGAGCCACCACATAATCCGAGGCTTGAGGAAGCAACATCAGCTGGTAGACTTCTGGAAAGAATATAATGGGGACAAGCGGGATTATACCTTTTTCTTGCACCCACACAATAGCTACAATCACATAGACTACATATTGATAGACAAAGTGTGAGCCCTACAAATTGGGGAAGTGGAAATGGAAAATATCACTTGGTCCGACCATGCCCCAGTGTGGGTGGAAATAAGGGATGGTAGAGGGGGAGGAGAGACTCCGTTCTGGAGGCTCAACAAAGGCCTCCTGAAATGGAAGGAAGTAGTTATTGATGTACGAAGGTGTATCACTGAATACTGGCAACTGAATGACACGGGGGAGGTGGGTGATGTGGTACTATGGGAGGGAATGAAAGCTGTGGTCCAAGGGCGTTTGATCATGTGGGCAGCGAAACCTAAGAAAAGAAGGATGGAACAAGAAGAAAAATTACAGAAAACTATTGTGGACACAGCAGAACAATATAAACAGAAAGGGACAGTTCAAGGACTGAAGCAATTAAACCACTTGAGACTGGAGTGTCAGAATCTGCAGGTGGAGGCCATAGCACATCAATTGGATAGGGTCAGGCAGCGCTATTATGAGTGGGGGGACAGGGCTGGTAGATTCCTTGTATGTAAGCTGAAGAAGAGGGAAACTCTGGCAACAGTTATCACCACCAAAGGGAAATCGAGAGTATTTCTAAAATTGGAGAACCTAATTGGAGATCGGTTTAGGCAGTTTTATAGGGCTTTATACACTCAAGAACTGGGAATCAATAGAGAACAAAGGGAAGGTTACTTATGGGCGATGGAGCTACCCACGCTGAGGGACGAGGCCCAGGCTACCCTAGAAGGGGAGATCAGTAGAGAGGAAATTCAGGAGATTATATAGACCTTAGCTAATGGGAAAGCCCCAGGGCCCTCCCCAGGGTTATCTGAAAATTTCTATAAGTTTTTTAGGGATGAACTGGTGGAAATGATGGGGAGGGTCTTTAATGGAGTTGGAGGGGAAAGGGAGAGATTGTCATCTGACATGTTAATGGCGGGAATATCAATTTTACCAAAAGTAGGGAAAGACACCTTAGAGTACGGGTCATACCATCCCATCTCACTGCTAAATATTGATGTCAGGATCCTGGCCAATGTCTTGGCAAACAGACTGGGGTGGGGGATGCCTAAGCTGATCAATCCCAGTCAGATGGGCTTTATTGGCAGGAGAGACAGGCCTCTGATAATATAAAGAGAGTGCTGACTGGGGTCTGGTTAATCCAACAGCAGAAGGAAGGGGCAATGCTACTGTCGATTGATGCTGAAAAAGCATTTGATCGAGTGGATTGGGGCTTTTTGTTCCTGGTGATGCAGAAGATGGGATTTGAGCCTCGATATATGGAATGGGTGCAGGCCCTTTATGCGACACCAAAGGCAAGAGTTAAACTCAATGGCCATTACACGGAGGCCTTCCCGTTGGAGCAGGGTACATGCCAGGGCTCTCCTTGTCCCTGCTATTCACCTTGGTGATGGAGCCCCTGGCACAAGTAATAAGGGGGAGGGCTGGCATTTGGGGGGTAGAGGTTGAGGGGAAGCAGCATAAAATCTCATTATTCGCGGATGATCTTATGCTTCTAGTGACTAAACCTGAACAAACCCTGGCCAAAATTATAGGGGTGGCACAGCACTACAGAGCGGTATCCGGATTTAAAATGAATCTGGATAAAACAGAGGCTCTGAGTATAAACCTAGACCAAACGGTCTTGGGGAGACTGCAAAAACAGTTCTCTTTTAAGTGGGCATTGAGATCACTAAAATATTTGGGGATCCGTACAACGGCGAAACCAGAGACTTTATATGAGGTTAATTACCCGGAACTCTGGAAGACTATAGGCAGATTTATGGGACTGGAGAGGGCTTGAAATCTCGTGGATAGGCCGAGTGATGACAGTGAAGATGAATGTCCTTCTAAGAGTGTTATATTATTTTCAAGCTCTTCTGATAAATGTCTCGGTGGAATGGCTTCGTGAGCTCCAACGGAAGGTATTTAGATTCATCTGGAAAAGGAAACCTCCCCGGGTCGCTAGGGTGGTAATGTATAAATCCAGAGAAGAAGGGGGTTGGGGATCCCAGATCTTCGGGCATACTTTTGGGCGGCACAGATCCACCATCTCATGGACTGGTGGGATGGGAGGGTGGAAGGAAGAACTATGTACAAATGGAGCAGGTCAGAGTGGAGGGATTCCCCATGGAGCGACTACCCTGGCTCAATAAGCTATAGCAAGCACTCCCAAGAGGGGGCAACCCTTATGTGCGCTATATCCTACAGGTAGAGTGCGCCAGAAAATTGAGGGGAAATGGGTAGGAGAATTTTCAATAATGTGGGTGATGAGGCACACAGAGGAGTTTCTCCCGGGGGCAGAGGAAGCGGTGTATCATAGGTGAGAGAAGGTAGGTCTGAAGTGTTTTTTCCAGTTTATAGACGGGGGGGAATGGGTGCCTTTTGAGGACCTGCAGGAGGAGTATGGGTTGTGAGGAGAGGACCTTTTTCAATATCGACAGGTGACACACTTTCTGGAGCATAAATTGTGTAGGGGAGATTTGGAGAAAGATTGGAGGTCATTTGATATGGGAAAAAGAGCACACAAGTCTTGATTATAGCCCTTTACAAAGCAGTGAGGGGGACAGCGTGGATCAAACACAGGTACATGGGGAACTGGGAGCGGGATCTGGAGATGGAGCTAGATCAAAGGCAGTGGAAGGCAATTTTGGATCAGGTTCAGAGGGGTAGCCTTCCAGGAAAATTGGTATAAAGTTACCATGCGCTGGTACTATACCCCACTGTGTTGCATAAAATGTTCCCTGGAGTATCAAAAGGTTGTTGGAGGGAGTGTGGGGGTGAGAGGTCCTTGTACCGTATTTGGTGGTCCTGCCCCAAGATGATTCCTTTTTAGGGCATGGTGAGGAGCTGAATATATACAGTAATGAGGGTGGAGGTGGAACTGGACCAGTGGTTTTGTTTGTTAGGAGACTGGGGAGCCCAGGGAAAGGAAGGAAACAGATTATGGCATGCTTGAATGTGGCCAAATGTGAAATAGCTGGGAAATGGAAGCAACTGGAACCACTCTCACAAGAACAATGTGAGGGGCGGATGTGCCACATTTTCTTAATGGAGAAGCTGACTGCTCAAAGACGGCAACAAATGGAATGCTTTGAGACAGATTGGAGTGCTGTAATAGAATATTTCAAGAGGGGGGAAAGAGGAAGGAAGGGGGAGAAAGGGAGGAAGAGGGGAATAGAGGGGACAGGTGTACTTAGGAGAATAAAGCATTCATGTGAAAACGTATATGTATATTTCAGAATATTCAGAATGTAAAGTTGATCTGTTTGTATTGATGTGTTGTGGGTTATTAATAAAATTCTAAATTAAAAAAAATACAGTTTGCCACCCTTATTGTCAGCCTACCTTAGTGGTTGTACTACAATATTACTGCAAGGGATCACAGGTGCCCTTTTGAACCCAGGACTATGAAGAGCAGAAGCAGAGAGCTTGTAGTTTAAATTTAATAGTCACTCGGGGCCTAGTATCAGCAAAGTACTTTTAGTTTAAATTTAAAACACAGAAGAGAGCTTTCTGGTTAAATTTAGAACCCAGCAGAGAGCTTATAGTTTAAATTTCATAATAAGTCAGAGCCTAGCAGCAGCAAAGAGCTGTAATTTAAATCAAATCAGAACATAACTTAGCATTAAAGGCAAAAGAGGGTCAGTACTCTTTGAGCAACAAATAAAGTCTTCTAGAGACCTTTACAAAGAGGCCTTCTATCTAGGGGGCAAGAGACCTGTGAAACCTTTTCAGTAGGTGTTAACACCAGGTGGCAGGTCAAAAGGCCATTTTGAAAGATTCCTTCTATCCAAGCAAGGACTGTTAATCACCCAGTAAGTTGGTCACAGCTTACCTCAGCAGCACAGGACAAGGTACTGTGTAGCAGCCCTCTTTTAATAAGTGTTATTTCCCTCCCTCCCTCCCCAACACCCACCCACCCCTGGGATAATTGTAGCTTTATAGGTACTTACACATCTTAAAGGAAAGGAGGTGCTCTCAGGTGAAGCTCGTTATCCAAATCAGTCATACACTAAGGACCTGAGATTAATTAAGCTAGGTATATTAAACATATTAGGTACAGTTTTATTAGTATAAATATCCATAGCAACCCTTAGTAAGTAAAGAACTTAAAGATCTAAACACAAGCTTAAAACTAAGATGCAGACAGCAGTCCAGCAGCGAGATGGGGGCTTTCCAGTCTTTTGCATTGAGTGTCACATGTATGATTTTCTCCCAGTTGGTGAGAGGTCTTACGTGTGCACTAGATGCAAGGAGCTCTTTGCTCTCAGGGAACGAGTCCGTTCTCTAGAGGCTAGAGTAACAAACTTGGAAAACATAAGAAAGACAGAGAGGTAAATAGATGAGACCTACAAGGATATAGTCCTGAAGTCCCACCTCCAATCTGGCAGCATCCCTATTGCCATGGAGGACAGAGATCACATGACAGGAGAGCATCACCCTGGTGTGGCAGGAAGTGATCCTGTAACTAGGACCTGTCCTCCAGGTGATGTAAAACCCTCTCGCACCGAGGAAGTTTCTCCAGGGCCATGTGCCCATGAGTGAAGGGTTAGGACAGCCGTTATAGTTGGTGATTCTATCTTTAGCCATGTAGATAGCTGGGTGGCTGCTGGACGTGAGGATCGCCTGGTAACATGCCTGCCTGGTGCGAAGGTAGTGGACCTCACGCGCCACCTAGATAAGGTCTTAAATAGTGCTGGGGAGGAGTCTGCTGTCTTGGTACATGTCAGTACCAATGACATAGGAAAATGTGATAGGGAGGTTCTGGAGGCTAAATTTAGGCTTTTAGGTAGGAAGTTGAAATCCGGAACTTCCAGGGTAGCGTTCTCCGAAATGCTTCCCGTTCCACGTGCAGGACCCAAAAGGCAGGCAGAGCTCCGGAGTCTCAATGCGTGGATGAGACAGTGGTGCAGAGATGAGGGTTTTGGATTTGTTAGGAACTGGGGAACATTCTGGGGAAAGGAGGGGCTCTTCCGAAGGGATGGGCTTCACCTTAACCGAGATGGAACCAGGCTGCTGGCATTAACCTTTAAAAAGGAGATACAGCAGCTTTTAAACTAGATAATGGGGGAAAGCTGACAGTCGCCCAAGAGCGCATGGTTCAGAAGAATGCATCCTTGAAGGATACTACCAAAAGCAGAGAGCTTCCAAAAAAGAGTAATATTAATAAAATACAGTCTCTAAAATGCTTCTATGCAAATGCTAGAAGTCTAAAAAATAAGATGGGAGAGTTGGAATATATAGCACTAAATGAGAGGTTAGATATGATTGGAATATAAGAGACATGGTGGAAGGAGGACAACCAGTGGGACACTGTGATACCTGGGTACAAACTATATCGTAATGATAGAGCTGATCAAATTGGTGGAGTGGTTGCGCTCTATGTTAGAGAAAGCATTGAGTCAGAAAGGATTAAAGTTTTTCAGGAAACAAAATTTGCTGTAGAATCTCTATGGATTGAAATTCCATGTTAAAAAGGAAGGCGATGGCAGTGGCTGACCACCTGAGACCAACAAGAAGAACAGCAACATGCACTCATGGCAGAACAAAAACCAAAAGCAAAAGAGTGGCAGGTTCACACACAACACCTTTATTAAACAATCATAAGGTGGCCAGAATGAACAAATGGATGATGAAATGCTCAAAGAAATCAAGGAAACTAACAAAAGTTACAGCGCAGTAATAATAATGGGTGATTTCAATTACCCCGGTATTGACTGGGTCAGTGTCACAGCAAGACATGCTAGGGAGATAAAGTTCCTAGATGAAATAAATGACTGCTTCTTGGAGCAGATGGTTCATGAACCGACCAGAGGGGAAGCCATATTGGACCTATTCCTTAGTGGAACACCAGATCTAGTGCAAGAGATAAGGGTGTTGGGGCCACTTGGAAATAGTGATCATAGCATGATCGCCTTTGATTTAATTAGTGGAGGAGGGATAGTAAGGAAATCCACAGTCCTACTTTTTAACTTTCGAAAGGGAGACTATGATAAAATGAGGAAAATAGTTAAGAAAAAACTAAAAGGAGCAGTTGCAAAGGTTAAAGACTTACATCAAGCTTGGGTGTTATTGAAAAATACTATCTTGGAAGCCCAGACCAGCTGTATTCCACGCTTTAAGAAAAGTGGAAGGAAGTCCAAAAAACTGCCAGCATGGTTTAAAGGTGAGGTCAGAGAGGCTGTTGTTGCCAAAAAAGCATCTTTCAGAAAATGGAAAAAAGAGCCAAATGACGAAAGCTGGAAACAGCACAAGCACTGGCAAGTCAAATGCAAGGCATTGATAAGGCAGGCAAAGGGAGAATTTGAGAAGAAGCTTGCAGCGGAAGCAAGAATGCGAAATAAAGACTTTTTTCAAGTACAAACCTGTGAGAGAGTCAGTTGGTCCATTAGATGATAGAGGGGTTAAAGGGGCACTAAGAGGCGACAAGGCAATAGCGGAGAGACTGCATGAATTCTTTGCTTCGGTCTTTACTGAGGAAGATGTAGGGATGTTACCCATGACTGAAGTGGTATTTAAAGCTGTGGAAGAATTGAAGGAAATATCGATACATTGGGAAGATGTATTACAACTATTATATAAACTGAAGAGTAGCAAATCACCTGGGCCAGATGGTATACATCCAAGGGTGTTGAAAGAACTGAAATATGAGATTGCAGGCCTGCTATTAGTAATCTGTGAATTTTCATTAAAATCATCTGTAATACCTGAAGATTGGAGGACTGCCCATGTAATGCCAATTTTTAAAAAGGTTTCCAGGGGTGATCTGGGAAACTACAGACCAGTGAGCCTGACTTCAGTACCGGGAAAAATGGTAGAAACCATCATAAAGAATACAATTACTCAGCATGTAGATAGTCATGGCCTAATAGGAGACAGCCAACATGGCTTTAGACAAGGAAGATCTTGTCTTACTAATCTGTTTTGTTTTTTTGAAGGTGTGAATAAACAGGTGGACAAAGGTGAGTCGGTTGATATAGTGTATCTGGACTTTCAGAAAGCCTTTGACAAGGTCCCTCATCAGAGACTTTTGGCAAAACTAAAGAGTCATGGGATAGGAGGCAGTGTACTATTATGGATCAGGAACTGGTTAAAAGATAGAAAGCAGAGGGTAGGGCTAAATGGCCAATTTTCCCAATGGAGAAAACTGAATAGTGGTGTACCCCAGGGATCTTGCTGGGTCTGCTGCTTTTTGACATATTCATAAATGACCTGGAAAAGGGAATAACGAGTGAGGTTATCAAATTTGCAGATGACACAAAACTATTTAAAGTTGTTAAAACCCAAGAGGATTGTGGAAAATTGCAAGAGGATCTTGATAAATTGGAAGACTGGGCATCAAAATGGCAGATGAAATTTAATGTGGACAAGTGCAAGGTTATGCACCTAGGGAAGAACAACCCAAACTATGGTTACACGATGCAAGGTTACACATTAGGAACCACCACCCAAGAAAAGGATTTAGGCGTCATTGTGGATAACATGTTAAAACCATCGGCCCAGTGTGCAGCCGCGGCCAAGACAGCAAATAGAATGCTAGGTATCATAAGGAAAGGAATGGAAAATAAAACAAAAGATATTATAATGTCTCTATATGGTTCCATGGTGAGACCACACCTTGAATATTGTGTGAAATTCTGGTCGCCGTATCTTAAAAAGGATATAGCGTTATTAGAAAAGGACCAGAGAAGAGCCACCAAAATGGTAAAGGGGATGGAAGGATACTCCTATCAAGAAAGGCTAAACAGGTTAGGGCTCTTTAACCAGGAAAAGAGACGGCTGAGGGAAGATATGATAGAAGTCTATAAATTAATGAACTGAGTGGAACGGATAAACGTAGATCGATTGTTTACGTTATCAGAATATAGAAAGACTAGGGGACATACAATGAAGCTACATGGTAAACTATTTAAGACTAATAAAAGAAAATATTTTTTCACTCAACGTGCAATCAAACTCTGGAATTTGTTACCGGAGGATGTAATAAAGGCTGTTAGTGTAGCTGGGTTTAAAAAAGGTTTGGACAAGTTCCTGGAGGAAAGGTCCATAAACCATTATTAAGAAGGGACTCAGGATATCAATGCTTGACCCTGTACAAGCATTGTGGAACCTGTGTCTTTTGGGGAAACTGCTAGGTACGTATGACCTAGATTGGCCACTCTTGGAAACCGGATACTGGGCTTGATAGACCTTGGTCTGACCCAGTATGGCATGTCTTATGTTCAACTGGAGGTTGCTCCTGTTTACACTAGACACCAGGGAATATAGGACCCTTGTAAGGGCTGGGGAGGGAGATCAGAGGGTGGGGGTTGAGGGGATCTCCAGGAACAGGCAGGAATATAGTCTTCACATATGGGATGACGTCGGTACCAACAGAGCTCGCGTGGGAACGCTCCCTGGCATCCAATAGGAAAGCCTTTAGGAGCATCCCACTGCGCCTGCGTCGCTGCCTTCCCACCTTCCCAACTCTCCCTCCTCAGTTCTTCAATTTCTGCGGAAACAGCAGGAAGCAAATCCTGTCACCGCAGAAAATGTATTTATTTTAGTTCTTTTGTTTTTTGTGGTCGCGTCTGCCTTTCCGTTGATGCCAGGACTGACTACTGTCTGTTCTTTTCTATTCTATTCTCTTCTTTTCTTTTTCTAAAAAGTGAATTAGAAATTTCTTGGACGCATTGACGCCATTTTAGGCCTTAAGCCTACCATTTGCTTTGGCGTAAAGGACAAACCAGCTAGTGGTTTTAAGAAATGTTCTAAGTGTGGCGGTACGATCTCGGCTACCGACATCCACGACTGGTGTCTCAAATGCCTTGGGCCCAACTACCAGTCTTTAGAGTGTCCTTTATGTAGAAAGATGACAAAGAGAGGCCTGCAGAATCGAGCTGCAAAGTTAGGCACACCATTTGCCTCTGATGTCTTTAGCAGCAACGTCATCGAAGGCATCGTCTTCTTCTCATGTATCTCAGGTATCAAAACATAAATCTTTGAAGACACACCGATCCCCCAAGGGTAGATCTCTTTCTAAGAATCAAGATGCCTTTGAGCATTGCCCTAGAGGTGGATCGGCCGGCCAAACTACCTCGGCGGCAGGACCTTTCCTCCAAAGCCATTGAGGGGTCCCAGGATGCTCCTGAGGCCTCCACCTCTGGAGAGCTCCTGGTGCCATGCTCTGGGACGGTAGCCGCATGTCCAGTACCAATACCCAATCATCAGTGGGCTCTATGGATAGCGTATCCTCGCCATCGAGCGCAGCTTGGCCGCCCTACTAGCGGCATCTGTTCCGATCAAACCCATATTGACGGTACCGCCGACACCAGCACCGTCCACTGTAGCAATGCAGTCTGCATCGTGGTTTATACCGATCAAACCGCTACCCCCCATGCCTGCCCTCCATCCCTGGTACCGGTGGCTCTTCCAGGCAACCTCTCTGATCCGATACTGATTTTGATCGGTACCGGGCCTTAGCGGAGCACAGACTTCGCTCTCATCGATACTTTGAATCTTCCGATTCCATTTCATCCGATGATGAATCGATCGATACCGGAAGATCCATCTTCCTCTCCAGAACGCCGCATTTCCCATCTTGAGGACATGTCTTTTCAGGAATTTATGCGGGACCTGACCAGGGGCCTGTCCATTACAGTTACATCTGAAAAAGAACCTAGGGCTGAGGAATTAGAAATCCTCCAGTACCCTACAGCTCCTAAAGAGGCTGCCACCCTTCCAGTTCACCACATCCTCCAGAGCATCATGCTCCAGATGTGGGAGACGCCCCTTACCGTCTCTCCCCATACTCGACGACTCAGTATCATGTACTGAGTACCAGAGTCTCCTGGATTCCAAAAGACTCAGTTGCCTCATCACACAATGGTGGTGGAATCAGCAATGTATCAAATTAAAATTCAGAGACACATTTTTCAAGCCCTCCTGGTAGAGAAGTGAGGACTCTCGATGCTTTCAGACGTTGATGCTTTCAGGCCTCCATGCAGTCAGCCAGGATAAGTTCATACATATTCTATATCGGTATGTTTCTTAGGGAGGTTACTAGAGATATTGAGTCAATGGCTTCTCTTCTCCCTGATGATAAGAGAGCTGACTTTCTCACATTGGTCAAACATGCCCAAAACATATCAAAGTTTGTAAATAGGGCAACTTTTGACTACTTTGAGTGTACCTCAATCTGCATTGGCGCATACAGGATTACTTGGCTTCAAGCATCAGATATTGAACAATGGGTTCAAGATAAACTGAGCAATATTCCTTGCACAAGTGAAAACCTTTTTGGCAAAGATTGGCAAGACAAGGTGTCTCAGTTGGAGTCTGAGAATACTACCGTATACAGGCTTTCTTGAACCACTGCCAACCTGGCTAAGAAGAAAGCAGCTGCAAAGAAGACTTTCTTCAGTAAGAAGAAGAAATTTTACCCTTCTTACACCCCTGCCTCGAAGTACCAACCTCAGGGTATTCAAAAGAGGCAGCAGCCTCCCAAGCAGCAGAAGAAGCCACAGATTCGTAAAAACCAACCAGCTCCGCAGACTCAACCTGCACCTGGTTTTTGACTTTTTCCTGGAGAACATAACCACTCTGCCTCTGGAGACCCCCTTCCCCCAACATTGCCGGCAGACTCTGTCACTATGCCCTTAGGTGGAATCTAATTACTTCAGAGCAATGGACCCTGACCATAGTGGCAGAGGGATACAGACTTCACCTATGACTCTGCCCCCTCCACAATGGTGAGGGAATATCCTTCTCAGCCTCCTCTCACTACTCTTTTGCTACAAAAGGTCACCTCTGCTCTGTCAGGAGGTGCCATAGAGGAGGTCCCAACATCCCAACAAGGAGTGGGTTTCTATTCTCCGTACTTTCTCATACCAGAGAAAACTGGAGAATACAGACCCATCCTGGATCTCAGAAACCTAAACAAGTTTCTTGTCTGCGAAAAGTTCAAGATGGTCTCTCTAGGTACCTGCCTATCCTATCTCCAGAGTCAGGACTGGCTCTGTTTTCTAGATCTCAAGGAAGCATACACACATATCCTGATTCATACAGAAATATCAACGCTTCATGTTTCAAGGAAAACATTATCAGTACAGGATCCTGCCATTTGGACTCGCCTCTTCCCCGAGAGTCTTCACAAACTGCATGGTGGTCATGGCCGCATTTCTAAGATCTCTAGGGATATTTGTCTTCCCTTACTTAGATGACTGGCTCATAAAGGCAGGAACCTCCCAAGAGGTTCACCTGTCTTTCTCTTGTACCATGCAGGTACTTCAACACTTGGGATTTGTGATAAATCTTCCAAAGTCCCATCTCGCTCCTACCCAAACACTAGAGTTCATAGGAGCTCTCTTAAATACTCTCAACAGTCAAGGGCATTTCTACTTCAGCCCCGCTGTTCTCATCTCATTCAGCTGGCATCTCAGGCCCATGTCAGAGGTCATCTCACTGCCCGAGAGATACTACAGCTTCTAGGTTATATGGCCTCAACAGTACATGTAGTACCACATGCACGCTTGCATATGTGCACAGCCCAATGGGCTTTGGCTTCCCAGTGGACACAGGCCTCAGACTATCTCTCAGACAAAATATCATTATCTGCCCCTCTTGCCACATCTCTTCTATGGTGGTGTTCCCCAGAGAATCTCCTCGTCTGGTCACCTTTTCAGATGCCTCCACATCAATGTACCCTGACAACAATGCCTCCAAACAGGGGTGGCAGGCCCATCTAGGGTCCCTCTCCACTCAGGGCCTCTGAACGGAGGAGGAGTCCAAGCTCCAGATAAATTTAATAGAACTTTGGGCAATATACAACGCCCTCAAAGTCTTTCAGAGACATCTAAGTTCTCAGAGGGTCCTAGTCCAAACGGATAATCAGGTAGCTATGTTCTCTGTGAACAAACAAGGGGGAACAGGATCTTGTCCCCTCTGCAGAGAGGCTCTCCATCTCTGGTCCTTTGCCATTATTCATCAGATACACCTCCAAGCGGTATATCTCCCAGAGGAGCAAAATGTCTTAGCAGACAGATTGAGTCGGATCCCCCTTCCCCATGAATGGAATCTCCTCACAGGGATAGCATCCTTCATTTTTCAGACCTGGGCGACTCCAGAGATAGACCTGCTTGACACTCTGCAGTATGCCAAACTTCCCTGCTTCTGCACCAGGACTCCCATGTCAGGCAACCAGGAGATGCATGCTTTTCACCTCCACTGAGGTTGAGAGTTCCTGTATGCTTTTCCTCCCAGAAGGACCTTAATCTCTTCTCAGCTCCAGTGGAGGTGCTCCTTCAGTATATCCTCCATCTATCCTCTTCTGGTCTCAAGACCAACTCGGTAAGAGTTCACCTGAGTGCAATCGCAGCCTCTCATCATCTCCTGAATGGACAACCAATTGCCTCACAGCCGCTTGTTGCGTGCTTCATGAGAGGTATCTTGCTCACCAAACCTCCCATCAGACCCCACCAGTGGCCTGGGATCTCAATGTCATTCTAGGGCAACTTTTCAAGCTGCCCTTTGAACCCTTAGCCACTACCTCGCTAAAGTTTCTGACATGGAAGGTCATCTTCCTTGTTGCACACTTCAGCTAGACGCCGTTAGTGAGCTAGAGGCTTTGATAGTAGACCCACCTTACACATGGTTCTATCATGACAAGGTTGTTCTAAGGACTCTCCCCCATTTCATGCCAAAGGTGATGTCTTCTTTCCATTTGAATCAGTCAGTCTACCTTCCTGTCTTTTTTCCTAGACCTCATTCATCTAGGGCAGAGACAATCCTCCATATCCTTGACTGCAAACGTGCCTTGGCATTCTATCTTCAAAGGACAACTGAGCACCCTAAAGGCTCTCAGTTATTCTTCTCCTTTGATCCCAGTCACTTGGGATTGCCAGTATCCAAACATACTCTTTCTAAATGGATAGCAGATTGCATCTCATTTTCTTATGACAAAGCAGGACTATCCCTTGAAGGTCATGTCACTGCTTATAATGTTCCTGCCATGGCTACCTCGATGGCAAATCTATGCTCTGTAGCCATTGACGAAATCTGCAAAGCAGTAACTTGGTCTTTGGTCCATACCTTTGCTGCTCATTACTGTCTAGACAAAGACTCTCGCTGGGATGCCATGTTTGGTCAAACTGTTCTCCAGCACCTCTTTCAGACTTAAGGGCAACTCCTATCCTCCATCCCAGAACAATACCAGACATCCATAGAGGATTTATGACCTACTGAAGCCTACTCTGAGGAAAACCTACCAGTTCTGAGGTCATTTTCTCTGGCATCTGGGAGCTAGTGAGTCCCGTATGTGACGACTACATTCCTGCTTGTTCCTGTTGATAGCGTAGTTTCTCACCTATAACAGGTGATCTCCGGGAACAGCAGGAATTTAGCCTTCACAACCCATCCTCCTCCCCTAGGAGTTGTAGGTTTCTTCTCTCCTTTTCTGTCAGCTACAAACTCAACTGAGGAGGGAGAGTTGGGAAGGCAGGAAGGCAGCGATGCAGGCGTAGTGGTATGCTACCAAAGGCTTTCCTATTGGATGCCGGGGAGCGTTCCCGCTCGGGCTCCATCGGTACCGACGTCACCCCATATGTGAAGACCAAATTCCTGCTGTTCCCGGAGATCACCTATTACAGGTGAGTGACTACGCTGTCTGCTCAGGGGCCATTGGGGGGGAGGGTTGTGCTGGGGGGGTTTGAGTGGGGGGGATATTGATGCCAGAGGTGATCGGATGCCTTTGGAAGGTCAGGCAATTGACTTTCATGGGGGTTCAGAGGGAACCAGGGGGGTGATCTGATGTTAGGGGGCATCATTGAGGAAGATCTTTCCCAGGAGGGTGATCAGGGGGAGTTGTGCTGATGGATCAAGATATGCATCGAGAATGGGAGCAGCAATTTTTAAAAACCTCTCCCATGCACATGTAGGCTACAGTGACATGCTTTTCTCCATGTGCAGGATATGGGGAAATATCAACATGCAGTTCTGAATGTCCTAACACGTATTTTACCAAATTCAGAGCCTCTTCTGAAATACGGTGGAAATTTTCCATTTCACATCCTGGACTGCTAAATTCTCCTCTGCACATCTTGTCTAAAATCTGCCTTCATACATTCTGTTGTGGGATACAGGGAAGTGAAAGAATAATGCATATCCCAATGGTAGCCTCTCTTCTGTGTGGGCCTGAGATTCACTGTTAACACCACCATCTCCTGTGCCGCAATAGACTAGACTCAAATTACACCATTCTTTGCTTTCTCCTCCTAGCTCTAGTCACCCACTCATCACCAGCAACAAAAAAAAAGAGAAGGGAGGGTAGAAATTTTCCATTTGCCTAGGCAGCAGAAAACCGTACTCTGGCCCTGAGATTTTCCATTTGTGAATAACTGTTGAGAGTCACACTTCCTTCCCCAGCCCTGTGCAACCTCAGGATTAGGATTTCAAGTTCACTGACTAAGAAGCAGAGGTCTTCAAAGCATTCCTTTTCTCAGAAAGTGGAAATTGAGGACAAACTGTGATCATAAATTTGTACCCAGTTTTCCCCAGGACATTTGGATCTGCGTTTTCATTGTTTGCAGATCTGAGAATTTTTAAAGTGTGCTTTGAATTTGGGATTCAGAAACCATAATGAGGGCAGTTTTTAAAGTCACTAACAAATGTAAAAAGTGATTAACTTGCATAAACAGGCTGTCTGTGTAAACTACCCTCCCACAATATGGTTAAAAGTGCATGCAGCATTTAACCACACTCATTCTTTAAGCCACATGCGGGGGTGGCACACATAAATTGCATTTTCCAGACTGCACCCAAAGCAAGTTTCAAAGCAAGTGTGCTTTCTCTTTGAAACAGGTGCAAACAGAACACATGGGCTTTGCCCCAAAGTGGACAGTCTGCAAATTTCCCCTAATAAGGGCAGTTTTCAAACTGTCTGCACTGGAAAGAAGTGTGTGGGTAATTTTTATGCCTGAACTTTGCACCAGTTTTTAAATGGAAAATATGCATGTACTTGCCGTGGGTGCAAAGGGACCTATGGACACTTGCATCTGGCTTTTCTGCAGGTACATTTTTCATGGAAAATAATGTGTTTAGAGCTGAAAATGCAGTCTCTGCATGTGATGTTCTTCCCCTGGGCCTAACCTAAACATGCTTTGGGAGTACAGCCTCATAATATGGCTTGAAAGTGCACATAGGTGCCCTCTTATAAAATTATCCCAATGTGAAAAGTCCAGAAAAGCAACATACTGTAGGCACCTATGTGCCTTAATAAAATTGGCTCCCAGAACCAGCCTTAATAGTGCGCAAATGTCCAAGCACAAATTTACGCCTGTTCTCTAAAACAGGTGTGTGTGTGCATGTACTCTAGGTGTATACCTATGCATTTTATTAAATACACATGTTCATCACAGCTCTGCTTCTGCTCTGCCCAAACTAGGCCCCCAGGAATGCCTTTGTGCGGATCACATAAAAATAGGCTTGCTCTCTGTGCACCTACTAGTGCTTTTCCACATATAACAGGCTTTAACTCCATTATGGTCATAGTCCTAGAGACAAGTCTAAAGGACATTGAGGTGGCATGTGAGAGACGCTTGCACTACTGCTGTCCTGTTGTACCTCTCCTGCAATGGGGCTGCATGAGGGAAGCCTGCCATCCCTGAATGCAAGTAAAAGTGCATAGGTATTCTGACAACAGGTATAATTCTATTTGCATTTGAGGGAGGCGTTCCCAGGATGAAACAACGTGTATTTGCATGTATTTTACAAATAGTTACACAGAATTCTAGATGACTAAAGTACCCACTCAAAAAGAAGTTGAAATTGTGCATGGGGTCCATTTTCTCAGGTAATTTTTGAAGTTAAAATGCACTGGCCCATTTACTTTGAAAACTGCAGCAAAGTCCTTGTGCAAAAAATATCCTCTGGCCGGTTCAGGTAGCATGACAATTGCCTTCTTCAAGGGTAACTTTAAAGGTATTTCCACATATATTTATTTATTTAATAGGATTTAATATACCACTTTCTCTTTAGATCAAAGCGGTTAGCACGTCAAACAATCGAGAGTGGGAGGGTGAATACATGCAGTGGATACATTGACTTGTGTGGTGTGGGTGAGGAGTGTCATTGATTAATTGGTGAGCTATATGCATTGTGAATTATGAACAGGGGTTATATACATTGAGAACTATGAACAGGGGTTATATACAGGTTGCAGGGAGCTATATACATTGTGAACTATGAACTGGTAGCTGGTTCATGTGAATTCCTTATAGTGTTCATTGCTTGTGTACATTGGCTTGTGGGAGAAGGCTGGTAGCTGGTTCATACTTAAAAGAGTTTTAGGTTTAGAAATAAGCTTTTATAAAACTTCCCAAACTAAATGTGTGTAAAAAATCCTGCCCCAATCCTGTCTCCGCTCAAGTTAACATTTACACACACACTTTATAAAATAATTATGTATGCGTGGGAAATAAGCTGGAAAATTGATGCATACTAAATAGTAAGTGTAAATGTGTTAAGGGTACTGTGGTAGAGTGGCATGTGGTGGAAAGGGGTTTTCTTTACAATACAGGCCAGACAGCATTTCAGAGAAAACAAAAGTTGTTTTTATTTTGTCCCAGTTTGTTAAACCTCCATAAAGTAAAACCCAGAACAGACAGCAGTTCAGGGAAAACAAAATCAACTTGATTTCTGTCCCAGCTTGTTAAACCTCCACAAGCTGGTTCTCAGGGCCCATCCTCCAGCCTACCTCAGAGCTCCTTTGCATGGCTTGCCTTTGAAGGACTTCTGGCTCCACAGGCCTCTCTCCCTCCTGTAGCCTTATAGGTTCTTAACCTCCCCCTCTGAGCCACGCCCTCCCAGCTCTGAGCTCTAGGTTGCAGATTCTCTTAAAGAGGACTGTTGATAATCTCTTTGGAGAGGGACGTATAACATTCTATATACCCCATTACAAGTACTTTCCGTGAGGTCATTTTCAAAAGGAAAATCTGTGCATTGATTTTTGCCTTAAAAAACAGTGCAACTTATGCACCTGCGGCACAAGTTAGATGGCCTGTTATAAACTTATATCCTCCAATGTCATCAGGGGCTTCCGTATTAAGTGCTACTAATCTGTCACTCCTACTGATGAATAAATTCACTTGGAAAAAAATATTGATCAGTGCTTAGAAACAGAGTAAGCATGATACATGAGGTCAGATAAGATCTTGTGACAAAGTAGTGTGATAGCTGTGTTAGTCCACTTTAATGGTAGTTAAATAAAAGGACAAGAAAGGAAAATAAGATGTTATCTTTTTATTGGACTAACTTAATATGCTTTTGGACTAGCTTTTGAAAGTTAAAACCTTCTTCAATTCAGGACAGTATGATCAACAGATGACAATACCAGAATATATAAGTGAATCACATCAATAGTCTCAGGGGAAGAGGGTGTGTATGTGTGGTGGGGGAAAGTGGGAGGGATGGATGGATGGATGGCTGATTAGAGGGAGACCAGGGTGTAAATATTTATAGGGCTCAATATTCAAAGGGATTAACATAGTTAGAAGACCTGCTAACCGTGTAAATCCCCTTGCCCAGGATGTTCAGTGTTATGGATGCCACTACTGCACACACTGATGCTAACCAGTTAGCATCAGGGCATTCTGGAGGCAGCATCCGGCGAAAACTGGGCAGTGGCGATATGGAGTCACTGCCTGGTTATTGCAAAGCAGCGAAAGTCAGGCGCAGCAAAGGATGGCCTAATGTTTGCCACAGAAGTTAAGTGGGCAGTGGCTCAATATCACCACTGCCCAATTAGCTTCATCACTATCTGGGCAAATCGGGTATTCAATACCAGTACCCAGATATTAATATCTGGGTCTAATGTTCAGTGGTGGCAGCTAGCCACTTTAGCAGCAGTAGCTGCTGCCATTGACTATCATGCTCATTAGTAACCAAGAGACCAGGGTTTGATTCCCACTAGCAGTCCTTGAAGCCTTGAACAAGTCACTTAACTCTCCATTGCCTTGGAAGAAAGGTCTGGCAATCTACTTCCAGTCACACTGCCAAAGGAACCCAGGAGCTGCTGGGTTGCCAGGAGTCAGCACTGACTTGAAGGCCTACATTGCATTGCAGTTTATAATGTGATAGATGTCCACAGCCATGTCCATATAGATGTCCTGACTAAAGAATAGTGTGGTGGAGACATCTAGCGCCTGTAAGATTGTATGTGGGGCATCTAGCAGTGCGACAAACAGGAAATGTGAGCCCCCATTTCCCACCAGAGTCTGTTGTCAAAACAGAAAATATATGGATTGGTGGTTTATTTATTTATTATAAATTTTTATACCACGTTTTCCCAGAGTATCAAAAACGGTTTACATCTAACAACAGTTTGAATATTACATAATAGGTAGTTATTCAATTACAAGGAACATTTTTCTCAAACTACCTCCTTCTCTACTGCCTCCGGACGTTTGGCAGGCAAAATGAGCACTTTTCCACTGCCTATTCATGCCTGGAGCAGGTATAAACGGATGCAGCTTGAGATATACACGCCACTTCTGAAACTGGGCAAGGATGTCCAGGCTCTTAGTAAATCCCTGGACATGCCTCCTCCATGCCCCATTCAGATTTGCATGTCCTTGCAATGGGGACATCCACAGAACCATCTTCTAAAATAGCTTCAGGAACATCTCTGTACTTTGGACAATCTCTATGTCCATTTTCAGACATCCAAAGCAAGAAAAGGGCTTCTAAAATAACCCCCATAACATTTTAGATCAAACCACATCCCAAGAATGCAGGATAATGTTAAAGTGCTGCGATCAGCATTCCCGGGCCTATAATGCTTAGCAGAGCTTTGCTGGAATGTGCCTGCTGAGTTGGTTGGATATTTTCCATCCCTTTTCCTCTCTTTTTGATTCCTGGTAGACGCCAAAGTTTAGAGAGGGGAGAGGGAGGGGAAGATCATGCAAGGTCATAAACTAAAGGGAAAATGAGAATGCATGCAGCTTGCCAAAGCAAACTAAAATTGGTGTTACCGTAGTGTTCAGTAAAGAGGTGCATTTTGATTTCCTTTCTGAATAACTGTAGGTCTTTGGTCGCACGAATTGATAATGGCAGTGAGTTCCACAGACTAGGAACAGTGAAGGAGAAGGCTCTGGAGCTGGTGATCTGTTTTGTCTTGCGTATAGAGCTTGGTGTTACAAGCAAATGTTTTGCATTTTGCTTACTGGACCTAAAGTGGTTGGGTTTGGATGAGAGTAGATAGGTATTATAGGCAATGTTCCCTCTAAGCTGCACTGGGTCCGCCGCCAACATTCCTGCCGGCGGGGGGGCTGTAGTGCGATCAATCGCTCCACCCCTCCCCCCCTCCCCCCACCGGCGTGAATGCCGGCGGAGGACTCGGCACAGACGAAAGGGAACATTGTGAGGGTGCTGCAGCGTGTGTTAGACTAATTTCTCTCTTCTGAAGCCCTCCTTGATCCACTTCAGTCTGGCTTTTATCCCTTTCATTCCACTGAAATGACTCTTGTCAAAGTCTTCAATGATTTGTTCCTGGTCAAGTCCAAAGGCCTCTACTCTTCTCATTCTTCTGGACCTTTCTGCTGCTTTTAATACTGTTGACCACCTCCTCCTCCTCGACACTTTATCCTCTCTTGGTTTTAGGGGCTCTGTGTTGTCTTGGTTCTCTTCTTATCTTTCTAATTGCTCTTTCAGTGTCTGCTCTGCTGGTTCCTTCTCTACTGCCACCCCTCTCTCAGTTGGTATCCCCCAAGGATCTGATCTGGGCCCTCTTCTTTTCTCTCTCTATATGCAATCCTTTGGTGTCCTCATCTCTTCCCATAGCTTTCAGTATCATTTTTATGCTGACAGCTCTCAAATCTATCTATCCACTCCTGACATCTTCACTCCAAGATCATATCTCTACCTGCTTATCTGACATCGCTATCTGGATGTCTAACCACCGTCTGAAGTTAAACATGGCTAAAACGGAATCCTCCTTCTCCCTTCCTCCATTCTCTATCACTCTTGACAACACTCATCTTTTTCCTATTTCCTCAGGCTGTAACCTCGGGGTCATCTTTAACTCCTCCCTTTCCTTCTCCACACATATTCAACAGATAGCAAAAACCTGTCATTTCTTCCTCTACAACATTAAAAAAAATTGCCCCTTCCTCTCTGAATACTCTACTAAAACTCTTATCCACTCTTTGGTCACCTCCCATCTTGACTATTGCAGCCTCCTCCTTGCTGGTCTCCCTCATGTCATCTCTCTCCTCTTCAATCTATCCAGTACTCTGCTGCCAACCCAGTTACACTCATATTACCTCTCTTCTGAAGTCACTTCACTGGCTCCACTTCCATATCCAATTCAAACTTCTTCTTCTAACTTACAAATGCATTTACTCTACTGTCCCTCATTACCTTTCCTCTCTCCTCTCTCCTCTCCCCCTACACCCCTCCTCGTGAACTCTGCTCCTCCTCTGATTTTCTTCTCTCTATGCTGTTTCTTCTACTGCCAAATCCAGGCTTCAGTCTTTTCACGTTGCTGCTCCTTATGAATGAAACAAGCTATATCTCTACATCAAGTCTCTTCTCTCCCCCTCTTCAAATCCATGCTAAAGGCTTACTCTTTGAAGCTACTTTTGGATCCTACTCCCCTTTTTTCCTTGTGTCTCCTCCCTATTTGACCCCCTTTTTTTCCTCTTGTTTTGTCTGTCTTGATTAGATTGTAAGCTCTATGAGCAGGGACTGTCGTCTTCTATATGTGTTTGTGCAACACTGCTTATGCCTTATAGCACTATATAAATGATTAATAGTAGAGGTAGTAGTGGACGAGATGAATAGTACCTATGGTCTTTACTTGCTGTTGTATTCTATAGTATTTCAATGTAAAGATGAAACAAGAGGCTCAGGCAAGATGTAAGCCACAGATTTTGGTGAGCAATTTTGGGAGTGCTGCACTAATGAGTGATAAGCACAGACAGTGAACTTGAGAGATTGGTATGGCCATTTTTCTCAATGGAGAAAGCTGAATAGTGGAGTACCCCAGGGATCTGTGCTGGGCCTGCTGCTTTTTAACATATTCATAAATGACCTGAAATAGGAATATGGAATGAGGTGATTAAATTTGCAGATGACACAAAATTATTTGAACTTCTTAAAACCCAAGAGGATTGTGAAAAATTGCAAGAGGACCTTGAAAAATTGGAAGACTGGACGTCCAAATGGCCGATGAAATTTAATGTGGACAAGTGCAAAGTTATGCACCTAGGAAAGAACAACTCCAACCATGGTTACACGATTCAAAGTACCACCTTAAAGCCCACCATCCAGGAAAAAGATTTAGGTGTCATTGTAGATAATATGTTGAAACCCTCCACCCAGTATGCAGCAGCAGCCAAGAAAGCAAATAGAATGTTAGGAATCATAAGGAAAAGAATGGAGAATAAAACAAAGGATATTATAATGTCTCTGTATCGTTCCATGGTGCGACTGCACCTTGAATATTGTGTGCAATTCTGGTTGCCATATCTTAAAAAGGATATAGCTGAATTAGAAAAGGTACAAAGAAGAGTGACAAAAATGGTAAAGGGAATAGAAGAATACCCCTATGAAGAGAGGCTTAAAAGGTTGGGGCTCTTCAACTTGGAAAAGAGATGGCTGAGGGGGATACGATAGAGGTCTATAAATTAATGAATGGAGTGGAACAGGTAAATGTAGATTGGTTGTTTATGCCATCAAAAAGTGGAAAGACTAGAGGACACACAATGAACTTGCAACCCATTTAAGACTAATAAGAGAAAATATCTTTTTATTCAACACATAATCAAACTCTGGAATTTGTTACTGGAGGATGAAGTAAAAGCTGTTAGTATAACTGGGTTTAAAAAAAAGTTTGGAAAAGTTCCTGCAGGAAAGGTCCATAAACCAGTATTAAAGAGGACCCAGGAAATCCACTGCTTTCCCCGGGACAAAAATTGTGGAACCTATGTGCCTTTTGGGAACCTGCCAGGTACTTGTGGCCTGGATTGGCCGCTTTGGAAACTGGATACTGGACTTGATGGACCTTGGTCTGACCCAGTAAGGCATTTTTTATGTATAACCTTCAACATAAGGGTGAGGGTCATTCCTATTATGGTATGCAAAAAATTAACCCATTTGGAGACATTGCCCTCTCCGCATGAGGATTCAATAGGTAATATTGTTGTGCCAAAAACCACAACTAGAATCATGACTCTGACAGAATTTTTGGAGAATTAGAATGTTATGATTGCATAGGATGGTCTCATTGCCACTTATGAATAGCTTAGTACAAAAAAATCATACATTGTGGTGTAGTTCTCACCAAGAATGGCACTACTAATGGATATGTCGATATTAAGTAGCTATTATGTACTGTAGGTGAATAAAGAGAAAGTCCTCGGTTACCAACAAATGAAATGAGACCAAGCAAATGTGGTGGAAAGATACAGAAATGGGAGCCATCAGCCTGATTAAGATGATTTTTATGGAGCACCTATGTTGCCTGTATAGATTGCACCTTATAAATTCCAGAAGGGAGGCTCTCTTTGGCACATTGCAAATGTTGAAGGAAGCATTAGTCTTAAATCTGAGAAATTAATATTTCCAACATACTCTGGCATAGCAGTGAGGTTCGTTCCTGTCTTAGAATGCACAAAACTAACCCACTTAGAGATATTATGCCAAATGAGGGATTAGTAAGAGATTAGTAACTGCCAGGATTATTACCAAATTTCAAAAATAGAAAAGCACTCAAATAAAACAAAAAATAACAATCAGTCACTGTAATGGATGATTCTGAACACACACATTCTTCATAAACAAAAAAGCGCTCACAGATCTCAGTAATAAATGGGCCAGTGCTTGCTATGACTATAATTCAGTCAGCAACACCATCCATGCCAACCCAATTCACATCAATGACCTGTAGAGCAAAATACCCCTGGTATCAGGACAGCTGCAACAGCAGAACTTATCTAGCACAGTTCATCCAACAACATAAATCGAGCTGTCCACCCCTTTTTTGTTTATGAAGAATGTGTGTGTTCAGAATCATCCATCACAGTGATTGATTGTTATTTTTTGTTTTATTTGAGTGCTTTTCTATTTTTGACATTATTTACACTCTACTAGTGACCTAAGTGTTTTTGTAATACACAGGATTATTACCAAGGCAAGCCTAACTGATCACATCACCCCCATACTCTATAATCTCCACTGGCTCCCAATAGCATTTAAACTGCTCAATAACATCTCCCCCTCCTTCCTTACAACTAAGATACACAAACAAAAAGAAGTTAGGATCAGGAGAAAAAGTAATCAGAATCTCCTCTCAATACCATCCTCAATCCGCAAGACTAAACAAGCTACAGGCAACAGAGCCTTCACGTATACAGCACCCACTCTTTAGAACTCCCTTCCAAACCCCATCAGATCAATCAAAGATCTACAGATGTTTCAAAAGGAGCTAAAAACTCTTCTTTGAGTACTATAACAGCCCCACCTTCAGCAATACTAATACTCATGTCATCCATTCAACCCCCCTAACTTAATCAGCTCCTTCCCCAGCATCTACATGATTATCCCCCCCCCCCCCCCCCGTAACTGGTACTTATTGCTAAAGCCATCATATATATAGTTAAATGTTAACCAATTTCTACTATACTCCTGCATATGTGGATAGCTGGAATGTAAATAGTTCAATGTATCATAGTTTAAAACAATGTTCTCTGTAATTGATAATTGTTCAATGTAAACCGCCCCTGATCATTGGAAGGGGAGGTATAGAAAAGCTGTTCAAATAAATAAAATAAAATAAATAAATACAAATTAGTAGGCAAGGAATCCGAGATAAACGACTGAAAGCACCTTTTGTCACATTATGGTTTCTGAAATTTACTGTATCAGCACCCATCCCTGGCTATGATTTTTCTGTACTAAAAATCTTCCACTGGCCTGATTAGGTCCATATTAGAACAGAGAGAGAGAGAGATACAGTATTTTGATGGCTTGGTTGCTGTGAGCAAGATTAAGTGGTTGCAGCTGGAAGCTAATTGGGTGGGATGATCCTATTTATGGGTGCTGGAACTAATGGATGAGAAATCACATCTCCCCTAAAGAAATGGGCTGCAGTAATGTTTGTCAAATCCAACAAACAAAATACAAAGTAGAACGCGCTGACAATTGACAAATCCGGACAACTAAGTCAGGCTTTAGAGCATCCAAAGTGAGGCAGAAAATATTTTTGTTGGATTGTTTGTAATGGGGGAGGGGGTGGGGCCTCAAGAAACAAACATTCTTTTTAATCGATTTATAATGTAGACATTTAAAATATATAAGACCTAACTTTCATGTAAGATCAAAACTTTACATTGAGAATGTTTTAAGAGCTGTGGCTTTTGTCCTGGAATTCTTTATGCTCACTGACCCTGAATCAGGACTTTGACTGGACTGGACTGAAGTGCTGTAGGTCTGAAACACAGTGCTGTGTCTGTAAAAGTTTATCAGCCCTATTGCGCAACTCCGTGGATGTTCCTGCTCGAGTTTTCATCTTATATGAAAGTTAAGTCTTATATATTTTAAATGTCTGCATTATATATCAATTAAAAGGAATGTTTATTTCTTGACGGTTTTCACCCCATTACAAACAATCTGACAAAAAAATGTTCTGCCTCACTTTGAGTGTTCTAAAGCCTGTCTTAGTTGTCTGGTAATGCTTGTCAAATGCAGTGTATTTGGAGTACCCTTATTCTAGCCAATATGCACTTCTTTGGCTCTCACACACACCCATGCACCATTCCCTCTGCTTTTCTTCACCTCATCTGCTCTCATTGAATCCATGGGCTCTGAGGTTCTCTGGCTTGCTTGCCTCTTTGATGTCAATAATCGCTTACAGACTCCAGTGTCATGCCAGCTAAAGGCATATTTGGGTTTCTGCCAAGGATTGATTGAATAAGGCCAGGAGAGGTAATCTGGTTCCTTTTCTTTGTAATTTCCATCTGGTATTTGAAGTCCTAACATCCCAGGCAGAAATAAGAACATAAGATGTGTCAAGCTGAATCATACCAAAGGTCCATGAAGCCCAGCATCCTATGTCTAATAGTGGCAATCCAAATCACTAGGAAGTACCCAACAGATTCTACAGAGTAGATTAATTACTTGTTACTCACTCCCAGGAATAAGCAGTAGCTGTTAGCATCATGAAGTGTCCTGTAGTCTTAATAATACTTGAAAGTATATATAGCAATTCTATATGAACTTGTTCCACACAACCCATAATTTTATAAACCTCTATCATATCTCCTTTAGGTTAAAGAGGCCTAACCTGTCAAGCTTTTCTTTATAAGTGAGCCATTCCATCCTGTTTAATCATTTCTCTGTACATTTTCTAGTTCTGCTGAATATTTTTTGAGATGTGGTGAGCAGCATTCCTGTGAAAGTTTTGATTTAAAAATATTATGATTTGAACAGTATTTGTTGAACACCAGGAAATATGGTCATACTTAACTCTGGATCTAAAGCCTACACAATTTCCCCAGAAACATAGGAAGGTAATTAACACATGGTCTGAGAGATAAGTTCATTCTTTAGCAATTGGTTGCTGAGCTAATATAACATTCCCTCTCTCTCTCTCTCTTGTACATCTTCTCTCCTGGATTTTCCCTTTGCTCTTCTGCCCCCTTTAATCTTTTTCTCAATCCTTCACACTCCCATACCTTTCTCTCTTTATTCTTGCACAAAACATCCTTTTTCATTCTTTCTTCTCTTTTTCCTCCTATTCTCTGTGTCAATCGTCTCTGTCTCTTGTTCACCCATCTTTGTCTTGTCCTCCACTTTGCCTTTCTCCATATGCCTCCCACCATCTCTCCTGCACCCTTTATCCATTCCTTATGTCTCTCTTTCCCCTTCAGCTTTTGCCTCTTCCATCCTTCGCTTCGTCTTACCATCTGTCGCATCCCTTTTCACTGTCACCTCTCTCATTTTTCCTTCTTGCTGTCTTCCCCTCCACTTTGCCTCTACCTCCCATTTTCTTGTCCATCCATTGTATCTGTCTTTCTACCTTTTTACAGGAGGAGTAAAATCCTGCTCCCTTAATTGTCTTGCGGAAGGGTTTAATTTTTACACAGAGCGAGCAGCTTCAGTGGTGGATGGGACCCCCTGTCGGCAGGATTCCCATGATATTTGTGTCAATGGAGAATGCAAGGTAGGTTGGCCTTTTTCTCTTTGCTACTCACATACCCCAGCCAAGTGAAATTACCCTCCCAGGGAGGTTTCTTGGATATGTTGTAGACACAAGAACTGGTAAAACAAATAACTCAGAGTGCCGTCTAGAGAGAGAGCTTATGCTTCCAGTTTCAGCTGTGACTTGCTTATAGCTAGTGGATAGATCAAGCTCAGCATGGAGTTAGCCAAATGACCAGCAACAACATGAGTGTAGCTTCAAGAGTGCACTACCAACCTCAAAACAAAATTTGACATCCAGGGCACAACATAAAAGGATCCTGCTTGTGGCTAGGGTTGCCATACAGGTGCAGCATCTGTTACAAGTGGGAACAGCATGTATATATTCTCCATCCATACAGATACTGAGGAGCCATTATCTACCCAGACAGAAAATCTTTATGTATGCAGTGGCGCTGCACTGATGGCTTCACTAGCACCTTCATCACTCAAAAGAGAGAGAAAGCACTGGAGTAGAAGACTGGCTGCCACAGCCATTTTCACATGTTGTTTCTACAGCCCCAGCTAACTCTAATGGAGAACTATGCCAGAGGGCTTATGACTACTACAGAAAGAGGGAGGGAGGCCAGGAGGAAGAGAGGTAAAGCAGAAGATATAACTGAGAAAATGGTAAATTAGCATATTATGTTAATGAGGGAGAAGATTTAGAGGGGACAGGTTATTGGTATTGGCCTGCGGGGGGGAAGACGGCAGAAGGGGACACTACTGTTGTTGCACTTAGGGTAAGGAGAGAGCAGGAGATGAAGAGGTGAGACTAAAGAAGATAAGATCTAAGAAAAGCCACTCTGCCCCCTAATCTGTTTGTAAGGATCCATGGAGGCTGGAAGGGAATGGGAGACTGACATGGATAACAGGGCAAAAAATTCAGGGGCAAATATTCAGAGCCTTGGTCAATCAACTGAGTATTGACTGTGATTTTCAGCTGCACTATCTGGATAATACAGCTGAATATCTGGTCAGACCACCACAGCACTATCCAGTTCATGCAGGGGAAGTCTGGGTGGAGTGTAGGCTTGTCGGCACTAACCCGATAAGTACGACACCTATTCAGGTGGAGACACATTCCAGTTCCTGCACGTCCAGCCGCATTGGCTGGGCAAAAACCGGACATGTGAAGATGATCCTGCATGGCAGATTCGGAGACTTGGATGTCCAGGCGCTCCCCATATGCTGACAAGATCAGCATATGTGGAGATGTCCATCCCGAGGCCAGAACACCATGGCTGGGGCGCAGGAGCTGTGGCATTCTGGTAACATGGCATCGAGCCATCTATCTGATGGCTCGGAATGCCATAGCTCTTGTCTGCCCCTGCAGACCATGATCCGGCACTGGAGGCCCCCTTGGCCTGGATTGCAGCTGCAGAGGCACAACACAGCCAGCAGCATGGTGTGCGGGGGTGTGCGGCACTGTGCAGTGGGGACTCCCAGGGCTTATTCCACCATCGGGGTGGAATTAGCCAGACGGGCAGCAAGATGCTAGGGAACGTACAGTGGCCCAACGTAAATCGGCCCTGTACGTTCCGGCAGCTGGGCCCACCCCTGCACCACCCCTTCCTGCCCCTTTCCAGCATTCCCCACACAAACTCTCTGTATGTGCAGGGAGCACGGGAGACGGAATCGCGTTTCAGGGCTAAGCACAGGTTGGACATCCAACCTGGACATCCAACCCTGCTATTCACGGGATGGACTTCCTGCCTTAGTGGATTTTCACTTGGCACCTATCCAGCCAACTTAGGCAGCAGGAAAAACTGGCTTAAATTGCAATCCAGATAAGTGCCTACTGAAAATCCGCTAACCAAATAGGTATCAGCACTTATCCAGTTAGTGCTGCTCACCTTGATATTCAGAGGCAGCTCCTGTTCGGATACTGCCACTGATATTTAAGTGCCACGGCAGGACACTGTGACTTTTGAATATCAGCCATTTTGAAAATCAGCTCCTCGTTTTTTGTCAGCATATTTCTATGTCTAATTAATTATCACATATTCTCTCTTTGGTGAGGTTCTATATGTGATCGAGATGAGGTTTAAGCATTGCTATTATGCAGCTTCTGTATAGGGATCTGGAGTAATCTGGTTTGTTCTATTTTCCCAAAACAATAGTCATATTCTAGGGTTCAGTGGAATATATACACTATTGCTTTTCATAGAGAGGTTTTGCTAAATTTTCTGATGTAACCACCAAGTTAAACAATCACCCTATGCCCCTGAATGACAAGTAATGTAAGAACATAATGACCAAAGGTTCATCAAGCCCAGTATCCTATTTCCAACAGTGACTAATCCAGGTCACAAGTACTTAACATATCCCAAAAGTAGTCAGATTCCATGCTTCTTACGCCCAAGGATAAGCACTGGTTTTCTCTCTGTCTGTCTCAATTATGGTTTATGGACTTTTCCTCCAGGAATTTATCCAAATCTTTTTTTAAACCCAGCTACACATTAACTGCTTTTGCCACATTCTCCAGCCACAAGTTCCAAAGCTTAATTATATGCTGAGAGAAAATATATTTTCTCCTATTTGTTTCAAATGTAGTATGATTCCATCCATTCGATCTAGGCTCTCTGGCATTGTTTGCGAGAAGTTTGCAAGATTTTTCATTTCTGGAAAATTCTGTTATTTCTCTGGTTTCATCAGTACTATTCTTGGCATGGCTGCATTTAGAAAAGCCCTCAAACAACACCTTTTCCTCATCCATTACCCAGAATCCAATCCCAGAAACAACCACCCATCCTCACATCCTACACCCTACTCCACCCCACCCAAAATCCAACACCATAAAGAAAATGACTAGCTCTACCACCATATCCCCTCTCTTATTTATTATTGGTACTAATCACACATCTTATTGATTAAACCTCTTATAAATATGTTGAAACCAAGCTATACTATATGTATAATTTCTCACCATACTATATGTATAATTTCTCACCATACTCCATGAATATTTACTCTGTAATTAGTTACCCCTGTTACCTCCAGGTTATCTCATCCATGTTCAATGTAAAAACTCAATTGTCGTGTGACATTGCAGTATGTTTTTTGTTCAATTGTAAACCGCACTGATTTTAATAGCGCGGTATATAAGAGAAGTAAATAAAATAAATAAAATAATGGTTGTTAATGATCTCAGGGTAGTTAGTGTAGGGTAGGGATGGGGATGGGGAGAGAAAAAGGGCTGTTGGGAACTTTAACTGCCAAGGAATCTCCTGGCTAAGTTTGATGAAAGAACAGCAGTGTGGCTGTGTCATACCTTTCTCCATCTCTCCTCCAAAACCTATTGCCACATTTCATCTCAGACAGCAGAAGCTAACTGAGGAAAAGAATCCAGACCTGCAGAAGATATTCCAGAATTTATATCAATTGCACTCAACTTGGCCAGTATGATTTTCAGGATATCAACAATAAATATGCATGAAATAGATTTGCACACCTTGTATGCAAATACATCTCATACAGTACATATTCATTGTGAATACTGTATACTGAAAAACAGTCTGGTTAGGTAAGTCATGAGAATACCTGCTCTAGATATTTTTCTGTAAGGAACTTCCATTTTGTGTTAGTGCATTTTCCTCTCACTATGTTCTTTTTCTTCCCCCCCCCCCTTTCCTATTTTCATCATGTCAATCTCCCTCTCTCCCCTAGTATTGCTCTATTCTTCCTTATCATCTCTTTTCTTCTCGTCCTGCCCAGGGCCAGTGCAAGGGTAGTAAGCGCTCTAGGTGAAATTTCAGCCTTCCCCTCCCCTCCCCTTCCTCTGTGATTTTGATAAACTCGGCAATCATGTTCATCCCACCACCACCCATCCCACAATAACCCTGGAAAAATACATAATTGAACATCGTATTAAGGGGCCCTTTTACTACAACCTGTTAAGGTTTTGCACTTACCAGACATTTAGTGCAAAGCCCCTGCAGTAACTGTCAACTTGGCCAGCATGTTCCCAGCACTTATTGCATGGACGTATACCCTAATTTGTGGCGCAATTAACATGAGTACACCTAATGCCATTCATAGTGGTATTTTACTAGGTGCAAGCACACTAATTGCAACTTTGACAGCATGTGATATGTACCCCTGCGCTAACTGCAATGTTCTCTCCATGCCCACGCTCCACTCCACTCATGCCATGCCTATTATCTGCCCCATCACATGATGGGCAATTAACATGCATTTTAGTGTCAGTAGTTGTCCTGCCTGTATATTACCTGTCACTAGGGGCCGTTGCCCACTAAAGTGCATGTTAACTTTTTAGTGGACTTTAGTAAAAGGGCCCCTTAATCTTTGCTTTGTAAGTATGTTGTGCCCTACTCTTCTTGCAGGTAAAAGAATGTTCTGTTTGCTCTTTGAGTTAGTGGGGTTGTCAGGCCTATTGTTTTGCTTTGACTGCTGCTGCTTTATACCACCCTTCAGAAGCTGCACCCTAGACAACTGCCTAGTCATGTCTGATGGTTGAAACAGCCTTGGTCCCAAACTGAGTGGTACAGTTGGTGAACTTCAATCCTTGAATGCTGGTTTTTAAGGGCAACGAAAGTCTGTAGAGTAACCACTAATGAAACTCTTATCACTGTGGATATCCTAAAAACCCACCATGCATGGTGGCTCTTGGGAACTGGAGTAGGCCCTTCTAGCTAGGCATTATCTTTCTCTCTCTTTGTCCAGATTCCTTCCCACCTTTCAATGTGTTTTTATGTTTTCATCCTCTTTTCTCTGAAATTATGTTCTTTCTTTCTCTTGCTGCCTCTTTTCTCTTTATTCCTTGATTTGTCTATATCCTGTTTAGTCTGGGCCTGATATTCATTGTTGGCAGCTAGTGCTGCTAACATTTATTTATTTATTATTTATTTATTAACATTTCTTATATACCGCACTATTTGCCATCAGCGCGGTTTACATTGAACAGAAACATCCGACAACTTTCATATGTCTGGTCATTACATTTAACAGGAAGTAGAACTTGGAGAAACAGGGTAACTATATACATAGGTAGTTCAAATGAAAAGGGAACATGGTCAACTATATACATAGGTGGTACAATAATACAGGAAACTGCTTGTTATTTACATTGTGGGGTATACCTGTTGCGAGGGTCTGCCTGTTTGACTACTACTACTATTGTGGTGCTCACTATTCGAGTGGTGATTATGTTCGGAGTTGTTAGTGAGATATTTAAGGAAGAGGAAGTGTTTTAGTGCCTTCCTGAACTGGCTCAAGTTGGGGATTGATCTGATATGTGCTGGTAAGGTGTTCCATAGAGTTGGGGCGCAGAGTCGGAAGGCTCTGTTGGCTGTTGATTTGGTGCATCTTGTGGTTTCTTTTGGGATAACTAGCATGTTCAACTCTGCGGTTCTTCGTGGTCTGTTTGGTGCAAGTGGTTGGATGAGTTCAGAAAGAGAAGAGGAGGTGAGCCCCTTGCCAGCTTTGAAAGTTAGCAGTAAGGTCTTAAAACTGATCCTTGCTTGAATGGGGAGCCAGTGTAACTGTTTTAGGAGGGGTGTCACGTGGGTCTCTCCTGGATGCCCCAAAGAGTACCCGCGCTGCACTGTTCATAGCCAGTTGCAAGGGGTTCAGGGTGGACCGGGGAGCCCTTGTAGTATGGAGTTTGAAAAATCGAAATGGGGAATTATCAGGGCTTGATAAATGGTGCGGAAATCATCCGGTTCAAGTAGCGTGCGTAGGTGTCTGAGGGATCTGATTTTAAAGTAGATGGCCTTTACGGTATTGGCTATGTGGTTCTTCATGTCAAGGTTTTGGTCCAACGTTACTCCAAGGTAACGTATCGCAGGTTTCACTTGTAGCTCAGCATCCCTTACCTTAACACAGCTAGGTGGGATGAAATTTACATTTCTTGAGACGAAAAGGACTTCCGTCTTTTTGTGTTGGATTCGCAGATTTTGTGACAGGAGCCACTCCGATATGGTGTCGAAGCAGTTAGTCAGAGGGGTGAGGTCTAGGCTATCCAATGTTATTGGCATGTATAATAGCATATCGTCTGCATATATCATGTAACTGACATTGAAGGATCTAATGATGTTGCAGATGGGTTGGATGTATATATTAAACATCAAGGATGATAGGGAGGATCCTTGAGGCACACCTTGACTTTGTTGGAAAGGTTCCGATGTAGCCCCGTCAGCTCGGACATGCTGCCATCTTCCGGACAGGTAAGATCTGCACCATTTAAGCGCTGTTCCAAAGATACCTTTTTCTCTTAGCCGGCAGATGAGAATTTCGTGGCATACAGAGTCAAAAGCTGCTGCTATATCTAAAAAGATGAGAGCGAAACCATGTCTTATGTTATCGACGCCTGAGATGATATTGTTGAAGAGGGCTGTGAGTAGTGTTTCCACTCCATGTGACTCTCTGAATCCATGTTGGGCTGGATCCAGTGGAGCAGAAGTGTCTATGTAATCCTGTAATTGCCTATGCACTATTTTTTCAATGATTTTTGCAAGCATCGGTATGCTAGATATGGGCCTGTAAGACTCTACCTTTTGAGGATCAAGTTTGGTGTTTTTTAAAAGAGGTCTGACAGAGGTCTGCTTGAGAGTAGGTGGGAAAGAGCCAGTGGTAAAGGATTGGTTTAAGATTTTGGATATAATTGGAGATAGGTCACATCGCAGATCTTTTATCCAGTATGCAGGACAAGGATCTGTGTGCGCAGTGGTAGTGTTTAGGGCTAGGATGGTATCTTCGATAATTTTCTTTGAAGGAGTAGAGAAGGATGTTAGCGATGCTGGGTAGTCTTGCTCGTCAGGAGGGTCCGGTATTACTATTCTGTCGGTCTTGCACATTTTGGATTGCATGTATACCGCATAGTCCTGTGGGTGAATACCGCTATGGTGCTCAGGGGTCGGTTCTTTAGCAAGCGTTTTGACCAAGTTAAACAAGTCATGCGGTTTATTCAGTGACCGTTTCAGGGTGTCTGTGTGGTATTGCCTCATCTTGTCTGTGATGGCTTTACGATGTGCAGCCAGGTGTTGGATGTAGGCTGATTGGTCACTGCTGGTGCGTGACTTCCTCCAGCGCTTTTCCAGCCTTTTTAGAAAGGTAAGTGAAGCCTTCAAGTCGGCTGTGAACCAAGAGGCTGATGATCTTTTCTTTGGGTCCTTGTTTGTTGGAGGGCGGATTGCGATTGTGCTGAGTTTGCTGTTCCAAGTGGTGATCAACTCATCTAGGCCTAAGGAGGTCTCTTCAATGAGTGTGCGTGTTTCGGCGAGGATGTGTTCTCTGTTAAATGGGTGGAATCTTCTGGTAGCTGAGTTAGCAGTCTTGCTTGTAACCATTTTGGGCTTTGGTGACCAGTTGAGGGTAGGCATCTGAAAAGTGATGAGTTTATGATCAGACCATGGGACTGCAGTTACTGATAGCCTGATGTTTTGTGGTTGATCGAGAATTAGCTGCGGGGCGAATATGAGGTCAAGAATGTTGCCTTTCTCGTGAGTAGGTTCCTGCACCAATTGCGTGTATCCAAGGATATCTAGGGCTTCTATGAATGCAGTTGCTTGAGTGTCCTGTAATGATGGTAGGTTGATATCCCCTAAGATCCAATTAGGTTTATTTGGACCCTGGGTGTTGGATGCAGATTTATTATGGTTGCCAGGTCGTCTGGATCTGCTGAAGGTGATCTATAAATCAGGTTTATGGAGCATATGTTGTTGGAGATTGATACAGTTTCTAGGTGGTCGTTACTGTTGGAGTCATCCATTTTAAACTGGAGATCAGATTTGGTGATGATGAGTACTCCTCCACCTCTTTTGTTCTGTCTGTGGCTGGTGAAGGCAACAAAGTTAGATGGGAGTAGCTGGTTGAGGATGGTATTATCTTCCGATGAGAGCCATGTTTCAGTGACCATGATGATATCCAGGTTGTGGGATGTTATTATGTCTGTGATCACTGGCCACTTATTTCGAAGTGAGCGGGCATTTATAAGTGCACACTTCAGGCTACTAGGGTAGAGGTTTTTAGTTTGTCTGGCTTTTGTGTTGTGTTGTAATGGGATGTGTAATAAGAGGTGGTGGTGCGGATGGTTAACCCCGCGTGAATTGTGGTAGGGATCCCCTGTCCATTTTCTCTCACTAGTTGGTACGATAGGGATGTGATTGTGTGACGTAGTGAGGGCTAGTAGTTTGGATGGCCAAAATATGATGAGTAGGTACAGGCTCATTAACGTGATAATAGTGCGTTCCATTCTGACTCTGTGAAGTAAGAGGCTTGTGTCGGGGGAGTAAATCGGAGGGGCTCTTAGAAGGCTGTAGCTGGCTGGATCTTAGCTAGGATATTGTGCAAACAGGCAACCGGCTCTTTGTGTCATACAAAATAACCTGCTGGAACATTCCTTTCTTAGGTATGGGATATGTCAGGGTATATTCCTACATACCTAATGCTTCAAGAGATCTTGGTGAATAACAAAACTTTCCTGGCTAGTCTGTTCTGGTACAGATATCTGTTTTACACTGCTGCAGACATATACTACATGACATCTCGGTGAATAAGGCCTTCCTGGCCAGTCTGATTTGGTGAAGGTATTTGTTTTACACTGTGGAGTGCATGAATTACTTGCGATATTGGCTAACAAATACTTTTCAGGCTAGTCTGATCTAGTACAGATATTTGGCATTACACTGCTTAAACATGTTCAGCTATATGCATGCAATGCTGACTGGAGAGCGACCCTGGGTAAGGGCTATTATTATACACTGTATAAAGTACCTGATCTGATGTTGCCCGGTGGTAGCTGTTATGGCTAGTCACCAGCGCTGAACATGGCTAGTCACCAGCGCTGAACAGTAAACCCGGATATTCAGTGCCGCATCAAATCCAGCCCCGGCATTGAATATCCATGTTCGCTGCATAGGCCGGTCACTAACCAGGCAGCAGCAATATTGAGCCACTACCTGATTAGTGATATATGGCGAAGGTTAGGCCAGGGTTTCCTGCACCTGGTTTTCACCGCATATTGCTAACTGTACAGCTCTATATCGCTGCTGCCCAGTTAGCGATTGTTGTCGCCTCCGCTCTGCCCCAGAATGCCCCCAGCATGCCCCAGTGCTAAACAGTTAACATCGGGGAATATAGAGCTGACAGCCGCAGATATTCACTGGCACTAACTGTGTTGGTGCACTGAATATTCCTTTTAACTGCAATTGAACATGGTTAGCAGCTTTCCTAACCTTATTAATCACTTTGAATATCAGGCCCTCTTTCTTTTCATGCATGCATCCTTATTCTTTCTTAATGTCTCTCACAGTTCAAGATGTTTTCAAGGCCTAATAGATTGTTCAATAGCTTACAAAGTAATACTTCAAGACCTAAAAGGAAAGAATTTCAAACTACAGAAGTGACATTAAAAAAGAACGGATCTTGGATTCTGGTGCTGTTCCATATGATCTCTGGTCATGTTGGCATGCCTACATGTGAAACCCAAAAAGGCACCTATTTTAAACGCATTTTATAAAGGTAACATGTGCTTTGATAAAATAAGCTCCCAGATCCAGCCCCAGTAGTATGCAGATACTGGCATGGACATTTACATCTGCTCCAAAGCTCATTTAAAGTTTGTGTAACCCCCTGCCTATGTGTAGTCCTTACAGCAGTCTTCTATACTGTATGATAGACAGTGGTCACAACACTCCAAGAACAATGTAGTCCTTCAGTCTTAACTCTTGAGAATAAATTAGAGGGTTCTTTGAATGGGACCAATATATATTGGGAGGCCTTAGCACTTAAAACTTTTATTTCATTCTCCATCTCAAAATAATTGAGTCTAGGCCAGAATATGTGTTCTGAATCAAGGTTTTACTTGAAAAACTTTAGGGTTGCTGATAACAATGCAAAAAAATATACAACTGGCATAAACAACAAGAGTAGAAGTATATTACACACAATTAGCTCATTTTTCTTTTGTCAAACATATGTTACTAGCAGATCAATTCTTTCTCCTCTCACACTGCTATATCACAAAAATTCATATCCAATACTCCTTCCCTGGTGCTGACAAGCTTCTATACCTGTGTCCACTATTATTACTTCTGGCAGTTACCCTTTGGAGGAAGCCTTCTCCTCCTTCTGCTGTAATAATCTTTCTCAGTATGCATGAGCTGGTAGCTGTGAAAAGCAGATCCTCAGAACCGCCCTGTGTTCACTCCTGACTCTGGTATCACTGATTACTAATGGACTTCTGTGATTCCTTTCTTTCTTAGAGCTTATGGCTTCTGTAGATGCAAGTCCCCGAAACTGCATTGCAGACGCTCCTGGCTCTGGTGTATCTGGATGCTGAGATGTGTTTCCCAGAATCGCCTCTTTTTCACTCTTGGAGTATTTCTAGACTCCTTCTCCTTGCATAGGCAGAGTTGTTACCCTGATAAGTCAACGGGAGGTGTAAGCTTGAGCCCAAGACACCCTCCGTTTGCTGCTCCTGGGCCCAAGGCCAGCCTAGCCATTAGGTGGACTAAGCATCCACCTAGGACAGCACACTCTAGTGGGTGGCAGCTGGGTGATAGCAGTGGGTCAGGCAGAGCAGCACAACAAGTCTTTGAAGATTGGCATGCTGCCTCATCCTTACCTAAAAGCAGCACAGCACAGCAGCAGGCCTTTGAACACCCACATACTTAAAGCCTGCCATGTCTGTCTCCTCCAGTGTTCACTGTCAGAGGGAGAGAGACTTGCAAGCCTTAAGCATACATGAGTGTTCAAAGGTCTACTGCCATGCTGTGCTGCTTTTAGACATACATAAGTCGGTTCTATAGGTAAAGTGGTTAGCCACATCAGGAGCAGCAGCAATGAAAGGTAGGAAGGGAAATGCTAGAAATCACTGTGGGGGGAAGAAGTGAGAAGAGGAGATGCTGGACACTTTGGGGGGTGGAGGAAGAAAGAAGAGGAAATGCTGGACACCTGCCGAGGGGGAGGGGGAAGAGTAGGGAAAGGGAGATGCTGGACTACATATGGTATGGAGTGGAGTGGGAGCACTTGGCCAGCCTACCAGGACCCCTGTGCCAGCCTACCAGGACCTGTGGCTGCCTCTGGATGGTATGTGGAGCTAGGGAATAGCTCAACACTTACCCCACTGGGGCAGACTCCCTCCTTATGGTACAGTGGCTGACTGCCAAAAACAGAGTTCTGCCTTTGGGAGTGACTTATATAAAAGCTGGATTTTTCCTCTCAGAAGAGTCTCCTCCCAGCCTGATGCAACTGGGCAGAAGGTGAACTCCTCTGTTCTGGGAAGATCATTTCTAGACTATATTATAGTAATTTAGTAGGGACACTGGAGGTCTGTACTGCTCAAAACAATGACATTCAAGCAGGGCCAGCACGACCATTAGGTGACTTAAGCAACCGCCTAGAGCAGCAATGGACCAGGGGCTTGTGAATCTACTGCTGCCAGAATCCAAGAGTTTCTTGTCATTAGCTGCAGAATGTATAATCCCATCTCCTTAGGATGTCAGTGCCTTTACTCCCACTACCAAGGGTTTAAAGTTCCTAAGAAAGACAGACCTCTGTAAGATTTCCAGCTGGCTTCATGTTCTTGTTAACAGATTGATTCAGTCTGGAATTTGTGTTGTATTCCTTTAGTATCATTTTGTTAAAAAAAATTCCATGGAGTCAATGGCCTCTCTGATTTTCAAAGGCATTGCCCAGAACTCACAAAAGCTTCCTATATTTCAGAGAACCCAGCCACCCATTAATGTGTGTCACATTTGGCTAAATGAGGGCCACCACAATGATGCATAGCTGCACTGGGAACCTGTGGAGGGACTCGATGTATGAAAGATGCAAGGCCCGATAGTCAACACTGAACATTAAACATGGATATATTCAATGCCAGGATCATATGTGGCTCCAGCATTAAATATCAGGGGTTGCCGCACAGCCTCAAACCGCAGAAGCTAACAGGGCAGTGCCGATATTGAGCTGCTGCCCGGTTAGCTTCCATGGGTAAAGATAGGCCAACTTTTGCTGTGCCTATCTTTACCTGCGGATCGCTAACCGGGCAGTGGTGCAATAACGCTGCTGCCACTTAGCGGTGGGTGCCAACTCCGCTCTGCCCTGGAATACCCACAATATGCCCCAATACTACACGTGTTAATGCCACTGAATATCCCTCTAAGAGTGGCACTTACACAGTTTACAGGTCTGTAAACCGTGTAAATGCCTTTGAATATCAGGCTTGCACTTTTTTTATGATTTTATTTTTTATTCAATCACAACTTCCAACTTTCAAATATTCTCAAATTGTAGTCCATGCTTTGCTTTTAACATCAATCTATTTATAAACATTATATCACGAACAAGACATTCCCAAATAGATAACCCCCCCCTCCCTTTTAGCTTATTTTTGTCCCCTCCTGTTCCCTTTTTCCTTTTTTCCTCATCCCTTTTTCAACCCTCTCCCCCCTTACCCTCCCATCCCCTATCCCCTTCATCCCATATTCTTCCCCCTCTACAAACCTCTCTTCTACCCTTTCTGCCATTCATTATACCATTTCCATATCTCTCCATATTGTTTGATTCTATGCTGTTTGTATGCTGCTATTTCACACATATACCTCAACCTCTCTACCGTTTCCATTATATCCTGTATGGTTGGCACTCCCTCCTGCCTCCAATGCGCCATAATCTCCTGTCTTGCCGCCCCTATACAATATCCCAAGAACATTTGTAAATTCCTATCCCCCTCCTCTTGCAATTAGTTTAATAGCACCATTGTTGGCTTTAATAATACCTTTACTCTACAGTAGTTATTTCATAAAACCTGTCTTCTAGCTCTCTCCACATTATTTGTACCTTCTGACAGTCCCACAACATATGTTTTAGATCTCCTTTTCTTCCACATTTCCTCTTAACATTCCCCACTAGCTTCTTTATTAATCACTGCCAATTTCAAAGATGCCCAGTACACAGAATACTGAACTTTTAGGCTGTTTTCTAAATATGCAGTGCCTGGTGCTAACCTTCTAGTTCATCTGTATATCTCTTGTCAATGTGTTCTATCCCAATGCCCCTTAAGTGCCTGCTCCCACTTTTGTTGATCTTTGATCACTCCCTTCTCCACTGCCATTAATTCCACATATATCTTTGATATCATTCCTTTCCTAAGGCTCTGTTTCCCCATTAGTTTTTCAAATCCTGTCACTTCCCTTGCTAGATTTCCCCTTATTTCAGTATTCCGGATATAATGTATGAGCTGCATATAAGTGTAGTAGTCTAAGTCAGTCAGCCCATAATCTCCAGGAACAAGCAGGAATGAGTCTTCACATATGGGGTATCGTCAGTACCGACGGAGCCTGTGCGGGAACGCTCCCCAGCGTCCAATCAGAAAGCCTTTGGGAGCATCCCACAGCGCCTGCGTGCTGCCTTCCCACCTTTCCCAACTGTCTCTCCTCAGTTCTTCTTTTTCCGCGGAGCCAGCAGGTCATGTTCCTGTCACCGCAGAAGAATTTCTTTATTTTTCTTTATTTCTTTTGTGTCGCATCTGCCTTCTTCGACGCTCTACCGGTACCACCGGTCTTTCTTTTCTTCTTTTTAAAAAAAAAAAAAAGACTTTTTTTTTTTTCTTCAGGTGCACTTGCATTTTGGGCCTTAGGCCCAAAACATTTTTTCCTTAACATGGAAAAGCCTGCCTCAGGGTTTAAGAAGTGCACAAAATGTGGCGGTACCATTTCCGTCACCGACACCCACGACTGGTGTCTAAAATGTTTAGGTCCTGACCATTCCATCACAGATTGTATGTCCTGTTCTATGATGTCTAAAAGAGGTCGGCAGAACCGAGCTGCCAAGCTCAGTACCCTGTTTCCCTCTGATGCGGCTTCGGTGGGATCGACGTCTTCCAGGGCTTCTTCCTCACATGGATCTCAGGTAACTAAACATAAATCCAGCCGGTCCTCGAAGGGTAGATCTCCTTCTAAGCATCGAGATGCCTCTGGCCTTGCCCTCGAGGATTCTGCACCGGCAAAATTACCCCGGAGGGAGGCTTCGGCCTCTAAAGCATCATCATCGGGGTTCCAGGATGATCTCGATGGCGTGGCCTCGACAGATCACCTGGTGCCATGCTCTGGGGTACCGTTGGCTTCCCCCGGTACCGACTTCCAAGCATTGGCGGCGTCGATGGATCAGAGGATTCTGTCCATGGAACGCAGTCTGGCGGCTTTCCTTGTGGCATCGACGCCCCTGGTACCGCAACAGACTACTTCACCGGTACCGGCTCTAGCACCGCCATCGGTACCGATCCCGGGTCCGGTGGCATCGACATCGGCTTCGGTGTCTGCTATGCCGGTACTCTGTCCTCTGAAGCCCTCTGGTACCGATACCCTGGTACCGGTTATTCCCGATACCGATCCCGGTCAGTACAGGTATCGGGCTTTACAAGAGCATCCGGACAGACGATACTTCGATTCCTCTGAAGACTCTGAGGATTCTGAAGAGTCTGTCGATGCAGTGATGCTTCTTCCACAAGAGGAGTCCTCTCCTAAACGAAGGATGTCTCCTCCAGAGGACTTGTCTTTTCAAGACTTCATCAGGGAGGTGGCTCGTGGCCTATCCATCACGGTGGCCCCTGAGACAGAACCCAGAGCCAAGGAGTTAGATATTTTACAATATCCTAAAACTCCTAAGGAGGCAGCTACCTTGCCTGTTCATGAGATTTTGTATGATCTCATGTTGAGGATGTGGGAAGCACCTCTTACCACCTCTCCTCATTCTCGCAGGTTAGATACCATCTATCGTGTCCCTCCTTGTCATGGTTTCCATAAAACTCAGCTTCCTCACCACTCTATTGTGGTTGAGTCTGCTATGAGAAAGATTAGAAGTGCCAAAAGACATGCCTCTAATCCTCCAGGACGTGAATGTAGAACCCTGGATGCTTTTGGACGTAGAGTCTTCCAAGCTTCCATGCTTGCTGCGAGAATTAATTCCTATAGTCTTTACATGGGAATGTTCCTAAAAGAAGTCACTGGTCATTTGCAGACTTTAAGTCCTTTCATTTCTGAAGATAAAAGACAGGACTTTCTCACTTGGTTCAAACATGCCCAAGATATCTCCAAATTCTCCAACCGTGCAGCTTTCGACTCCTTTGAATGTGTAAGCAGAGCCTCAGCTATTGCCATAGGTGCATGTAGAATTGCTTGACTTCAAGCATCTGATTTGGAGATCTGGGTACAAGATGAATTGGGAAATATCCCTTGTACAGGTGAAAACCTGTTTGGTAAAGATTGGCAAGCAAAGGCCAATCAGATGAATGCTGAAAATTCTGCCTTGGATAGACTATCCAAGTCTACAGCTGCTCCTGTTAAGAAAAGGTTGTTCAAGAAAGCACCTTTTTCTAAAAAGGGAAGATTTTATCCTGCTTATGGTCAGCGGGCATCTTCTGCAGCTCAGTTCCCTACCAAACGTCAGCAATCATCCAAACAGAACAAAGCAAAGGCTGCTAGGCCTCCTCTAGCCCAGCAACCTCAGCCCCCTCAGGGCCTTTGACTTTCCGCTAGAGAACTTAGCCTTCCTGGCTCTGGAAGGACCAGAGCCCTCCACCATTCCAGGAAGGTTATGTCATTTTGCTCCCAGGTGGGGACAAATTACAGCAGAGCATTGGACACTCTCCATCATAAAAGAGGGGTGCAAACTTCATTTTTCAAGCTTGCCCCCTCACACAAGAGTGCACCAGTTCAATTCTCCAACCTCCCTCCTCAACCTGTTGGGGCAGGAGATTGCCACCCTTCTCACCCAGGAGGCAATAGAGGAAGTGCCTCTTCAACAACAGGGCACAGGTTTCTACTCCCCCTATTTTCTTATTCCAAAGAAAACAGGGGGCTACAGACCCATGTTAGATCTCAGAGAATTGAACAGATTCCTAGTCAAGGAAAAATTCAAAATGATTTCTCTGGGAACTCTGCTGCCATACTTTCAGAGTCAGGATTGGCTTTGTTCTCTAGATCTCAAGGATGCATACACCCATGTTCTCATCCATCCAACTCACAGAAGGTTCCTTCGGTTCCTTTTTCAAGAGAAGCACTATCAATACAGAGTGCTCCCTTTTGGTCTGGCCTCTGCACCAAGGGTGTTCACAAAATGCATGGCAGTGGTAGCTGCATTTCTGCGCACGCTGGGAATATTTGTATTCCCTTATTTGGACAACTGGCTCATTCGAGCTCCCACTCAGTCAGAGGCCAAGAGCTCTCTAGCCTGCACAATGCGTATTCTTCAGTATTTAGGGCTGATAATAAACATCCCAAAATCCAATTTAACCCCTACTCAGTCCCTGGAGTTTATAGGGGCGTTGCTGGATACCACAAGGGCAAGGGCCTATCTCCCCCAGGCCCGTTGCCTTCGCTTGGTGCAGTTAGCTTCTCAAGCAGAGTTGAAGCCCCACTTAACTGCTCGAGAGATGTTACAGTTACTAGGCCACATGGCATCCACCGTGCATGTGGTACCATATGCTCGCCTTCAAATGAGAGCAGCTCAGTGGACTTTATCCACCCAATGGACCCAGGCATTAGACTGCCTGTCAGACAAAATAGCAAACACAAGTCGCCTCATTTTGTCTTTCCAGTGGTGGAAGTCCCCTCAAACCCTGTTACTGGGGTCCCCCTTTCAGCAGTCTCTACCCCAAGCAACTCTCACAACAGATGCTTCTCCAATGGGGTGGGGAGCTCATCTGCAAGACCTCTCCACCCAGGGCATCTGGTCCCCACAGGAGAGTTGTCTACATATCAATCTCTTGGAACTCAATTTTCCTTGCTCTGCGGGTGTTCCACACCCTGCTCAGCTACAAGACAGTCCTTATCCACACAGACAATCAGGTAGCCATGTTCTATGTGAACAAGCAGAGCGGAACTGGCTCACTGTCGCTTTGCAACGAAGCTTTGCGACTGTGGGCCCTCGCCAGAGAGCATCAGATTCATCTTCTGACAGTTTATCTTCCAGGCGTTCAAAACTCTTGGGCAGACAGGCTCAGTCGAGTTCTGCTTCCACACGAGTGGTCCCTACATGTGGACCAGGTGGCCAGGATTTTTCAGATTTGGGGAACCCCGGACATAGACCTCTTTGCAAGTCCATGGAATGCCATACTTCCCCAGTTCTGTTCCAGAACTCTGGCTCAGGGAGCTCAGGCAAGGGATGCTTTCCTCCTTCACTGGGGTCAAGACTTCCTGTATGCCTTTCCACCCATTCCCCTAATTCCCAAAACCCTGTTCAAGCTTCAGAGAGAGAGGTCACATGATTCTCATAGCTCCACATTGGCCACGGCAAGTGTGGTACCCTCTGCTTCTACATCTCTCTCAAGCTTCCTCCCTGGAGTTAGGGTCTGCTTCAGATCTCCTATCTAAAGAGGACGGAAAGTTATGGCATCCCAATCCCCAGTCTCTGCATCTCAGGGCTTGGTTGCTGAAGGCCTAAATCTCCAAGATCTTCATCTTTCTCAACAGGTGAAAGATGTTCTTTATGCTTCCATAAAACCTTCCACTAGACGTTCTTATGCTTTCAAGTGGAAGAGGTTTACCATCTGGTGCTCTGAGAAGGGTCTTAACCCCCTTGCCATACCTCTGGAATCTTTGCTGGAGTATCTCCTCCATCTGTCTAATGGAGGCCTTAAGACAAATTCAGTAAGGGTCCATTTGAGTGCTATTGCAGCTTCCCTTAAGCCTCTAAATGAACAACTTATTTCCTCTCATCCTCTTGTAGCAAGGTTCATGAGAGGCCTCCTTTCAACAAAGCCTCCCATTAGACCACCTCCGGTGGCATGGGAATTGAACCTGGTTCTTGGTCAGCTTATGAAGCCGCCTTTTGAACCTTTGGCTACCACCTCCTTGAAATACCTTTCTTGGAAAGTTATCTTTCTCATTGCAATCACATCAGCACGTCGTATTAGTGAATTGCAAGCACTTGTAGCTAATCCACCTTATACAAGGTTCCATCATGACAAGGAAGTCCTTAGGACTCATCCACACTTTATGCCTAAGGTGGTCTCGCCTTTTCACCTCAACCAGGAGGTCTACCTACCTGTCTTTTTTCCAGGACCTCATGCATCAAGTGCAGAGAGGAATCTTCATACCCTGGACTGTAAAAGAGCTCTGGCTTTTTACTTAGAGGACACAGCAACATAAAAAGTCCTCTCAGCTCTTTGTTGCCTTTGATCCTTCTCATTTGGGACTACCAGTCTCCAAGAGAACACTATCTAACTGGATTGCCCAGTGTATTTCTTTCGCCTATCAGAGTAAGAACCTTTCTCTGGAGGGCCATGTCACAGCTCACAATGTGAGAGCCATGGCAGCCTCAATGGCTCATCTGAACTCTGTGTCTATTGACGACATCTGTCGAGCAGCCACTTGGGCCTCGGTTCATACCTTCACAGTCAATTACTGCTTGGACAAGGACTCCCGCCGGGATGCCTTGTTTGGTCAGGCTGTTCTCAAACACCTGTTCCATACTTAATCAACTCCTACCCACCATCCCTGATGGGATGCCAGAGATCCATGGGGGAAGTGGAGCCCTGTCCCAGGGACACACAACTTCTGGGGTCTCTCCCTGGCATCTAAAGCTAGGGAGTCCCCATATGTGAAGACTCATTCCTGCTTGTTCCTGGAGATAGCACAGTTACTTACTTGTAACAGGTGATCTCTGGGAACAGTAGGAATAATTCTTCACAGCCCACCCATCTTCCCTAGGAGTTGCATCTCTCTATCTATCTTTCCTTTCTCTCTCTCTCTCTCTCTCTTTGTCTCAGCTTTAAAACTCAACTGAGGAGAGACAGTTGGGAAAGGTGGGAAGGCAGCATGCAGGCGCTGTGGGATGCTCCCAAAGGCTTTCTGATTGGACGCTGGGGAGCGTTCCCGCGCAGGCTCCGTCGGTACCGACGATACCCCATATGTGAAGACTTATTCCTGCTGTTCCCAGAGATCACCTGTTACAGGTAAGTAACTGTGCTTTCTTTCTGAAGGCCTCCTAACTCCTGTATCTCCCCTTTCCTATTAGCTATATTTGCACCAACCTCATTATACCTTTGCGTCCCCATTCCTTGTATCTCCCCTCGTCCAATCCGGGCTGAAAATCACCCATCCCCCTTATAAAAGTTTCTGATGATTGTTTTTTCCCAGCCATAAGTTTCGATTTAACCCTCAGCCAGATGCTCTTTGTGAGTGTTCTAAATGGATTCCCTTCCTTATCCTCTTCCTTTCCAGCCTGGGGGCCCCATACCCATGCTTCCAAGCTATGTCCCTTATGACCTTCCTATTCCATTTGTGCCCAAGTGGGTGTTTCTCCCTCACCCTTCCATATGTGCAGAGCCCTAAGTTGTGCTGCCCTATAATATCTTTCCACCCAGGGCACTCCCATACCTCCATCCTCCCTTCTGAGGAACATTGTATAGTGATTCACTCGCAGCGCTTTCCACACCCATATGAAATCCATTTTCATATTTTGAATTTGCTTCAAATATGCTCAAGGGACCATACATGGGAGCGAGCTAAACAGAAACAACATTCTTGGGAGAATATTCGTTTTTATGACTGCTATTCTCCCTAGCCAAGAGAGGCACAACCCCTTCCATTTCTGTGAATCCTTTTTCATATCCCTTAACAAGGGGGCATAATTCCAATCCCTTAAATGTTGAATATTACTTCCCCTTGGTATCCCCAGGTATCTGTATGTTTTTGTAACCCTTTTGAACGTAAATCCCTCTTGTAAACGTTTTGTTAACTCTTCCGAGAGATTAAAACCTAAAATCTCTGTTTTACCAAATTTATTTTATATCCTGCCACTGCACTATATTGCTTAATTTCATCCATAAGAATCGGTAGCATAGTGAGAGGTTCACTCACTGTGAAGATAACATCATCTGCGAAAAGCGCTATTTTAGATTCCCATGGTCCCACTTGTATTCCTTTAATAGCTCCTTGCTGCCTTACCCGTTCTGCCAAAGGCTCGATCACCAAAGCATATAACAATGGTGATAATGGGCACCCTTGCCTTGTACCCCTTTCTAACTTAAATGATGTAGAATAGCTGCCATTAACCCTTATACGTGCGGTGGGTTCAGCATATAATGCCTTTATCCAATTTATAAAATTATTCCCCAGTCCCATCTTTTCCAAAACTTGCATCATAAAGGGCCATTTGACCCTGTCAAACGCTTTCTTGGCGTCCAGTGATAAACACTGATTTTTGTCCTTTCCTTTGCACTTCCCATGTTAGATTGCATATGTTCCTAATGTTATCTCCCCTGTGTCTTCCCACTACAAAACCTGTTTGATCTTTTTGTACTAACCTTTGCATTACCTTCTGTAGCCTATTTGCCAAAATATTTGCCAACACTTTGCATCTACGTTTAAGAGTGAGATTGGTTTATAAGAACCACAAACCATAGGGTCCTTCCCCCGTTTTGGTAGTACAATTGCTTTAATTCTATTTGCCAGAATGTGCCCTGCCTTGTTGCCCCCCCTCGAACGTGGTCTGTTTAAGTAAGTTTAACTCATGTGCTATTTTGCTTGCCCGCAACTGTTCTAGCTGCCCTCTCAGGTGCTGCAACTCTCTCAAAACTTCTGGGTTCCACCATCTAGCTTCCTTATTTTCTCTAAGATTTGCCTCCCTGTCTCCCCTTTCCCCCTGTTAACTTTTACAGCCTCCCTTATCATATGCCCTCTTACTACTGTCTTCAGCCCATCCCATACTACCCCAAGGGCCACTTCTCCATTTCGACTGCTGCAAACATTCCTGGATCGCTTTAGTTATATTTTCCACTATGTTCTGCTTCTCTAGAATTGCCTCATTAAGTCTCCAAAATTTTATTCCTGTGTATATATCCTAGATTAAATGTTACACTAACTGGGGCATGATCCGTCCATACCGTCCTACAGAAGCTCTCCAGATCAACCAACAGTAAGGATTTAAGGGTTTGTTTTATTATATTAAGTTGTTAGCTCTCTGACTGGGAACTCTTAAAAGGGTTTTTTTGTACATTTTTAAAGCAAGGTTACTTTTTTTGGTGCTTTAGTGGGACTTTCCTTGAGCATAGTAGGTGGTTGAACTCCAGTAACCTCCTCAGCTTTGGGAACTGCTAACACCTAATCAGGAATTAGTGGGCCTGATTTCCTGAGAGCAGCTGAGGGCCTGCATAAGAGGCTCCAGTGCCCTGCCCTGTTCAAAATTTCCTACAGAAGCTCTCCAGATCAACCAACAGTAAGGATTTAAGGGTTTGGTTTATTATATTAAGTTGTTAGCTCTCTGACTGGGAGCTCTTAAAAGGGTTTTTTGTACATTTTTAAAGCAAGGTTACTTTTTTTGGTGCTTTAGTGCAGGGGTCTCAAACTCAAATTGCTTTGAGGGCCAAATGAGGACGTGTAAAGTAACCCGCGGGCCGCATAAGATGCGGGGCCTCATTTGCATAATGTTACCATACAAAGCACAGACGTAAATGATGCACATTTCCCAGAGCTGACATATTCCAGTTAATAAATTCAAAATAGATATTTTTCTACCTTTTGTGCATTTTTTTCAGTTGCAATTGTTCCAGCCACTTTCTTCTGGTTTCTTCGAGTCTTCTTCTAACTCTCCATCGTCTGCTGTCCATTTGTCCTTTCTTCTCTCTTCTAGTTTTTTTTTCCATTCTCTCTCTACATCTGCTTTAACATACTAATCTTTCTCCTTTTGCTCCTTCCTCATTCCTATTTCATCCACTCAAATTTTACCCCTCCATCCTCAATCACCACTTACTCTCCCAATACCCGGCCAATTTTAGATTTTTCTTCCCTCCCACACAAAATATTTTTCCCCTCTCCATTTCACTCTCCCAGCCCCATCCCATTCTAATCCTCCCCCAACATCAGCTCCCTTCTAGTTCCAGCCCCACCCAGCGTCCGCTCCCTTCTAGTCCCCGTATCAGCCCATTTCCAGTTCTATCCTAGCCCCACCATCAGCCCATTTCCTGTCCTAGCTCCCCCCCACTAACCCCTTTTCCAGTCCTAGCAACCCCCCCAGTCCATTACCATTTCTAGCCCCCCCATAGCCCATTACCAGTCCTAAGCCCCCCAACAGTCTACTTCCAGTCCTAACCCTCCCATCACCCCATTTTCATTCTTAGCCCCCCATAGCCCATTACCAGTCCTAACCCCCCCCCCCCCCGCTGCCATTAGCCCACTTCCATTCCTAACCCCCCATTACCCCATTTCAGTCTTAGCCCCTCCATAGCTCATTACCAGTCCTAACCCCTCCCATCAGCCCACCTCCAGTCCTTCCTAACCCCCATCAGCCCATTTCCAGTCCTAACCCCCCCCCCCCCATCAGCCCAAGTAAATAAAATAAAATTTAAAAACCCTGGCTTCTGCTGCTGCCCGCTGCCACTGTGGCAGCGGCAGAATCAACTGTCAATTTAAAAAAAAAATGGCTTCTGCTACTGCTGCAGCCGTGGCAGCAGCAGAATCAGCTGTCCCGCGGCCCCTTCCCCTCTGTCCGGAAGAGCCCTGAGTCTGCTCCATCAGCGGCGGGCTTTTCAAGCCGCGAAGAGAGTATTTTCCTCTCGCGCGGCTTAGGCCTATTCACTTTTCAAGCCGCGCGAGAGGGAAATACTCTCTTCGCTGATGGAGCAGACTCAGGGCTCTTCCGGACAGAGGGGAAGGGGCCGCGGGACAGCTGATTCTGCTGCTGCCACGGCTGCAGCAGCAGCAGAAGTCAGTTTTGTTTTGTTTTTTAAATTGACAGTTGATTCTGCCGCTGCCACGGCGGCAGCAGCAAAAGCCAGGGTTTTGTTTTTTTTGTTTCCCTCCGTCGCGGGCCGCACAAAGCTCTCTCACAGGCCGCATGCGGCCTGCGGGTCGTGTGTTTGAGACCCTGGCTTTAGTGGGGCTTTCCTTGAGCACAGTAGGTTGTTGAACTTCAGTAACCTCCTCAGCTTTGGGAACTGCTAACACCTAATCAGGAGTTAGTGGGCCTGATTTCCTGAGAGCAGCTGAGGGCCTGCATAAAAGGCTCCAGTGCCCTGCCCTGTTCAGGCTTTCCTACAGAAGCTCTCCAGATCAACCAACAGTAAGGATTTAAGGGTTTGTTTTATTATATTAAGTTGTTAGCTCTCTGACTGGGAGCTCTTAAAAGGGTTTTTTGTAAATTTTTAAAGCAAGGTTACTTTTTTTGGTGCTTTAGTGGGACTTTCCTTGAGCACAGTAGGTGGTTGAACTCCAGTAACCTCCTCAGCTTTGGGAACTGCTAACACCTAATTGATTTCTTTGACTGGGTGACCAGGGAGTTGGAACGAGGGTGAGCCCTAGATGTGGTGTATTTAGATTTCAGTAAAGCCTTTGACACTGTTCCTCACAGGTGACTTATAAACAAACTGAGCACCCTAGGGATGGACCCTAAAGTTACTGCTTGGGTTAGAAATTGGTTGGGTGGGAGGCGACAAAGAGTACAAGTAAATGGAGCTCACTCTGAGGAGAAGGATGTTATCAGTGGTGTGCCCCAGGGATCTGTCCTTGGTCCAATTCTTTTTAACATCTTTGTTAGTGATATAGCGGAAGGGCTTTCAGGTAAGGTTTGCCTCTTTGCGGATGATACCAAAATCTGCAACAGAGTAGACACCCAGGAAGGTGTAGATAACATGAGGAGGGATCTAGCTAAGCTTGAAGAATGGTCTAGAATTTGGCAGCTGGGATTTAATGTTAAAAAATGTAAGGTCATGCATTTGGGCTGCAGCAATCCAAGGGAGCAATATAGTATAGGGGGTGAAGTACTTTTATCCACTAAAGAAGAGCGGGACCTAGGCGTGGTTGTGTCTGATGGTCTTAAAGTAGCTAAACAGGTAGAAAAGGCGACTGCAAAAGCTAGAAGGATGCTTGGGTGCGTACGGAGAGGAATGGCTAGCAGAAAAAGGATCTGATAATGCCTCTGTATAAGTCTTTGGTGCGACCTCATTTGGAGTATAGTGTGCAATTCTGGAGACCGCACCTTCAAAAGTATGTGAACAGGATGGAGTCGATGCAGAGGGTGGCTACTAAAATGATTAGTGGTCTTCATTATAAAGCATATGAGGACAGACTGAAGGATCTTTATATGTACACCTTAGAGGAAAGGCGGGATAGAGGTGATATGATTGAGATGTTTAAATACCTCCATGGCATAAATGTTCAGGGAGAGAGCCTCTTTCAATTGAAAGCAAGTTCTGCTACGAGGGGACATGGGATGAGGGTGAAGGGAGATAGATTCAGGAGTGATATGCGGAAATATTTCTTTACGGAAAGAGTAGTGGATCCGTGGAATAGTCTCCCAGTGGAGGTGGTAGAGATGAGGACAGTAACTGAATTCAAAAAAAGCATGGGACAAACACAGAGGATCTCTAAAGGCAAAAAGGGGATTGTTGTAGTTGTTATGGAAGGACAGACTAGATAGGCCATGTGGTCTTTTTCTGTCATCATGTTTCTATGTTTCTATATTATAGGGCCCTGATCAACTTCTGCAACTTTAGTCATCCACTCCCCCCAACCCAGATCATGTCAATTCTACTGTAGGTGTCATGGGGGGTTGAATAAAAAGTGTATTTCTCCAGGACCAAGCAGGAAGTCAGTCCTCACTTATGGGTGATGTCGGCGCCGACGGAGCCCTCGCGGAGCAATTTTCCCCAGCTTTCAAAGAAAGCCTTTGGGAATTGCAGCGCGCATGCGCGGTCCCCTTCCCGCCCAAGGGTGCCATCTTAGCCAGTCTTCTTTTTTCCGCGGAGCCCTACAGACGTACCCGTCGTGTCCCCGCGAAAAAGTTGATTTTCTTTAGAATTACTCTGTTTTTTCATTCGGTTCGACGCCAGTCTTTTTCCCGCCGGACTCGCGACGCCGGTCACGAGTCCTCTTCTTATTTTTCGGTTTTTCTGACTTAGTCAGTTTTCGTTTCGGTTTTTCCCTGGCAGCCCGGTCCTTTGACCTCGCCGGGGCCCTTTTTCCCCCGATGGCTGCCAGTGGTTTCAAGCGGTGTGGTCAGTGTGACCGAAATATGTCACTAACTGACACACACGACAATTGCCTCCGCTGCCTGGGCCCGGATCATGAAGAAATGATCTGTGGGCCTTGTGGCAAACTATCCTCCAAAGCGTTGAGAAGTCGGTGGCATCAGCGGGATAGAATCTTCGCTGACCCCAGCCGTACCCGGACCTCGTCGGAGGCCTCCGCGTCCAGGGGTTCCAGCTCGGACCGTCGCCGGAGTTCCTCCGACAGGGGTTCCCCCTCCGGGGACCATCGACGGAAGGTGAAACCCGCGAGGGCGGCGTCGGTGGACGCTCCTGGCTCCGCGAGGGCCAGGTCGCATAGCCCCGATAGCCGCCCCGGGTCCTTGGAGAAGGAGCACCTCACGAAGCGACCTCGCCTGGAGTCGGAGCTGCCTGCTCGGGTAAGTCCTGTGGTCCTTCTGGACTCGCCTCCGCGACAGCCGACGTCGGGCCCGACACCGTCGGGGCCCGAGTCGGGGGCTGCTGGGTCACCTGAGCTCGGACTCAGGTTGACGGCCTTGGAGAGCAGACTGTCTGCCTTCATGGACCAGCAGCGGGCACTGCTCGCTGGCTTCGCTGGCGCCGCTGCCCCGACCGCCGGGACGTCGACGTCGAAGTCGACCCCGGAGACCGAGCCGATCCTCGAGTCGATGCGAACTCGAGTCGATCCTCGGTCGAGGTCGCCCTCGGCCTCCCGTTCGGGACCGAGGTCACCGACGCCGACTCCCTCGGCGTCGGGGCGGCAGGCGCCGCGCCCTGCCCGGGCCGACCCCACCGAGTCCTCGTCGGAGTCGGTCTGGGAGTCTGAAGAGGAAGAGTCGCCTGATTCTTTTCGGACTCGGTGTGTCCCCTCGGACTCACCTGAGTCCGAACCTCGGAAGCAGTCCCCCCCGGAGGATGCCCGGTTCTCGGACTTCGTCAGGGATATGGCCAAGGCTTTGGCCTTCCCTGGTGATCCCGAGGAGGAGCCTCGAGCCGAAGAGCTCGACGCCCTCCAGTATGACTCTCCCACCAGGGAACACTTTACTGTACCGGTTCCTCCCATGCTGGAACGACTACTCTTCCGCATGTGGGAGAGTCCGGCCACCTCGCCGGTCCTGAGCAAGCGGGTCGATTCTATCTATCGAGTCCGCAAGAGCCCTGGCTTCCAGAAAGCACAGCTACCACACCATTCCATGATAGTGGAATCGGCCATGCATCGTCTTAAGAGCCAGAAGATGCACTCCTCGGTGCCTCCTGGCAGGGAGGCCCGTAACCTGGATGGCCTTGGTAAGAAGTGTTTCCAGGGCTCTATGCTCGCCTGTCGTGTCCAGACCTACCAGCTATACATGGGCATGTATCTCCGAGACCTGGCTAAAGAGCTAGCCGGCTTCTCCGCTGGTTTGTCCGAGGAACCCTTGCGGAGGTTCCTGGCCTTGTCCACTGGCATTCGGGAATGCTCAAAATTCATGTCCCGAGCAGCCTATGATGGCTTTGAAGCATCGGCTCGAGTGGCCGCAGCCGGCATCGGTGCCCGCCGACAGGCTTGGCTTCAGTCATCTGACCTTGAGCCCTGGGTGCAGGACAAGTTGGTCGATGTCCCTTGCCGAGGCGAAAACCTCTTTGGCAAGCCCATGGCTGATAAGGCTGCACAAATTGAGACAGAGACTCTCACCAGGACTAGGCTTTCTAGGAAGACCTCCGCCCCTTCCCAGAAAAAGAAGGGCTCGGGAAAGAAGTCCTTTTACCCGAGGAAGGCGACTGCCTACAAACAATACCCCCACTATCAGGCCCCTGCAGCTCCCCAACAGGGCCAGCAGGCCAAGGGACGGGGTAACGGGTCCTGTAGGCAGCAAGCCCCCAAGCCTGCACCACCAGCCCCTGCTCCGCAGGGTGGGGGTTTTTGACTCCTTAAGCATAGCCTCTCCCCCCCCGCTGGCTCCTCCCAGCACCGGAGGCCGGCTGGTTCACTTCGCCCACAGGTGGTCCAGCATCACCTCAGATGCCTGGATGCTTCAAGTCGTGCGAGAAGGCTATCTTCTCCACTTCCACCAGGTCCCTCCCTCCTATTTTCCGGGAGAACCTCCACGACCCCCTCTGCACAGGGAATTACTCCTTCAGGAGTTAGCAGGTCTTCTACAGGATCAGGCAGTGGAACCGGTGCCCCACCACCTGAAGGGTCAAGGCTTTTATTCCCGGTATTTTCTAATACCAAAAAGAACAGGAGGCCTCAGACCCATCCTGGACTTGCGCAACCTCAACAAGTTCCTCGTGCGGGAGAAGTTCAAAATGCTTACCCTTGGAATCCTTCTGCCCTACCTCCAGCAGGGAGATTGACTATGCTCCTTGGATCTAAAGGATGCTTACACGCACATCCTCATCCACCCAAGCCACCGCCAATACCTAAGGTTTGTGATGGCAGGAAATCATTACCAGTACAGAGTACTGCCCTTTGGCCTGTCCTCCGCACCGCGAGTCTTCACAAAATGTCTAGCGGTGGTGGTGGCCCATCTCCGGCTTCACGGCCTCTATGTCTTTCCGTACCTCGACGACTGGCTCATCAGAGCAGCGTCCGCTCTGGAGGTCACCAACGCCACGCGCCGCACGGTGACTCTTCTGCAGTACTTGGGCTTTGTTATAAACTTCGCAAAGTCCACTTTGCTCCGCTCACAGGATCTCGAGTTCATCGGCGCAAGGCTGCACACTCCTCAGGCACGAGCGTACCTACCGCTCGACAGGGCTCAACGGCTCATGGACCTAGCCGACCGTTTTCGCAGCCAGCCCCTGGTCTCCGCCAGGCGCTTCCTGAGACTACTCGGCCATATGGCTTCCACCGTCCATGTGACCCCCAATGCCCGCCTGAATATGCGGCCTGCTCAATGGTGTCTCCGCCGGCAGTGGCGACAAGCCACAGGCGGCCTAGCAGACCTAGTGCGCGTCTCCGAGCCGCTGATCTTGTCTCTCCGGTGGTGGCTCCAGCGGCCCGAACCTGATATTCGGCATGCCTTTCCAGTCACCTCAGCCGGCCCGGGTGCTGACAACAGATGCATCCCTCCTGGGCTGGGGAGCGCATTGCCAAGGGGCACGTACTCAGGGCCTCTGGACCACGTGGGAGTCTGCTCAGCAGATCAACTTCCTGGAGCGATCCGCCTGGCTCTCAAGGCCTTCTCCCACCTGACTTCTCACCAGTCCGTCCTTGTCCAGACGGACAATCAAGTTGCCATGTTCTACGTGAACAAGCAGGGGGGCACGGGCTCCTTCCTCCTCTGCCGGGAGGCACAGAAGCTCTGCTCTTGGGCCGTCAGTCACGGCGTTCTCCTCAAGGCAGTTTATCTCCCAGGCCAAGAGAATTGCCTGGCGGACAAACTCAGCAGGATCCTCCAGCCGCACGAGTGGCGTCTGGATCCCTTGGTAGTTCAGAAGCTCTTTCTAAAGTGGGGCCTCCCCACGGTGGATCTCTTTGCCAGTCCTCACAACCGGCAACTTCCTCGCTTCTGCTCTCGTCAGCCTCACCCCCTTCGGGTTGCGGCGGACGCTTTTCTACTCTCATGGTCGGGGAGCCTTCTGTACGCTTTCCCTCCCATCCCGCTAGTCTCTCGGACTCTTTTCAAGGTTCTCCGAGACAAAGCCTTCATGATCCTGGTGGCCCCTCGCTGGCCCAGACAGCCGTGGTTTCCGCTCCTGCTGCAATTAGCGGTGGAGGATCCATTCCCTCTGGGGTTACAACCGGATCTCCTCACTCAGGATCAGGGGTCTCTGCTACACCCCAACCTCAGGTCTCTCAACCTAATGGCCTGGCTGCTGAGAGGGTAGTCCTTGCTCCCCTTCTCCTGCCGGCAGAGGTGGAGGAGGTCATCCTAGCTTCGCGACGACCTTCTACCCGCAAATGCTACGCCCTTAAATGGCGTCGTTTTTCCGTTTGGTGTACCCGACAGTCTCAGGATCCCTTCTCCTGCCCGGTGTCGGTGGTCTTGCAGTACTTGCTATACCTCTCTAATCTGGGACTTAAGTCCAACTCCGTCAAAGTTCACCTTAGTGCTCTTTCAGCACATCATGTGCCGGTGGACAGCAGACCTCTCTCCAACGACCCTCTCATAGCGAGGTTTCTCCGAGGTCTCCTTCTCCTTAAACCACCTCTGCGCCCGCCAGCGCCTGACTGGGACCTGAATGTGGTTTTGCAGCGGATCACCTGTCCGCCTTTTGAACCTATGGCTACCTGTTCTCTCCGTTTTCTTTCTTGGAAAACACTGTTCTTGATAGCCCTCACTTCCGCTAGACGCGTAAGTGAATTGCAGGCCCTCGTGTCTGATCCCCCTTACACTCGGTTCTACAAAAATAGGGTAGTCCTACGGACTCACCCTAAATTTCTTCCAAAAGTGGTCTCCCCTTTTCACATCAATCAGGAGGTGGTACTTCCAACCTTCTTTCCCAGACCACACTCCAGCCGAGCTGAAACGGTCCTCCATACCCTGGACTGTAGAAGGGCTTTGAACTTCTACCTTGACCGTACGCGGGAGCACCGTAAAGCTGCTCAGCTTTTTGTGTCTTTTGACCCCAATAAATTGGGGCTCCCGGTCTCCAAGCGTACTCTGTCCATCTGGGTTGCGGACTGTATCTCTTGGGCTTATGGGGCAGCTGGACTCTCCTTGGAAGGTCGAGTCACGGCTCATTGCGTTCGGGCAAAGGCTACGTCAGTGGCTTACCTCCGCTCTGTTCCGCTGGCAGACATCTGCCGGGCCACTACTTGGTCTTCGAGCCAGACTTTTGCGGTCCATTACTGTCTCGAGAGGGAGTCCCGCAGGGACAGTGCTTTCGGACAGGCAGTCCTCCGTAATCTCTTCGAGGTCTGAGCAACTCCTACCCTCCATCCCGGATGTGGGCTACCGGTGGGTAATAATTCAGCGAAGATTCTTTCCTTCTGTGCTGCTGAGCTAGAGGGAGCTCATTTTTGTGCTTAGGGTCTCCGGTAGCCTTGAGCTTGGGAGTCCCATAAGTGAGGACTGACTTCCTGCTTGGTCCTGGAGAAAGCGTAGTTACTCACCTGTAACAGGTGTTCTCCAGGAGCAGCAGGAATCAGTCCTCACAACCCTCCCTCCTCCCCGTGGAGTTGCAATCATCTGCTTTAGTTTTTTTGCAAATTTTTATGCTGTCTTTTTTAGCTATGTCATCTGACTGGCTAAGATGGCACCCTTGGGCGGGAAGGGGACCGCGCTTGCGCGCTGCAATTCCCAAAGGCTTTCTTTGAAAGCTGGGGAAAATTGCTCCGCGAGGGCTCCGTCGGCGCCGACGTCACCCATAAGTGAGGACTGATTCCTGCTGCTCCTGGAGAACACCTGTTACAGGTGAGTAACTACGCTTTTTGCTCCCCCAGATGCTTACACCGCCAAACATCCGTGAGACCCAGTCTCGCCTTCAATTTCAACAATCCTGCCCTATCTATTTGTTTCCCCATCCTACTATCTCCACTGTTATCCAATTGTGGGTTCACTGTCAAATTGAAATCTCCTCCCAGAATAATTGGTGTATCCCCCAGTGCCTCCAGTTCCCCCACCGTTCGTCATAGGACTCCTTTTGCTTTTCATTAGGCCCGTATAAACTCAGGACCCAAACCTCCTCCTTTGCCAGTTTAATCTTTACTCCTACACATCTCTCCCCTTTATCCCGATATTCACCTATCACTCTATTCTGCATATTTGCACTTACCATTATCCCCACCCCTCCTTTCCTAAACTCAGCTCTACGTCCTGCCAATATAAACTTTGGGTATCTTTTTGATTGCAACATTCGCTCCTGTCCCACTTTCAAATGGGTCCCTTGAATGCATATAAAATCAGCTCTTAGTCTACTCCCCTCTCTAATAAACTTCTTTTACTCCATGTTCTCAGGCCCTTCACATTTATTGTGTTTTATTTATTTTATTTGTACATTTTTCTATACCGCCTCTTCCAGAGATCAGAGGCAGTTTACATATAACCGAACAATAATAATAAAGAACGTTATTATTATTATTTTACAAAGAACAGTTTAGGTTGTTTAACTAAAGGCAATATATAATGAAACAGGTGGCAAAAATGTGCCAATATAATAACAGCAAGTGACATTAAACTATTATCAAAAAACTATTTACATGTGTGTGGCATTGAGATACCTGAGGAGTGTGACGTATTATAGGCTATTGGTATTTTAACTTGCAGCGCAAACTATTTACATGGGTATAGTATTGAATATCCATAAGGAGTGAGGTAGAGAATAATAACTGATTTAATAGAAGAGGTGTGAGTTTATCCTATGTCTAGGTAGGATCAGGATAAGGTTGCTGGCTCGTACTACTTTGAAGAATCGGAACCTCGTCGGACTGCAGACTGTAGAAATGCTGGATAAAAAAGAATGTTTTCAGTTATTTTCTAAATGATTGAAGGTCCTTCTTCTCTTTTAACTTAATTGTCAGCTTATGTTCCCTCATCTGCTGTTCCCTCTCCCCCCCACCCCCTGCCCCTGTTGAACCCTTATTTGTTCCGCCTCTTCCCTCTTAATCCTCCCTCCCTCCCATTGTGCCCCCCCCCCTCTGTTTCCCTACCCCCTGAGGTCACCTTTAGAGAGTAATGCCCATCTATCTGGAGTCCCCCGTCCATTCCCCCTCAACCTCCCTACTGTGTTCCCTAACCTACCCCAACTACCCCTCTACCCCCTCTCTCCTCTCCTAATTTGCTTTATTCTTGCTTTCCCATTTATTTACTTTACATGCTCACATTCTTAAGACATCTCTAGCCTTTTAATTAACATCATCATATATTCTTTGTTTGCTAATTATATATCCTGATTCTCTAACTCATAAACTTCAAAAACAAGTGAATCATTGAACCATACAACCTGACATCCATTGTATAACTTTTACTAAATTATTGTCCTCTTTGTGAGTGGTACTTCCCTGTCCACTTAATGTCCATCACCCGAAGAGGAATTACCAGCAGAAAGGAAGAGGTAATAATGCCACTGTATAAGTCACTGGTGAGGCCTCACTTGGAATACTGTGTTCAGTTTTGGAGACCATATCTTGCAAAGAATGTAAAAAGACTGGAAACTATTCAGAGGAAGGCGACCAAAATGATTTGGAGCCTGCGTCAGAAGCCTTATGAGAAGAGACTTGAAGGCCTAAATATGTACACTCTGGAGGAGAGGAGGGATTAGGGGAGATATGATTTAGACCTTTAAATACTTAAAGAGAAATAATGAACAAACAAACCTCTTCCAAAGACGGGGAAGCTGTAAAACTAGAGGGCATAACATGAAGCTGCAAGGGGATAAATTGAAAGGCAATGTCAGGAAATACTTTTTCACTGAAAGGGTGGTGGATGCTTGGAATGCCCTCCCGATGGAAGTGGTGGAGGCAAATACAGTGACAGAATTCAAAATGGCATGGGACATAGACAGTGGATCCCTTTACAGCAAGAGGATAAATCAAAATAAACTTAACTATCTAATTTCTCAACAAACAGGGGTGTCCTACACAGAGTGGTAGATTCACCAAAGACATGGGGAGGGATGGCCTGCACAGAGCGGCAGGTGCACCTACTCTTGCCATCTTACTGGGCAGACTAGATGGACCATACTGGTCTATCTCCAGGAACAAGCAGGAATGAGTCCACATATGGGTACGTCGGTACCGACGGAGCCTGCGTGGGAACGCTCCCCAGCGTCCAATCAGAAAGCTTTTGGGAGCACCCCTCAGCGCCTGCGTGCTGTCTTCCCGCCTTTCCAACTGTCTCTCCTCAGTTTTCGTTTTTCCGCAGAGCCGACAGGACATCCTCCTGTCACCGCAGAAAATTTTTTCTTTAATTCTTGTTTTCTTGTGGTTGCGACTGTTTTCCCGCCTCCACCGGTACCGCCGGTGGGTTTTTTTCTTTTCTTTTCAAAAACTCAGGGAGAGTTTTCCCTCAGTTTCTGTCTTAATCTTTGGGGCCTGTAAGGCCTCTCCATCATGGAGCCTTCTTCTCCTAAGAAGTGCCTTAACTGTGGAAATACAGTTTTCTTTTTAGACTCCAATAACTGGTGTCTAACCTGTTTCGGTCCTGACCCTTTTCCTCTGGAGCCATTAGGCTACAATTTTATGAGAAGAGATTTTCCATTTCGAGTTTCCCTCGATACCGCGTTCCCTTCCAGTGTCAGGGCACCGACCATTTCTTCTCTACAGGATCAGGTAACCCATAAACAGTCTGTTAAGACTAGCCAATCCTTGAGTGGTAGGTCTCATGTCAAACATGATGATGGCTCCGGCCTTGCCCTCAAGACCCTATTGGCTTCAAAACCCCGGCGGGAGTCTTCGGTCTCCAAAGCGTTTGAGGGGTTTCAGGTTATTCCTGGGGCTCACCCCTCACAGAACATACCTGAGCCATGCTCGGTGGTGGCATCCGCGTCGAGCAGTACCGATACCCCGGCATCGGCACTGGTGTTGAGTGATCCACTCTTCACCAGGGATTGTCATCTGGCGTTCTCGGTACCTTCGGGACCGATCGATACGTCCCAGATTGACTTTCCAGTATCGGCAGCATTGCCGATACGACCACCGACGCTGGTACCCTCCAGACATGCATCGATGGACTCGCTTCCTTCGATGCCGAGTCTGGAATCAATATCTAGTCTGGAAGACTGGGTACCGATGCGTCTTGGAACCGACGCTTACCGATTCCGGATGCGCGGTGTCGAGGATACTCACCAAGGGTTTTTGGTTGCCTCGGTACCGCTAGAGCAGCCTCCGATGACTGCTTCGATGTCGGTATCGCCTCCGATTCCGGCACAGCTACCGGTATCGGTACCGATGCCGGTTCCTGCAGTAACATCGGGACCAACTACTCCCTTTTCACCAGGCTTGCTCCTTTCTATGCCTAGTTTGGAGTCGATACCTGGCATGAACGATGCAGTACTGACTGTCTCAAGTCATAACCGCCAGTACCAGTATCCATCCATTAGGGCTCCTTTTCTGCACCGGACCAATACATCCTCCGGTGCCCAGGCTAGTTCTTCAGCTTTAGCCTGTCCAGGGATGGTTCCCATTGGAGATCCTTCTTTTCAGAAATTTCTCCTTGACATGGCTACATTCCTTGCTATTCCTGGCTATGATCCTACACAAGGCTCTTCTGGGGAAAAGGAAAATATAATGCTTCCTTTACATCCTTCTTTGCAGGATCTTCTTCTGAGAATATGGGAAACACCTTTAAGGGTTTCCTCACCTTCTACAGCAACTGATCTTCTGTATCAGGTGCCCCCCTCTCCAGGGTTTCAGAAGACTCAACTTCCCCATCATTCCATTGTAGTGGAATCAGCAAAGAGGAAGGTGAAAAGCAAGAAGAAGCATTCTTCTTATCCCCCAGGTCGTGCTTCTAGAACACTGGATGCTTTTGGACGTCAAACCTTCCAAACATCTATGCTGGCAACTAGAATTCTCTCATATATTTTTTATATGAGTCTATCCCTTCAGGAGGTCACAAAGAAATTATTTCTTTTGACTCCTTTTCTATCAGAGCCCAAGGCTGCAGACTATTCCTTACTTCTTAGTCATAGCCAAAATATATCTTGCTTTCTTTCTCGTGCTTCCCTTGACTCTTTTGAGTCTGTTAGCAGAACCTCTGCTATAGCTATAGGGGCACGACGTAAAGCCTGGCTCCATGCTTCAGACTTGAACAGATGGGCACAGCAAAGACTGGGTAATACTCCTTGTACTGGAGAAAATCTCTTCAATAGGGAGTCTTTACGTCAGGCTGCTCATTGCTCCACTGACTTCCCTGTTTCTGAAGGCTATCCTAAGCCTTCTCCTTCCCCAGTAGGTAGGAAATGCCCTACCAAACCTTCTTTCCCTAAAAGAAGAAGGTTTTATTCTTCTCCTGCCCATCATACAGATGTTCCCAAACAAGGGAAACCTCGCTCTGATCTGAAGAATCCAAACACAAGCCAGGATAATTAACCCTCAATGGGGTTCTAATTCCTCTCTTATAACATACAGTTCACTTCTTCTCAGTAGAAGTTTTTTCACTGTTTTTTCATTTAAAACTCTACACATGGATTCCTGTTCCAGGACATCCACTTGCTCTTAGGTAGCCTGAGCTGTCAGGAGATTCATTTCTGTGGTTCACAGGGTTTTCCTCCTCTTCCTGCCATGAAGAGAGGTTTGCCAACTATCTCATGATAGTTTCCCTGTACCAACCTGAATTTTTTCCTTCTGCAGACTTACCATTTAGCAAGTCTTCCTTCAGCTCCTATTTTTTTCTTTACCCTCGTTTCCAGGGCTTCCCCTCTACGAGTGCTACCATACAGCTGGAAAGCTTTCTTAACCTTTCTAGTCTTTTCCTTTCCAGTGTAGAGTTTTCTTTGGAGTAACCTCCCTGCATCATTGGGCTGCTCTCAGTCATGTTCAGGATTTTCTCCTCTTGTTCTGTCTGTTCTCTCTGTTAAGAACAGAAAGATTTTCTCTGCTGCTCTATTCAGCAGCTGCCCATGCAGGAGTTCCAGTGATTGGACTACTGGTACTTTTCTACAAGCTCCAGTCTTGTCTTCCACTACTTTTTGTCTAGCCTTAGTAGTGCTTCCAAGATAGTGCTTCATCTATCTTGGATAATCTTTATCGCTTCTTTTCTGTCATCTCCAAATCTCTGGAATTGGCAGTATAACTAAGGTGGCAGCTGGTTTCCCCAACAGCCATTTTTATTTCCCAATTCTCCTGCATAGTGCTCTCTGCAATCCTACTGAGAAGCTTTCCACTATGGGCCCTTGCTAGAGAGCATGGGGGATTTTTTTCTCTAATTACTATCCTATATGGTTGAAAAAGGCTTCCTCAGTTATTCCTCATGACTGTAGGGGTTCTTTACACCCTTCTGTTTTCCTTTTAATAAAGGACATAAGCCTTCTCTATGTGACAGTCTAAAGACTTACCAAGTTTCTACAGGAAATATGCTCTATTTCCTCGCAGCTTGTCCTCATGGTATCCTAATCCTTCATGGACAGCACATATTTAATTTAAAAATGCATGATACTCCCCCCCCCCCCCTTGTTCCTCAAGTGGGTCAACCTGGTATCTCATCCTATGCGTTTTTCTGTCCATTTACCATGCGAGAGTTCTATAGGACTCCGGACTTGCTGTTTACGGACTGATATTATCCTCTGTTTTTCACGCACCCATCCTGGTTATTCCACTGGATGGCATTCCTGCACCATCTTAGCCAGGAGGAATAGATTCTCTATACATATTAGATGACTCTTTATCCTTCACATCTCCCATGTGAATGTTCTTATAGGCATATCTCTATCTGCTTAGTTGCAGACATTTATCTTAGAAATCTATATACATGTATGTATATATTTCTATATACTGCTCTATAGATACGTATGTCTGTAAGCTGCGTGTGCATATCTTATGCCCCTCCAGATCTCACTATAGACATATATATATATATATATCCCTATATATATATATATATATATATATATACACATATATATATATCCCTATATATATGTGTATGTGTCGAGATGCTTCCTTATAGGTAGATATCTATTTACATACTTATCTCTCTGTCTATGCTTATAAAGTTTTTACCTTCCTATAGCTTCCAGACAGTAGGCTTGCATATGTTCATACTGTCCCTCAGGAGTATTATGCACACAACCACTACTGTGGTACTGGCAACTTCTTCTTTAATCTTCTTTAACCTAGTAACCGCTGCTGATCACTGGAAGCAGCGGGATACAAATTGTACGCAAAATAATAATAATAATAATAATAACCCTACGTCTGGGTAACCCTGAAGCTCCATGCTTCACTATCTTTCCAATCTCTCAAAAGATAGGAAAGACAGGTTGTATCTTCAGTAAATCTGAACTTTCAGCCCTTCAGACAGTTGTCCTCCTTGGGAATATGGGCTTTTTTCCATACCCCTTCTTCCCTCCAGGACTGGGCTAGTTGTCCAAATCAGTCAGTCTTCCTCTTTTGTTCCTAAATGTTACTAACTCTGTATCCAAAAGAGTTCCTAGCTTTTTTCCATAAAGCTTCCACTAAAGACCTGACGTTTTTCTACTACCCCAGTTGACACCTGGGTCTCCTGTCAAATCCAGATTAGGACCTTCGCCTTCACTTCAGGGAAGTCACCTTGAAGATTCCTCTACTGGATCTCCAGTAGACTCCATCAGCCTCTCTACTTCCTGCAATCCAGTAGGTGAGGACCATATTGTGTTTATTCATATCAATATTTTTCATGGTAATTATTATACATGCAAGGACTCCTTACCTGTAGTCCTTAGGTTAGCTGTTTTTCCTACAGCTCCTCTTTTTTCAACTCCTACCCTCCATCCTCAGGATGCCTGGTCATATGAGGTGTAGCATGTTCCAATCCTCACCATGCTAGGACTCCAGGCATTTTTAGCTTGGGAGTCCCCATATGTGAAGACTCATTCCTGCTTGTTCCTGAAGATAGCACAGTTACTTACCTGGGAACAGCAGGAATAAGTCTTCACAACCCACCCACCTCCCCTAGGAGTTGTATCTCTCTATCTATCTTCCTTTCCTCTTTCTCTGTTTTTGTCTCAGCTATAAAACTCAACTGAGGAGAGACAGTTGGAAAGGCGGGAAGGCAGCACGCAGGCGCTGAGGGATGCTCCCAAAAGCTTTCTGATTGGACGCTGGGGAGCGTTCCCACGCAGGCTCCGTCGGTACCGACGTACCCATATGTGAAGACTTATTCCTGCTGTTCCCAGAGATCACCTGTTACAGGTAAGTAACTGTGCTTTATCTGCTGTCATTTACTATGTTACTATGACCTTGTGGCAGTGTAAAAACCACTATGCTTATATGCCCTTATAATGGCACCACATTGGTTTGATTGTCTCACACCCTTTTGGGACTTCTCAATTGCCTGTCTCTTAATTTCTCAGGGTGTCCCCTTCTGGATGTACGTCCATTCTCCAGCCTTTGTCCCTCTGATGCCTCCACGAATCTTGCCTCCTCCAGTGCTCTTGTCACCTTTTCGCAATTTCTAACCCTTCACTTCTTATCTCCTTTATTGAAAAGCAGTCCAAATGGATACAACCACACCCTCCTTTCTCAGCACACTTGTGATAGGTTGCATCTCTCTTCTTCTTTGCAATGTCCCTGCTGCCAGGTCCGCAAATATCTCAATTTTATATCCTTGCCAAGTGAAGTCTCTTGTCTTGTGCATCCATTCAGCAATCTTCTCTTTAACTGCATATTCTTTGACATAGACCCCTTCCTTGTCCTGTCCTGTCTTTCTCCTCTCTCTTCTCTCCTGTAACCATTGTAAAATTTCCTTTCCATTTCACTGATCTTTGAGCCTTTCCTGTTTGCCTGTATATTGTGCACCGCCTTGCTTGTTTCAGAAAGGCGGTTTATCAAATAAAATTAACATAAACATAAACATTTATTTGGCCTACTTGGGCCCAGTGCCCGATGCGCTCTATCCAATGTAATGTTTACCAGTTCCTCTGAATTTCTATCTTTCTGAAGTATTGCTTTGCACACCGCCTCCGCCACTCTCCTGCTGTCCCGGAACTCCGGGTCCTCCGGAATCCCCCTTATTCTGAGTTTGTGCCTCCTTGTGCGGTTCTCTAAGTCCTCTATTTTATACAGGAACTGTTCTTTCTTCCATTTCTTTTTGTACTTTATCTGTTGCCCTCTGGTGCTGCTCTAACTGTTCTATTTGTTGATCATGTACTTCCATTTTACGGGCCAACTTTCCCACTTCCTCTCTGAGTTCCCCACATACCTCTCCTACCTCCGTCTTCACGGCTGCCAATTCTTCCTTCAATTCTGAGAACCAAGCTTTCAACTCCTCTCTGGTCACTGTTTGCACCACCATTTCAGTAGTGTCTGCCTCGGAGCTCTTCCCTCCTCTCCGCTCATGATCCAGATTTTCTCCACCCCCGGAGCTTGCGACCGCAATTTTGTGTTCTGCTCCATCTGCATGACTGCCGATGAACGCAAACTCCCTGAGGTCTGCCGCTTTCTTTCTTGTCGTCATTTGCCGCCGGATGCATTCTGCAAACTCTCGCCTCTCCTTTCCTGCACTTCTTGCTGCACTGGGTGGAGGATTTAAGGCAAACACCGGGTAAAGCTCTGGAGCTCTCAGCTCAGGCTTCCATCCAGATAGCTGAGGTCACTTCCTCCCCAAGCCTGCACTTTTTAAAGAGGACAGGAAAGAAAGAGGTGATGCGGTATTGATGGCATAATTTATTATAAGACCACTAGATGACACTGTTCTGTTTTAAGGCCTGAAATATTGGGGCATGTTTACTAAAGGGCATGCCATTAGCCATGGTTGGCCCATGCCGTTTGCATCCATTCCCTTGCTGTTGCTGTGTTGCTAATAATTAGTGAACTCCAAATGCTTCGAGACTGGGTCAAAATGAATTCAGAAGTACCTTAAAAGCCCAGCGAATAGCAAACCACATAGAACTTTTTTTGTCGGATTGACCAGCCCAGTACACAGGATCAACGCCCGTTACCGCAGCGGCCCTTCCTTTTTAATCATTTATAAGACAATTTAAAACAGCTCCTGTTAGTAAAAGCTGGTACTTAGCTTTGTGAAATTAGGCTGTGAAAATAGGTGGGCAATGAAAGTTCAATGCCTGATTCAGCAGGTCATGTCGCTACGACGTGCCACGTTTCGGGGGTACACTCATCCACCCCCTGCTTCAGGTCAGACCTCCGAATTGAAGTGAGAAGCATCAGCCATAATCACCCAGCTGTGAAAGTGGTTTATATATCCAACCGCCATTATGGATCACGGGAAGGGACACGCCCCCCCTGTTGTGATAGGCCCAGGAGTAACCAATCCAGTCAAAGAAGTGAAACCACCAAACAGGTTCCACCTCTGAACATGGAGGGTTAATAGATGATTACTTAACCGCAATAATGAGAAGAAAAGGCACATCGGCCCATAGATGTGGAATTCAACGAATAGTGTGCCAGTCAATCTGTTGATTGAGACCATCTGGAACAACTGAATGTAAACGGAATATCCATTGTTGCTCTAAGTTCTGTAAACGCTGAATCCGATCTCCACCACAGGGATCCAAGGGGACATGGTCCAAAACGCGCCAATGTAGATCCCCAAACACATGCGAATGTTCAAGACAATGCCCGACCAGGGGAGCTGATAGTGTTAGGGTCCGTACCCGGGAAGCATGTTCTGTCAGGCGATGCTTTAAGGATCGTGAAGTCCTGCCAACATATGGTAACTGACACGGGCAAACGATCAAATAGACCACATGGTCCGTGTTACAATCAGTGTGCCACCGAGTATGATAAGATCTATGGGTACGTATGTCCATCCAAAAAGCGCCCTGCAGTGTACCCAGACAAAAAGTACATGACTTTCATTGCCCACCTATTTTCACAGCCTAATTTCACAAAGCTAAGTACCAGCTTTTACTAACAGGAGCTGTTTTAAATTGTCTTATAAATGATTAAAAAGGAAGGGCCGCTGCGGTAACGGGCGTTGATCCTGTGTACTGGGCTGGTCAATCCGACAAAAAAAGTTCTATGTGGTTTGCTATTCGCTGGGCTTGCTAATAATTAGTGGCATCGTGGAAACCAGCATGCACTAAGGTGGTGTTAAGTGCAGTCATGCTAATGGCAGCAATCATTACACCGCATCTGTAATGCTCATGCTAACCTCCAATACATTTAGACAGGAACAAGGAATACCCCAGGGTTCTGCATTATCCACCCTATTATTTAACCTATACCTACAACAAATATGTAACATATTTAAGAAATTTAAAGAGAATTATCACATCTATGCGGATGACATTATGATATATCTCCCCATAGATAGTTTAAATACAGCCCAACACATAATCAAATCCTGCATCTTGGAAGCCCAAGCTTGGCTAAACTCAAACAATCTATCCATCAACTTTAAGAAAACTGAAGTACTCTACATCTCAAGGAACCCAAATTTCACTCCCCCTCAAACATTCAAGATACTTACCTTACTTCTTTTTTAACAGGGAGGATTGTATTATCTTGGCGTTATACTGGATCAAACTCTCACACTATCTGCACACATAAAACAACTAACCAAATCTATTTACTTCAAATTAACAATACAACACCTCAGACCCCTTCTGGACACACATGATTTCAGATCAGTAGTTTATGCTCTAATCACCCCCCACTTTGATTTTTGTAACAGCCTCCTCCACAGTATTCCCAAAAAGCACCTCAAGCAGCTATAAACTGCACAAAATGTAACTGCAAGAATTGTATGCAAAGCCCGACTCTCTGACCATATAACACCCTATTATACACCCTACCCTGGTTACCAATAATTAGCAGAATTAAATATAAAACAATAATGACAACATTCAAGATTACTAATAATATTGCTGGATCCTACCTTTCAACATTAATCACCCAATCCACTAACACTAGATTGAGAAGAGAACACTCTCAGAGCACCCTTGCAATCCCTCCCACCTATCGCAAATCAAAACAATTTACAAGTAACCGAGCCTTTTCCCTTGCTGCACCTATGTTATGGAATGACCTCCCGGACTTTCTATGCGCAAACAAAGATATAAAAATGTTTAGAAAAGAACTAAAAACCTTCCTGTTCACTCAACATTTTGGAGAACTTATTGAAAGTAACGGTTCATCCCTTGAATCACCCCAAACTCAACCCATACAATGACACTCACCTCTGCACCAATTGTAAATAGTCTCACCTGCTACCACTTGTACATAGTTCTGATTGTTAAAATGCTCCTAAAAGCATACACCATGCCTTGTACATAGTTCTGACTATTAGAAGTTTAGAATGTTAAGATTTGTTCTGTGTAATAGTGTTGTTCATTGTACCCCACCCCTGATCTCAGGAAGGAGCAATATAAAAGTAACGATAAATAAAACTGTGATGTGCTGTCAAAGCCCACGTTCTGCCCCCAACACTCTCTGTCTCCAGAGGTTTTTAGCAATGCATGCTAAACCCTGCATTAATGATTAGTATTGTTTAGTAAAGATAAGATAAGAACATAAGATATGCCATACTGGGTCAGACCAGGGTCCATCAAGCCCAGTATTCTGTTTCCAACAGTGGCCAATCTAGGTCATATGTACCTAGCAGTATCCCCAAGAGACACAAGTTCCACAATGCTTGTACTGGGTCAAGCATTGATATCTTCGGTCACTTCTTAATAATGGTTTATGGACCTTTCCTCCAGGAACTTGTCCAAACCTTTTTTAAACCCAGCTACACTAACAGCCTTTACTACATCCTCCGGTAACAAATTCCAGAGTTTGACTACACGTTGAGTGAAAAAATATTTTCTTTTATTAGTCTTAAATAGTTTACCCTGTAGCTTCATTGCATGTCCCCTAGTCTTTCTATATTCTGATAAGGTAAACAATCGATCTACGTTTACCCGTTCCACTCCGTTCATTAATTTATAGACTTCTATCATATCTCCCCTCAGCCGTCTCTTTTCCAGGTTAAAGAGCCCTAACCTTTTAAGCCTTTCTTCATAGGAGTATCCTTCCATCCCCTTTACCATTTTGGTGGCTCTTCTCTGAACCTTTTCTAAAATCGCTATATCCTTTTTAAGATACGGCGACCAGAATTGCACACAATATTCAAGGTGCGGTCTCACCATGGAATGATATAGAGGCATTATAATATCTTTTGTTTTATTTTCCATTCCTTTCCTTATCATACCTAGCATTCTATTTGCTCTCTTGGCCACCGCTGCACACTGGGCCGAGGGTTTTAACATGGTATCCACAATGACGCCTAAATCTTTTTCCTGGGTGGTGGTTCCTAATGTGGAACCTTGCATCGTGTAACCATAGTTTGGGTTGTTCTTCCCTAGGTGCATAACCTTGCACTTGTCCACATTAAATTTCATCTGCCATTTTGATGCCCAGTCTTCCAATTTATCAAGATCCTCTTGCAATTTTTCACAATCCTCTTGGGTTTTAACAACTTTAAATAGTTTTGTGTCATCTGCAAATTTGATAACCTCACTCGTTATCCCACTTTCCAGGTCATTTATGAATATGTCAAAAAGCAGCGGAACAAGCACAGATCCCTGGGGTACACCACTATTCACCTTTCTCCATTGGGAAAATTGGCCATTTAGCCCTACCCTCTGCTTTCTATCTTTTAACCAGTTCCTGATCCACAATAGTACACTGCCTCCTATCCCATGACTCTTTAGTTTTGCCAAAAGTCTCTGATGAGGGACCTTGTCAAAGGCTTTCTGAAAGTCCAGATACACAGTATCAACCGACTCACCTTTGTCCACCTGTTTATTCACTCCTTCAAAAAACATAACAGATTAGTAAGACAAGATCTTCCTTGTCTAAAGCCATGTTGGCTGTCTCCCATTAGGTTGTGACTATCTACATGCTGAGTAATTTTATTCTTTATGATGGTTTCTACCATTTTTCCTGGTACTGACGTCAAGCTCACCGGTCTGTAGTTTCCCGGATCATTTAACTAACATTGTATGTTAGTTAATTTCTGTTTGTTATTTTATTTCTCTATTTATTTGCTTATTTGTTTCATGCATTTAGTATACTGTCCACTGCAGCAGGAAATCAAGGTAACTTGTAATATTCTTTATTAAGAAACTGTAGACATTACTATCAATAACTATGTGCAACAAAGTCATAAATAAGTATGAACAAAGTAGATGTCAGTGAAAAAGGAGGATGGAATTTACAATCCTTTCAAAAGAGAGTATAGACAGAAAAGAGAGGCCAGCCACATTCAGTCAGAGAATCAGCAATAGCCACTACTAAGCAGGTCCTGAGCACTTGCCAAAGGCATAGATAAACAGCCAGGTTTTAGTCCCTATCTTAAATTTATGACGGCAGTTTTCATTTCTGAGCGCATATGGTAATGAGTTCCAAAGTGCTGGATTTAAATAGCAGAAGCTATTGAGTTTGGTTAGCTCAAGTGTGATCCTCAAATAAGTGGGGAGGCTTGTGGTTTATGGTTTATTCGGGTTTACTATAGGCATATAAGTCTTTGGCTATCTCAAAGATTGTGCTGGAGTTTAAGAGGCAAATAGAAATGCAAGGTAACGAGGAAGACCAGTGGAGTAGACCCAAAAAGCAAGCTGAAGGACTGAACGGAAAAGTCTGTCTTTTTGCAGATGACACAAAAATTTGCAACAGAGTGGACTCCCCCAAGGGAGTGGTCAACATGAGGAAAGATCTACAAAAGCTGGAAGAATGGACTAATGCTTGGCAATTAAGATTTAATGCGAAGAACTGCGGAGTCATGCACTTGGGTAGCAGAAATCCAAGGGAAATGTACGCAATATGGGGCAAGAGGTTGGTGTGCACGGATCAGGAGAAAGACCCTGGTGTGATTATTTCCGAAGATCTCAAGGTGACAAAACAGTGCGACAGGGTGGTGGCAAAAGCCAGGAGGATGTTGGGCTGCATACAAAGAGGAATTACCAGCAGAAAGGAAGAGGTACTTATGCCACTGTACAAGTCACTGGTGAGGCCTCACTTGGAATACTATGTTCAGTTTTGGAGACCATATCTTGCAAAGGATGTAAAAAGACTGGAATCTGTTCAGAGGAAGGCGACCAAAATGATTTGGAGCCTGCGTCAGAAGCCTTATGAGAAGAGACTTGAAGACCTAAACATGTACACTTTGGAGGAGAGGAGGGACAGGGGAGATATGATTCAGACCTTTAAATACTTAAAGGGAAATAATGAACAAACAAACCTCTTCCAAAGACGGGGAAGCTGTAAAACTAGAGGGCATAACAGGAAGCTGTAAGGTGGTAAATTCAAAGGCAATGTCAGGAATTACTTTTTCACTGAAAGGGTGGTGGATGCTTGGAACGCCCTCCCGATGGAAGTGGTGGGGGCAAACACGGTGATGGAATTCAAAATGGCTTAGGACAGACACAGTGGATCCCTTTACAGCATCAGGATAAAATCAAAATTAACTTAACTATCTAATTTCTCAACAAACAGGGGTGTCCTACACGGAGTGGTGGGTTCACCCTTAAACAAAGGCATGGGGAGGGATGGCTTGTACAGAGCGGCAGGTGCACCTACTCTTGCCATCTTACTGGGCAGACTAGATAGACCATACTGGTCTTTATCTGCCGTCATTTACTATGTTACTATAAAAATTGTATTTCATTTTTGGCACAGTTGTATGCAGTGTTGTTCTTTTAGGATTGGGGTTACATGGTCAAATGTTTTGGCTCCATTCAGAAACTTAACTGCTGTGTTCTGTATACGCTGAAGGTGTCTGCTGCAAGTGGTCGTTAGGCCGGCATACAGGGAGTAATAGTTCAGTTTATTAGTTATGAAGGTGTGTATCAGAGTACAGAGTTTAGAGCCAAGGAAAGATCTTAAGGATCAGAGGACCTTTTTGGTTAAGGAAGAGGTCTGAGGAACAAGGTTAAGTTTGTTGCTAGGAATGACACCAAGAATAGTGGCAGATTCTTTCAATGCAATCTTGGTTTTTGCTAATGTTGGTGCAAATAGAGTGGATGATTTCATAGGATGGAACCAGATGGCCATATGCACTTGGTATAAGAGACTTGAAGAAGCTAAGCTTCTCCAAAACCTAGTGGGCCAGTTCAGGTTGGTTGGGTGCACGTTTGCTTTTGTCAGCGGTTCTTCCCATACCCAGATGAGAGGAAGGCAAGCAGAACACTTCCAGTGGGGTCATGAGGATACTGTCCTTTCCAATTCTAATGCAGCCAAAATTGAAACAAAATGACACTATCACTATTGCTCTGACTCATTTCCACCCTCCTTCCCCTCCCCATTCTCCAAGTCTCAGATTTGGCGGGACAGGATGAAGAGCTCTAGTTGAACCTTGTTGCCGCCATGTGGAGCAGCATTCCAGACTGACGTTCCATCATTTCTGGTTCACCTCCATCCTCCGCTGCTGCATTTAGCTTACTGATGCTGTGCTAGCACTCTCCCTTCATCCCATGCGGCAAAGCCTCAAAAGCTTTTTTGAACCATTCAGGCCTCTCTCCTAAAATCTACAGCTCTACAAGTGGTCCAAAAAGCTTTTTAAATGGCAAGTTGCTGTAGTCCTTCTACACAAAAGCAGAAGTAAGAATGAGATTGGAAACTACAGGCCAGTTAGCTCACTGCTGTGGTGAGTAAATTCATGAAAAGGCTACTATAAAAAAGGACAGTGAGGTTTCTGGAATCCAATAGATTGCAGGATTTGAGGCAGCATGGTTTTACTAGAGGCAGGTCTTGTAAGACAAATCTAATTAATTTCTTTGACTGGGTGACTAGAGAAATGGACAGAGGCAGAGCACTAGATGTGATGTACTTAGATTTCAGTAAAGCCATTAACACTGTTCTGTGCAGGTGACTTATAAATAAATTGAACACACTAAAGATGGACCCTAACGTGATCGACTGGATTAGAAAATGAATGAATGGGAGACGACAAAGTGTACAGGTAAATGGACCTTATTCTGAGGAGAAGGTTGTTACCAGTGCTGTGCCACAGGGATCTGTCCTTTGCCCAATTCTTTTTAACATTTTTGTAAATGATATCAATAAGTTCATCATTGATGGAGAAAAAATTGAAATAGTGGACATCTTTAAACTACTTGGATCAACTGTCAATAAAGAAACAACAAGCAATCAAGAAACCAGACGACGCATTGCCCTTGGCAGAATGACTATGAAGGACCTAGACAACATTCTCAAGAGCAGAGATCTCTCTCCATACAAAGATTCAACTTGTTCAAGCCATGGTATTTTCAATAACGTCAAATGGATGCAAAAGTTGGACAGTGAAAAAGATAGGAAGAAAATTGATGCTTTTGAATTATGGTGCTGGCAATGAATACTGTGTATCCCATGGACTACCCGAAGAACAAACCAGTCATTACTAGAGGAGATAAAACCTAAGCTTTCCTTAGAAGCTCAGATGACAAGACTTTGACTTTCAAACTTCGGACACATCATATGAAGACAGAGATCAAGAAAGACATCATGCTTGGCAAGGTAGAAGGTCAATGCAAAAGAGGAAGGCCAGCACTAAGATGGATCTATACAATAACAGCAGCTATGGGTGCCACTCTGTTAACAATGAGCCGCCTGACTGAAGACCGAACACAGTTTAGGGCAGCTATCCAGAGGGCTGCCGTGAGTCAACACCGACTCAATGGCACTTAACAACAACAACACTGTGGAAGGGCTGTAGGGTAAGATTTGCCTCTTTTCAGATGATACAAAAACTGCAATAGAGTAGACACCTAGAAAGGTGTAGATAACAGGCGGAGGGATCTAGCAAAGCTTAAAGAATGGTCAAGAATTTAGCAGTTGAGATTTAATGCTAAAAATTTCAGAGTCATGCATTTGAGCTGCAAAAATCCAAGGGAGCAGTACGGTGTAGGGTGAAGTTCTTCTGTCCCCAAAAGAAGATTGGGACCTGGGGGTGACTGTTTCTGTGGCTAAACAGGTAGAAAAGGTGACAGCGAAAGCCAGAATGATTCTTGGGTGCATAGGGAGAGGAATGGCCAGTAGAAAGGAGGTGATGGGCCTTTGTATAAGTCTTTGGTGAGACTTCATTTGGAGTACTGTGTGCAATTCTGGAGACACACCTTCAAAAGAATATAAACAGGATGGAATCAGTGTGGAGGGTGGCTACCAAAAAAGTTGGTGGTCTTCGTCATAAGGCATATGGAGACAAACACATATCTCAATATGTATACTTTGGAAGAAAAGCGGGAAAGGGGAGATATGATAGATGTTTAAATACTTCCATAACGTAAGTGCACAGGAGCAGAGCCTCTTTTAATTGAAAGAAAGCTCTGCAAAGAGGGGGCATAGGAAGCAGTTGAAATGGGATGGGCTAAAGAATAATTTGTGAAAATAATTCTTTACAAAAAGAGTGGTAGATGCATTGTATAGATGTCCTGTCAAGGTAGTAGAGCCGAGGACTGTATCTGAGTTCAATAAAACATGATACAGACACAGAGGATCTCTAAAAGATAAAAAGGGACTGTAAAGCTTAGTAGTTGATATGTAAGGGTATCTGCCATTATTTTTCTATGATTCTATTTAAGCCGTGCCAAAAGGAGGGAAAAGCCATAGCTCTGCTTTTCTTCTGGAAAGAGCAAAGGAAAGGAAAAATGTCGTATCTGCAAATTTAGGGCATAAGAGCAGCACGGAGCTTTGGCAATTAGAAGGAATGGAAGGGGGAGGGAGGCAAAGCCTCTCAACAAGATGGATGCTGATTCTTAGAGCTCTGTGGTGTACCTTTCACAAAATCATCACCTAAAAGATTAAAAAATGGTTAAATAGCAGGTATCAGCTTTAGGATTGAAGTGATTGTGTCCTGGAGTTGTGAATGAGGATGGGCGGTTTTGTGGTGGGCATATGGAAACACTGAACAGCACAAAATGTCTGCCATTGCAGGCTAGATGGGAGAGGCTTGATAAATGGCATGCAGCTTGCAGCACATGATTGGTGAGGAAAGTTGAAAGTGCTGAACAGTGTTATGGCTTGCATTGAAAGGCAAGTATGTGCAGTTTCAAAATACTGTCTTAGAAGCCCAGATCAGATGTATTCCATACTTAAGAAAGAAGCAATTGCTGGCATGGTTTAAAGGTGAGGTCAAAGAAGCTGTTGTAGCCAAAAAATCATCTTTCAGGAAATGGAAAAAGGAACCAAATGATGAAAACAGGAAACAACATAAGCAATGGTAAGTTAGATGCAAGGCACTAATAATTGTGACAGGCAAAGAGAATTTGAAAAGAAGCTTGCTGTGGAAGCAAAAACACATAATAAAAACTTTTTCAAGTACATTCGTAGCAAAAAAAACCTGTGAGAGAGTCAATTGAACCATTAGATAACAGAGAGCTAAAAGGGCACTAAGGTAGGACAAGGCCATAGCGGAAAGACTGAATGAATTCTTTGCTTTGGTCTTTACTGAAGAAGATATAGGGAAGTTACCCATGCCTGAAATGATATTTAAAGGTGAGGTATCAGAGAAATTGAAACAAATCTCAATAAACCGTGAAGATGTAACACAGCTATTTGATAAAATAAAAAATAGCATTTCACCTAGAGTGGATGAAATATGATGAAATATGAGACTGAAGGCCTACTATTGATGATCTGTGAACTATCATTAAAATCATCTGTAGTACCTGAAGACTGGAGAGTGGCCAATGTAATACCAATCTTTAAAAATGGTTCAAGGGAGTCTGACGTCACTACCAGGTAAAATGATAGAAACCATTGTAAAGAATAAAGGGGGGATATTCAAAGACATTGCATGGTTTGCAGACCTGCAAACCATATAAATGTCAGTTAGCGGGATATTCAGTGGCACTAACATAGAAACTCAGATGACAAGACTTGGACTTTCATACTTTGGACACATCATGCGAAGAGAGAGATCATTAGAGAAAGACATCATGCTTAGCAAGGTTGAAGGTCAATGCAAAAGAAGAAGGCCAACAATGAGATGGATCGATACAATAACAGCTGCTATGGATGCCACTCTATCAATAATGAGCTGCCTGACTGAAGACCGAATACAGTTTAGGACAGCTATCTAGATGGTCGCCATGAGTCAACACTGACTCAATGACACTAACAACAACAACAACAACCAAGTTAATGCTGGATATCCGTGGGTGCTGCCACTACACACCCTCATGTATCGGGGCATGTTGTGGGCATTCTGGGGCAGAGTGGAGGATGCAACCATCGCTAACCGGGCAATGGTGATATTTAACTACTGCCTGGTTAGGGAAAAGCAGATAAAATAAGGCGCGGCAAAGACTGGCCTCACTTTACATGCGGAAGCTAAACGATCAGCAGCTCAATATCATCGCTGCCCAGTTGGCTTCCAAGTCCTGCAGCTACCCCCGATATTCAATGACAGTGGATGGATATGGTCTGACATTGAATATCTGGGGTTATTCCTCAGCAGTGACAGCTAGCCGCATTAGCAGCACTTGCCGCCACTGCTGAATATTGATGACATATAACTAACAAATGTCATCATTACCTTGTTTAATGTAATTCAGTTGTTTTATGTAAACCGCTATGATTCTTGATATGGTGGTATAAAAATCACATAAATAAATAAAAATAAACATATATATAGTTATTGTTTTTATGGATGAAAACCAAAATGGATTTAGCCAAGGAAAGTCCTGTCTTGCTAATCTGTTATATTTTTTTGAAGATGTGAATAAACAGGTAAATAAAGGTGAGCCGGTTGATATAGTGTATTTGAATTTTCAGAAAACTTTTGACAAGGTCTCTCATGAGAGACTCTTGGGGGAATTAAAAAGTCATAGAATAGGAAGCAGTGTACTATTGTGGGTTAGGAACTGGTTAAAAGATAGAAAGTAGGGCTAAATCACCAAGCTTCTCAATGGAGAAAGGTTAGTAGTGTAATAGGGTGTATCAGTTTTGGAGATGTCATAATTTGAAAAGCACTAGTGAAACCTTTCCTGTGCATGATTTCAATTGTTCCATGTAAACCCTTCTCTTTTCGTTCTTTGTAAACCTTTTTGCCTGGTAGAAAAATGGTATATTAAAACCAGTTACATAAATAAATAAATAAAAATATGGTACAATTTCATGTGGCAAATCAACAACTAGCTTTAAATTTTATTTAATATATTATTTACCTACCTGTAGGCAAAATACACAAATTACTGTTCGAAACCCATTTAAGACTTATAAGAGAGAATATTTTTTCATTCAACGTGTAATCAAACTCTGGGATTCATTGCCGGAGTATATAGTAAAAGCTGTTAGTGTAGCTGGGTTTAAAAAAGATTTGGACAAGTTCCTGGAGGAAAGGTCTATAAGCCATTATTAAAGAGGACCCAGGAAATCCACTGCTTGCCCCAGGACAAGCATTATGGAACCTGTGTGCCTTCTGAGGACATGCCAGATACTTGTGACCTGGATTGGCCACTGTTAGAAACAGGATATTGGGCTTGATGCCCCTTGATTTGACCCAGTATGGCATTTCTTATGTTCTTTATTCACTGGTATATTCCGGAGAATCATGAATGCTTTAAGGACAAGAGGTTTATTGTTGCATATACTAGAGAATGGAACCTTAAAGATCTGTTAGGCCCTTCCGCTCTGCCTCCTTTTGTGTTAACACTGTTCCAACTTCTGATCACTTTAAGTGTGGCAAATGCAGTGCTTGTTCAGTCACATTAGGCTCCTTTGTCCACTCAGAGACAGGAAGATAGTTCCGTTTACATCAGAGATCAGACTGTAATACATGTAATGTCATTTATGTCATTATTTGCCCATGTTCACTGTTATATGTGGGCAAAACAACTTGGCCTGTTAAGAAAAGCTTAATAGAACACAAGAGTTGTATAAGATGGAGAATAGAGACTGCGCTTTTGGTAGGGCACTGTATGGGCATTGGCCATTCTTTTGAAGATTTGAGATTCTTTATGATCAGGGCTTTATTGCCTAACTGGAGAGGAGGTAATTCTGACAGGGCCCTACTAAGATTGGAGCAACAGTATATATATCTAATCTGAATACGGTTTAAGGAAAATCATTTTTATTATTATTATTATCATTATTTATACAACAGCAACAAGTGTTACAACAACCCAGTTCACAAGATCAAGCCCCGCACTCAAAATGTTTCTGGACATTGTTAAGCTCCTTCACAAAGGAGAATCCCCCTTGGTCAAATAGTACAAGATACGCTACTGTAACATTAATGCTATCCCTAACCTTACTACATTATCTAAACAGAACACGAACAAGCTGAAAGTATGATAAGTTGACAAACTAACCGAATACAGATATCGCTCGCTAAGTGTAACACAACGAATATAGATCAAGTCACAAATAATCAACCCACAGCTCCCTACTTGAACTCCCCTTTCCGCCTTCCCTCCCACCCCACCCCACCCTTCTTCCTTCCCCCCTCCCCTTCCCCCCCCACTCTGCTGACCATCCATCCCTCCACATCCACTCATCCCTCCCGCCATCCTTCCATACCTTCCTACGCAGTATCTAGATATCTCAAATAGCCATGTTTAATGTTCAGACGCCTTAATTAATGTGCCTATCGCAAACTAATAACACTCTCACAACTTAATGCTCTCCTCAGGTTTCTACTCAATATCCAACTCAGGGTTTGCATCCGCACTCCCTGTTGACATTGGCTCCCAAATTTTTTCAAAGCTTCTTTGTTTATTGCCCCCTAACAATCTGTCTGTTTTCCTCTCCATGGCCATTAGCTCTAACATAAGATGCTCCCATTCCGTGAGCCCTGGGGGGTCATCCGCTACCCAATGATGCAATATACATTGTTTACCCACTACAAACCCCTTCCCCAATAATTTCCCCTGACACGTTCCCCCCGAGACTCCTCCCATGCCCACCCCAAATAAACAGCAGTCCGGGTTAAAGGCTGAAGACTGAGGCAGCCAAGTATTAAGTTTTGCCCCAACCCCCCGCCAAAAAACTTGTATTCTTTTACAAGACCAAAAGTGATGCATGAATGTTCCTTTCTCTTTCCCACAGATTCTACACGCATCTGTCAGCGCAACACCAGCCCTCGCTGCCCAAACATCATGTACATAGTTCCCTGACGTGTAGTCAGTGTGCATATTACCATTAGTAACAGAGGTATTAGGAGAGAGGCAGGTGATTCAGTTGCATCATAGCCATACAGTGAAGGGGTCCTTCTTTGCTATGTTCAAAAGTGCTCCCACTGTCCTTTTACAGCTGGCATAGGTGTTGCCCTCCACCCCAGAAATTTCAACTCATTCTACCATGTTCCATCCCACCCTGCGCTAACCCCACCCCACTTTAGCCTCCCCACACAGTTGAGTCACCATCCGCCTATGCACATGGCCTCTGATTTTTCTGGATTGTATTTCAATTTATGGGGTAGGAGCCAGGAGGCAGTAGCCCCCAAGTACTGGCAAAGATTTTGTGGGGCTCATAACTTCTGGGAATTATATGGAAAAGCCAGAATTACTAATGCTTTGATATAGAAAAAGATGTTAAATAGGATGGAAGTGAGGATATGCCTCTGGAGCACACTACAGATTAGGTCAGTTCATGTTTTCACTGGCCTTTTCATAGACGAGATATTTACTTGCTTTCTCAAGCTATAACAAGATTAATATAAGACCTGTATACTAATAAAGGCCTATTATAGATTCCTGCTTCATCTTGCTATTATGGTAGACCAAACTCATTCTGTAACAATAGAAATTGTCAAATATCTAGAAGGCTTCAAAAAGGTACTGGAGGAAGCGTTTTCCATACAATGGGATGCTCAAAGATAAGAGGTCATCCCATGATGCTAAATGGAGGGAGACTCAAAAGGAATGTGAGAAAATATTTTTTTCACCAAGGGGATGATGGACATCTGGAACAGATGTCCAGCTGGTAGGAGCAAAAAGAATGGCAGAGGAAGGGCGAGGGAGAGAAGACTACAGATAAAGTAAGGCCTGTAATAGCACAGCTGACAGTTTAAAAAAATGGACAGACTGGAAAGACCAAGGGCCCAATATTCAGCTGTCCGGATCTTCAAAGGGCTATGCACCAATGGGCGCATAGCCCTCTCCGCCAACCTCTAAATTGGATAGTCAGTGCCATGGCGCGACAGCATTGAATATCCGGTGATCACCGCCAAAGCCAAAAGCCACCAAAACTAACTGGGCAGCAGCCTTAATGAGTGGGCTGTGTTGGGAGCGCCATTCTCCACCTCCTCTCCTCCCTGGAACGACCCCAACACGGCCCGATGCTAACCAGATAGCATCAGGGCATGTATGGAACTTAGATGAGGATATTCAAAGGCATTAACTGTGTAGGTGCTGTTGAATATCCCCATTTTAGGCATTTACATGGTTTACTGGGCTATAAACTGTGTAAACACCTTTCGAATATTGGGCCACAAGTGTTTCCTTTTCTGCCATTATCTTCTATGGTCCTAAATACAATTGCATGAATCATGTCTTCTCAGCCATTTTCATAATCTGTTCCCCTTCTGCTTAGCCCAGTCGAGATAAAACAAAGCAACGGCTCCTTTCATGTGTTCTAACTCTTCCTGCAGCACGTGGGCTGTGACCGACTTCTTGGTTCTGATGCAAAGGAGGACAAGTGCCGTGTGTGCGGGGGGGATGGCAGCACATGTGAGACTGTTGAAGGCATCTTCAATCATTCACTGCCCGAGGAAGGTAAGAATCTTGTTTCTCAAGGGATAAATTTTCAGTAGTGAATCTAAGGTTTTGTGCATACGTTTAAGAATACACAATACAAGGGAGCCACATAAACTGTATTTGATCACTACTGAGTTGTCATGCATCTAAACTATGATTGCAATTTTTTTCTGTTTCAAAATATTTTTTCCTTATTGTCCCTCCAATCCAGTCCCGACCTTTGGGTATAGTCTCACCCCACCATCAGCTTGGAGTCTGAGCATGTCAAAATTCATGATATCACTGTAGATAGGCAGCTGGCAACTCCCACCAACCTCCAGTATCTCAGTCTCCAAGCAGCTGGAGAGGTGTAATCCCTGGGCTAGGACTTACTGAAGGGACAAATAAAATGGAATTAGACATCACAGCGGAGCCTGGCGAGCTCGATGAGTGAGATCTCCCAGGGAAGAGCTGGTGGCCTTAATCGTCCATTCCTTAAAAGGCCCATAGTATGGGAGCTGAGGTTCCCACGGAGGATGCACCCTTGGAGGATCCTCTCTTCCAATCTGTGCAGCAGACACAGACAGTGTTTCCTCTGCACCGTGTCATCAAGCAAATGATTGAGGACAAATGGGACATGCTGGAGACCGGTCTGAAGGGAACACAGACTATGGCCCATCTCTGTCCACTGCCAGATCAGGAAAGGGAGCTCCTGTGCTCTCCTAAGGTGGATACAGCAGTTTCAGCTGTCATTAGAAGACCACTATTCCTGTGGAGGCCCTTAAGAAAGTACAGAATTTGAAGTTGAAGACCCTGCTTAAGCAAGCCTTCAATATTAACACTCTGACATTGCAGACGTCGGTCTGCGGTTCCTTTATAGTGTAGTGCAAGCCTGTTTGTGCTGGGTGCAGGCAGTTTTGGAGAGTTCAAGAAAATTGCAGCCCTATCCGCCAGAGGTAGCTAAGTTGGAGTCCGGGGCGGCTTACTTGGCTGATGTCTTTTATGACTTGATCAGAGGCTTGTCCAAGAGCATGGCATCAGTGGTGGCCGCTCAATGCTATTTATGGCTGTGAAATTTATTTATTTATTTATTAAACACGTTTATACCGCGCTTTCCCATGAATCAAGCGCGGTTTACAAAGAACAATGGTATGAAAAGTAAAAATGGAACAAGTACGCATTCAAGTTACATAGAACATTTGGGAACTTTATACAATGAACTTCATAAACTATTTACAATAAGATATGTAAGGTCGGTGGATGTCTCCACCAAGTCCCATCTCAACAAGCTGCCCTTTCGGGGTAAGCTCTTGTTCAGAGAGGATTTGGAGAAATTGGTGAAGGACCTAGGGGGGTGAAAAGGAGGTTAGCTCCCAAAGGATAAGCAGAAACTGGTTCATTCGTCTGCTCCAGTATGTAGCCAGTCGTGGGACTTCTGCCGGTTTTGAGCTGTGTGCTTTGCAGCCTATATATCAAAGGGGGCAATATCTTTCTCAAGGGCAGAGTTTTCAAGGTTTTTGCGGATCCAGCAGAGGTTTTTATGCCTCTTTCCCCTCGACTGCTAAAAAACCACAATGAAGCAAGGCCAGTCCCGGCGGGGGGCAGTTTCCATGGAGGGGGGGTCGGCTATGGGACTTTTCCTCCACCTGGGCCTGAATCACTTTCGACCAGTGGGTTCTAGAGATGATCGGAGTTGGCTACGTGTTGGAGTTTGCCTGGCCCCTGGTTCAGGGCTGGTCCATCCACTAAGCAAACTTGATAGATGCCTAGGGCAGCAGCACGGGTGGGCAGCAGCGCCGCCCCCCTCCCCCAGCAGCTGCTGATTCCATTTGGGGGGGAGGTGGGTAGTATCAGTATTTCAAAAGTGGCAGCAGCTGAGGGGGGCGGTGTCAATGGGGGGAGCAGCATCAGTGGGAGGGGGGGGGCAGTGAGGCCAGGGTTTCTGCCTAGTGTGGAAGAAACCCTTGGGCCAGCTCTGCTCTGGCAGACACCTTTGTCAGTTCACCCTGCAGGTCAGCCCAAAAGATCAAAGCTGTCTAGGACACACTATGCTGTCTGCTGGACTTGTAAGCAGTTGTGGAGGTACCAAGAGACTAATGTGGATGTGGTCGATACTCCTATTTTGTAGTTCCTAAGAAAGAAGGCTTCTTCTGGCTCATATTGGATCTCAAGCATGTAAATGATTGCCTAAGGATTCCTCGGTTCCACATGGAAACATTCAGGTTGGTCATAGCAGCGGTCAGGAAAGGAGAGTTCTTGTCCTCATTCGATCTCACAGAGGCATACTTGCACATCCCCATTTGATCCGAGCATCAGCAGTTTCTGCAGTTTTCGGTACTTATGGGCCACTTCCAATTTCGGACGCTGTCCTTCAGCTTGGCGACTGCGCCTCACATCTTCACCAAAGTGATGGTAATGGTGGCGATGCAGCTTCACCAGGACCAGATTCTGGTGTATCCATATCTGGATGATTGACTGATAAGGGTGAAGTCCAGGGAGAAGAGTGAGAAACCTACAGCAAGAGTTATTGGGTTGCTAGAGAGTCTCGGCTGGGCCATCAATTTGGCCAAGAGCTGTCTCCAACCATCACAGGATTTGATATGGCTCAGAGCCTGATTCCAAATAGACAAGGGTCGGGTGTCTCTGCCAGAGGACAGAGTGCACATGCTATAGCGGCAAATTTGGCAGTTTCTTCAGATGCAGGTACCAACTACGTGGCATTATCTACAGGTGTTGGATTCCATGACCGTGTCCATCGAGCTCATGCCCTGAACTTGGGCTCACATGAGACTGCGGCAGAGATCATTGCTGCGGAGATGATCAGCTCAACGTCTACCGCTCCCACACCCGATGCCCTGTCTATGGGCAGTTCGGGTGGCTCTATGGTGGTGGCTTCAGAAGGACAAACCTTTAGCAGGGATGTTCCCTTGGAGACACCGCTATGGATCCCATTGACAAGTGATGCCAGTTTTTCAGGTTGGGGGGGTGCATTGCACAGCTCAGATTACTCAGGGCTTCTGGAACCCACAGAAGAGTGCATGGTCCATCAATCAATGGGAGATGAGAGCAATGTATTTGATGCTGCAGGAGTTTCAGCCCTTTTTACAGGGGAAAGTGGTCAGAGTGTTCTTGGACAATGCCACCACAGTGGCCTATATCAATTGTTAGGGGGCACAAGCAGTGCACAACTAGAGGACAAGATAGGCCCATTGGTAGCATGGGCAGAAGAGAACTTACAGGTGCTCTCTGAGTTGAGTTCGTCTGGACCCTGGAGAGTGGACTCTCAACGACACGATTTCTACTCAGTTGGTGCATCGCTGGGGGCCAGACAATTATGGACCTAATGGCAATCTTTGCATCGGTGAAGGCAGCATGATTTTACAGCAGGAGAAGCAAACAGATGCTGGAAGGGCTCTGTGCTCTGGTTCAGAGCTGGCCCTCGGATGGCCTCTTCTACATGTTCCCCTATGGCCGCTCATAGAGCTCGTGGTGCAGCAGATCAAGGCACACCAAGATTTGCTAGTACTGGTTGATCTTGATTGGCCACGTTGACTGTGGTATGCCAACTTGGTCATGCTAGTGGTCAACTGTCCTTGGCGCCTGCTGTCTCGGGATCATCTGCTTTCACAGGGTTCAATCCTAATGCCTCAAATAACTTTTTCAATAGGTGTTAACACCAGATGGCAGGTCAAAAGGCCATTTTAAAGACTCCTTCTATCCAAGCAAGGACTGTTAATCACCCAGGAAGTTGGTCACAGCTTACCTCAGCAGCACAGGCATAAATAGCTCAACCAGAGCTCTGTGATCCTCAGTCTTGAAGGACTAGAAAAAGGGACTGCTACTTCTGGAGAGAGATCTGCATTTGTGAGTATATAGTAATGGGAATTTTCTGAAAGGACTTCTTTGTATTAAAGCTAATTAATCTGTGAACCCAGTGTTTTTTATTAAATCAGTCAGGGCCTAGTAGCAGCAGTTTACGTTTAAATTTAAAACACAGAAGAGAACTTTATGGTTACATTTCATACCCAGCAGAGAGCTTGTAGTTTAAATTTAATACTCACTCGGGGCCTAGTATCAGCAAAGTACTTTTAGTTTAAATTTAAAACACAGAAGAGAGCTTTCTGGTTAAATTTACAACCCAGCAGAGAGCTTGTAGTTTAAATTTCATAATAAGTCAGAGCCTAGCAGCAGCAAAGAGCTGTAATTTAAATCAAATCAGAATATAACTTAGCATAAAAGGCAAAACAGGGTCAGTACTCTTTGAGCAACAAATAAGGTCTTCTAGAGACCTTTACAAAGAGGACTTTTACCTAGGGGGCAAGAGACCTGTGAAACTTTTTCAATAGGTGTTAACACCAGGTGGCAGGTCAAAAGGCCATTTTGAAAGACTCCTTCTATCCGAGCAAGGACTGTTAATCACCCAGGAAGTTGGTCACAGCTTACCTCAGCAGCCCAGGATAGGGTACTGTGTAGCAGCCCTCTTTTAACCCCCCTCCCTCCCCAACACCCATCCTCCCCTGGGATAATCGTAGCTTTGTAGGTACTTACACATCTTAAAGGAAAGGAGGTGCTCTCAGGTGAAGCTCGTTATCCAAATCAGTCATATACTAAGGACCTGAGATTAATTAAGCTTCAGGTGAACAAGGTATATTAAACGTATTAGGTACAGTTTTATTAGTATAAATATCCATAGCAAACCTTAGTAAGTAAAGACCTTAATGATCTAACCACAAGCTTAAAACTAAGATGCAGACAGAAGTCCAGCAGCAAGATGGGGGCTTTCCAGTCTTTTGCATTGAGTGTCACATGTATGATTTTCTCCCAGCTGGTGAGAGGTCTTACGTGTGCACTAGGTGCAAGTAGCTCTTTGCTCTCAGGGAACAAGTCCGTTCTCTAGAGGCTAGAGTAGCAGACTTGGAAAACATAAGAAAGACAGAGAGGTACATAGACGAGACCTACAGGGATATAGTCCTGAAGTCCCACCTCCAATCTGCATCCCTGTTGCCATGGAGGAGAGAGGTCACGTGACAAGAGAGCATCACCCTGGTGTGGCAGGAAGTGATCCTGTAACTAGGACCTGTCCTCCAGGTGATGTAAAACCCTCTCGCACTGAGGACGTTTCTCCAGGGCCATGTGCCCGTGAGGGGTTAGGACAGTCGTTATAGTTGGTGATAAGATCATTAGGCATGTAGATATAGCTGGGTGGCTGGTGGACGTGAGGATCATCTGGTAACATGCCTGCCTGGTGCGAAGGTAGCGGACCTCACGCGCCACCTAGATAAGGTCTTAGATAGTGCTGGGGAGGAGTCTGCTGTCTTGGTACATGTCGGTACCAATGATATAGGAAAATGTGGTAGGGAGGTTCTGGAGGCTAAATTTAGGCTTTTAGGTATGAAGTTGAAATCCAAAACCTCCAGGGTAGCATTCTCCGAAATGCTTCCCGTTCCACGCGCAGGACCCAAAAGGCAGGCAGAGCTCCGGAGTCTCAATGCGTGGATGAGACAATGGTGCAGAGATGAGGGGTTTGGATTTGTTAGAAACTGGGGAACATTCTGGGGAAAGGAGGGGCACTTCCAAAGGGATGGGCTTCATCTTAACCAGGATGGAACCAGGCTACTGGCATTAACCTTTCAAAAGGAGATAAAGCAGCTTTTAAACTAGATAATAGGGGAAAGCCGACAGTCACCCAAGAGCGCATGGTTCGGAAGAATGCATCCTTAAAGGATACTACCAAAAGCAGAGAGGTTTCAAAAAAAAGTAGCCCAAATGCCCTCGAGTACGGAGCAGACAGAGCTTAAAGATCCCAAATTACCCATGCCTACCAATAGCCAAATTAATATGAATAAAATACAGTCTCTAAATTGCTTGTATGCAAATGCTAGAAGTCTAAAAAATAAGATGGGAGAGTTAGAATATATAGCACTAAATGAGAGGTTAGATATGATTGGAATATCAGCGACATGGTGGAAGGAGGACAACCGGTGGGACACTGTGATACCTGGGTACAAACTATATAGTAATGATAGGGCTGATCAAATTGGTGGAGGGGTTGCACTCTATGTTAGGGAAGGCATTGAGCCAGAAAGGATTAAAGTTTTGCAGGAAACAAAATTTGCTGTAGAGTCTCTATGGATTAAAATTCCATGTAAAAAGGGGAAGGCGATGGCAGTGGGGGTGTACTATCGACCGCCTGGCGAGAATGAACAAATGGATGATGACATGCTCAAAGAAATCAAGGAAGCTAACAAAAGTTACAGCGCAGTAATAATAATGGGTGATTTCAATTACCCCGGTATCGACTGGGTCAGTGTCACAGCAGGACACGCTAGGGAGATAAAGTTCCTAGATGAAATAAATGACTGCTTCTTGGAGCAGATGGTTCATGAACCGACCAGAGGGGAAGCCATATTAGACCTGGTCCTTAGTGTAACACCAGATCTAGTGCAAGAGATAAGGGTGTTGGGGCCACTTGGCAATAGTGATCATAGCATGATCGCCTTTGATTTAATTAGTGGAGGAGGGATAGTACGGAAATCCACGGTACTACCTTTTAACTTTCAAAAATGAGGAAAATAGTTAAGAAAAAACTAAAAGGAGCAGTTGCAAAGGTTAAAGACTTACATCAAGCTTGGGTGTTGTTGAAAAATACTATCTTGGCAGCTCAGACCAGCTGTATTACACGCTTTAAGAAAAGTGGAAGGAAGTCCAAAAAACTGCCAGCATGGTTTAAAGGTGAGGTCAGAGAGGCTGCTGTTGCCAAAAAAGCATCTTTCAGGAAATGGAAAAAAGAGCCAAACGAAGAAACCTGGAAACAGCACAAGCACTGGCAAATCAAATGCAAGGCATTGATAAAGCAGGCAAAAGAGAATTTGAGAAGAAGCTTGCTGTGGAAGCAAAAACGTGAAATAAAGATTTTTTCAAGTACATTCACAGCAAAAAATCTGTGAGAGAGTCATTTGGTCCATTAGATGATAGAGGAGTTAAAGGGGCACTAAGAGGCGACAAGGCGATAGCGGAGAGACTGAATGAATTCTTTGCTTCAGTCTTTACTGAGGAAGATGTAGGGATGTTACCCATGACTGAAGTGGTATTTAAAGGTGCGGAAGAATTGAAGGAAATATCGATACATCGGGAAGATGTATTACAACTATTAAATAAACTGAAGAGTAGCAAATCACCTGGGCCGGATGGTATTCATCCAAGGGTGTTGAAAGAAATGAAATATGAGATTGCAGACCTGCTATTAGTAATCTGTGAACTGTCATTAAAATCATCTCTAATACCTGAAGACTGGAGGATCGCCAATGTAATACCAAATTTTAAAAAGGGTTCCAGGGGTGATCCAGGAAACTACAGACCGGTGAGCCTCACGTCAGTACCGGGAAAAATGGTAGAAACCATCATAAAGAATAAAATTACTCAGCATGTAGATAGTCATGGCCTAATGGGAGACAGCCAACATGGCTTTAGACAAGGAAGATCTTGTCTTACTAATCTGTTATGTTTTTTTGAAGGTGTGAATAAACAGGTAGACAAAGGTGAGTCGGTTGATATAGTGTATTTGGACTTTCAGAAAGCCTTTGACAAGGTCCCTCATCAGAGACTTTTGGCAAAACTAAAGAGTCATGGGATAGGAGGCAGTGTACTACTGTGGATCAAGAACTGGTTAAGAGATAGAAAGCCGAGGGTTGGGCTAAATGGCCAATTTTCCCAATGGAGAAAGGTGAATAGTGGTGTACCCCAGGGATCTGTGCTGGGTCCGCTGCTTTTTGACATATTCATAAATGACCTGGAAAGTGGAATAACGAGTGAGGTTATCAAATTTGCAGATGACACAAAACTATTTAAAGTTGTTAAAACCCAAGAAGATTGTGGAAAATTGCAAGAGGATCTTGATAAATTAGAAGACTGGGCATCAAAATGGCAGATGAAATTTAATGTGGACAAGTGCAAAGTTATGCACCTAGGGAAGAACAACCCAAACTATGGTTACACGATGCAAGGTTCCACATTAGGAACCACCACCTGGGAAAAAGATTTAGGCGTCATTGTGGATAACATGTTAAAACCCTCGGCCCAGTGTGCAGTGGCAGCCAAGAGAACAAATAGAATGCTAGGTATCATAAGGAAAGGAATGGAAAATAAAACAAAAGATATTATAATGCCTCTATATCGTTCCATGGTGAGACCGAACCTTGAATATTGTGTGCAATTCTGGTCGCCGTATCTTAAAAAGGATAAAGAGTTATTAGAAAAGGTTCAGAGAAGAGCCACCAAAATGGTAAAGGGGATGGAAGGATACTCCTATGAAGAAAGGCTAAAAAGGTTAGGGCTCTTTAACCTGGAAAAGAGACGGCTGAGGGGAGATATGATAGAAGTCTATAAATTAATGAACAGAGTGGAACGGGTAAACGTAGATCGATTGTTTACGTTATCAGAATATAGAAAGACTAGGGGACATGCAATGAAGCTACAGGATAAACTATTTAAGACTAATAAAAGAAAATATTTTTTCACTCAACGTGTAATCAAACTCTGTAATTTGTTACCGGAGGATGTAGTAAAGGCTGTTAGTGTAGCTGTGTTTAAAAAAGGTTTGGACAAGTTCCTGGAGGAAAGCTCCATAAACCATTATTAAGAAGGGACCCAGGATATCAATGCTTGACCCAGTACAAGCATTGCGGAACCTATGTCTTTTGGGGAAACTGCTAGGTAGTATGACCTAGATTCGCCACTGTTGGAAACAGGATACTGGGCTTGATGGACCTTGGTCTGACCCAGTATGGCATATCTTATGTTCTTATGTTAATCTCGATTCACACTTACAGCATGTCTCTTGAAAGAGCTAGGTTGAGAGAGCAAGGCTATTCATCTTCCGTGATATTGACATTATTGAAGGCCCGTAAATGGTCCACTTACCAATCCTATATATATGGGTATGGAGCTTGTTTGAAGACTGGTGCACAGGACATGCCTTTAGCCCCCTGTCAGCATGTGTGCCACATATCCTTGCCTTTTTGTAGGTGGGCTTAGATAAGAGGTTAACTTGCAGTTCCTTTCAGGTGCAGGTGGCAGCTATTGCCCGTTATCAAAGTAAGGTCCAGTGGGGGTCCTTGCATCACATCCAGATGTCATCCATTTTGAACGTGTGGTGAAGCACTTTCAACCACTGCTGCGATCAGTAGTTTATTCTTGGGACCTTAACCTGGTCTTATCAGTTCTAATGGAGACGCCCTTTGAGCCGCTGAGTGGTTGCAGTCTGAAAGACCTGACATTGAAGACTGTCTTCTTGGTGGCCATTTGTTCGGTCAGGATAATTTCAGAGTTCCAGGCGCTGTCGTGTCGCATGCCTTTTTTGTCCTTTTCCAGAGACAAGGTAGTGTTGAAGCCAGTACCTTTGTTTCTGCCTAAGGTGCTCTCAGCTTTTCACTTGAATCAGCCAATGACTGTTCCAGTGTTCTTGGTAATTGAGGGGACTGCGGTGGATCCCCTTCTATGACTCCTGGATGTGTGCCAGGTGCTGCAGTGGTATTTGAAGAGACAAAACCCTTTTGGAAGTCAGATCTTCTATTTGTGCTGTTTGGGGGTCTGCGTTGTAGAAAGGTTGCTTCTAAAGCTTCCATCTCAAGATGGGTGAAAGAAGCCATCTTCTCTGCCTATTTGCTGCACTGCAGAGACTTGCTCAATGGCTTGAGGTTCCATTCAACCTGGGCACAAGTAGCATCCTGGGTGGAACCCAGCTTGGTTCCGCCGGTGGACATTTGTAGGGTGGCGACCTGGTCGACCTTGCATACCTTTGTAAAACTTTATCGCCTGGATGTTCAGGCATCAGAGGACGCACATTGTGGTTTGGCGGTGCTTCAGGCTGGGCTCGCAGGTCCCTCCCAAGGTTAGTATTGCTATGGTACATCCCATAGATCAGGACTGGACTGGAGGGACAATAAGGAAGGTGAAACTAAGTCTTACCTGCTAATTGACTTTCCTTGAGTTCCTCCAGTCCAGTCTTGAACCCTCCCAAGTTACTGAATCATGGTGCCTGATGGAGGTCCCGGACCTGAAGAAATACATCTCATTGTGCAGGGTCTAGAGGATATAGTGGTGCAGCCATCGGCACATCGGGGCTCCTTCAGAGGTGCTGAAGTTTTCCATTTGTTTTTGAAAAGGTGCGAACAGCCCCAGATACAAAAAAAGAAAAAAAAAAAAGAACAGGAAAAAGGAGAAAGTAAGAGGACAGAGACATATATTAGAGAAGCAGTTCCTGATAAAGAAAGGTAAGATACACGTTGCAAGTTTCTGAGAAACTGTGTCATGAATTTTGACATGCTCAGTATCGAAGCTGCTGGTGGAGTGAGACTGCCCACAGGTCGGGGCTGGACTGAAGGAACTCATGGAAAGTCAATTAGCAGGTAAGGCCTAATTTCACCATCTGTAACCACCTAATTACTGTGAAATGAGTGACAGGTAAGAAAATTTGGATAAATAAATAATTAAAGTTAGGAACATGTTATTATGTACTTTTTGAAAATGAAAGCTGTAGGCACAGATTCACAACTCCTCCTGAATACCCTCTTTCAGCTCCTCCTCCAGAACACCACATATTATATGGCCAAATTTCTGCATGTTATGAATTTCAGAATGTGAATGAAAATCCATCTATTTATATTTGGCCAAGTTACATGCGTAACTCCTTATTTTATGTGTATCCTGTAGGTCCCAACTGACAATCCTCCCCTCCTCAAAAAAGGAATTGTGCTGCAAAATCAGAATAGTTTGTGATGCTGCAAAAACCCAGAGTGCTGTTGTTGCTGCTTATGACAACTTAATCTTCAATCTGCCCGAAGCCTCTCATTTTCTCTTTCAGGCCACGAAGAAGTTGTCCATATACCCAAGGGATCGGTCCATATTGATGTTCGGGAGCTGAATATCTCTCTCAACTACTTGGGTAAGAAAGAGAGTATTTTGAAACCAGAAGGATCTTTAGATCCTCAATGAGCAGGAGTGCAGTACCAGAAAGTCCTCTGAAGCATGGTAGCTGCTCGATCATCTACTCATGAAAGCCATGAACTAAATCATGGGTCTGGCCACCCTTGGATTTGGGTGACATTCCCCACTACTTGGAGAAGATTTAGGCCCCTATTTACTAATCTGTATTAGCTGTTTAACATGGAATATTACCATTTGTTAACAACGTGATGCCACATTAACAGTTATGCAACAAATACACACCTATCACAGAAAACACAATTTTGGGATTATGGAGTAGGTGGGGACAGTGCCTTACAGTTAACTCAGAAGTCGTTACTCTGTGGTACAGATCACTACTCAGGAGAATTAGCTGATGGTGCCCCCTTGGATTTGATGACTAGTACAGTGAGGGAGAGGGGAGCTACTAGGTAGGGGGTGATAGGAAAAGTGAGGGAGTTGCTGTTGGGCAGGGGGTTGGAGGAGGGTAAGGGTAAGCTGCTACTGGAGAAAGCCCCTCTATTTTGAGTGGCAGGGGTGGGAGGCGCAAGCTCATTTCTCGCCTCAGGCATCAGATTTTCTTGAGCTGCACCTGCCCCCCAGGTCCTGCTCTTCTTTCATACTGGCACTGCAGTCATTAGTCCTGGTTTTCAGAATCTTCTGTGATTTATTGTTCTACTTTTCACAGTGCATAATACAAAACTACAAATAAAAGAATGGATAGCAATAGAAGATGGAAAGGAATAGAACTGTTTGCTTCACTATCTCATGTTCCCCATAGCATGAAACTGGATAGCTCTTTTCTCCAGGACCAAGCAGGAAGTCAGTCCTCACATATGGGTGTCATCGGCGCCGATGAAGCCCCAGCGGAGCATTTCCCCAGCTTTCCATGAAAGCCTTTGGGAATGCTGGCACGCATGCGCGGTTCCCTTCCTGCCTAAAGGTGCCATCTTACCTCAGTCTCTTTTTTTTCCGAGAAGCCCACCGGACGTGTGTCCTGTTCTCCCGGATAAAAGTGATTTTTTCTTCGGCGATTTTCGCTATTTTTTCTCCGGTTCGACGCCGGTTCCCCTCCCGCCGGGTTCGGTACACCGGTATCGAGCCCGTTTATCTTCTTTTTTGGTTTTTGCCCTTCGTGGCTGGCGTTCACGCCCTTTTTTCGTTTTTCCCTGGAAGGCCGGTCTTTTGACCTCGCAGGGGCTCTTTTTTCCCTGATGGCTTCCAGTGGTTTCAAAAAGTGTGATCGGTGTAAGAAACTTATGTCTCTCACCGACACACACGACTGCTGCCTTCGGTGCCTCAGCCCTGACCACGACCCCAAGTCATGTGCGCCATGTGGGAAGATGTCTTCCAAGGCACTCAGAAGTCGACAGCATCAGAAGGAAAGGCTTTTCTCGGACTCAGCCTCCGGCCGGGCCTGGACCTCGTCTGAGGCCTCGACATCTCGGGATTCCGATCCCGAGCACCGTCGAAGCTCCTCGGACAGAGGTCCCCCGACCGGGAACGCAAGAGGAAGAAGCGGCTCGTGAGGGCGGCGTCGGAGGAGGTCCCTGGTCCCTCGAGGGCCAGGTCTAAGACCCCCAACCGCCGTCCCGGGCCCGTGGACCAAGAGAAGCCTGCCAAAGTTCCTCGCGTGGAGCCGGAGTCTGCTGGACACGTAAGCCCCGTAGTCCTCGTGGACTCTCCTCCCAGAGAGCCGACGTCGGACCCGGCACCGCCGAGGCCCGAGTCGGTGGCTGCTGTGTCTCCCGAGCTGAGTCTCAGGATGACAGCCTTGGAGAGCAGATTGTCTGCCTTCATGGAGCAGCAGCAGGCACTGATGGCCAGCCTGTCTGGTGCATCTGCCCCGACCACCGGGACGTCGACTTCGAAGTCAACCCCGGAGACCGAGCCAATACTCGAGACCCTCGTGGCACGAAGTCGTCCTCGGTCAAGGTCTCCCTCGACCTCCCGTTCGGGACCGAGGGTGTCGATGCCGGTGCCCCCGGCATCGGGGCGGATGCCTCGGGGCCCCGCGGAGTTGGACCTTGACTCCTCCTCGGATGAGTCCACCTGGGAGACGGAGGACGAGGAGTCTCCCGATACTTTTAAGACTTGGTGCGTCCCGTCAGACTCACCACAGTCTGAGCCCCGGAGTAGATCCCTTCCGGAGGACACTAGGTTCTCGGAGTTCGTCCGGGATATGGCCGCTGCCTTGGCTATCCCTGCCGACCCCGAGGAAGATCGTCGAGCCGAGGAGCTCGATGCTCTACAGTACGACTCTCCTCCGAAGGAGGTTCTTTACTGTCCCGGTTCCTCCGATGCTGGAACGGCTCCTCTTCCGGATGTGGGAGGCACCAGCCTCGGCGCCGGTTCTGAGCAAGCGAGTCGATTCCATCTATCGACTCTGCAAAAGCCCTGGTTTCCAGAAAGCACAGCTACCACACCATTCCATGGTTGTGGAATCGGCCATGCATCGTCTGAAGAGCCAGAAGATGCACTCTGTGGTGCCCCCCGGCCGGGAGGCCCACAACCTCGATGGCGTCGGTAGAAAGTGCTTCCAGGGGTCTATGCTTGCTTGCCGTGTCCAGTCTTACCAGCTGTACATGGGCATGTACTTGCGAGACCTGGCCAAGGAATTGGCCGGATTCTCTGCTGGTCTCTCCGGGGAACCCTTGCAGAGATTTAAGACCTTGTCCTCGGGGATTCGGGAATGCTCAAAGTTCATTTCCCGCGCCGCCTACGATGGCTTCGAGGCTTCAGCCCGAGTTGCAGCTGCCGGCATCGCGGCTCGACACTAGGCGTGGCTGCAGTCATCGGACCTCGAGCCATGGGTTCAGGACAAGTTGGTCGATGTCCCCTGCCGAGGTGAGAACCTTTTTGGCAAACCCGTGACCGAGAAAGGCCGCTCAGCTCGAGACCGAGAACCTTACCCGGACAAGGCTGTCGAGGAAGACCTCTGCCCCTTCACACAAGAAGAAGGGCTCGGGTAAAAAGTCCTTTTACCCGAGGAAGGGCACTGCCTACAAACAGTACCCTCAGTATCAGGCTGCCCAAGCTGCCCCCCAGGGTCAGCAAGCCAAGGGCCAGGGTAATGGGCCCCGTAGGCAGAGGACTCCCAAGCCTTCTGCCCCTGCTTCCACTCAGCAGGGTTGGGGTTTTTGACTCCTTGAGCATAGCCACTCCGTCCCTGCTCTCCCAGCCCTTCACAGGGGGTCGCCTTGTACTCTTTGCCCACCAGTGGCCTCTCATTACCACCGACAGTTGGGTGCTGGACATAGTCCAAAAGGGCTATGCCCTGCATTTTCATCAACTGCCTCCTCCTTACTTCCCAGGAGAGCCCTTGAGGCCTCCCCTGCACACAGCCCTTCTCCTTCAGGAACTTCAGGGCCTGTTGGAAGACAGGGCGGTGGAGCCTGTGCCTCCTCCCTTCCAAGGTCACGGTTTCTACTCCAGGTATTTCCTGGTACCCAAAAGGACCGGTGGCCTTCGGCCCATTCTGGATCTCAGGAACCTCAACAAGTTCCTAGAGAAAGAAAAGTTCAAGATGCTTACTCTTGGAACACTTCTGCCCTACCTCCAGCAGGGAGATTGGCTATGCTCCTTAGATCTAAAGGATGCGTACACTCACATCCTCATTCATCCAGACCATAGAAAGTACCTCAGGTTCATTGTGGGAGGAAACCATTATCAGTACAGAGTACTACCTTTTGGCCTCACCTCCGCTCCCAGGGTCTTTACCAAGTGCCTGGCAGTGGTTGCGGCCTACCTGAGAAATCAAGGCATCTTTGTCTTTCCCTATCTGGACGACTGGCTCATCAGGGGTCAGACGTGCCTGGAGGCCAGACAAGCCACCCTCAGAACCATTGCTCTGCTTCAAAACGTGGGCTTTGTCATAAACTTCGCAAAGTCCACTTTGCTCCCCTCCCAGAATTTGGAGTTCATAGGGGCAAGGTTAGATTCTCAACTCGCAAAGGCATTCTTGCCAGAAGACAGGGCCCAAAGACTGATGGACGTGGCCAAACAGTTGCTAAACAAGCCCCTGGTCTCCGCCAGACTCTGCCTCAGGCTTCTGGGCCACATGGCTTTGACAGTACATGTGACTCCCAATGCCAGGCTCCATATGAGGCCTGCACAGTGGTGCCTTCGGACTCAGTGGTCACAGGCCTCAGGCCGCCTAAGAGACAGGATAAGGGTGTCCAAACCCCTTTTGGCCTCCCTCAGCTGGTGGCTACATCCACCCAATCTGCTGCAGGGAATGCCCTTCCAAATGCCAGAGTACTCGGTGGTCCTCACCACCGACGCCTCTCTGCGGGGCTGGGGTGCTCATTGTCTAGACAAGTGTACCCAGGGCCTCTGGTCTCCTTGGGAAGCAGCCCAACAGATCAATCTCCTGGAGCTTCGAGCTATCCGCTTAGCTCTCAAGGCTTTTTCTCCTGCCCTGGCTCAACGCTCAGTCTTGATTCAAACAGACAACCAGGTAGCCATGTTTTATGTGAACAAACAGGGTGGGACTGGGTCCAAGCACCTTTGTCGGGAGACTCAAGACCTTTGTTCCTTTGCCCTAAAGCACAACATGCTTCTCAGGGTGGTGTACCTTCCAGGCCAGGAGAACTGCCTGGCCGACCGGTTGAGCAGAATTCTGCAGCCCCACGAGTGGCAGCTGCATCCCTTGGTGGTTCAGAAGATCTTCCTGAAGTGAGGTCTCCCTTGGATAGATCTGTTTGCCAGTCCACTGAACAAGCAACTGCCCAGGTTCTGCTCCAGGCAGCCACATCCTTTGAGGATAGCACCGGATGCTTTTCTGATGTCCTGGTCTCAGGGCCTCCTATATGCGTTTCCTCCCACGCCCTTGGTGGCCCGAACTCTTTTCAAGACTCTTCAGGACAAGGCCTCGGTCCTGCTGGTAGCTTCCAGGTGGCCGAGACAGCCTTGGTTTCCACTTCTGCTTCAGTTGGCAGTGGATTCCCCACTACCTCTGGGGTTGCAACCCGACCTTCTCTCACAGGAGCAGGGTTCTCTTCTGCACCCCAATCTCAAAGCTCTCAATTTGATGGCCTGGAGGCTGCAAGGGTAGTTTTGGCTCCCTGGGGCCTACCTCAGGAGGTTGAGGAGGTTGTCCTAGCCTCTCGGAAACAGTCCACTAGGAAAACCTATGCTCTAAAGTGGAAGAGGTTTTCTGTGTGGTGTCAGCTGCGTACAGAAGATACTTTCTCCTGTACGGTACCAGTAGTGTTTCAGTATTTACTGCACTTATCCAATCAGAGACTTAAGTCCAATTCTGTTCAGGTCCACCTCTCAGCTCTGGCAGCTCACCACTCACTAGTGGAAGGACATTCCCTGTCGGGACACCCCTTGGAGTCCAGGTTTCTCAGAGGCTTGCTCTTGCTCAAGCCTCCCATCCGTCCTCCTGCTCCTGAGTGGGAGCTGAATGTGGTCTTGCTGCAACTGACTCGCCCACCTTTTGAGCCGATGGCTACTTGCCCTCTACGCTTCCTTTCCTGGAAGACTCTCTTCCTGATAGCCCTCACCTCGGCTAGGCGAGTGAGTGAGCTTCAGGCCCTGGCCTGTGATAGGCCTTACACCAGGATTTATAGGAACAGGGTAGTCCTCAGGACTCATCCAAAGTTCCTCCCAAAGGTTGTCTCCTCTTTTCACCTCAATCAGGAGGTAGTTCTTCCAACATTCTTCCCTAGGCCTCATGCAAGCCAGGCTGAAGCAGTTCTGCATACCCTGGACTGTAGGAGGGCCTTATCCTTCTACCTTGACCGTACGCAAGGGCATCGAAGGGCTACTCAGCTCTTAGTCTCCTTTGACCCCAATAAGTTGGGGTTGGCTGTGTCCAAGCATCCATCTGGGTGGCTGACTGTATCACCTGGGCTTACAAGGCGGCTGACCTTCCTTTGCAGGGTCGGGTCACGGCCCATCGTGTCAGGGCAATGGCTGCCTCAGTGGCTCATCTCCGCTCTGTGCCCTTGGTAGACATCTGCAAGGCTGCAACTTGGTCTTCAAGCCAGACGTTTGCGACCCATTACTGTCTGGAGAGGGTAGGGAGAGTGCTTTTGGCCAAGCAGTACTCCGGAATCTCTTTGAGGTTTAGGCAACTCCTGCCCTCTGTTGGGCTACCGGTGGAGGTTGTGTCCTTGAAAAGCCTTTCTTTGCTGCTGAGACTAGAGGGAGTTCTCTTGTTCAGCCTGGGTTCCTGGTAGCCCAGAGCTAGGGAGTCACCCATATGTGAGGACTGACTTCCTGCTTGGTCCTGGAGAAAGAGTAGTTACTCACCTGTAACAGGTGTTCTCCAGGAGCAGCAGGAATCAGTCCTCACAACCCTCACTCCTCCCCTTGGAGTTGCAGTTGTACATAGTTTAATTTTTTCATTTTTGTGTGCTGTTCTTAGCTATGTCATTTGACTGAGGTAAGATGGCACCTTTAGGCGGGAAGGGAACCACGCATGCGTGCCAGCATTCCCAAAGGCTTTCATGGAAAGCTGGGGAAATGCTCCGCTGGGGCTTCATCGGCGCCGATGACACCCATATTTGAGGACTGATTCCTGCTGCTCCTGGAGAACACCTGTTACAGGTGAGTAACTACTCTTTTCCTGTGTAAGCCAAGTGGAATGTGGCAGTGGGCTGGGCCAGGGCTGAGACAAGGCTTAAAAGAGGGTTACAGAAGTAAAGCAGGCTTCTAGGATAGAAAATAAGGGGAAGCTGTGCACTAATCATGCTGTTCCTTTTGTTCTTACATTATTTTCAGCACTGAAAGGAGAAAATGCCGAAGAATTTTTCATTAATGGCAAGCTTTCCATTGACCCACCTCGGAGGTTTGACATCGCTGGGACAACCTTTCACTATAGCAGGTCTCCAGATGAGCCTGAGTCCCTGGAAGCCCTGGGCCCTACTAACATTACCCTGGTGGTCATGGTAACCAAACTTTACTTTCAGCAAACCAATGCCAGTGGGAATTGTGGAGGGGTCTGTGACAGAGGACAGTGAGAAGGATGTGCATGTCTGTGTGTGTGTGTTTATCGGAAGGTCTGCTCAGGCCCCAGAGCTGCCCAGGGACTTCCTCCTCCTACAACTTCCCTACTTGTTGCACTCTTACTTTCCACTCCCTGCAGGTACTCATGAGAGGGGATCTGCCTGGAATTCGCTACAAGTTCAACGCCCCCATCACAAGAGAGACTCTCACCGGCTTTTCCTGGCACTTTGGTCCATGGAGCACATGCTCAGCCCTGTGCGCAGGAGGTGAGAACATCTCAGAATTCAAGTATGCAAGCACTAAATACAGAGACCTTCATAATGGAGGGAGGGGGAGTACCACAATTCAATTAAGACCCATGACTGCACAGTAGGCAAGTTAAGTAGGCAGACTGAGTGATGCTGGTGGTCCTTTTCTGGCGATATCCTCAGGTGTCTTCTTTTTTCAGTTGAGAGCACTTCCCAGCCTCAGAAAATCAACCAACTCAGGATGTAAAAGTGATTGAAGCAGTAGGGAGATGAGAGCAGAGAAGATTCATTATAGAAAATGGTTTATAGTTTTTATTTTTCTCAGAGCCATGTTTAGAAAACTGTAAATGAATTGATAAACAGATCTTTTGTGCTTTTTCCCAGAATCAATTTTTTTTTCAGTTTGGTGTTTAAACCAGGCCTAATATTTCTGATAGCTTAATACATACCTTTACTTTGCTACTGTTTTTGTGAAGTAGTTAACATGACTTTTACTTATAAATTAGGGGGGAAGAAAAACTTGAATTCTGCCATCTTTAGAATGAGGACAATCCAAACTAGTTGCATGTGATACTTTTGACACCTGTGATGAGGAGAGCTCTGCTGAGCCCATGGAACTAGAGGAAAATTGTAAACATACCTTTAAGGAGAGAGACAGGCAGGGAATTCACAGCTTTCAGAGTGCAGGTAAAGGAAGAAAACACGCAGTCACTGAAGTCAGGCCACACCCAAGCTCTGCTAACCTAACTGCAGGCTTGGGGAGTAATGAAAAACACCTGAGTAGGAAACAGTGTACGCTAGTTAAGAAACAGCCTTATAAACCCAGGGGAGGAAAAGGAAAGGGGCCAGCACCGGGGATCAGAAAGGAGATCACCGGGGAGGAGAACGGTGAAGATTTCGGTGAGGAGCTCAGCAGTGAAAGTAGCAGCCATAAAGAAAGCCAGGCTTACAGGAGGAGGGCTGTTAGTCCTGAAGCCAGCCGAGGTGTGGCTAGGAGAATTGCTGATGAGGGTCAGGCTGCAGCTCAAACGGTACGTGGACCAGCTCAAAGAGTTCAGGCTGCCAAAAGGTGTGTGGACAAACTCACAGCTAGAAGTGACCAGAACCCAGCTGGGTGGAAAGAACCAGGGCTGAACAAGTTAGAAGAACTGAGGCAGTTGATCCAGAGAAGGAATCCTCACATTCCAGGTACAAACATTCCTTGTTGTGGAGAGCACCTGTGGAGAGAAGTCCAGAAACTTGTACAAAGCATTAAGCCAGAAACAGTTCATGAAAGCTCAGAGTCAGATGTACATGCTGAAGAGCAGGAAGAGATTCAGGTAGACTGTCCTGAGCAGGATTCTATAACTGAGGAATTAGCAATGGACTGTTCATTGTGCCAGAAGGCAGATTGAAAGCTTTCTGATAAAACGTCTTTAACCAAGAAAGCACTGAAGAAACAGGGTGAGTTAACCTATCTGTGTTAATGCTAGGAACCATTTCTAATGAAAAGAATACATGCCTAACCTGTATTTGAATATTAAAGAAGCAGAAGATAAAAATGGACACTCTGCTTTGCTTGAAGGAAGAAGCTATGTTTTGTTTGCTGAACGTTTGATGAAAACAGCTACACATGTTAAAAGGCTTATGAAGCAGTTTCAGTTCTAGTTTGTGTATAATTTCCTGATGTTATTGCTTGGAGAAGAATCCTAACGTTTGTGTTGAGCCTTAGTGCTTTGGGGAAGATAAATAAATTTCTTGTTTGCCTTTAAAAACCATCGGTTTCACACTACTGTCTTTAAATAAGGAGAAACAACTACAAGTCCCAGAAGTCCAAGCTGTGTACAAGAATAGTATAATTCTTTATTTAAGGACTAACATTGAGGGAGCAGTGGCCTAGTGGTTGGGGCAAGGTACTACAGGCCGGAAGGTCGGTGGTTCAAATCCCACTAGAGGACAGCTACCTTGGGCCGGAAGGACTGGGGTTTCTAGTCCCACAGGTGCTCCTTGTGGTCTTGGGCAAGCCACTTAACCCTCCATTGCCCATGTTCCCTGTATTAGTGTATGTGTCTCATATCCCCTCGTGTTAAATGTATCCCCCAACCGCTTTGACCCGGTGAAAAGCGGGATATAAATGCAGCTAAATAAATAAATAAATAACATTGGCAGCCCTGTGCCTTTAGGCCTTTGGCCCGGGCTAGGGTGACGACTCACCACACAGGTCCCTTCTTTGGATGGTTTATGGTCTTTTAAAGTCTTTTAAAAGCTCACATAGTAAGATTGCCTTGGCCTAATTTGTGTGCTGGTCCTGTTGAAGGTTTCACAGCTCACACAGAAACCATTGTAAAGTCCCTGTGGTCTGTTACTAAATTTATTCCAAAATCAGTTGTCTAAATCATGCATGGTATCAAGCTTGTTCTGTGTATCCTTGTGTATGTGGGCGATTTGAGGTGTACCAAAGAAGACGACCTATGGAGGAATATTGAGTTGCCTCTTTGGGAAGAACAGGCACCAGGAGTTTACAGAATTTACCTGAATTGTCGAGTCACTGGAGAGCCACAGAACCTTTCTTAAGATTTCTTCTATTTTCAGTCTAATTGCTCTGACATCTCACCTGTAAGTTGGTGGAGTAAATGCAGTGTTGGTCCAAGTTCACCAGGCTACAGTATCTTTGGGACTTTGTTCATCTGAATTCAGGAACCATCATAACCCAGTCAGTGTGCTTAATTTGGGATTAAGGTCCTGATTCAAGATTGCTTTGTGGATATCCAGGTTATTCACCTAACTGAATGAGCTGTTCAATGGTGATGGTCTGCCAGGTCACTGATCAGAAACCTTTTGATATTACTTCCTTTTGCAGCTGAAGTGGAAAGTGGAACCTCCCTCACTCCCATGGGTTCCACCCTGGTACAATTGTTTTTGTTTTAAAAAAATTACCACTGACAACTTGGGTGAGAAAGAAATAGAGTGTGCTGATCATTTTTTTACAAGACTCTTGGATATAGTATTCAGATTCTGAAAAGCCCTCCAGGGCTGAGGCAAGGAGTAGTCTTCATTTATCTCACAGTTTTGTGAAAGTGGATTATGTATTGATGATGTCGCACTAAGTATGGTTCGTTGGTTGGTTGGTCTGTAATTAAACTCTTCTATCTTGTGAAGCCAATCATTCTCTGCCTTAAACTGAAGTAAAAACTCCTTGTGGCCTTGGGCAAGCCACTTAACCCTCCATTGCCTCAGGTACACTTAGATTGTGAGCCCTTCGGGGTCAAGGGAATAAAAAGTACCTGAAGGACTAGAAAGGGGGGCTGTTACTTCTGGAGAGAAATCTGAAATTGTGAGTATATACTTCTGGGAATTTTTCTGAAAGGAATTTTTTTCTTTTAAAGCTAATTAATCTGTGAACCCACTATTTTTTGTTAAATCAGTCAGGGCCTAGTAGCAACAGTTTAAGATTCAATTTAAAACACAGAAGAGAACTTTCTGGTTACCTTTCATACCCAGTAGAGAGCTGTAGTTTAAATTTCATAGTCACTCAGGGCCTAGCATCAGCAAAGTACTTTTAGTTTCAATTTAAAACACAGAAGAGAGCTTTCTGGTTAAATTTAGAATCTAGCAGAGAGCTTGTAGTTTAAATTTCATAGTCACTCAGGGCCTAGCATCAGCAAAGTACTTTTAGTTCCAATTTAAAACACAGAAGAGAGCTTTCTGGTTAACTTTAGAATCCAGCAGAGAGCTTGTAGTTTAAATTTCATAGTCACTCAGGGCCTAGCATCAGCAAAGTACTTTTAGTTTCAAATTAAAACACAGAAGAGAGCTTTCTGGTTAAATTTAGAATCCAGCAGAGAGCTTGTAGTTTAAATTTCATAATAGGTTAGGGCCTAGCATCAGCTAAGTACTTTTAGTTTCAAATTAAAACACAGAAGAGAGCTTTCTGGTTAAATTTAGAATCCAGCAGAGAGCTTGTAGTTTAAATTTCATAATAGGTTAGAGCCTAGCAGCAGCAAAGAGCTATAATTTAAATCAAATCAGAATATAGCTTACCTCAGCAGCACAGGACAGGGTACTGTGTAGCAGCCCTCTTTTAATAAGTGTTATATCCCTCCTCCCTCCCCACATCCACCCTCCCCTGGGATATTCACAGCTTTATAGGTACTTGCACAACTTAAAAGACAGGAGGTGCTCTCAGGTGAAGCTCATTACCCAAATCAGTCATACACTAAGGACCTGAGATTAATTAAGCTTCAGGTGAACAAGGTATATTAAACTTATTAGGTACAGTTTTAGTGGTATAAATATCCATAGCACCCTTTAGTACGTAAAGAACTTAAAGATCTAAACACAAACTTAAAACTAAGATGCAGACAGCAGTCCAGCAGCGGGATGTGGGCTTTCCAGTCTTTTGCATTGAGTGTCACATGTATGATTTTCTCCCAGCTGGTGAGAGGTCTTACGTGTGCACTAGGTGCAAGGAGCTCTTTGCTCTCAGGGAACAAGTCCGTTCTCTAGAGGCTAAAGTAGCAGACTTGGAAAGCATAAGACAGATAGAGAGGTACATAGACGAGACCTACAGGGATATAGTCTTGAAGTCCCACCTCCAGTCTGGCAGCATCCCTGTTGCCATGGAGGAGAGAGGTCACGTGACAGGAGAGCATCACCCTGGTGTGGCAGGAAGTGATCCTGTAACTAGGACCTGTCCTCCAGGTGATGTAAACCCCTCTCGCACCGAGGAGGTTTCTCCAGCGCCAAGTGCCCATGAGGGAAGGGTTAGGACAGCAGTTATAGTTGGTGATTCGATCATTAGGGATGTAGATAGCTGGGTGGCTGGTGGACGTGAGGATCGCCTGGTAACATGCCTGCCTGGTGCGAAGGTAGCGGACCTCACGCGCCACCTAGAATAAGGTCTTAGATAGTGCTGGGGAGGAGTCTGCTGTCTTGGTACATGTCGGTACCAATGACATAGGAAAATGTGGTAGGGAGGTTCTGGAAGCTAAATTTAGGCTTTTAGGTAGGAAGTTGAAATCCAGAACTTCCAGGGTAGCATTCTCCGAAATGCTTCCCGTTCCACGCGCAGGACCCAAAAGGCAGGCAGAGCTCCGGAGTCTCAATGCGTGGATGAGACAATGGTGCAGAGATGAGGGGTTTGGATTTGTTAGGAACTGGGGAACATTCTGGGGAAAGGAGGGGCTCTTCCAAAGGGATGGGCTTCACCTTAACCGGGATGGAACCAGGCTGCTGGCATTAACCTTTAAAAAGGAGATAGAGCAGCTTTTAAACTAGATAATAGGGGAAAGCCGACAGTCGCCCAAGAGCGCATGGTTCGGAAGAATGTATCCTTGAAGGATACTACAAAAAGCAGAGAGGTTCCAAAAAAGAGTAAAGTAGCCCAAATGCCCTCGAGTATGGAGCAGACAGAGCTTAAAGATTACCCATGTCTAGCAATAGCCAAATTACCTTGGTCTGACCCAGTATGGCATATCTTATGTTCTTATGTTCTTCAGTGTTTGCCATCAATAAGGTGTCAAAGGATGTACTTCTCCCTACTCCTTGGTAAAGAACTCTGTAGAGCTGATCTCATACCCTTGCTAACTATCAGGCTACACCAGATTTCCCAAGGGCGTTGTACAGTATCTCCAGGAACAAGCAGGAATGTAGTCTTCACCTATGGGTATCGTCGGCACCGACGGAGCCCGCATGGGAACGCTCCCCAGCGTCCAATAGGAACGCTTTTGAAAGCATCCCTCAGCACATGCGCGCTGCCTTCCCGCCTTTCCAACTGTCCCTCTTCAGTTCTTCGTTTTCCGCGGAGCCGACAGGACATATTCCCTGTCACCGCAGAAAATTTCTTCTTTAAACTGTTTTCTTGTGGTCGCGCCTGCCTCTGCACGACACCTACTGGTACCACCGGTTCTTTCTTTCTTCTTTAAAAAAGAAAAATAATAAATATATATATTTTTGAACTGTTTCTCTTCAGAAACTTTTTCTTTTGGTGCTAGGCGCCATTTTGGGCATTAGGCCCCATTTTTCCTAAAAGATGGAAAAACCAGCTAGTGGTTTTAAAAAATGTACTAAGTGTGGCAGTACCATCTCTGTCACTGACACCCATGACTGGTGTCTAAAATGTTTAGCCCTGACCATTCTGCATTTGAGTGTTCCTCCTGTATGGGGATGACTAAAAGAGGAAGACAGAAAGCTCGGTACCCTCTTTTCTTCGGATACCAGGTCCATTGCATCAACGTCTTCAAGAGCCTCGTCTTCCTCCCATGGATCTCAGGTAACTAAACATAAGAGCCGGTCCTCAAAGGGTAGCTCTCCTTCAAAGCATCGAGAGGCCATTGACATTGCCCTTGAGGAAACCACACCGGCAACAGCCCCGGCGGGAGGTTTCAGCCTCCAAAGCATCAACGGGGTTCCAGGATGTTGTCCAGGATTTTCTAGAGGCCATGCTCAGGGGTTCCGGCTGCTTTTACCGGTACTGATACCTAGGCATCGGCAGCATCAATAGACCAGAGATTCCTCGCTATCGAACGCAGTCTTGCAGCTCTCCTTATAGCTGTGGTACCATTGACACCAGTGGTTCAACGGGCACCGGTACCAGCACTGGTACAGATACCGGTACCAGCACCGACGGTACCGGCCCCGGTGGGAATCTTTCCCATGCAGACTTTTTCTGGCATCGACAGATCGGTACTGGACCAATTCAGTACCGACTTTGATTGATACCGAGACCATGCTTTGCATGAACATCGGGATCAAAGATACTTCGAATCCTCCGATGACTCTGATAATTCTGCCGGTACCAGAGTGTTTCTCCCAGAAGACTCCTCTTTTCCCCAACGCAGAATGTCTCCTCCGGAAGACATGTCTTTTCAGGATTTTATTTGTGATGTTGCCCAAGGCTTTTCAATCATGGTAGCTCCTGAAAAAGAACCTAGAGCAAAGGAATTGGAAATTCTCCAATACCCTAAGACTCCCAAGGAAGCAGCCACTCTGCCCATTCACGAAATTCTTCATGATTTGATGCTCAGAATGTGGGAGACACCTTTGACCACATCTCCTCATTCTAGGAGACTTGATACCATGTATCGAGTTTCACCATGTCCTGGTTTTCAAAAGACTCAGCTGCCACACCATTCAATGGTAGTGGAGTCAGCCATGCGTAGGATGAAAAGTGCAAAGAGACATGCATCCAATCCTCCAGGTCATGAATGCAGGACTCTTGACGCTTTTGGGCATCAAACTTTTCAGGCTTCCATGCTTTCAGCTAGGATCAGCTCATATATTTTATATATGGGAATGTTCCTCAAAGAGGTCACAGGAGATTTGGAGCTTATGAGCCCCCTTCTCCCTGAGGACAAACGACAGGACTTTCTCACTCTGGTCAAGCATGCCCAAGACGTCTCCAAGTTTGTAAACTATGCAGCCTTTGACTGCTTTGAATGCATCAGCAGAACTTCTGCTATTGCTATTGATGCACGTCGGATTGCCTGGCTTCAGGTATCAGACTTGGAGATTTGGTTACAGGATAAATTGGGAAACATCCATTGCACAGGAGAAAACCTCTTTGGCAAGAATTGGCAGGAGAAGGCTAATGAGATAGATACTGACAATCTCACTTTAGACAGATTGTCAAAATCTACAGCCACTCCATCCAAAAAGAAACCCTATAAAAAACCCTTTTTCAGCAAAAAGAGGAAGTTTTATCCATCCTATAACCAGCAAGTGCAAGCTCAGGGTCAAGCTGCCCAGAAGAGTTAACAACAACAATCCAGACAAAAGAAGCCAAAAGGCCTTAGAGCTCAACCAGCTCCACAGCCCAGCCCCGTCAAGGGCTTTGACTCCTTCATAGAGAACTTAGCCTTCCTGCCTCTGAAGGGTCCAGAACTCCTAAACATTCCAGGCAGGTTGTGTCATTTTGCCAACAGATGGCACCAAATAACAACAGAAAACTGGACTCTGTCCATTGTGGGAGAGGAGTACAAGCTTCATTTTCACAGTATGCCCCCTCCTACAATCGTAAGACAGTTCAAGTCCCAAACCTCTACAGGCAATCTACTGGATCAAGAGATCTCAACACTCCTTGCTCAAGGAGCAATAGAGGAAGTGCCCATTCTTTAGCAGGGTGCAGGGTTCTACTCCCCCCTATTTTCTTATTCCAAAGAAAACAGGAGGACACAGACCCATTCTAGACCTCAGAGAATTGAACAAATATCTGTTCCAAGAAAAGTTCAAAATGATTTCTCTGGGAACTCTTCTGCCATACCTTCAAAGTCAGGAATGGCTTTGTTCTCTAGATCTAAAGGATGCATATACTCACATTCTGATCCATCCAGATCACAGGAAATTCTTACGATTCCTTTTTAAGGGAAAACATTTCCAATACAGGGTTCTTCCCTTTGGTTTGGCTTCGGCACCAAGAGTTTTCACGAAATGAATGGCAGTAATAGCTGCATTTCTGCGAACCCTGGGGATATTCGTCTTCCCTTACATGGATGACTGGCTCATTTGAGCCCCCACGGTTCCAGAAGCCAGCTCTGCACTGTCTCGCACAATGCAAATCCTTCAATACTTGGGATTGGTCATAAACCTCCCAAAATCCCAACTTGCTCCGTCTCAGTCCCTAGAGTTCATAGGAGCTTGTCTAGATACCAGACAGTCAAGGGCTTTTCTCCCACAACCCCGCTGTCTTCGTATAATGCAGCTAGCTTCTCAAGCAGCAATGAAATCCTCCCTAACTGCTCGAGAACAACTACAACTATTGGGACATATGGCATCCACGGTTCATGTGGTTCCCTACACTTGCCTTCATATGCGAGCAGCCCAGTGGACCCTATCCACAGGACATCTGTTGGACAAGATATCAAACTCACAACGACTGATTTTGTCCCTACAATGGTGGCAATCACTAGAAAATCTTCTAGTGGGGTCTCCTTTACAGCAACCCCTATTCCAGGCCACCCTAACAACAGATGCATCACAGGTGGGATGGGGAGCTCACCTGCATCATCTCTCTACCCAGGGTACCTGGACTCCATAGGAGGCCTGTCTTCACATAAACCTCCTGGAACTCAGAGCAATCTATCTAGCTCTTCGAGTATTCCATGCCCAGCTCAGCTACAAGACAGTCCTAGTCCAAACGGACAATCAAGTAGCTATGTTCTATGTGAACAAGCAAGGCGGAACAGGCTCTCTGTCATTATGCAACAAAGCTTTACGACTATGGGCCCTCGCCAGAGAGCATCAAATTAACCTTCTCGTGGTGAATCTTCCAGGCATTCAAAACCTTTGGGCAGACAAACTCAGCCGAGTGCTGCTGCCTCACGGATGGTCTCTCCACCTAGACCAGGTGGCCAAGATATTTCAGATCTGGGGAACCCCAGACATAGACTATTTGCAAGTCCACTGAATGCCAAACTTCCCCGGTTCTGTTCCAGGATTCTGGCTCAAAATTGCCAGGGAAGAGACACCTTCCTTCTTCACTGGGGTCACAACTTCCTCTATCCTCATCCCCAAAACACTCTTCAAGCTTCAGAGAGACAGAGGTCGTATGATCCTCATAGTGCCACGGTGGCCACGCCAAACTTGGTATCCCCTGCTTCTACATCTCTCTCAAGCTGCAGCTCTGGAGTTAGGCTATGCTCCAGATCTCTCCCATGAGAACGGGATGCTATGGCACCCGAATCCCCAGTCCCTGCATCTCAGGGCCTGGTTGCTGAAAGCTTAGACCTTCATGATCTCAACCTTTCCCAACAGATAAAGGATATCTTTCAGGCTTCTAAAATACCTTCCACAAGATTCTCTTACGCCTTCAAGTGGAAACGTTTTACTATATGGTGTTCACAGAAAGGGTTAAACCCCCTTATGATACCTTTGGAATCGATACTAGAGTATCTACTTCATTTATCAAATTCTGGTCTAAAGACCAATTCAGTAAGAGTCCATCTTAGTGCAATTGCAGCTTCCTATAAGCCTCTAAATGGACAACCAATTTCCTCTCATCCACTCATATCAAGATTTATGAGAGGTCTTCTATTAACAAAGCCTCCCATCAGGCCACCACCGGTGGCATGGGATTTAAACCTAGTTCTTGGGCAGCTCACGAAACCGCCTTTTGAATCTTTAGCCACTACATCCCTAAAGCTTTTGTCCTGGAAGGTCATCTTCCTGATTGCAATCACCTCTGCACGGGGCATTAGTGAACTGCAAGCTTTAGTGGCTGATCCTCCTTATACTAGGTTTCACCATGATAAGGTTGTTCTCAGAACTCATCCACACTTTATGCCAAAGGTGGTTTCTCCTTTTCATTTAAATCAATCAATTTATCTTCCTGTATTTTTTCCAAGGCCTCATGCCTCTAATGCAGAAAGGAACCTTCATACTTTGGATTGTAAAAGAGCCTTGACTTTTTACCTACAAAGAACACAGGAACATAGAAAGTCTTCTCAACTTCTTATTGCTTTTGATTCTAGTCATTTGGGACTTCCAGTCTCCAAGACAACTGTATCCAAATGGATTGCACAATGCATATCCTTTGCTTATGAGAGTAAGAGTCTTTCTCTTCAAGGCCATGACACAGCTCACAATGTGAGAGCCATGGCAGCCTCTATGGCTAACCTTCACTCTGTGTCTATTGATGGCATTTGTCGAGCAGCCACCTGGGCTTCAGTACACACCTTTACAGCCCACTACTGCCTAGATAAAGCCTCCCATCGGGATGCCTTCTTTGGCCAAGCTGTTCTTCAAAATCTCTTTCAGACCTAATTCAACTCCTACCCACCAACCCTGGTGGGATGCCAGAGATCCATGGGAGGAAGCATGGCCCACCTTACTATAGGTGGCAGCTTCCTGGGGCTATCTCCCTGGCATCTTCAGCTAGGGAGTCCCCATATGTGAAGACTACATTCCTGCTTGTTCCTGGAGATAGCGTAGTTACTCACCTGTAACAGGTGATCTCCGGGAACAGCAGGAATTTAGTCTTCACAACCCACCCACCTCCCCTAGGAGTTGTCTCTCTATCTCTCTGTCTCTTTCCTCTATCCCTCTATCCTTTCACTCAGCTACAAACTTAACTGAAGAGGGACAGTTGGAAAGGCGCGAAGGCAGCACGCATGTGCTGAGGGATGCTCCCAAAAGCATTCCTATTGGACGCTGGAGAGCGTTCCCACGTGGGCTCCATCGGTGCCAACGATACCCATATGTGAAGACTAAATTCCTGCTGTTCCCGGAGATCACCTGTTACAGGTGAGTAACTACGCTTTCCTGCACAGTTTTCTCCCTGCATGCATGGCTCTTCAAAAAGTTTGAAATGGAAGTGGATGTTTCCTACATGAACTCAAATCCCTTTTGGTCTAATTCCCTTCCAGGTCTTCAAACACAGTCTGTGGTATGCAAAAAACAGGCAGACAGCTCTGTCGTGCCAGACCAACATTGTGTTTCCACCATCAGCAAGTTGCCAGAAAAGCAGCGACCCTGCAACACAGAGCCCTGTGCCCCAGAGTGAGTACAGATGCACCCATTCATGCCTTCATCTGGAAAACTATAGTCCCAAGCCCTGCCTCTATTCTGGAGGATCCTCCCTGAGGAGGGTGGGCTTTTATGTGTCAGGAAAGTTCCCTAGAGTATCTTGTTGTTGTAATCTACTATTAAATCTAATGAAGGCTCCACCAGTAGATGCAGAAAAATTCCCAGGGGACTATCGTAGTGGTTAATTGAAGCTTTTCAACTTACCAATATTTTCCACGTGGATTGCTGTTATTTCTGCGGCAAATGAGACTGTCAGAAAGTAGCATCTCTATCCCAAAGGTATTGATACGAGTAGAAACACCAATATTTTTGTCACATTCCTACCTAGTCCCTACAAGGAATCAAAAAAATCAAACCTATTTTAATACATAAGAGGTAGAGTCTGAAAGATCACATTTTGCATTGTAGGAACCCAAGTTCCCTGCTGAATAAGAGTGGGAAAGAGAGCTCCCCACAAGGCTGAGTCTTTCAGTTCCATCTCCTGCCAGCAAGAGCATACTGCCATTCTTTCCTGGAGGGCCCACATGTATGTCTTTTGTGATGTCTGTGTCCAAACCCTGGAATATAGAGATATATGCCAGGGTAGGCTTAACCATTAGACAAAGTAGGCAATCGCTTAAGGTCACAGTTTTTGGATGGTGGCAAATAGCAGCTGCTGTCAAAGCCACATAAACTCAAAAAACCATCAATACATACTAGCAACTTCATGGAGGGTAGGTAGTTTTGAAATAGCCTATTTACCTGGGTAAGTAGCTTTTAGATATTTCCCTCAATAGATATATATGCAAAACAAAGCTGATTATTTAAAAGTAGGATGCCCGGTAATGCATTTTTGCACAGGCTTGGGTCAAGGCATAGGCAACTTTCTAGGGCATCAGACTTTGAAAGTACGAATTACCCAGCCCATAGAGGAGCCTGTTCCCACTTACTTTAGGGCCATATATGTGTGCTGCTTCAAAAGGGTGCCACTGTGGCTCTGTGCCTTGCTCTTCCCCTCTTCTGGCTCACCATTCTTTTTGGGACTTCTGACAGTTTCCCTCTTCCCACTCTCTGGGATCTGTTATCTGATCTTGCTATGGGTGCAAAAGTCTTAAATATGGCCATCCTTCTATAGGATCGTACTGAGAGGGGTGTTGTTGGGGTGATCTTTCTTGGGCCCCACCTCTGGAACTCGCTCCCCCCTGCCCTCCGATTGGATTCTTCTTTCAAATCCTTTAAAACCCACTTAAAAACTCACCTTTTTTGTATGGCATTCAACCTTCCGCCCCCTCCCTCACCTCCTACTACTATCCCCCTTAACGAGTATTGTAATTAACTTCTTTATTGATTGTCTTGTCGGTTTTTTTACTTTTCTGTTCTCTTTCCTTTTCCCCTCTTGGAAACTTTTAAATTGGCGTTCTCTTTCCTTTCTGCAGCCTTTTATGATTTTATGATTGTAAACCGCTCTGATACCCTGTGACAGGCGGTATATAAAGTTTTTAAATAAACATAAACATAAACATCAGGATTGTTGAGTTTAAGTATCAAAGTCTCAAGACAGGGCCTAGGGGCTTGACTATTAATTGATGGGAGTGCAAGGCTAAAGGCTTATTAGGGGATCTTATTAGGGTAGTCTTGCACTGGCCTTGACATATGCCTGAGTCTCCCCACAGCTCTTAAAAACTGCACAGATAGAATAGGAGCAGGTCCAGAGCCGCTGCAAGGATATTAGGCACCCTAAGCAAAACTTCAGCCTTGTGCCTCCTTACAATTAGCTTTTAGACCCCTAGTCCCCCTACAAGATTTTTATTAGTACACTCATTCCTTCTTGTCCCTCCAGTCCAGTCCTGCACTTGTGGGTTGTCACCCTCTCATCACCAGCTTGAAGACTGAGCATGTCATGTTTTCATGATGTCACCTGGCACCTCCCACCAGCCTTCATTATCTCAGTCTCCAAGCAGTTGGAGAAGTGTGATCCCATAAGCTGGGGCTCACTATAGGGACAATTAAGAGATTTCTTTTTTCAAATTTGTTGCAAGTCTCTTTTTTGAAGTAGTTCTATGGAGAGCTGGCCCTTTAACTCCAGTGGGTAAAAAAAAAAAGGAGCTTGACTTCCTTCACCCGAGCTGTCGGATTTTCCCTAGGAGTGTTTCTGCTGCAGGCAGCTGATCGGCGGTTCCGGAGCCCCTTAATGAGGAGAGGAGCCATGGGTAAAAGCAGGACAACTTTCTTCTCAGCGCTCTTCTCAGGCCCCGACACCACCAAAGCCGGTAAATGCAGGCTGAACGGTTTAGCAGGAGACTCTCTGCGGGCGACAGCCCCCAAGTGCAGAGGGTATTTCCTGCATTCTTGGGGTTGGTCAGTCGCAGGTACTTGTGTGAGGGAGATAAATTGGACTTCTGAGGGCCGTGCTTGTTTTAGAGTGCTATGTGGCTGTGGCAGGGGGAGGGGGGTTCCCATGCAGCATGGGAAAAGCTGCCATTTTAGTGTTTGCATGGAGGGGAGACTCGGGGGCGCTGCTGGTACCTTCCCTCACGTGTTTTTTGTTTTGGTGCTTGCCTTTCTCATTTGGGGCTTCCATTGCTGACAAAGAAAAATAAATAAATACTAATAGAGCTTTTAGAAGGAGCATAGCTGTGCAGGACATCAGTGACTATAGCACTCCTTCAGTGCTGGGTGCAGCTTAAGCAGGACTACTGATTGAGAGCCAGTGGGTTGGAATTTGGGCAATCCTCCTTGTGATTGTGTTTTTAGTGGGCGGCATGCTTTCCATGTCCATGTGTCTGGCATGTGGATAGGGGCTCTGTCTCTGCCACGGATTTCTGCTGTGGTGTGAGGCAGAGTCCAGATTTACTGAAGAGGATCTGCACGAGGAGCACTTGACCAGAGGGGAGGGATCTGCAGGAAGGTCAGAGATCTTTCACCATTCGGGGGATCGTCATCCGGCCACAGGGGGAGGGCAATCTGCTCTTCCTCTGGAGGGCAGCCACAGTCCGCCTACACCGGGATTGGAGTCAAGTCAGAAGATGCCTAGATCCCCCAGACCCCACTCATCCAAGGAAAGGCCAGCAGATGAACTCATGCCACATTGACCATAGGAAAAGCGGTATATAAAAAAATGCGAAATAGTAAATAGGGGGTTCCTTATCGTTCCTCCAGTTTAGTCCTCAACCTCTGGGTAGTGAACCTCCTCCTGCAGCTTGGAGACTGGGCATGTCAAAAACTCATTACATCACTGGATATAGCCTGCTGGTCTCTCCCATCAGCCCCCAGTGTGCCCAGTCTCCCATGCAGCAGGAGGACGTAGTGAGCCTAGCTTCTGGACTCACTTGGGGGAACAGATAAGGAGCATTTAGTGTGACAAATTCTATTCTGATTTTACTTTTGATTTTTACCTTTAATTTACTTTTAATTTTATTTTTAATTCAGTTATCTTTGGTTAATTGGCAATCTGGAATTAGTTCCCTTTAGTTGTTAGGAGCAAATTTCCTTATATTTACAGTAATTTTAAATTTGAGCCTGGCTCTTTAAATTAGTAGCAGCTCTCGCCTTCCCTCCTTGTCAGTTATTTTCACTTGCTGCAGGCATTCGCCGGTGCGGATCTTTCTCCCTTGACGGTACGGGAGAGAGCTCCGGGACCCGTACAGCCACACTGAAGCTGTGTGAGACGGAGCCTCTCCGTTGCTGCGGGATTTTAATTTTACTCTGTGGAACCGGCTGAGCGGTCCTCGCCGTGGCTGCCAGGTGCAGCAGCGCGGCTTGAGGATCGGATGAATTCAAGGCGGTAGGAGCAGGCTGCGTAGCTTTCGGCCCTGCAGGTAAGGCCTTCGGGCTCTGTTGGTCTGCTGAGGCCTCCTTTTTGCAGCAGCTGTTGTTCTTGGCACCAAAATTCGTTGGCAAAGGGGCGGCCATTTTCTCTCTAGGTATTTGGACCGCATGGCGAGAGTTGGAGTGAGCTGCCTGTGTGAGGAAGACGACAGGCAGAATAGCTAGATTTTTAGGTCTAGTGTTTCTTTCTTTAGTTTGTAGGTTTTTTTAGGCTTGGGGGGTTCCTCAGCCTTAAGGGGGCTGTTGTCAGTCCTCTTTATTTTTAAGTTTATTCTTAGTTTTATAGGACAGCAGTTTTGGCATTGATCTCTGTTGTCACATGTTCTTTCCCTCCTAATCTCTGAGGAGCATCTGTTAAGTCCCAGGATATTAGGCAAATTGCCAGTTTTTAGGTTCTTCAAGAGCAGAGCCCTAACTTGTAGGTGGAAGGAGGGACAGGCTGAAAGTGTGCTTTTGTGTATTCTATAGTGAAAGTTGCCCAAACGCCTGTGGTTTCACAGGGACAGGTTTAGGAAACCTTAGGATATAAAAAAATATATAATAATAATGACAGTTAAACTGTCAACCAAGAAGTGCCTGTGCTACGGTCTATGGCCACCAGAGGGCAGCTGGTACACTCAATAGTGCCTTTCTGTGACCGTGTGTATGCAGCCATCATCAGTCAGATTGATCTCTGCAAGTCAGGGAAGAAATAACCACAGGGCCACCTCATGGGCACTTAGGGGTTAGGGACTAAACAAGCAACTGTAATGTTCTGCAAATCAAGATTATATGACCAAGATTTAAAGCTCTTAACTTCTGTATTGCTTGTCGGGCTCTGGTGCCCTAAAGGCCACCAGATGGCAGCGCTGCTCATGAATCACATATAGAATTCAGTGCCCCCATCCCTGGGGGTGTGTGGTAAAATACGAAATCGTATTCCTTATCAGGTTCACACAGGCAGCAACCTCTAAGACCTCCACTTGCAAGGTTGTTGGTGTGTCCCACTGCTATTTCTCTGACTGCAGGAAGGCCGGGGGGGGGAGGGGTGCATGTGTTTTTCATAGCTCCACTTAGCATGCCCTTCCCAGGAAATTCTTATCTATTTCTAGAGCCTGTGCTGTCAGAGCAGGGCTTTAAGCACTTAGCAGGGGGCACTGACCCTTCTGTGCCATCTTTATTTATTTATTTATTTTATTTTATTTATTTACATTCTCTTATATACCGCGCTATTCTGCATCAGTGCGGTTTACATTGAACAAACTGAAATTACATTGAACAGGGCATTATAACTTGGAGATAACTATTTTACAGGGAACATGGGCTATGGAGGGTTAAGTGGCTTGCCCAAGACCACATGGAGCACCTGTGGGACTAGAAACCCCAGTCCTTCCGGCCCAAGGTTGCTGTCCTCTAGTGGGATTTGAACCCCCGACCTTCCGGCCTGAAGTACCTTGCCCCAACCACTAGGCCACTCCTCCACTCCACTCCACTCTTGTTAAAGGGCCCGTGCTGAGGGTGAAGAGAAGGACATCTAGGTAGCACAGTCTGGGGCTTAGCGCTCCAGGGCACTGGAAGGTTTCATAGAGGAAGTCAATACTCTGTGTATGCTCCATGCATTCAGCCTATGTTCAAGCGTGCTCACTGCACTGTGTTTGGGTGACAGGTGCTGGGTCACCCATATATGTAGATGTGCATTTTGTATGTGCTCACAATTGCTTAGGCATGATTTTTGGGTGCACGCTTTGAAGAGTGAGACTGCATTTCTTTGCTCAGACTGTATTATCAGACTAAGGTAATTTCTCCAGTAATGGGGGGATGTCGATTGTAATAAAGTGCGTGAGGTCCTCATGGTGTTACATGGGGTTGGAGATGCAGTCGTGGGATCTTCTGTGGAGTGAGCCGTCCGGAGGAGCTACAGTGTCACAGTCACCAGTTTCCCTTTCTCTTTGGGCTTTGCTCCCAGATCCTAGCCCCTCTTTCTCTCTGATGTCCAGAACACAAGGTCCCCGGCCCACTGGACAATCTATTCTCAGCGTTTTCTCAATGCTAGCAGAAGGACTCGGAGAGCGAGAAAGGAAGACCAGGAATCAGCACCAGCTCTGATGTCTCTCAACTGCTAGTGTTTGCTACGGTCACATATTCCCAGTCAGTTATTTATTTGAGTATACTGATTGCCTACAGGTCAGGGTGGCATACAGTCGATTACGGTATTTCTATTTCCCTTGTCCCTGAAGGGCTCACAATTTATGTTTTGGTACCTGAGGCAGAGGGTTAAGGCCAGAAGGACCACCTGTGGGACCAGAAACCCCAGTTTTTATGGCCCGAGGATGGTGGTCTCGATTGGAATTCAAACCCTTGGTCCTCTGGCAACTTGCCTCAACCACTAGGCCGCACTGCTCCGTGTGAGCTAGCCACAGGGCCATAGGGCCAAGCGCAGCCTGTTACTTCCAAGGCAGAGACCTTGGGGAGGTTCCGTTCATAAGGATACGAGAAATGCCATACTGGGTCAGACCAAGCTCTTTCAGGTCCAGTATCCTGTTTCCTAGGGTAGCCAATCCTGGTCTTAAGGACCTGGCTGGTTTCCAAAACGACGAATAGGCTACTCAATGCTTGTATCGGGGCAAGCGGTGGATTCATGTATGCTCATATTTTAAGAGTTCCATTGCATGTACAACAGATGTGACACTCTGTTGGGTTGTGTGCCTTGTAGAACATCTTGAATTGGTGAAAGTTGGTATAAAAAATAAAAAAAATTATAATTTCCAGCTTCTCTCTAATAAAAGGTTATGGACCTTTCCTCCGGGAGCTTGGTCAAAAACTTTGTTAAACTCCGCTACGTTCGGAGATCGTTTCGCACAAGGCTCTTGGAGTACACAGGAGACCCAGTGGTCAATCAACCGACTGGAAATGCGAGTGATACGTCGGGCGTTGCAGGCGTTCGAAGCTATGGTGACAGGTCGAGGGGTGCGAGTACTGCCTGACAACTCCACGACGGTGGCCTAAATCAATCGGCATGGCAGAACCGGAAGTGTGGCCATAGTGGCCGCGGCAGAGGGTCTATGTGTGTGGATAGAGCTTGGCTGCCAGCATTTTCAGTGGCGCATGTTGCGGGTAAGGACATTGTGACTGCGGATTTCCTCAGCTGGGTCCGAGTAGATGCCAGAGAATGGGGGTGGCATCCGGAGGTGTTCGCACAGATCGGTCGCATATGTGGACAGCCAGTAATGGACCTCATGGTGGCGTTTCACTCTGCGTAAACGGGTCGCTTCTTCGGCAGACGACGCAAAAGGAGGTCGGAAGGCATCGGCGCACTGTTTCAGTGGCAGCCGTCGTCCGGTCTTCTCTATGTCTTTCCACCAGGGGCACTCATAGGTCGAGTGGCTCTGCGTATCGAAGTGCTTCGGGGAAACGTGTGGTTGGGGGCCTCGGGCTGGCCGAGGCGCCCATGGTATGCCTGCCTCATACGGTTGCTCGATGGGAATCCATGGAGGTTTCCGACATTGGAGTTTCTGTTGCTACGGAGTTCCCTTCGAATGCCTCAGGTGCATCGGTTTTTGCTTACAGGGTGGCCATTGAAAGGGCAAGCTTAAGGAAAAAGAGTTTCTCAACAGCAGTCTTTGCCACCTTGCCGCAAAAAAATAAATAAATAAAATAATAAAAAGTCTACATCCCTTGCATATGTGCATAGATGGCGCATCTTTGAGGACGGGTGCTCGCGGAGGCACGCTCGCGCGACAACAGTGTCAGTTCCCTTGGTATTAAGTTTTCTGCAGGACGGGTTTAGTAAAAGGCAGGTCCTGGAGAGTTCAGTTAGCAGCTCTGTCTTGCTATAGGGGCAAAGGACAGGGAGTGGCTCTCATGCACAGGTCGATGTGGTACGCTTTCTCAGGCGGTTACCAGACTGTAGCCCTGTCGTAGGATATTAATTCCACCAGGAAAGCTCAAGTTGGTTTTAGGAGCGTTAGCTAGCGCGCCATTGGGGCCCTTGCAACAGGCATAGGTTAAGGGTTTTGGCTTGAAGACGGTTTGATGGTCATCTGTTCGGCAAGGCGATTTTCGGAGTTGCAGGCGCTGACCTGTCAAAAATCGTTTCTTGTCTGTCTCCAGACAGAAGGTGGCCTGGCAGCTGATTCCGTCATTGTTGCCAAAGGTGGTTTCTATGTTCACCTAACTAAAATGGTCTCTCTTGTGGCGGAGGGGAGCGTATTGAACCATAGCTTGCGCTGTTTGGACGTCAAGAGAGCGCTGCAGCAGTGTTTAAAGGTTTCAGAAACTTTTTCAAGGTGGATCTTCTCTCTTCGGGGTGTTCAGAGGACCCCACAAAGGGAAGCGGCGGCGAAGGAGTCCATTTCTGGATGGATTGGAACGGCGAGTGCATTGGCTTATCTTCTACAGGACCGTATAGTCCCAAGGAGCTTATGAGCTCACTCTACCAGAGTGCAAGCGTCTTCTTGGATGGAGCACAGTTTGGTTCCGCCAGTGGACATCTGTAGGGAGGCCTCTTGGTTGTCTCTCCATACTTTCAGTAAGCACTACCGTCTAGATGTTCTGGCGGCTGTGGGCGTTGCCTGCTGATTGGTCTGGCAATTGTTACATAGCTACTCTTGACTTACCATGGAAACTGGTCCCTTATGAGACTTTATTAGGGACGCCCTCAAGTCGTCAGCGCAGAGCAACAGATGATTCTAGTGTTGATATACGTGCAGCAAGGAAATTGTTAGAAGATACCACTATGTTAACTCAACAAGAAGTGAGCACTTTCGCAGGAACAGTGTGGCTAAGTACTTTTGGTGCCATACGTCCTACACAACGTTATGGTGAGCAATTATTGCGAATTTATGCTCTAATTGAAGTAACAGCCCAAGATTTGACTGATGCTCTTACAATCATGCAAGGTACTGTAGACAAGTTGACTGCTTACTCTGCACAGAATAGGATGGCCTTAGATTATTTGCTAGCCAAAGACGGTGGAGTTTGTGGGGTCGTAAGAGATCACTGCTGTACGATTGTAGATTCACAAAGTAAGGTAGTCTCAGGTATTCTAGAACAGGTGAGAAAAGAAACCCACTTTTCCAGAGATAATATAGAGGGAACTTCTGATTCTGTATGGCCTTGGTTTGATAATATATGGAGTGGCTTGTCAGGTCCAGTAAAAGCGATACTGACAGGCCTGTTTGGTTTCCTAGTGGCTCTCCTACTTTTGGGAATTGGTCTTGTTTGTTTCATGAAGTGTTGTACTACATACCTGCCTAAATCCACGCACACTATTGCAGTTTTGAAATTGCGAAGTGTTCCTAGTACAGGAGACTTGCTTCGTGAAATGCCTTTCTATGAAGATTGTGGTTCTGGGCAGAACCAAAGGGAGGACTGTGGGCGTGGTCTACCCCCAGCTAGGCCCCAAATGTAAGTTGGATGTAATTAATGAAGTAGATGAGAGCACTGCTGATAAACAAATTTATACACCTATGATTTATCCTGGATATGCAGATTTGGACATGTCAGACTCAGATTCAGATATAGGAACAGACAGCAGATCAGGCTCAATAATCTCGATTGGAATAAAACCAAAGTCAGCTACACATGAAACCATACATGACACAAAAGTATAATAATCTAGCTCAGTATAGGCCTAATAAAACAGGTCAAGATTGCATTTGAATCTATTCCTTTAAATCATAGTTCTGCTTTTCAGTTAGACATAAGTTGGGAAATTAGAAGCAGCTTGTGCTTATGCAAACAGTCTGTGTACCGAACAGATATTAGGTCAGATTGAAGTTCCTTAATTAAATAGAACAAAGGGTGAAGCTGATCATTCTGCAAGAGGATAGGCTAAGCGGTTACTGGGGCAGGTTGCCCTGCTCTTATGAAATTGACTCTAGTCCATTTAGTAAATATAACCGAAATCAGCAAAATATAATGAGTAACTAATTAGCTTTTAGCAGCACAGCGACACCTGCTGGATCTAATGAATGTAATTTTTATATAGAACTTCTGCTTTTTGTATAAATAATATTGTCTATGTTGGCAAAATTGATGTACACGTGGAATTTGGAAAGTACCAGATGTTAATTAAAGATTAACTGAATCAGCTGATATCACCTAATAAAAAGCTAAGCTCTTCGGAACCATCTTTGAAGAGGCATGTTGGAATAGTCGAATTAGACTCGGTGTGTCTCTTCCCTATAGAGCTCAATAGCACTTGATTGATTAATTAACTGTGTCGTGTTTTTTCTTTCCTGTTGAGAAGCACTGGAAGATAAGAGCCCAGGTATTTTGTGTGTGGGATCGTTTGTTTGAGTCTACAGCGGCTAAGGATGTCGTTTTCAGGGAGGCGGTGTTGAGATCTGGCTGGAAAGGTCCCTCCCAATGATTACTGCTCTGATACATCCCAGAGGTTGAGGACTAAACTGGAGGAATGATAAGGCAATAAGAATTACACTTACCTGGTAATTGTGGGTCCTTGAGTGACTCCAGTTTAGTCCTCATTCCCGCCCGGGGAAGGGGTCTTAGCAGTGCTTTTTCTGTTGGGGGAAGTGCAAGGTTAAAAGTGGATATAGGCTTTCACTGGTGTTCAGTCATTTTGATGCTTCCATTTGTTTTGCGCTATATAGTTATATTATTATATTATGATATTGTTATATATATTGCTATATTGCTCTGGATTGTTTAGGGCTAGGCATTTGATGGAAAGGAGAGCATGCAGGAAGCAGTCCCTTTCCTTCTGGAAGGGGAGTAGTAGGTAGATAGGTTATATGTTCTGCGTGCCCTTGAATATAATGTTAAGTTTAAAAAAAAAAGTTACTGATTTTTTGCTCCTTTGAGTCTGCTTTATCAATAGTTCACTGGGGGCTGAGACCAGCAGGCTATATCCAGTGATGTCATGAGTTTTTGACATGCCCAGTCTCCAAGCTGCAGGAGGACGTTCACTACCCAGAGGTTGAGGACTAAACTGGAGTCACTCAAGGAGCCACAATTACCAGGTAAGTGTAATTCCTATATTTTCGTCAGAGTGTGTCCTCCTCCTGCATAAAGCCTTCTGTATGAAGCAGCATAGAGAGGATGGGCCGGCTGCTCCTCAGGAGAAAGCAAGGAAGAAGCTTGGTCAGAGTCCCGCTTGTGCTCCAGAGCAGAAAAGGAACCAGGATCATGCCAGAGGAAGCCAAAGGGTGACCCGAGGGAGGACTTCGGGTCTGCTCACTCTGACAAGTTGGAGGAACAAGGCATAGAAGTGGACATCTTGGAAGATACAGAGCTGGAAGAGGGTGAGATCCCTCAAGGGGAAGAATCTCACATTGTGCGCGTTTTTCGCAGGGAGGAGCTGGTGACCCTGATATCCCAGTCTGCCATGGTCCTTAATATGGTCAAAGGCGTACCACCTGAGGAGAAGCCTCTGGAAGATCCACCGTTCCAAGTGGTCAGGAAGATGCATATGGTGTTTCCTTTGCACAGAATGGTTAGACACATGATTCAAAATGAGTGGGATATCCCGGAGACTGGACTGAGGGGTATGTGGACTATGTCTCATCTGTACCCTTTTCTGGATCGGGACAAGGAGCTCTTCCATTCCCCTAAGGTGGATGCCGTAGTGTCAGCAGTCACAAAGGATACCACTATTCCCCTGAAGGGCGGTTCAGCCTCAAGGACATGCAGGATCGAAAGTTGGAAACCTTACTGAAGCAGGCATTTGACATTAATGCCCATTTGTAACGCATTTATAGCATGTGCATATTTGTGCTGGGTGCAAGCTATTTTGGAGGGCTCAGGAGAGTCAGCGCTGCTTCCCCTGGAAGCTGCCAAGTTTCAATCTGGAGCAGCTTGCCTGGCGGATGCCTTCTATGATCTGATTTAGGGCATATCCAAGAGTATGGCCTCTATGGTGGCCGCTCATTGCTACTTGTGGCTGCGCAATTGGTCAGCAGATGCCGCAGAGCTCATTGAGTCTCGACTTATAGGAGACTCAATAAGCTCCCTTTTATGGGTAAGCTTTTGTTTGGGGAGGACCTGGATAAATTGGTGAAGGATCTGGGGGAGTCAATTTCTCTTGAGTATGGAGCAGACAGAGCTTAAAGATTCCAAACTATCCCTGCCTACAGATAGCCAGATTAATATGAACAAAATACAGTCTCTAAAATGCTTGTATGCCAATGCTAGAAGTCTAAAAAAATAAGGTGGGAGAGTTAGAATATATAGCACTAAATGAAAGGTTAGATATGATTGGTATCTCAGAGACATGATGGAAGGAGGACAACCAGTGGGACACCGTGATACCTGGTACAAACTATATCGTAACGATACAGCTGATCAAATTGGTGGAGGGTTTGCGCTCTATGTTAGAGAGGGCATTGAGTCACAAAGGATTAAAGTTTTACAGGAAGCAAAATTTGCTGTAGAATCTGTATGGATTGAAATTCCATGTAAAAAGGGGAAGGCGATGGCAGGGGGAGTGTACTATCAACTGCCTGGCCAAAATGAACATAAGGATGATGAAATGCTCAAAGAAATCAGGGAAGCTAACAAAAGTTACAGCACAGTAATAATAATGGGTGATTTCAATTACCCTGGTATTGACTGGGTCAGTGTCACGGCAGGACATGCTAGGGAGATAAAGTTTCTAGATGAAATAAATGACTCCTTGGAGCAGCTGGTTCATGACCCGACCTAGTCCTTAGAGGAACACCAGATCTGGTGCAAGAGATAAGGGTGATAGGGCCACTTGGCAATAGTGATCATAGCATGATCGCGTTTGATTTAATTAATGGAGAAGGGATGGTAAGGAAATCCACGATACTACCTTTTAACTTTTGAAAGGGAGACTATGATAAAATGAGGAAAATAGGTAAGAAAAAACTAAAAGGAGCAGTTGCAAAGGTTAAAGACTTACATCAAGCTTGGGTGTTGTTGAAAAATACTATCTTGGAAGCTCAGACCAGCTGTATTCTATGTTTTAAGAAAAGTGGAAGGAAGTCCAAAAAACTGCCAGCATGGTATAAAGATGAGGTCAGAGAGGCTGTTGTTGCCAAAAAAAAACATCTTTCAGTAAATGGAAAAAAGAGCCAAATGATGAAAACTGGAAACAGCACAAGCACTGGCAAGTTAGATGCAAGGCATTGATAAGGCAGACAAAAGAGAATTGGAGAAGAAGCTTGCTGTGGAAGCAAAAACACGTAATAAAGACTTTTTCAAGTACATTCGTAGCAGAAAACCTGTGAGAGAGTCAGTTGGACCATTAGATGATAGAGGGGTAAAAGGAGCACTAAGAGGGGACAAGGCCATAACGGAGAGACTGAATGAATTCTTTACTTCAGTCTTTACAGAGGAAGATGTAGGGATGTTACCCATGTCTGAAGTGGTATTTAAAGGTGATACTGCTGAAGAATAGAAAGAAATATCGATACACCAGGAAGATGTATTAGAACTATTTGATAAATTGAAGAGTAGCAAATCACCTGGACCGGATGGTATACATCCAAGGGTGTTGAAAGAACAGAAATATGAGATTGCAGACCTGCTATTAGTAATCTGTGAACTATCATTAAAATCATCTGTACTACCTGAAGAATGGAGAATGGCCAATGTAACAACAATTTTTAAGAAGGGTTTCAGGAGTGATCCTGGAAACTACAGACCAGTGAGCCTGATATCATTACTGGGAAAAGTGGTAGAAACCACCATAAAGGACACAATTACTGAACATATAAATCGTCATGGCTTAATGGGAGACAGCCAACATGGCTTTAGCAAGGAAGATCTTATCTTACTAACCTGTTATGTTTTTTTGAAGGTGTGAATAAACAGGTAGACGAAGGTGAGTAGGTTGATATAGTGTATCTGGACTCAGAAAGCCTATGACATCAGAGACCTTTGGCAAAACTAAAAAGTCATGGGATAGGAGGCAGTGTACTATTGTGGATTAGGAACTGGTTAAAAGATAAGAAAGCAGAGGGTAGGGCTAAATGGCCAATTTTCCCAGTGGAGAAAGGTGAATAGTGGATTACCCCAGGGATCTGTGCTGGGTCCACTGCTTTTTAATATATTCATAAATGACCTTGAAATGGGAATAGCGAGTGAGGTTATCAAATTTGCAGGTGACACAAAACTATTTAAAGTTGTTAAAAACCATGAGGATTGTGAAAAATTGCAAAAGGATCTTGATAAATTGGAAGATTGGGCATCCACATGGCAGATGAAATTTAATGCGGACAAATGCAAAGTTATGCACCTAGGAAAGAACAACCCAAACTATGGTTACATGATGCAAAGTTCCATATTAGGAACCAACATCCACAAAAAAGATTTATGTGTCATCGTGGATAACATGTTAAAACCCTCTGCCCAGTGTGCAGTGGTGGCCTAGAAAGCAAATAGAATGCTAGGAATCATAAGAAAAAGAATAGAGAATAAACCAAAAGAAGAACCAAGCTACTACCCCATTACACACCCCAGTCCCATGGTCAGATCACCACGTACTCTCCTTCAACCTGGTGCTTGAAACCGCCACCCAACGAGCCAGAAGGGAAACCAAACCAAGAAGGTTCAAAGCCTACAACAAGGAGACATTCCTTAAGGAAATAATGCCACAACTGCAACAAGACCTGATCCGGGAAGCAAAACGCACGCTCAGAAGGCTGGTGAGAAAATGGAGATGCACAAAGTCACATGATGCAGCACTCCAGTACAGAACCGAACAAGAAGCCTACAACAACCTAATCAGCAACCACAAGCAACAGCACCACAGCAACATCATTCTGAAATCAGCCAACAAACCAAGAGAACTATTCACTATAGTACAGCAACTCACAAAAGATGCTCCACCACCCTCTGGACACCAAGTGGACCCCCAGGAATTTGCCAACCATCTGATGAACAAGAACGCATGCCCATTACTGAATACACACCAATCTCAACGGACCACAATCAGACCTGTGAAGAACCCCACCAAACCTGGAATGACTTCTCTATACCAACAACACAGCAAATAGAACACATTATAGCCGCCCTCAACACAACAACCGCACCAGCAGACCCATGCCCAGTGGAATGGATCAAGTCTTCCAAAAACCACGCCACCTGCACAAAATCGTACAGCAGTCCCTCTAACAAGGGCACCTCCCACAGCTCCTCAAGCAAGCCACCATACAACCAATCCTCAAGGGCAATACACTGGAGTGGAGGAGTGGCCTAGTGGTTGGGGCAAGGTACTTCAGGCCGGAAGGTCGGGGGTTCAAATCCCACTAGAGGACAGCAACCTTGGGCCGGAAGGACTGGGGTTTCTAGTCCCACAGGTGCTCCTTGTGGCCTTGGGCAAGCCACTTAACCCTCCTTAGCCCATGTTCCCTGTAAAATAGTTATCTCCAAGTTATAATGCCCTGTTCAATGTAATTTCAGTTTGTTCAATGTAAACCGCACTGATGCAGAATAGCGCGGTATATAAGAGAAAATAAATAAATAAAATAAATAAATAAATACTAAACAACTCCAATCCAAAGTCCTACCGCCCAATATTCAGCCTACCATTTATCTCCAAAATCATCGAGAAAGTAGTACAAAAGCAACTTCAGGATCATCTGGACCTCCATGTTTCACTCGATATGCACCAACATGGTTTCAAACCACAGCACAACGTAGAGACCCTGCTCACCTCCCTCTTTAACAACCTGCTGAAGGGAATATACAACATTAAAAAAGGCTTCCTCCTAATCTTTATCGACATCTCTGCTGCCTTTGAATGGTATCACACCCCATACTCCTACAATTCCTCCAAAAAATAGGACTACGCATTAACACCATGAAATGGTTCACCTCCTACCTAAGCAACCGCACACAGAAAGTAAAATGTGGGGAGAAGAAATCAGCACAATTCCCCATCACACAAGGAATACCACAGGGATCAGCCATCAGTCTTATTCAACATATACATCCAACCCATATGCAGTATCATCAGACAGCACAACATACAATATCACCTGTATGCAGACGACATAATGGTTTACACCCCAATTGACCTAAGCACCCCTGACGCAACCCCAATAACCAATTGGCCTCAAACAAATGAACACCTGGCTCGCCAACAATAATCTCAAAATAAACTTTGACAAGACGGAAGCAATGTTCGTTTCCAGAAGTACAACATTCAAACCACCCCAAGCAATCAACATTCTAAACAGGACAATCGCAACAAAGGACGAAGTAAAGTATCTCGGCGTCACCACAGAAAAGAACTTGAACCTCCAATCCAATAACAAGGACTGCAGCGAAAGCATACCACCATCTAAAGATCATCAGACAACTCAAGCCAATCCTCAGCCAAGATCACTTCTGCACAGTATGCCAGGCAGTTGTAACCCCCATACTGGACTACGGGAACTCATTGTTTCAAGGAATACCCAAACACGCAATACACCCATTACAACTGGTCCAAAATACTGCAGCGCACATGAGAACATAACACCAGTACTACAGCAGCTACACTGGTTACCCATAATAGCACAGGCAAAATTTAAAACTACACTAATCATCTTCAAGGCCATACATCAATGCTCAGCAGAAACTCTACAAAGCATAATAACCAGAGACACTAGCTGCAGACCCAGACAAACTCAAGGCAGCAATAGACTCCTCACCCCAGCCGGTTACCACAAGACAAAGCAATCAACCTCCAGAACAGCCCTCTCACTCTCGGCACCAGAACTGTGGAACTCCCTCCCAGAGGAACTAAGAGCACAAAAGGAACTCAAAGACTTCCGAAAATCCCTCAAAACACACCTGTTCAGAGACTCATTTAAACAAGGACCTTAACTCCTATCCCACCCAGCCATACCGACTCAGCCACCAGAATTTATGTATGTCTTGACTCCCTGTTATATGTTCCCCCCCCCCCTCCATTACTTCCCTAAACCACTTTGATTGAAGGAAAAGGTGGTATACAAATCCAGCCAAATAAATAAATAAATTAATTATAATACCTCTGTATCGTTTCATGGTGCAACCGCACCTTGAGTATTGTGTGCAGTTTTGGTTGTCGTATCTTAAAAAGGATATAGCAGCATTAGTAAAGCTACAGAGAAGAGCCACCAAAAGGGTAAAGGAGAGGCCACCAAAATGGTAAAGGGGATAGAAGGATACTCCTATGAGGAGAGGCTAAAAAGGTTAGGGCTCTTCATCTTGGAAAAAAGACAACTTAGAGGAGAGATGATAGTGGTCTGTAAATTAATGGAGTGGAACGGGTAAACATAGACCGATTGTTTACGCCATCAAAATATAGAAAGACTAGGGGGCATGCAATGAAGCTACAGGGTAACCTATTGAAGACTAATAAGAGAAAATATTTTTTCACTCAGCGTGTAATCAAACTCTGGAATTTGCTACCAAAGGATGTAGTAAAAGCTGTTAGTGTAGCCGGGTTTAAAAAAGGTTTGGACAAGTTCCTGGAGGAAAGGTCCATAAACCATTAATAAAGTGGACCCAGAATATCCACTGCTTGACCCAATACAAGCATTGTGGAACCTGTGTCTTCTGGTGAAACTGCTAGGTACTTGTGACCTAGATTGGCCACTGTTGGAAACAGGATACTGGGTTTTGAAGGACATTGGTCTGCACCAGTATGGCATATCCATATGTGGAGGAGTGGCCTAGTGGTTGGGGCAAGGTACTTTAGGCTGGAAGGTCGGGGGTTCAAATCCCACTAGAGGACAGCAACCTTAGGCCGGAAGGACTGGGGTTTCTAGTCCCACAGGTACTCCTTGTGGTCTTGGGCAAGACACTTAACCCTCCATAGCCCATGTTCCCTGTAAAATAGTTATCTCCAAGTTATAATGCCCTGTTCAATGTAATTTCAGTTTGTTCAATGTAAACCACACTGATGCAGAATAGCACGGTATATAAGAGAATGTAAATAAATAAATAAATCCTATGTTCCTATGTCTTATTTTCTAAGAAAAACATAACCTGTTCACACCTCGATTCTAGCAAGGGGTCAGTCATGGGACTTCCGGTGCTTTTGGCACTCCAGTTTGCCCCTATCAGGGGGGCGATTTCCTTCCAGAAGGCCAACACTTTGGGGATTTCAAGGATCGGGTAGGGGATTCTACACCCTTTCCTCCTCGGCCGTCAAGAAAGCGCAATGAGGCTGCGCGGGCCTAGGTGGGGTTAGTGCCCTTGGAGGTCGGCTATGGGTCTTTTATGCTGCCTGAGCCAAGATTACATCCGACCAGTGGGTGCTGGAAATCATCAGAGGGAGTTACGCATTGGAGTTCGCCCAGCCTTTTGTGACACCTTTGTTCGGTCTCCCAGAAAGGCATCTCAGAAGCTAAAGGCCATGCGGTCCACTCTGCACCGCCTTTGCGAGTTTCAAGCAGTGGTGGAAATTCCAGAAGACCAAAGCAGGTATGTCGATACTCCATCTATTTTGTAGTTCCCAAGAAAGAGGGGTCCTTCCGCCCCATCTTGGACCTCAAGCATGTCAATCGCTGCTTAAGAGTGCCCTGATTTCACATAGAAGCGCTACATTCAGTCATAGTGGGGATCAGGGAAGGAGAATTCGTGACCTCATTCGACCTGACAGAGGCCTACCTGTTCATTCCCATTTGGCCAGACCATCAGCAATATCTGCGCTTCGCCGTACCCATGGATCACTTCCAGTTTCGGGCCTTGCTATTCAGATTGGCTACTGTTCCCCGCACCTTTACCACAGTGATGGTGATGGTGGTGGTGGCAGCGGGGCTTCATCAGAAAGGGATTCTGGTTCAATCTTATCTGGACAATTGGCTCATTCGAGCAAAATCCAGAGAAGAAAGTGACAGAGTCACGGCATGAGTCATTGCTCATCTGCAGAGTCTTGGTTGGATTTTCAACTTTGACAAAAGTCGGCTCCAGCTATCACAGGATCTGGTGTACCTGGAGGCTCACTTTCAGATGAACAAGGAGCTAGTGTCCCTGTGGGTGGACAGAATGCGCATGCTGCAAGGACAGGTACGATGGTTTCTCCATATGAAAGACCAACGACTTGGCATTACCTACAGCTGTTGGGTAATGCCAAGCTGGCTACGTCCATCAAGATGGTGCCTTGGGCGAGGGCTCACATGAAACCATTGCAGAGAGCGTTATTGCAAAGGTGGTTGGCTAAGTACCATTAGCTGTTACAGCCCTTGTCTTGCCCGAGGTTGGTGCGGATGGCCCTCCGTTTGTGGCTGTGTTGAGACATGCTATTGGTGGGAATGCCCCTGGAGACTTTGCATTGGATCCCGGTGACAACGGATGCCAACCAGTCAGGCTGGTGGGTGCATTGCGAGGCACAGATAGCCCAGGGTCTCTGGTCATCTCAGGAGAGTGTGTGGCCCATCAATCGATTGGAAATGAGAGTGGTTTACCTAGTGCTGCAAAGGTTTCAGCCCTTCCTGGAGGGAAAGGCAGAGAGAGTTCTCGGACAATGCCACCGCAGTGACTTACATCAATTGGCAAGGGGGCACAGATAGAAAAGGCAGCGCACAGTTGAAAAGGGAGGTTGGCCCATTGTAGAATGGGCGGCGGACAACCTACTGGCACTGTCTGAGGCACACATCTCTGGGAAGGAGAATCTGGCAGTCAACTACCTCAGTTGGGTTTGTCTGGATCCCTGAGAGTGGACTCTCAATGTAGCAGCGTTTGCTCAGTTGGTGAGGCGTTGCGGTCAGCCAGTCATGAACCTGATGTGACCTTCGATTCCGCAAAGGCAGCTTGATTTATTTGGCCCGATTTTTCAGCATGTCGAAGGGGTTCATTGCACTGGTGCAGAGGTGGCCAGCAGAGAGCCTCCTTTATGTGTTTCCTCTGTGGGCACTGATCAGGCATGTGGTGCAAAAGATCGAAGTGCATTGGGGTCTATTTGTTCTGATTGTGCCAGATTGGCCGCATCATCCATGGTATCTTGATTTGATCTGGCTGGCAGTAGACCATCCGTGTCATCTGCCAGTTCGAGGCAACCTACTGGCACAGTGTCCAATTCTGATGCTTAAGTGGATCGATTCTCGTTTATGGCCTGTCTCTTGAGAGGACTCATTTGAGAAGGAGGGGCTATTTGACTCCGGTAATTTCTACACTGTTAAAGACCCATAAGCGCTCCACCTCCCTCGCCTATATGTGGGTGTGGAGAGTCTTCGAGGCCTGGTGCGGAGAGCATGCGTGTCGTTCCCTCTTAGCCTCGGTCCCAGATATCCTCGCCTTCTTACGGGCGGGATTGAACAGAGGTTTGGCTTACAGTTCCCTTCACATACAGGTGGCAGCTATAACCTGTTATCGCGGTAGAGTCCAGGGGGTGTCACTGGTGACGCATCCTGATGTCATCCTTTTCCTGTGTGTGGTAAAGCAGGTCCGGCTGCCAATGTGGATGGTAGTTCCTCCTTGGGACCTTAATCTTGTTCTATCAGTGTTGACAGATGCGCAATTTGAGCTACTCAGTGCTTGCAGTATGAAAGATCTGACTTTGAAGACCATCTTTTTGATGGCAATTTGTTCCGCTAGGAGGATTTCGGAGCTACAGGCTCTGTCATGTCATCCTCCTTTTCTCTCCCTATCCAGGGAGAAGGTTGTGCTCCAGCCGGTGCCCTCCTTTCTGTCCAAAGTGGTGTCAGTTTTTCATCTCAATCAGTCCGTGACACTTCCGGTATTTTCCGAGGGCAGACATGCATCCTGTCCTGCGTCTCTTGGATGTGTGCCACGTATTAAAGCATTATTTAAAAAGAACAAAATCATCTCGCAAGTCAGATCGTCTGTATATGTTATTTGTAGGTCAGCGCAAAGGAGATGCCGCTTTCAAGGCTTCCTTTCACGTTGGGTAAAGGAGGCCATCTCGTCTGCTTATCTTTTGCGCCAAAGGGAGTTGCCCAAGAGCCTGAAGGCTCACTCCAGCCAGGCTCAGGCAGCATCGTGGGCGGAATCCGATTTGGTTCCGCCGGTAGATATCTGCAGGGCAGCAACCTGGTCATTCGTACATACTTTCGCAAAGCATTATCACCTGGTTGTGCAGGAATTGGGGATGCGTGGTTTGGTTTGACGGTGCTTCAGGCTGGGCTCGCGGATCCCTACCAAGGTTAGTACTGTTATGGTACATCCCACAAGTGCGGGACTGGACTGAAGGGTCGAAAACGAAGGTGAAATTAGGCCTTACCTGCTAAATGACATTCCTTGAGTTCTTCCAGTTCAGTCCCGAACCTTCAGTGATTACTGGTACATCGCTGTTCCCAGGCCTGAAAAAGTCCATCTTATTTCCTGGGTCCGGATTTAGGAACATGGAACCATTGGCGCATGCAAATCCTTTCGGGGAGGAATTACAAAGTTTCCCTGGGGGGATGTCAGAGCGCCTGGAGAGAACAGCGTTCCCTGATTTTAAGTAAGCTTGTAAATACTCTGATGATTGGAAATCCATTTTTTTCTTGCTAAGGGGGCTTTAGTTTTTTGCAAACTGTTGGAGATAGACGTATTCTGTTCTGTTTTTGATCAGCATGTTTTTCTTACTTGTTGCTCCTGTGAATCTGCTTTGTCAATAGAATACTGGAGGCTAGTGGGAGGTGCCAGCTAGTTATCCATGCTGATGTCATGTAAACATGACATTCTCAGTCTCTAAGCTGCTGGTGAGGAAGTGACAACCCACAAGTGCGGGGTGGGACTGGACTGGAGGAACTCAGGGAAAGTCAATTAGCAGGTAAGGCCTAATTTTACCATTGTAATTATCTCAGCATCATGCCTCCCTATGATCAGGGGCGGCCCAAGGGGGGTGCGGGGCCATGTGCGGAGACTCGGTGCGGGGCCTCATTTGCATAAGTGGCCTTATTTGCATAAATATTTGCATAATGTTACCATACACTAACTTTTAGTAAACATGTCTCTTAATAAGTGTATGGATAAAGAAAGACTAAAAGATTTCTACATTACTATAATCCAGTGCCAACCGCCAGGCACATTAGGAACTACTACAAACGCTGCCCATTTAGAACCCATAACAAACCCGCCGTATCCTGACAGCATTACCAGAACTCACAAAGCACCATACCCTACCTATCAAAAGGCAACACTGAAAATATTAAACCAATACATTTCAGAGAATACTGGGGAAAGAGAACAAGTGGCAATGTCAAATAGGAATTACATAAACAGAATACCTCAGCCCAGTTACACATGCAGAACATAGACCATCACCAAACAAGGAATCACAATTTAGAAACAGGAAGGCAATAATTAAACTGGGAACCCCAAAAGTCAAACTTGGAATGTACAACAACACTGTAGAAATAAAACTATAAATTAATTTCCTCTTGTACCAAACAAAGCGCAGACGCTAATGATGCACATTTCCCAGAGCTTTCATATTCCAGTTAATAAATTCAAAATAAAGAGATATCTTTCTACCTTTTGTGCATTTTTTTTCAGTTGCAATTGCTCCAGCCACTTTCTTCTGGTTTCTTCATGTTTTCTGCTAACTCTCCATCGTCTGCTGTCCATTTGTCCTTTCTTCTCTCTTCTAGTTTTTTTTCCATTCTCTCTCTCTACATCTGCTTTAACATACTAATCTTTCTCCTTTTGCTTTTTCCTCATTCCTATTTCATCCACACAAATTTTACTCCTCCATCCTCAATCCCCACTTACTCTCCCAATACCCGGCCAATTGTAGATTTTTCATCCCTCCCACACAAAATATTTTTCCCCTCTCCATTTTACTCTCCCAGCCCCATCCCATTCTAATCCTCCCCCAACATCAGCTCCCTTCTAGTTCCAGTCTCACCCAGCATCCATTCCCTTCTAGTCCCTGCATCAGCCCATTTCCAGTCCTAGCCCCCCATCAGCCCATTTCCAGTCCTAGCTCCCCCATCCATTTCCAGTCCGAGTCCCTTCATCAGCTCATTTACAATCCTAGCCCCCCCATCAGCCCATTTCTAGTCATTTCCTAGCCCCACCATCAGCCCATGTCAAATCCTAGCTCCCCTCCACTCAGCCCAATTCCAGTCCAAGCCCCCCCATGAGCCTACTTCCAGTTCTAGCCCCTCCATGAGTTCATTTCAATTCAAGCCCCCACCACAGCCCATTTCCAATCTTAGCTCCCCCCAACAGCCCATTTCCAGTCCTATCCTAGCTGCTCCATCAGCCCATTTTCAGTCCTAGCTCCCTTCCCTCACAGCCCATTTCCATTCCAAGCCCCCTCCCCATCAGCTATTTGCAGTTCAAGCCTCCCCTATAACCCATTACCAGTCCTAACCCCCCCATCAGCCCACTTCCAGTCCTAACCCCATCAGCCCATTTCCAATCAGCCCCCCATAGCCCATTGCCAGTCCTAACCCCACCATCAGCCCACAGCCCATTACCAGTCCTAACCACATCAGCCCACCTCAAGTCCTAACCCCTCCCCACCAGCCCATTTCATGTCCTAGCCCCCCCATAGCCCATTATCAGTCCTAACCCCCCCATAGCCCATTACCAGTCCTAACCCCCCATCACCCCATTTCCAGACAGCCCCCATCAGCCCACAGCCCATTACCAGTCTTAACCCCCCCATAGCCCATTATCAGTCCTAACCCCACCATAGCCCATTACCAGTCCTAACCCCCCATCACCCCATTTCCAGACAGCCCCATCAGCCCACAGCCCATTACAAGTCTTAACCCCCCCCCATAGCCCATTACCAGTCCTAACCCCCCCATTGGCTCATGGAAAATTTAAAAAAAAAAAAAAAAAAGCTGGCTGCTGCCGCCGCCGCCACAGCAGCGGCAGAATGGAGTGTCCCGCGGGGCCCCCTCTGCCCGGCTGAGCTCTCCCGGCCCGGCTGAGTCCCTCTTCGCCGGCTTTCAAATACGCAAAGGGAGAGTGTCTCCCTCGCGTCTCTGTTAAGCCCGCAGGGGCAGATGGGAAATTTCCCATCAGCCCCTGCTTCCCATCAGCCCCTGCGGGCTTAACAGACACGAGGGAGACACTCTCCCTTCGCATATCTGAAAGCCAGCGCAGAGGGGCTCAGCCAGGTAGGGAGAGCTCAGCCGGGCAGAGGGGGCCCCGTGGGACACTCCTTTCTGCCGCGGCGGCAGCGGCAGCAGCCAGCTTTTTTTTTTTTTAATTTAATTTTTAAAAAAGCAGAATGTTCTTTGCGCGGGGCCTCCTGAAACACGGGGCCCTGTGCAAAAAACATTCTTGCTCAATGGATGGGCCGGCCCTGCCTATGATAATGCATATTTGGACATCATGGGGTGGATTTTCAAAGTCATGTAAGCAGTTTGCAGACCTGCAAACTGCCTAAATGGCACTCAGTAGGATGTTCAGTGGCACTAACATGGTTTCAGCCCCTAAGCACCCTGACAGTAGTCAGCTAGCGTCAGGGTGTTCTGTGGATGAAGTAGAGGCGGCACCTGGGAATAACCGGTTAGCGGCGATATTCAGCCATTAGTCGTTTATCCCAAAGTGACTAAATTTAGCATTTGAATGACTAGCCTAACTTTAGCTGCTTTAGCTAACCAGCCAGAAGCTGAATATCGCCGTTAGCCGGTTAGCTAAGCCGATATCCAGCCATCCCAAATTTTCAGTGCCAGTGATCGGACATGGCCCCAGCATTGAATATCCGAGTTCAAGGTTCAGTGGTGATGGCTAGCTACTTTATCAGCGTTAGCCGCTGCCTCTGAATATCCTCCCTCCCCCCATATTTTTAAATATTAAACTTTGTTTTTTATAAATATATACATAATGAGGAAGATTTCAAAAAGCCACTTAGAAGGGTAAATGAACTATTTGCATATTGCCCATTCTTCCTGCAGGTAAAAGTACACAATGATAACTCTGAGTTTGTGTGGCTGTCAGGACCCATTGCTTTGCTTTGCCTCTAGCTGCTCTTTGCTCACCCCTCCCCTCCCCCAAAGCTGCTGCCCTAGGTGACTGCCTAGTTTGTCTAGTGCTTGGGCTAGCTAGTCAGTTAGAATTTGCCCTCTTGTGACTGAGAGAAACAAATGTCTCTCTCTACAAAAAGACTAGCACTACGTTTTACATTGAACCTGTAACACAGGTACACTACCAAAAAACTGCCTCCAGTTTTGCAACTGATTCCTATAGATTTTGGGGTGCTGAATCCAGGAAAAATAGCCAAAATGTTCCATCACGTCACGTTTTCTTGCAAAATTAGATTTCTTACCCATATCAGGAATGTTCACATAATTTCTTTTTAGCCGACTGCAGTTTATTTTCTTGGCCCAAAATAGAGGTTGTAATGGTTAACTAACTAGAAACACTCCCTCATGATATTTTAGAGTGTTTTGTATTCATTTTATACGTTAACAGGACAATTGGGAGGCAGGGGGCTAAATCCAGTACTCGCGCTGGCGCATGTTCTTTCCTGTTCGCCTCGGCTCGTTCGCTCGCTCAAACACGGTGGTTGCGACATGAACGTTCCTGTCAAATTTCAGTTTCTTGCAAGTTCATTATTACCTTTTGTTTGCTCAGTCGTAATCCAGCTTTATTCCGAAGTGGTTCACTACAGTTGTAGTTTGCAGTGCTGTGTATTTGTGATGGCTCACAGAGCCAGAGGTTGCGTCAACTCTCCGGACAGTTTTTGTTTTATTTGTGGGGAATATACCGTGAAAAAGCGGCAGAGGAACATTTCTGCATTTATTAAAAAAGTATATTTCGCCTATTTCGGTTTGAAGTTAGGCGATCAAGACAAACCGTGGGCTCCTCACAAAGTGTGCAAGACATGTGAGGAAGATCTACGCTTATGGATGAAAGGTAAAAAACAAGCATTTCGTTTCGGAATACCTATGATGTGGCGTGAACAAAGAGACCACAGCAGTGACTGCTATTTTTGCTCTTGCATTGTGAAGGGATACAACTTAAAAAATAAGAACGTAATAAGTTACCCCAACCTTCCCTCAGCAATTAGGCCTATGCCTCATAGCAACGAAGTACCTGTGCCTGAACCACCAAAATCTTTGGATCATATTTGTGTGGACGGTTCTGATCATGATGAGACTCATCAGATGGCTTTTCCCGATGAGTCCAGTACTTCCGAGTTTGAAACTGAACCAGATCCGAAACCTGAACTTTTCTCTCAAGCTGAATTGAATGATTTAGTCCGGGATTTAGGACTCCCAAAAGATGCTGCCCAACTGCTAGGTTCTCGGCTTAAACAGAAAAATCTATTGTCACCAGGAACAACTTTTCATTGGTACCGCAACCGCGAGACACAATTTTTGAAGTATTTCAGCAAAGAGGAAGATTTGGTATTTTGCAACGATATATACGGAGTGATGGAAAAGTTTAAACTCAAGTATGATCCTGCTGAATGGCGGCTGTTCATTCATTCGTCAAAAGACAGCATAAAAGGTGTTCTTCTTCATAATGGCAACACATTCGCTTCAGTTCCTATTGCTCACTCTGTTATTCTCCAAGAAAATACGAGAATTTGGCCCTGATTCTTCAGAAGATTTGTTATGATGAGCATAAGTGGATGATTTGTGGAGACTTTAAAATTCTATCCATGCTATTAGGGCAGCAATCCGGTTTCACCAAATATCCCTGCTTCCTTTGCTTGTGGGATAGCCGGGCCCGCGACCTACACTGGGGGAAAAAAGACTGGCCAATTCGGGAGTATTTGAGACCCGGTGAGAAAAATGTTCTTCATGAGAGCTTGGTACCTCGTGATAAAATTCTATTACCACCTCTCCACATTAAGTTGGGTCTCATTAAGCAATTCATCAAGTCCCTTCCAAAAGATGGTGAGTGCTTTCGGTACCTTTGCTCAAAGTTCCCCCGACTTTCTGAAGCAAAGCTAAAGGAAGGAGTGTTTGTTGGCCCTGATATAAGGAAACTCATTTCAGATGGAGCATTCGCTGAAACGATGTCTGAGAAGGAAAAAGAAGCCTGGGATTTCTTCAAGGATGTTGTTCTCAAATTCTTGGGGAACAGGCGGGATGAGAACTATAAGGATATTGTTGCCAGGATGCTCAATGCCTTCAAAGAACAAGGCTGTAACATGAGCCTGAAAGTCCATTTCTTGCATTCCCATGTGAACTACTTTCCCGAAAACTTGGGGGCGTACAGTGAAGAACAAGGTGAAAGGTTTCACCAGGACATCAAGGACGCAGAGAGAAGGTACCAAGGAAGATGGAACACCACTATGATGGCTGATTTCTGCTGGTTGCTGCTGCGGGAAACCCCAGATGAAAAATACGCCAAGCAGCGCACCAAGAGAAGCATTCGGGGGAAGAAGAAACGGGCCCACCAGGAGATTGATTGACCCAAGAATGACTTTAAAATCTAAACTGTGTTGACAAATATCGTGTTTTTACTAAACTTTGAAATAAAAATTTGCTAGTTATTACCACAGTGTCGGATCTCATTTATTAGAATTTTATTTTCACACCATCGGGTGTTTGTCTTCATGTATTGCAATGGTGCGGTTTGCGTTTTCTATTCTTACATACATACCTGTACAACAATTTTTGCACATTTCTTTGCTTTGCTTTGTGTCTAACCTCGCTCTTATATGCTCAATGTTTGTGTACATGTATGTGGCTGTTTTAAGTGCAGACAATTTTGCTACCATCACAGTGTGTTTTGTTGACATTACTCTATTCTTATGTGCTGCCTTGTTACAATTTTCTTTATTCTTATTTGAATAACTACTAAACAATTAGTATAAAGAATTCATCCAAGAAACTTTTATCTCGATCGCACTCAATCTGAAACGTTCACCTCAAACTGCTAGCCCAATGTAGCAAAAAATCTGTACGTGATGGAGCAAATTGGTTACCAGATTTGGATTCAGCGCACCAAAAAACGTAAAAATCAATCGAAACATTAGAGGCAGTTTAAAAAAATTTTTTTTTAGTGAACCTGTGTAATTAGTCTGATGCTTGGCCTTCCCAGCCCTAGGCAAGAATGGAACCCTAGTCTGCCTGCTGGTAGCACAGAGCACTAGTCTCTAGACCTTCAGACCATCCAGTCCTTTTTTCTTAAATTTCTTTCTACCAGCCTTAGACTAGAACACAGATTGATGTTGTGCTCTTCCCATCTGCTTGACCATTTCTTCCACAGCTGGTTAATAGGAAACTGGTCCGAGTGCAGCCGCAGTTGCAATGATGGTATTCGGACCCGCAAGATGGTCTGCAGGCGCAAAATCTTCGCATCTGAGGAGCGGATCCTGGATGACAGTTCCTGTCCCCAGCCACGACCCCAGATGCTGGAGTCCTGCAACAACCAGACCTGCCCGCCAGAGTGGGTAGCTCTGGACTGGTCAGAGGTAAGCTACATTTCCCCACTACCACCACCTCCTTACCCTGAGATTTCAGTGTCACTGCACTTACTGCCAGCAAGTACAGAACCCCAAGTTAGTTGTTGCCAGTTATTCAGGATTGTCATGGATCCTCCAAAATACTACTGGAGAAAACTCATGTGGAAATTTCAGAAAAAGTAGGCCAAAGAACAAATCAGTTGTCTTCTTACCAGCTTCATATTAGTTTCAGATATACCTGTAGGCTGTTTGCAGTATCATAGTTTAAAGAAAAAAAAAAAAAAAAGGTTTACAGTCTTGCCGACAAATTATTGTTCAAGTTATTTTCTCTATATATTATGGTTCAACTTTGTATACACATGAAGAAGAATGCTAATATGCATATAACACCCACCAGTGCTTTTTTCCAAATGGGAGCAAAATGCAAGTCAGTACCTGTTTTCCATGATTCTACCTCAAGTTCAGCTGTTGCCCCAGTGTCATCTAGTCCTGATCCCTTTTACCTCCCATGACATTCCTAGAGTGTGTGTCCTCTTACAAACGTCAGTGCCACTTCTGGGTTTCAAGGTAAGGGTTTGCCAGTAAGCCCAGTAAACCCAAGTACCAGGTTTGATCTGATAAGAGCAAAATGTTATCTGAGTGAAGGAGTAGCCTAGTAGTTAGAACAATGGGCTGAGAACCAGAAAAGCCAGGATTCAAATCCCACTTCTCCCATTTATGTTCTTTGTGATCCTAGGTAGTCCACTTTACCCTCCATTGCTTCAGCTGTAATTTATATTGTAAGCCCTCTTGTGCAAGGAACTACAGTACCTGAATTATAACTTGCATTGAGCTCTGGTTTAGAAAGGCAAGTAGCTAAATCCAATAAAATTCCAAATCTGGTGCTAAAAAATATTAAATATGTTTACTCTTGTGATTTTTACTGGAATAACTTTTATAAGGCAACCAGTGGCTAGGTTCCTTATCTATGTATGTTTATGCTTTCAATAGTGCACTCCAAGCTGTGGCCCAGGCTTCCGCCACCGCATTGTCCTCTGCAAGAGTGGCGACCATCTCAACACCCTGTCCACCTCCCAGTGCCCTGAGGACTATAAGCCCATGACAAGCATGAAGTGCAATCTGCGCCGCTGCCCCCCTCCTCGATGGATCACCACTGAATGGGGAGAGGTACGCTTGTTACTCCCACTTACTATTATTGTCTCCTGGCTCCTACATGGGTGAGGACAGTCCAGAGATGAGCCAAAAGGCGATGGAGACATCCATTCCAATAGGAGAACAGCACATAAACTGCATCAGTAGTAGTTTAATCAGTGGCTCTGTGATGTCACAAAGCCTTTCTATATCTCACATGTAGCCTCCTCCCTCTCTCTATTTTCTCTCTCACACACATATCCTGGCTCTCTCTGTTACACATACATAGTCACACACACACAAACAGACACACACGTGCATGCACATACAGCCTGTACAGCCTTTTGTTTCTTGTTCTTTTTCACACACATAAACAGCCTCTTGTTTCTTGCTTTCTCTCTTTCATACACACACAGCCTCTCTCTTTCATACACAATCTCAGTCTCTTCCCTCTCACACTGTCTCTCATACACACAGCCTCTTGTTCCTCAAACTCATATTACATATGCAGCTTGTCTGTCTCACACACACACACACCCCTGAACAACTTCTCTGTCACCTACTCACATTCAGACCTAACCCAGCTATCCTTCTTTCCACTGTCTAAAGCAACGACATCTAGTGGTCAAAGGGAAAATTGCTGTCTCATCTTTACACAATAAGACACATGCCTGTTTGTTGCACATGTGAAGGCACATTTTACAAAGGACACTCCAGTGCAAACTGGGACATTCAAGCCTGAACGTCCATAAAAATGGCAAGCACATCCAAGTTCAGGCACGATTTCACAAACGTGGGCATGCCCGATATGGACATCTGCAGGGATATCTACACAGATATCCCCAGTATAGTATTTAATACCAGGGAAGTCTATGAAACATGCAATGATGGTGCAAACTCAAAACAAGTTTCCCAGACACACACAACATAGCATTGTCATTGTGAAGAGTACTGAGGATAGTGCAGTGCCAACTTCTTGACACACTCAAGAAGTTTTAATACCAAAATGAGCACTTTTCCAATGCCTATTTGTGCCTGAAACAGATCTAAGTTTGGACGTGGGCGCAGACGTCCCCAAATGTTCTAAGATCAATTGAGGACATCTATGTCTGTATCTGCACCCCAGACATGCTTCAATCACACTCCCTGCCTTTTTACACTTCCCCACAGCAGAGATGTTTAAAAAACCCATTTCCAAAATCACTTTGGGAATGTATCCATGATTTGGACATACACATGCACGTTTGCGGACATCCAAATCACATCTAAGCAGTTTAAAATGACCCCCATGGTAGCACACAGAGAAATATTAGAATTCATGCAAGTTTGATGCTTATGAGTTGCAGTAATTGTCTTTAAAGGCTTAACCTTTCATGCATTTTTCGGAAACATTTATGTAGTCACTCACCTTTGTGTGCATAGCTCCATTTGATACTTACAGCCTAAACTAAGAGAGGGTGGCAGGTAGAATGGAGACTGTACCTATTTGGAAGGTGCTGACATCAGCAGCTGGATCTACAGTAGATGAAGGATGACACACATGGAGATGTCCTTGTTAACATCTAGGATACCAAACGCATGAGGATGTTAGAGAGAAAACCATGCCAGAACCATACTTTGCAAATGATATTTAGAGTAACTTGCAATAAATCGTTGTGAATCAGGAAGAGATGCCAGAACAAACTGACAACTAAACAGCAGCCAACCAGTGGGACCTGATGATAATCACCCCAGAGTAAATCATTCAGTTTGCCTCTATACCTTAGTAGCAAATATAATGCCAGTTTTCAAAAACTGCTTTGGGGTGATCAAAGTAACTACAGATCAGTGATCACAAATTTGGTTCCAGGGAAGATGGTGAAAGCTATTGTTCCAAACAAAATTGCTGGTCATATGGATAAAAATGGTCTAATTAGAAAGAGCCAGCATGGATTTAACTTTACTAATCTATTAGAATTCTTTGAAGGTGTGAAGAAATATGTGGATAAAGCAAGCCTGTTGATATAGTAAATATAGATTTTTAGAAGATATTTGATAAAGTCCCGAGACTCCTCAGAAAATTAAAAAGTCATAGGATAAGACATAATGTTTTACTATGAATTTGTAAGTGGGTAAAATATAAGGAATAATTTATTCCTTAACAATCTGGAAAAGTGAACAATGGGTGAGGTGTTGAAATTTGTAAATGACATAAAAATACTCAAAATGGCTAAAACGCAAGCAGACTATAAGGAACTGCAGAAGGACCTTGCCAGACTGGGGAACTGGGCATCTAAATAGCAAATGAAATTTCATGTGGGAAAGTTAAAAGTGATACACATAAGGAAAAAATAACCCTAATTATATATAGACAGTGCTTGGCTCCTCATTATAACATAAGAACATAAGAAATGCCATACTGGATCAAACCAAGGTCCATGAAGCCCAGTATCCTGTTTCCAACTGTGGCCAATCCAGGTCACAAATACCTGTCAGGTTCCCAAAAAGGTACACAGATCCACAATGCTTATCCCAGGGTAAGTAGTGGATTTCCCTGGTCCTCTTTAATAATGATTTATGGACTTTTCCTCCAGGAACTTGCCCAAACCTTTTTTAAACCCAGCTACACTAACAGGTTTTATATACCGCCTTCTACTTAAGTCAGGACGGTTTACATTACAACTTGAACTGTTTACTTTATAACATTACAATAAGGGTGGGGTAACATGGCGTGCAGGAAAATGTAACAAAGATCTTAGTAACTTATATACAAGTTGTGTAGTGTCTACAGGTCGTGCGTCAGATTTGTGTTATTTTGTTCATTGTTTAGAGTCTGATATCAGTATGGATGGTCATTCTGCAATGCTCTATGTGATGTTACCAAAATGCTCTATGTACAGTAATTTCTTTAACTTTTTCCTGAAGTCCTTAGTGTCACGTCAGTCCCTGATGTCTTCTGGGTGAGCGTTCCATAAGGCTGGTGCATATAGCGAGAGCTCCCTATTCAATGTGGTCTGTTTGGATTTAGTATAATCCTTGGGTGTAATTAATATGTTCTTATTGTTTTTCCTGCTTGGGCGGCTTTCAGGGTCTCTTTTTATAGTTCCTGGAGTGACTCTGCTGAACTGTTTTGTAAGATTTTGAAGATGTCGAGTGTTGCTTTAAACCTGATGCGACTCTTCATCGGGAGCCAGTTTAATTGGTCCAGTATAGGTATTATGTGTTCGTTTTTACCTGATCCTATGATGATGCGGGCCACTGTATTCTGTGCCATTTGCTTGTGTCGGCAGTCCTTGGTATAGTGAGTTGTGATAGTCTAAAACCGGTGTGACAATAGCTTGAAGTACCATTTGGAAGTCATTCTGGCTGAGGAGGGGCTTCAGTTTCCAGACTATCTTCATTTTGTGGTATGCATTCTTTGTTGTCCTGTTTATGTGGGATTGTAGGTTCAAGTTCTGATCTAGGATGACCCCTAGGTATTTGACTTCATTTCTGATGGTTATGCTTCTGTCTTGTAGGCTTATTGTTCTAGGAGGAGTGAAGGGCTTGTTTCTTGTTATTATGAGGGCTTCTGCTTTATCATAGTTTTTGCTGAGATTGTGGTTGTTGAGTCATGTGACCATTTCCATGAGGCAATCGGTTATCATTTTGTAGTCTGGTTTGTTAATGTCAGTGGAGATGTACATCACGATGTCATTGGCGTATAGCTTGTAATGGATCTTGTGTTTTTTGATGACATCATAGATTGGCTGAATGTAAAGGTTGAAGAGTAATGAGGATATTAGCTCATCCCTATGGTATTCCCTGTTTTTTGATGGAACAGAGAAAGATGTGTCTCCTCCGCATTTGACATGCTGATGTCTGTTTTCCAAGTATGATTGGAACCATTTCATTGTGATGTTGTGCAGACCTATCTTCTGTAGTCCATCTCAAAAGTATGGTGTGAGATACAGAGTCGAAGGCCGATGATATGTTGAGGAACATTTGTATAAATCCTCTTTATACTACATTCTCCAGTAACGAATTCCAGAGTTTGATTACTCGTTGAATGAAAAAATATTCTCTTATTAGTCTTAAATGGGCTACATTGTAGCTTCATTGAGTGTCTCCTAGTCTTTCTTCTTTTTGAAGGAGTAAACAACCATAGTAACACAGTAAATGACGGCAGATAAAGACCAGTATGGTCCATCTAGTCTGCCCAGCAATATGGCAGGAGTAGGTGCACCCCTTCCCATGTCTTTTAGGGTGTAGGTGCACCTCTACCCATGTCTTTGTTTAGGGGTGCACCCACCAGAAGCAGGTGCACCCCTCCCCATGTCTTCACCCTCCCCATATCTTTGTTTAGGGGTGAACCCACAGCTCCTCCCCCCATCGCTCCATGTAGGACACCCCTATTTGTTGAGAAATTAGATGGTTCAGTTTCTTTTGATTTAATCTTGCTGCTGTAAAGTGATTCACTGTGTCTGTCCCAGATCACTTTGAATTCCGTCACTGTGTTTGCCCCCACCAACTCCATCGGGAGGGCATTCCAAGCATCCACCACCCTTTCAGTGAAAAAGTATTTCCTGACATTGCCTTTCAATTTACCACCTTGCAGCTTCATGTCATGCCCTCTAGTTTTACAGCTTCCCCGTCTCTGGAAGAGGTTTGTTTGTTCATTATTTCTCTTTAAGTATTTAAATGTCTGAATCATATCTCCCCTCTCCCTCCTCTCCTCCAAAGTGTACATATTTAGGTCTTCAAGTCTCTTCTCATAAGGCTTCTGACACAGGCTCCGAATCATTTTGGTTGCCTTCCTCTGAACAGCTTCCATTCTTTTTACATCCTTTGTAAGATACGGTCTCCAAAACTGAACGCAGTATTCCAAGTGAGACCTCACCAGAGACTTATACAGTGGCACTAGTACCCCTTCCTTTCTGCTGGTAATTCCTCTTCGAATGCAGCCCAACATCCTCCTGGCTTTTGCCACCGCCTTGTCGCACTGTTTTGCCACCTTGAGATCTACAGAAATAATCACACCGAGGTCTTTCTCCTGCTCCGTGCACACCAACCTCTCGCCCCCTATCGTGTACATTTCCCTTGGATTTCAGCTACCCAAGTGCATGACACTGCACTTCTTCTCATTAAATCTTAATTGCCAAGCATTAGACCATTCTTCTAGCTTTTGTAGATCTTTCCTCATGTTAAGCACTCCCACGGGGGAGTCCACTCTGTTGCAAATTTTGTGTTATCTGCAAAAATACAGACCTCTCCATTCAGTCCTTCAGCAATATCACTCACAAATACATTGAACAGTGCCAGGCCTAGGACCAAACCCTGAGGCACCTCGCTAATCACTTTCCTTTCATCCAAGTAAGCTCCATTTACCATCAGCTTCTGTTGTCTGTCAGTCAACCAATTTCTGATCCAGTTTACCACCTTGGGACCCATCCTCAAACTACTGAGTTTATTGATAAGCCTCCTATGAGTGACAGTATCAAAGGCTTTGCTGAAATCCAGGTAGATGACATCCATCGCATGTCCTTGATCCAGTTCTCTGGTAACCCAGTCAAAGAACTCAATCAGATTTGTCTGGCAAGATCATCCCTCGGTAAAACCATGTTGCCTCGGATCCTGTAACCTGCTGGTTTTGAGAAAATATCCTTTAACAGCCCTGCAAGAACCTCTCTGAGCTCTTTCAGTATCCTGGGATGTATCCCATCCGGTCCCATGGCCTTGTCCACTTTCAGTTTTGCAAGTTGTTCTAACACCTCATCTTCTATGAATGGTGTGGTATCTACTTCATTCCCAGTTTTATATTTGGGAGTCACAGGTGGTCCTTCTCCAGGATTTTCTTTAGTAAAAACAGAGCAGAAGTATTTGTTTAGCAATTTTGCTTTATCAATGTCATTTTCCACGAGTCCGTTCCCAGCACTTCTGAGTCCTGCAGTTCCACCTCTGATCTTCTTCCTTTCCCGAATATACCTGAAGAAAGTTTTGTCGCCACACTTAACATCTTTAGCCATCTTTTCTTCTGCCTTTGATTTTGTTATCTTTATTTCTCTTTTTGTTTCCTTGAGTCCTGTATTCATGTCTGTGTTCTTCTGTTTGCAAGCGTTTGAATTTTGCAAAAGCTGTGGTTTTTGCCCTTATTTGAGCAGCCACTTCTTTGGAAATAGTTTTCCTTCTCCTCTTGTTTTTATTTACTTTTCTTACATATTTATCTGTTGCCCCTTTTAATTTAGCCCATTGCAATTCCACTTCCCTTATCCCCTTCTACCCTGTCAGCTCCTCCTTTAGGTACTTGGCCATTTCATTGAAGTCAGTGTTTTTGAAGTTTAGGACTTTGAGCTTGCTATGATTGGATCTATGTTTACCCGTTCCACTCCATTCATTAATTTATAGACCTCTATCATAGCTCCCCTGAGCCATCTCTTTTCCAAGTTGAAGAGCCCTAATCTATTAAGCCTCTCCTCATAGGGGAGTCCTTCCATCCCCTTTACTAATTTGGTAGCGCTTCTCTGTACCTTTTCTAATTCTGCTATATTCTTTTTAAGATATGGTGACCAGAATTGCACACAGTTTTCAAGGTGCAGTCACACCATGGAACAATACAGAGGCATTACAATATCCTTGGTTTTGTTCTGCATTTATTTATTTATTTTATAACATTTATTGACCACCAATGCTACAGCACTCAAGATGGTTTACAACAGACATAAAAATACATAAGGTACTCATCACTCTTCTCCCTCCTCCACCCCCCACCAAATTACCCATCCCACCCCACCAAGCAACACAAAATTCTACCATCTGCCATCATTTCTAGAAAATCATGACTGCCTGCAATCTAAGAGGGAAACAAAAAGGTTTTTAGTGCCTTCCTGAACACCATCAGGTCCATCTCCTTCCGCAAAACCTCTGGTAAAGTGTTCCGGAGGGCTGGATTGGTCACCAAAAATACCCAGGCCCACCAACATTGCAAGCAGATGTAAGAAAACCCAGGCACAGCCAACAGTTGTGCTTGTGCAGACCAAAAGAACCTCCCAGGCTGGTACCAAGATACCGGGTCCTGTAGATAGCACAGTCCCAACCCTCTTAACATTTTGAAGATGAGGACTAATAGTTTACAGACATACCTTTGTTGAATCGGGAGCCAGTGTAGTTGCCGCAACACCCCCGATACTGAATCCCACTTACCCAGCCCCCACACCAACTGAGCTGCAGAATTCTGAATGACCTGCCACTTCCTGAGAACATTTATTTAGACAGTTTTGTATACCGCCTTATCCTTCAATCAAAGCGGTCACAACACAATTGGGGGATACATTTAACATGTGGGGATATGAGACACATACACTAATACTTACAGGGAACATGGGCAATGGAGGGTTAAGTGGCTTGCCCAAGACCACAAGGAGCATCTGTGGGACTAGAAACCCCAGTCCTTCCGGCCCAAGGTTGCTGTCCTTTTAGTGGGATTTGAACCCCCGACCTTCCGGCCTGAAGTACCTTGCCCCAACCACTAGGCTACTCCTCCCCCTAGCTGGTAGCCCAATGTACAGCACATTACAGTAGTCTAGGCCAGATAACATAAGAGCCTGGACAATAAGGTTTAAAGCCTTCTTATCCAAAAACATACGAAGCTGCCTAACCAACCATAGGTTGCCATAAGCAGACCATACCACCCGGGACACCTACCCTTGCAAGGAGAGATCTGCATCCAGAAGGACCCCCAAATCACAAATCTCCCTTTTCCAACCCAGCTGGACTCCTGCAATCATGAGCCTCATCTGTACCACAGCCACAGAAACTCCCCATACAGCAGAACCTCTGACTTAGCAACATTCAAAACCAGCAGTCGGCCTGTAACAATACAGAAATTTCCTCCAGATACAGACTGAGGTGCTGAAACATCACGGACTCCTCCTCTTCAAGCACAACATGCAATTGTATGTCATCCGCATACAGAAAGCCAGAAAACCATATCTCCTGCAAAATAGCCCCTACTGGGCTCAAATAGATATTAAATAAGACAGGTGACAACACCGACCCCTGAGGAACTCCACATTCCAGTACACATGCAGAGGATGACCGAATCCCCCAGCGGATGCAAAATCTCCGGTCCAACAGGAAGGATGTTATCCATTGCAGAACCATCCCCCCAGTCCCTGAGGCGCTACACCATGTCACCAAGATGTCTCAGTCCATTCCTTTCCTTATCATTCCTAGCAATCTCCAGGAACAAGCAGGAATGAGTCTTCACATATGGGTATCGTCGGTACCGACGGAGCCTGCGCGGGAACGCTCCCCAGCGTCCAAAAGGAAAGCTTTTGGGAGCATCCCACAGCGCCTGCGCGCTGCCTTCCCGCCTTTACTAACTGCCTCTCTCCAGTTCTTCTTTTTCCGCGGAGCCAGCAGGTCGTGTTTCCTGTCACCGCTGAAGAATTTCTTATTTTTTCTTTTACAGGTACCGTCGGTTTTTTCTTTCTTTTTTAAAAAAAAAACAAACTACTATTTTCTACTTCAGTGCATTTTTTCTTTCTGTGGCCTTAGGCCTACAGAAAATTTTTCCTCATGGAAAAGCCCGCCTCCGGGTTCAAAAAGTGCACGAAGTGCAGTAGCACTATTTCTGTCACCGACACCCACGACTGGTGTCTTAAATGTTTAGGTCCTGACCATTCCATCGCGGACTGTGAGTCCTGTTCCATGATGTCTAAAAGAGGTTTACAGAATCGAGCAGCCAAGCTCAGTACCCTGTTTCCCTCTGATGCAGCTTCTGTGGCATCAACGTCTTCCAGGGCTTCTTCTTCCTCCCATGGATCTCAGGTAACCAAATTTAAATCTGGCCGGTCCTCGAAGAGTACATCTCCCTCTAAGTATCGAGATGCCCCCGGGCTTGCTCTCGAGGAATCCACACCGGCAAAATTACCCCGGCGGGAGGCTCCGGCTTCCAAAGCTTTATTTATGGGGTTACAGGTTGACATCGATGGCTCGGCCTCGACCGATCACCTGTTACAATGTTCTGGGGTACCGGCGGTTCACACCGGTACCGACATCCAGACATTGGTGGCGTCGATGGATCAGAATATTCTGACCATGCAGCGTGCCATCACGGCATTCATACAAGCTGTGACACCTTCGGTACCGCAACAAACTCCGTTGTCGGTACCGATTCCGGTACCGGACCCGATACTGGTTCCGCTGCCGGTACCGATTGCATCGACATCGACGTTGACGGCAGCGGTACACTATCCTGTGATGCCCATCGGTACCGATCCGGTACCGAGTACTCCCGATGTCGATACCCCCCAGTATGCGTATCGGGCTCTGCGAGAGCATCCAGACAGGCGATACTTCGATTCCTCTGAGGACTCTGATGAATCAGAGGCCTCTATCGAAGCATCGGGGATCCTTCCTCAGGAACCCTCTTCTCCAAAAAGGAGAATGTCTCCTCCAGAGGACTTGTCTTTTCAAGACTTTATCAGGGAGGTGGCCAGGGGCCTTTCCATCTCAGTGGCCTCTGAGACACAGCCTAGAGCCAAAAAATTTGATATTTTACAATATCCTAAGGCTCCCAAAGAGGCTGCCACTTTACCAATACATGAGATTCTCTATGATCACATGTTGGGCATATGGGAGACTGCTCTTACCACCTCCCCTCATTCTCGTAGGTTGGACACCATGTATCGTGTTCCTCCTTGTCCTGGTTTTCATAAGACTCAGCTTCCTCACCATTCCATTGTGGTGGAGTCTGCTATGAAAAAGATCAAGAGTACAAAGAGGCACTCTTCTACTCCTCCAGGAAGAGAATGCAGAACCTTAGATACCTTTGGCAGGAGAATTTTCCAGGCCAGTATGCTTGTAGCCAGAATCAACTCCTATAGTCTCTATATGGGGATGTTTCTAAAGGAAGTTACAGATCATCTGCAAACCTTATCTCCTTTTATGTCAGAAAATAAAAGGGAAGAGTTTCTCACCTGGCTTAAACATGCCCAGGTTATTTCCAAGTGCAGCCTTTGACTCTTTTGAAGGTGCCAGCAGAGCCTCGGCTATTGCCATAGATGCACGCAGAGTTGCTTGGTTACAAGCCTCTGATTTGGAATCTTGGGTTCAGGATGGGCTAGGTAACCTTCCTTGTACAGGTGAAAACCTGTTTGGCAAAGATTGGCAAGCAAAGGCCAACCAGATGGATGCTGAAAATTCTGCTTTAGATAGACTTTCAAAGTCTACTTCTGCTCATTTTAAAAAGAGATTGTTCAAAAAAGGATTTTTCCCAAAAAAAGGGAAATATTCTTCTGTTTATGGTCAGGCCTCTTCTGCAGGTCGTTTTGCTACAAAAAGGCAACAACAACCAAAACAGGCCAAGCCTAAGGCTGCGAGGACTGCTACGGCCCAACAGCCTCAGCCTCCTCAGGGCCTTTGATTTACCACTAGAGAACTTAGCCTTTCTGGCTCTAGAACATCCAGAGCCTCTCACCATCCCAGGAAGGTTAGCTCATTTTGCTCCCAGATGGGAACAAATCACAGCAGAGCAATGGACCCTCTCTATCATAAGAGACGGGTACAAGCTTCACTTCCTAAACCTTCCTCCTCCCACTATGGTGAAACAGTTCAATTCTCCAACATCTCTCCTCAACCTTCTAGGTCAAGAGATTGCCACCCTTCTTGCCCAAGGGGCAATAGAAGAAGTACCCCTTCTTCAACAGGGCTCAGGGTTCTACTCCCCCTATTTTCTCATTCCAAAGAAAACAGGGGGCTACAGACCCATCTTAGATCTCAGAGAATTGAACAAGTTTCTATGCAAGGAGAAATTCAAGATGACTTCTCTCGGAACTCTCCTTCCATACCTCCAGAGTCAGGACTGGCTTTGTTCTCTAGATCTCCAGGATGCGTACACCCATGTCCTCATCCATCCAACACACAGAAGGTTCCTTCGGTTCCTTTACCAAGGAAAGCACTACCAATACAAAATGCTTCCTTTCGGTCTGGCCTCTGCACCAAGAGTGTTCACCAAATGCATGGCAGTACTAGCTGCATTTCTACGCACTCTAGGGATATTCGTATTCCCATATCTGGACGACTGGCTCATCCGAGCTCCATCCCAGTTAGAGGCCCAGGCTTCCCTGGCCTGCACAAGGCGTGTTCTTCAGTATTTGGGACTGGTAATAAACATTCCAAAATCCCATCTCACCCCTACTCAATCTCTAGAGTTCATAGGGGCCTTGCTGGATACCACAACTGCAAGGGCCTATCTCCCCCAGGCCCGTTGCCTACGCTTGGTGCAGTTAGCCTCACAGATTCAGTTAAAATCCCATTTAACTGCTCGAGAGATGTTACAACTCTTAGGCCACATGGCATCTACCGTGCATGTGGTTCCTTATGCTTGCCTTCACATGAGAGCAGCTCAATGGACTTTGTCCACCCAATGGACCCAGGTATCAGGGTGCCTGTCAGACAAGATAGCGAACTCCAGTCGCCTCTTTTCCTCGCTCCATTGGTGGAAGTCCACTCAAAATCTGTTGCTGGGGTCCCCCTTTCAACAGATGTTACCCCAAGCAACCCTTACCACAGATGCCTCTCCAAAGGGTTGGGGAGCTCATCTACAAGATCTCTCCACCCAAGGCATCTGGTCTCCACAGGAGACATCTCTACATATCAACCTCTTAGAGCTCAGAGCAATCTTTCTGGCTCTCAGAGTCTTCCACACCCTGCTCAGCTACAAGACAGTCCTCATCCACACGGACAACCAAGTAGCCATGTTCTACGTGAACAAGCAGGGAGGGACTGGCTCTCTGTCACTTTGCAACAAAGCTCTGAGATTGTGGGCCTTTGCCAGAGAGCATCAAATCCATCTCATGGCAGTGTATCTTCCAGGGGTTCAAAACTCTTGGGCAGACAGACTCAGTCGAGTTCTGCTTCCACACGAATGGTCCCTCCATGGGGACCAGATAGCCAGGATCTTTCGAATTTGGGGAACCCCAGACATAGACCTGTTTGCAAGTCCGTGGAATGCCAAACTTCCCCGGTTCTGTTCCAGGATTCCGTGTCAGGGAGTTCAGGCCAGGGATGCCTTCCTCCTTCATTGGGGGCAAGATTTCCTCTATGCCTTTCCTCCTATTCCCCTCATTCCCAAGACACTGTTCAAGCTTCAGAGAGACAAGGGGTCTATGATCCTCATAGCACCACGTTGGCCACGCCAAGTGTGGTACCCTCTACTTCTGCATCTCTCTCAAGCTCCCTTCCTGGACTTGGGGTCTGCTTCAGATCTCCTCTCCCAGGAGGAAGGAACGTTGTGGCACCCAAATCCCCAGTCTCTTCATCTCAGGGCCTGGTTGCTGAAGGCCTAGACCTTCAAGATTTACCTCTTTCTCAGCAGGTGAAGGATATCCTTCATGCTTCCAGAAAGCCTTCCACCAGACGTTCCTATGCTTTTAAATGGAAGAGGTTTACCATTTGGTGTGCAGAGAAGGGTCTTAACCCTCTTGCAATATCTCTGAATTCTTTACTAGAGTATTTGCTGCATTTATCCCATGCAGGCCTTAAGACGAATTCAATCAGAGCCCATTTGAGTGCTATTGCAGCATCCCTTAAACCCCTCAATGGACAACCTATTTCCTCTCATCCTCTTATAGCAAGATTCATGAGAGGCCTTCTTTTGACTAAACCTCCCATTAGACCACCTCCAGTGGCATGGGACTTGAATCTGGTTCTTGGCCAGCTTATGAAGCCACCCTTTGAACCCTTAGCCACTACCTCCTTGAAATTCCTTTCCTGGAAGGTTATTTTTCTCATTGCAGTCACCTCAGCTCGCCGTATCAGTGAGCTGCAAGCCTTAATGGCTAATCCTCCTTATACAAGGTTCCATCATGACAAGGTAGTCCTCAGAACTAATCCACACTTTATGCCTAAAGTGGTCTCACCTTTCATCTGAACCAGGAGGTGTATTTACCTGTCTTTTTCCATCAAGTGCAGAGAGGAATCTTCATACCCTGGATTGTAAAAGAGCACTTGCTTTCTACTTACAAAGGACACAGCAACATAGAAAGTCCTCTCAACCTTTTGTTGCTTTTGATCCCTCTCATTTAGGACTTCCAGTCTCTAAGAGAACTCTCTCCAGTTGGATTGCTCAGTGTATTTCTTTCGCCTACCAGAGTAAGAACCTTTCTCTGGAGGGCCATGTCACAGCTCACAATGTGAGAGCCATGGCAGCCTCTATGGCTCATCTAAACTCTGTGTCCATCGACCAAATCTGTCGAGCGGCCACCTGGGCCTCGGTTCATACCTTTACAGCCCATTACTGCTTAGACAAGGACTCCCGCCGGGATGCCTTGTTTGGTCAGGCTGTTCTCAAACACCTGTTCCATACCTAATCAACTCCTACCCTCCATCCCTGACTGGATGCCTGAGATTCATGGGTAGAGGTAGAGCCCTTTCCAGGGACTCACAACCTGGGTGATCTCCCAGGCATCTCTAGCTGGGGAGTCCCCATATGTGAAGACTCATTCCTGCTTGTTCCTGGAGATAGCACAGTTACTTACCTGTAACAGGTGATCTCTGGGAACAGCAGGAATAAGTCTTCACAACCCACCCACCTCCCCTAGGAGTTGTATCTCTCTATTTATCTTTCCTTTCCTCTCTCTCTCTCTTTGTCTCAGCTAAAAACTCAAACTGGAGAGAGGCAGTTAGGAAAGGCGGGAAGGCAGCGCGCAGGCGCTGTGGGATGCTCCCAAAAGCTTTCCTTTTGGACGCTGGGGAGCGTTCCCGCGCAGGCTCCGTCGGTACCGACGATACCCATATGTGAAGACTTATTCCTGCTGTTCCCAGAGATCACCTGTTACAGGTAAGTAACTGTGCTTTCTATTTATTTTCTTGGCTACCACTGAACACTGGACAGAGGCTTTCAACGTATTATCCTCGGTGATGCCTAAATCCTTTTCCTAGGTGGTGGTTCCCAATGTGGAACCTTGCTTCGTGTAACCGAAATTTGGGCTGTTCTTCCCTAAGTGCCGGGGTCTCAAACACGCGGCCCACGAGAGCATCTTGTGCGGCCCACGATGCATTTGGCCTGGCGTGTTAAGCAGCTGGCCGGTAGAGTAAAAAAAATCCAAACTTGCTGCTGCTGCCGCTGCAGTATCAAGCGTCCCACGGCACCCCCCTGCCCGGCAGAGTACTCTGCTCCCTGCAGCATCAGCTCCAAAAGCGGCGGCTTTCAGAGCAGCGAGAGAGAAACTCTCTCTCTTCAGCTCCAAAATCAGCGGCTCAATTCCTTGTTTGGTGATGGTGTATGTTCTGCATGTGTAACTGAGCTGAGGTATTCTGTTTATGTAATTCCTATTTGAAATTGCTACTTGTTCTCTTTCCCCAGTAGGTCATGTATTGTTATTCTCTGAAATGTATTGATTTAATATTTGCAGTGTTGCCTTTTGATAGGTAGGGTATGGTGCTTTGTGAGTCCTGGTAGTGCTGTTAGGATATGGCGGGTTTGCTATGGGTTCTAAATGGGCAGTGTTTGTTTGTAGTAGTTCCTAATGTGCCTGGCGGTTGGCACTGGAGTATAGTAATGTAGAAATCTTTTAGTCTTTCTTTATCCATACACTCATTAAGAGGCATGTTTACTAAAAGTTAGGGTATGGTAACATTATGCAAATATTTATGCAAATGAGGCCCCTTATGCAAATGAGGCCCCACATCTTATGTGGCCCCCGGGTTATTTTACAAGTCCTTATTTGGCCCTCAAAGCAATTTGAGTTTGAGACCCCTGCCTAAGTGCATAACTTTGCACTTGTCCACATTAAATTTCATCTACTACTTGGACATCCAGTCTTCCAATTTATCAAGGCCCTCTTGCAATTAGAAATCACCACCCAGAAACAGGAGCTTGGAGTCATTGTGGACTGTACATTGAAATAAAAAACAAACAGACTGTTAGGAGTTACTGTATTCAGAAAAGAATGTAGAGCAAAACTGAAACTATCATAATGTCTTTGCATAGAACTATGGTGCAACTCCATCTTGAGTATCGTGTGCAAATCTAGCTTCCCCCTCTCAGAATAGATATAGCAGAATTAGAAAAGATACAGAGAAGGTCAACAAAAATGGCAAAGGGGATAGAATGACTGCCTCCTTATGAGGAATGGCTAAACAAATTAGGGCAGCTCCTCAGTTTGAAGAAGAGACAACTAAGAGGAGATACCATATAGGTTTATAACATCAAAAGTAGAGCGGATCAGGTAAATAGGGAACAGTTATTTACCTTTTCAAATATTCCAGGAAGCTAGCATATAAGAAAATGTAAAAAAATATTAGAGAAGTATTTTTTTCATTCCTTGCACAATTAAGCTGTGGAGGTTTCTGCTGGAGAACACAGTCATGGCATCTAATATAACACGGTTTAAAAGGAGTTTGGACAAGTTCCTGGATGAAAAGTCCATAAACAATTACTAACCAGGTACACATGAGAAAAGCCACCATTTATCCCTGAAAGTGAGTAGCAAGAAAGGAATCTCATTTTTGGGATCTGTATGGTACTTTCTGATAATTGTCAGACAGGACACTGGGTTTGATGGACCTTCGGTCTGACCCAGCATAGCACATTTTAAAATGTGCATAAGAGATGTTAACAGTCCTTCCAGACTAGGGACATGATTTCATCTCTTCCATGTTATAACATCCCGTTGCATCTAGGGATTCATCCAGTGGTTTTCATGAGTGCTAAGCATGGTGGCAGAGACAATTATAATCCATCACATAGTTATGTAAGAGAGCTTTACCAGATAGGATTGCCAAGCACCTGGAGCCAAATGTAAGACTGCATTTCTGATGTCTTCCCCTAGTGCTCTACCCAGTGTGGCTTTGGTCAAAAGATGCGCTCTGTCCAGTGCTTGGCACACACAGGTCAACCATCCAGCGAATGTGTGGAGTCACTGCAGCCAGCAGCCATGCAGCAGTGTGAGACTAAGTGTGAGGCAGGACCCATGGACAATCCAGATGGTAAGTACAGCCCTGGTTGGCTCCAATAGAAGGCAGGAAGTGGAAAGGTTAAACTAGGAATGTTGACTGGTCCTCTTAAACCTTGCCACCCTAGAATTCTGAGATCAGTTTAAGACTGCTTAAATTTTACTGCCAGAAAAGTGTAAGAAAAAAGAACCAGAATATACAGATGAGGAGAGTGAGCTGAGCATTTTGGAGGGGGGAGAAAGTCATAAAGAGAGAATAAATAGGGTGCAAGTAACAAAACCGAAGTTTAAAGGGTAGAAGGTGGGAATGAGATGGGATAAGTGATGAGAAAAGTGAGGTAGTATGATAAGGAAGGAAACAGAAGGGAGAGAGTGTTAGGGAAAGATATGAGAAATAAAGACAAATGAGGACAACAGACACAAAATAGGAGAGTAAAAGGGGAAATGAAATTGAAAAAGAGAACAGAGTGCAGAAAGGTTGGAGAATGTTCATCTCATTAAACTGATTCAGATGTATGAGAAGATACTTGAAGACCTTAATATGTATTTCCTAGAGGAGAGGAAGGACAGGGGAGATAAAGAGATTTAAATACTTAAAGGATATTAATGAACAGACAAACCTTTTTCAAAGAAAGGAAAGCTATAAAACTAGGGGGCCTAAAATGAAGCTGCAAGGAGGTAAACTTAAAAGCAACGTCAGGAAATACATTTTCACTGAAAGGGTGGTAGATGCTTGGAATGCCCTCCCAATGGAGGTGGTGGGGGCAAATACAGTGACAGAATTCAAAATGCCATGGGACAGACACAGTGGATCCCTTTATAGCAAGAGGATGAAATGAAAATAAACTTAAATATCTTTTATATTTCAACAAACAGAGGGGATGACCTGCATGGAGCGGCGGGTACAACTCTAAATGCAGGCATTGAGGGGTGTGACCTGCAAGGAGCAGTGGTTACAACTACTCTAGCCACCATACTGGGCAGACTAAATGGGTCTTTATCTGCCGTCATACATTATGTATGTTACTATGTTTTAAAATCTAGAGCTGGCCTTACTATTGAGTAACTGTTTTTCATACACAGCCCTGCTTTTGATTCCCACTTGTCAACCGCTATTGACTTAGGAAAATGAGGTTCCACAATGGGTCTCTGCTCGTGGCCTTGTATCCCTTTGCATCCCACATAGGTCGCCCTTTTTACAATCTCAAGACTCATTTGGGGAGCAGGGTATGTGCCAGACTATGGGTGGAGAGCAAGGGGAAAGAGAGAAAAGGGAATAAGCATGGGGGATAAGGATGCATCATTTGGGAAAGGGAAGTAAGGAAAAGGAATAGAGAGAAATGCACTCAGCGGACGGAGTAAGGGGAAGGAGTGTGCTTGACTGAAATGGGCAGAGCAGATTCATCCTTTCACTCTTATCTTTCCCCCTAAACCCACATCCCCCTTCCTCCTTTCTGTATTTCTGTGGATAACTTTCTGCTCCTCCCTGTTTCCTCTGCTATCAACATTGGGCTCATCTTCTTTACCTACACCCAATAGATACCTAAAACCTATTGTTTCTTTCTCTATAACATCAACAAAATTTGTCCTTTCCTTCTCTGAACACACTACTAAGACTTGTATTCATGTTTAGTCATCTCCCTTCTAGACTTCCTCAGAAGGAGACCAACAACTTTCTCCTTGCTGGTCTCTCACTGAATCATCTCTCCTCACTTCAATCTGTTCAAAATTTAGCAGATTGGCTAATCTTCCGCTATTGTCACTATGCTTATGTAACCCCTCGTCTCAAGTCACTTCATTGGGAACTCTGCTCTTCTTGCAGATCCCTTCTATCTGTGCTTGTCTCTTCCACTGCCAACTCCAGACTTCAGTCTTTCCACCTCGCTGCTCCTTACGTATGCCTGGAACAAACTATCCGAGCCAGTATGTCAGGCTCCATCTCTAACCCTATTTAAATCCAGGCTAAAAATTCACCTCTTCTAGGTTACTTTTGGATCCTGATCCACTTAGTTTCCTGTTCTCCTCCTATGTGTTTCCTTACCATTACAATAGATATATCCTAATCCCCAGTTATTACATTGTCTGTCTTGACTAGACTGTAAGTAAGCTCTGATGAGCAGGGATTGTCTATTACATGTCTCTGTACAGTGCTGCGTACTCCTTGTAACATTATACAAATGATTTGTAGCAGTAATAGTAGGGCACAGTTTCAGTTCGCCTGCTTTAGGATGGTTTGTACTTTTCTTTATTTAATTCCATTTCAATTTTTGCTTTCATTTTTCTTTCTTTCAGTTTTATTAGGATTAAAGTTCATTTGATACCTCTGTCTCTCGGTGCCCCCATTCACAAGCTGCAGGGTCCTAAAAGCCCTTTGCAAGGCAGAGATCAAGGTTTATTCTGACTGCCCTCGTCAGCCAAGCTAGCTGTGGAACCAGCTTTGAGAAGTCACTGCAGATTAGTCAGCTGCAGTACCAGTGAATTCCAGGGATCCCCTCCTCTGTGCCTGCCATCTGCGCAACTGCAGCAACAGCCAATTCCAGGGGCCGCCTCCTCTGCGCCTGCTGGGTCAGCCAGCCACAATGTTGGTACATCCAACGCAAGTCCTCTACACCTGCTGTTCAGCCTTGCTATTTCTATGATGCTGCCTGGGTGGGGACTTAAATTCAAGCATTGTGATCACCTATGCAATGGGGACTGCTGGCGCATTTGCGATCCGAGGCATCTGGAGTCTTGCCGCGGTTGGGGCATGCCATGTTGATCACCAATTCATTGGGGGGCCTGCTGCTGCTTCGGGGCTGCCAGATTGCCGGTTCTCCTGCGCTTAAGAGTTCAGCGATGCCATGTTATGCAAGGGCAGTCTGAGCCCCGAAGCTGTGGCCAATGCCATGTTCCTTTTGAGTCCTTCAGTGTGTAGCCGATCAGACGATGATCAGGGAAGACCGACAGTCAGCCTGCATCTCTCTCAGGATCAGACCTGTTTCTTCGCATCTTAGCATGTCAGTTTGAGGGATCTCAGTGGTGGGAATGATCACCATTTTGGGCCTGCTGCCCTTAACTTGCGTCTGGGTCAGTGTCAACCAGCAGCTTTCTCTTACCCCTCTGGCTTGTGGCACAATCCAAAGGGAGCTGGAAAAGAAGTTTGGGGTCTTGCAGCTGCCCTGTTTGGGACAGGAGCAGGAGCCCGTGGCAGGGCAGCGACTTCCCTAGGCACCGGTGTGCCAGTAGATTTCCTGGGAAAGGTTAGGGCTGGTCTGTTTCTCTGTTTTCCTCCTTCCTTGTCTGCATATGGCCTAGGGAGTAGCCAAGAAGTGCTATTTAAAAAAAAAAGAAATACAAGGTATAGGAGGATGAAAGCCAGTTTAGGGCTGCTTCCTGGCACCTGTACTATCTCTCTGGGGACAGGGATCCCAGAGGATTGTTGTATGATGATTACTTTTTCAACTGAGAGAAAGCTTACTAGCTTCTGTCAGGTAGATGTGCCGTTCCAGGCAGCTACTACTTTTTGTAAAGTGGAAATGTGTTCAGTGTTTCTCCATTGGGCTTCTTTCTGCCTTCTGAGGTTAGCATGCTGAGAGCTGCCATTACCTAATTAGCTTGGTGGGAGCACCCCTCCTTCATTCTTTGGGATTGGTGGTGGAATTCTTGGTAGATTCCTGCTATGCATCCCTAAGGCCTGCTTGTGTGAATTTTTTTGTCAGACTTCTTGGGGGCAAGAGTTTCCAATCTAGGAGTCCCTGGTTTATGGCCTTCTTCTGACTGAAACACAACTAAGGAAAAAAAAGAAAATAAACCAGGATGTGGTGGAGAATTATCTTTAGTTCTGGAGGTTGGCACCCTAGGCTACCTACCATTGGAGTTTCCTTTGAGTGCCTTACACCTTGCTCCCCTGGAAGCTGCCACACTAGGCGGTCACCCTTGGTTTGCCTAGGGGTGGTCACAGCCCTACCTGTGCCTCAGTATTGCTTTGCTTTTATCAGAAATACTGGCTGATTCCGTCCTATTTCTATCTCCAAGGGTAAGTATTTGGCCTATGGGTGTCTCATCTTGGCTAGAGGCATTGCTCTTTGGTCATAGTTGCAATCTAAGGGAAGGGGTTCCTCACTCCCCTTGACCTGGTCATTCCTTGCTGCACTTTCCATCAGTCAGCATCAGTATGGTGTCCCCAAGCTGTGCCCTGTTTAATCTTCCTGTCAGGAGGGGTTTACAGTGGTGAATGGCTTCTTTCAGATTCATGTTTGGCCCCTGCAACCAGTTCCTTATCCTGGCCGCATAGGAACCAGAATTTTGTTCAAGGGTCAGGCTAGAGAATACACCACAATGGCGGCCAATTCCTTCCCTCATGGTTCTTGCAGTGCCTCAGGGTGGGCCTTGTTTGCTGTAATAGGCCTTGTATAATCTGTAGCAGGCTCATTTGTCCAACTCTGCAGCTTCCACCTGTGGGTCTCCGTATTAGACAGGATTTCTCAGGTGGTTGTGCTAGGGGGTGCAGCTGTCCCATTAGCCTGCTCTTTCTTCTCCATAGAACTGATTTCCTACCCCTATGGCAGCGATGGGTCTGCTCGGGCATAAATAGTCTGCTCTGTTGGTCTTCTTTTCCCTTATGGGAAATATCCTGCTCCTGGAAAGATCCTCCAGGGTCAGCCTCCCCAGTTGGCCTGCTCGCTGCCTGGTTTTGTCAGTGCAGGAGTGGTGTGACCAGGAGCGGTCCAAGGGTTTCTGCCGCCCCAGGCAGAAGCCCCCACAGTGCAGCTCACCCTATGCTGCTGCTGCTACCGCCACTGGCATCCCACCTCCCACCGCTAACATCCCACCCTGCTGCCAGAATCCATCTTCTTATCTTATGGCGGTAGCTCGACTCTTTTGAGCAGCAGCCACCGCAAGATGAGAGAGATTGATTTGGGGGTGGCCACAGCGCGACTCCATTTTGAAAGTGGTGGCTTTGTGCAAGGAATCTTTTGTGTCCCGAAATGGTGCTCTGACACCTGGCCCTTTCAGATTGACAGCTTTCATCTTCGGACATGGGTTCTAAGATAAGCCTCTTGATTGGCCGCGTCACAGTCAGTGGCATACCAAGGGTGGGGCGATGGGTGCAGCCTACCCGAGGTGCCGGCCGGCCGGCCCTTGGAGATAGCATGGCAAACTTATGATCACACTGGCTTGCTGCGATGCCTCAAATTCCAGGGGCCTGTCACTCTTCTCTCCCAGCCAAAGATTCATGAGAAAGCAGAGCGACCGGCCCCTGCAGTGCACGGCACTACAGCAAACTAGCGTAATCATAAGTTTGCCATGCTGCCTCCATAGAGCTGGTTGAGGTTGGGGGGTGCATCGTGGCGCACAGTACTATACCATGTGGGAGAGCAGTAGCAGCATGGGGTGCACCCTCCCAGGTGACGAGGGCTGGGAATGCTACTGATTATGATGCAACCTACTAGTCATTTAATAGTGCAGTTATCCTGGCTGGAGGTAAGTCTTTCAGCTGACATCCTTGTTTCAGGGCCAAGAAGGGTGTTCTCTGATGGGCCTGATGGTGTCTTCTTCAGTTGCCCAGGTGGTAACTTTCCTGTTGCCCAAAGGTCATTGGATCTTTGGATGTTGATGATGTAGTGTAGTACAGTCTTGGTCACCGAAGCTGCCTCTCTTCATGGTCCTCCTTGGCTCCTCTTTGGCAGATAGCAATCCTTCGGGGCCAGTGATTCTGGGTTGACTTTTTCCCCACTGCTTCTCCCACAGTAGTGGGAGCCATGGGCATTGGGGGCCCATCCTGGTGTTTGGCCTCGCACCTTTTCTCTCCTGCAGTTCCCTGTGGGAGGAAATGTTTGCAGCGTGAGAGATTTTCTTGCACAGATTTCTGGCGTATCTTTGGGGCGGGCTCTCACCCACATGGTCTCTCTTCTGGGAATGAGCACGGGGCTGGCACAAGGGTTTCTGCTACCCTAGACTGATCCTTCGTGCAGCCCCCCTCCCAGCATCCATCTACCCATCGAACGGAGGAGATGACATGCCAATCCTACCTGCGCCTGCGTGTGCTTATGGCCTGCTGCTCCTGCTCCCTCCAACGTAACTTCCTGTTGGAGGGGGCAGAAGCGGCAATCAATGACTGCACTCATGCGCGTATGTGTTTTTATGGATGGGCCAGCCCTGAATGTGCAGTTGCTCTCCTGGCTGGTTCTTCAGAGTATATATTGTGACCTTGATGTTCTCTCAGATTCCGGTGGACCACCCTGTAGCTTTCTCCCTTACGTCTCATACTACCTTGAGAAATCCCCCCTTTCAGCAGGTGGAAGTGGCCTATGTCAGCAGCTGGTCCTTTGTGGCTGTTTACCTAGCAGGCCGCATCACTTGGTTGCAGGCCCTGCCTGGTTGGGTCCGTGATTTAATATCCTGTTTTGGCGTAGGAAGTCTCACCTTGTCAGGTGCCCTCTTTGGACAGGGGATCTCAGCAGTGACCACTGTGTTGGTTCAGTAGTGGAAGGCTCAGCCTTCTTTGTACAATTGTCATCTGTTTCCTCCATTCGCCATGTGCCGAATGGAAGCCGATCTGTATAATCGTAATTATTGTATAAACTGTAAATATGTACATATGTAAACCTAACCTTGAAGTGCCTAACCCTGCGTGGTGTGCCAGACCCCAAATCTATGTATATTATTCCAATTTTTCTGTCCTGATTTGACAGCTCCCAAATTTGTAATCAAACCGCTACAGATCGCTGGAAGTAGCGGTATATAAGTTTAAACTAAATAAATAAATAAATGTGGTTTTGTTCCCATCCTGCTGCAGAACACTGATTAGTGTCCATCGTTTGCTTTTTCTTTCTGGGAAGTTTCTATCCCTTCCATCATTTGAACATGTGATTGGGGCTATGGGCTAGACTGAGTAGGGATCTAGTGGTCTTCAGATCCATTTGCAGAGCTGGGGCTTTGGGTTCAACGTCTGACCCTGGCTACAGCAGGCAGCAAAGCCTCCTACCTTTGAGTCATATGATGTGCCATCTTGGGCCATCTTGACATGTCTCGCTCGCAGGGGCTTAGGAGAGACAGCAATGTGGCCTTCCTCTCTGCCCTTTCTTGAGCATGGCTAGGTTCTTTTGACAGTGTGTCTTCCAGCCCAATGGAGCTTTAGCTTTGGTACTTCCCAAGGACTACAAAAGGGGACTGCTACTTCTGGAGAGAGATCTGCAATTGTACGTATTTACTTCTGGGAATTTTCTAAATCTTGGGGAAAAAGGAATTCTTTAGATTAAAGCTGATTATTCTGTGAACCCAGTGTATTTGTTAAATCAGTCAGGGCCTAGTAGCAGCAAAGAGCTTTCAGTTTAAATTTAAAACATAGACGAGAGCTTTCTGGTTAAATTTAGAACCCAAGACTCCCTCTATCCAAGCAAGGGCTGTGGAAACCCCCCCCCCCTGGAAATTGGTCACAGATTACCTTAGAAGCACAGGGCAGGGTACTGTGTAGCAGTCAGCTTTTAATGTCTTATTTCCCTCCCTCCCCAACACCCCCACCCACCCCTGAGATAATCATAGCTTTATAGGTGCTTAAACCTCTTAAAGGAAAGGAGGTGCCATATTCACTCTCAGGTGCAGCTGTTTATCCTCATCAGGCATACATTAAGGTCCTGAGATTAATTAAACTTCATGTGAACCAAGTACATTAAACGTATTAGGTGTGTAGTTTAATTAGTATAAGTATTTCCAGCAACCCTTAGTAAGTAAAGAACTTAAATATCTAAACACAACTTTAAAACTAAGATGCAGACAGCAGTCCAGCAGTGAGATGGCGGCTTTCCATTCTTCTGCATTGAGGGTTACATGTATGATTCTCTCCCAGTTGGTGAGGTGTCTTATGTGTGCACTAGGTGCAAGGAGCTCTTTGCTCTCAGGGAATGATCTCTGCAGGCTAGAGTAGCAGACTTGAAGGACAAAAGAAAGGCAGAGAGGGATATAGTCCTGAAGTCCCACCTCCAGTCTGGCAGCATCCCTGTTGCCGTGGAAGAGAGAGGTCTCGTGACAGGAGAGCATCACCCTGGTGTGGCAGGAAGTGATCCTGTAGCTAGGACCTGTCCTCCAGATGATGTAAAACCCTCTCGCACCAAGGAAGTTTCTCCAGGGCCATGTGCCCATGAGAGAAGGGTTAGGACAGCCGTTATAGTTGGTGATTCGATCATTAGGCATGTAGCTAACTGAGTGGCTGGTAAATGTGAGGATCGCCTGGTAACGTGCCTGCCTGGTGTGAATGTAGTGGACCTCACGCACCACCTAGACAAGGTCTTAGATAGTACTGGGGAGGAGTCAGCTGTCTTGGTACATGTATATACCAGTGACCTAGGAAAATGTGGTAGGGAGGTTCTGGAGGCTAAATTAGGCTTTTAGATAGGAAGTTAAAATCCAGGATTTCCAGGGTAGCATTCTCTGAAATGCTTCCTGTTCCACGTGCAGGACCCAAAAGGCAGGCAGAGCTGCAGTCTCAATGTATGTATGAGACAATGGTGCAAGGATGAGGGGTTTGGATTTGTTAGGAACTAGGGAACATTCTGGGGAAAGGAGGGGCTCTTCCGAAGGGATGGGCTTCACCTTAACTGGGATGGAACCAGGCTGCTGGCATTAACCTTTAAAAAGGAGATAGAGCAGCATTTAAACTAGATAATAGGGGAGAGCCGACAGTCGCTCAAGAGTGCATGGTTCAGAACAATCTATCCTTGAAGGATACTACCAAAAGAATGAAGTTAGTGCATATCAGCAGAGAGGTTCCAATAAAGACAAAAGTAGCCCAAATGCCCTTGAGTATGGAGCAGACAGAGCTTAAGATTCCAAATTACCCCTGCCTACCAATAGCCAGATAAATATTAATAAAATACAGTCTCTAAAATGTTTGTATGCAAATGCTAGAAGTCTAAAAAATAGGATGGGAGAGTTAGAATATATAGCACTAAATGAGAGGTTAGATATTATTGGTATCTCAAAGACATGGTGGAAAGAGGACAACCAGTAGGACACTGTGATACCTGGGTACAAACTATATTGTAATGATAGAGCTGATCAAATTGGTGGAGGGGTTGCGCTCTATGTTAGAGAGGGCATTGAGTCACAAAGGATTAAAGTTTTGCAGGAAACAAAATTTGCTATAGAATCTGTATGGATTGAAATTCCATGTAAAAAGCTGAAGGTGATGGCAATGGGGGTGTACTATCGACCGCCTGGCCAGAATGAACAAATGGATGATGAAATGCTCAAACAAATCAGGGAAACTAACAAAAGTTACAGCACAGTAATAATAATGGATGATTTCAATTACCCTGGTATTGACTGGGTCGGTGTCACGGCAGGACATGCCAGGGAGATAAAGTTTCTTGATGAAATAAATGACTCCTTCTTGGAGCAGCTGGTTCATGAACTGAACAGAAGGGAAGCCGTTTTGGACCTAGTCCTTAAGTGGAAAACCAGATCTGGTGCAAGAGATAAGGGTGTTGGGGCCACTTGGCAATAGTGATCATAGCATGATCGCGTTTGATTTAATTAATGAAGGAGGGATGGTAAGGAAATCTACAGTACTACCTTTTAACTTTTGAAAGGGAGACTATGATAGAATGAGAAAAATAGTTAAGAAAAAACTAAAAGGAGCAGTTGCAAAGGTTAAAGACTTAGATCAAGCTTGGGTATTGTTTAAAAATACTATCTTGGAAGCCCAGACCAGCTGTATCCTATGCTTTAAGAAAAGTGGTAGGAAGTCCAAAAAACTGCCAGCATGGTTTAAAGGTGAGGTCAGAGAGGCTGTTGTTGCCAAAAAAGCATCTTTCAGGAAATGGAAAAAAGAGCCAAATGACGAAACCTGGAAACAGCACAAGCACTGGCAAGTTAGATGCAAGGCATTGATAAGTCATGCAAAGAGAATATTTGAAGAGAAGCTTGCTGTGGAATCAAAATGTGTAATAAAGACTTTTGCAAGTACATTCGTAGTAAAAAACCTGTGAGAAAGTCAGTTGGACCATTAGATGATAGAGGGGTAAAAGGGGCACTAAGAGGGGACAAGGCCATAGCGGAGAGACTGAATGAATTCTTTGCTTTGGTCTTTACTGAGGAAGATGTAGGAATGTTACCCATGACTGAAGTGGTATTTAAAGGTGATACTGTGGAAGAATTGAAAGAAATATCGATACACCGGGAAGACATATCACAACTATTTGATAAACTGAAGTGCAGCAAATCACCTGGACCAGATGGTTTACATCCAAGGGTGTTGAAAGCTGAAATATGAGATTGCAGACCTGCTATTAGTAATCTGTGAACTATCAATAAAATCATCTGTAATACCTGAAGATTGGAGGATGGCCAATGTAACGCTAATTTTTAAAAAGGGTTTCAGGGGTGATCCGGGAAACTACAGATGGTGAGCCTGATGTCAGCCCTGGGAAAAATGGTGGAAACCATCATAAAGAACAAAATTACTGAACATGTAGATAGTCATGGCTTAATGGGAGACAGCCAACATGGCTTTAGACAAGGAAGATCTTGTCTTACTAATCTGTTATGTTTTTTTGAAGGTGTGAATAAACATTTAGACAAAGGTGAGTCGGTTGATATAGTGTATCTGGACTTTCAGAAAGCCTTTGACAAGGTTTTAGGGAGGTGTGGCTTAACCATGATGGTCGCTGTTGTGGATTTTTTTTATTTATTTATTTATTTCAATTTCTTATATACCACACTATTCAGAATCAGCGCGGTTCACAAAGAACACAAAAGACCAGAACAACAGGCTGTTCGGTATTACATATAACAGGAGTATCAACTTGGAAAACATGGGAGAACTATATACATAGAATTTATAATCTGTTAAATCGATAACATGATGGAACTATTTACACAAGTTTGTGGTGTGACTATTATATTGCACTTCATACAGGGTAGTACTTGATAAATAGGTTGACTTTAAGGGCCTTTCTGAACTGGGCTAGGCCGGTTATGGCACGGATGTCAGGTGGTAGGGAGTTCCAGCATTTTGGGGCGCAGAACATGAAAGCTCTGTTCGTTGTCGATCGGCTGCATGTTGTTATGGCTTTTGGCATTATTAGAGTGTTTAGCGCCATTTGTCTTCTAGATCTGGTTGGTGGTACAGTTTGTATGAGCTCGGTAAGTGAGTTGGCTGATAGACCATGGATGGCCTTGTATGTGAGAATCAAAGTTTTGAACATAAGCCTGCCTTGTATCGGGAGCCAGTGGAGCTGCTTGAGGATGGGTGTAACATGATCACTCCTGGATGCTCCTTGTAGAACCCTTGCAGCAGAATTCATAGCAAGCTGTAAAGAACTCAGGGTGGATTGTGGGAGTCCTTGTAGAATAGAATTGGCGAAATCGAAATGTGGTAAGATGAGTGCTTGGTAGATGGTTCTGAAGTCCTCTGGGTCAAGTAAGGAACGTAAGTGTCTGAGTGTGCGTATCTTGAAGTATACAGCTTTTACAATATTATTTACGTGTGATTTCATATCGAGACGGTGGTCCAGCGTGACTCCGAGGTATCTTATTGTTTCGTTAGTGCATAGATCAGCTCCCTTAACACGTATATGTGATGGTGGAATGAAGTTGGGGTCTCTTGTGATAAAGAGAACCTCAGTTTTTTTGTGCTGGATGCGGAGGTTCTGTGAGAGGAGCCACTCTGAGACTGCGTCAAAGCAATTTATTATAGGCAATAAATCTGTTTGCATTGTGGAAAATGGCATGTAAAGTAGGATATCATCTGCATATATCATACATTTCACATTGAATGATCTGATGATATTGCAGATAGGCTGCATATATATGTTAAACATGAGAGATGAAAGAGAAGACCCTTGCGGAACGCCTTGTTTTTGATGGAAGAGATTAGATTCTCCTGTTGCAGATTTTACATATTGCATTCTAGTATCCAAGTAAGATTTACACCATTCAAGTGCTGAGCTACTGATGCCTTTTTCCTTCAGTCGTGCAAGGAGTATCTCATGATTTACCAAGTCAAACGCTGCTGCTATATCCAAGAAGATTAGCACAACGCCTTGTCGGATGTTATCTATGCTAGTGAGTATATTATTGAAGAGGGTGGTGATAAGTGTTTCGCCATGATATTCTCTGAAACCATGTTGAAAATGGTCTAGCGGTGCTGCGGAATCTATGTGGTCTTGAATTTGACGATGCACCTCTTTCTCCAAAATCTTTGCTAGGAGGGGGATACTAGCAATAGGCCTGTATGAGTCAGCCCTTTTTGGGTCTAATTTGGGTTTTTTTAGCAGTGGTCTGATGGATGTGATCTTTAGAGCGGAGGGGAAGGACCCGGTTGTAAATGAAAGGTTCATGATTCTTGCAATGAAAGGGCTAAATGCACTTCGGAGATCTTTGATCCAAAAGGCTGGGCAAGGATCGGTTTGAGCGGTGGTAGTGTTGAGTGAGGTGATTGTGTCTTCAATGTGTTTAGCCGAGGGTGTGGTAAATGTAGATAAGGAAGTTTGGCAGGTTGTTTCTTGTATGTTAGCTTTTGATAGCTCATCCGTCTGTAGAAGTTTTGATTGCAGGTAATCAGCAAATTCTTGCGGGTGAATATCCTCCTTTTGTTCGGATAATGGTTCCTTTGATAGTGATTTTACTAAGTTGAAAAGATCACGAGGTTTGTTCAATGATCTTTTGAGCGTATCAGTGTGATATTGCTTCTTTTTGGTTGTGATTGCTTCGCGGTGAGTTCTAAGTGGAGATTGTAGGCTGTTTGATCATCGATGGAGTGTGATCGGCGCCAACGTTTTTCGAGTCTTCTTAAGTGCGTAAGAGAAGACCGCAGTTCAGGAGAGAACCATGGAGCAGAGGTTCTTTTCCTTGATATGTTCTTTTTGTATGGTAGATGAGCAACGGTGTTGAGGCTGTTGTTCCAGGCTTCAATTGACTCATCAAGGTTGAGTGTTGTGTTGTTGAGGAGTGGTTGGGTACTTGTTAGTATAACTTCCTTGTTGAAAGGCTGAAAGCCTCTTGTTGGGGCTCTTGGTGTGTTGTCTAGTTTTCTGTTGTTAAAAGGATGAATGTTGCCCAAGGGAATTTGTAGGTTTATAAGTTTGTGGTCTGACCAGGGTACATCAGTGATAGACTTTACAATGTTGCTATTTTGTGCAGAAATAAATTGTGGAGCAAAGACCATGACGAGAATGTTTCCTTTGATATGTGTGGGCTCCATGATAAGTTGTTGATATCCAAGATTTTCAATGGCATTGAGGAGTGAAGAGGACTGGTGTTGCTGAAGTGATGGGAGATTTAGATCTCCCATTATCCAGTTTGGGGTGTTGAGGTTGCTGGTATTAGCAGCTAGGTCTAGTATGGTGGGAAGGTCGTCCAGGGAGCTTGAGGGGGCTCTGTAGACCAGGTTGATGGAGCATTGCTTGTTCATTATGGTGATTATATCCAGATTGTTTGAGCTGCAGGAGTTAGTCATGTTGAAAAGGAGATCAGACTTGGTGAGTATGAGTGCTCCTCCTCCCTTCTTGTCTTCTCTGTGGGTTGTGTGTATAGAGAGGTTTGGTGGAATGAGTTGGTTAATGAGGACATTATCTTCTTTTGATAACCAGGTTTCAGTGATCATGAGTGCGTCGAGATTGTGATGGGTAACTATATCTTGGATTACAGGCCATTTTTTCCGAATCGAGCGGGCATTTATGAGGGCACAGTTTAAGCTTTGGGAAGGTGGGGAACCTTGTTGCTTAGGATTACTGGTTTGATGTATCGCAATGTGGATCAAGTGGGAATGCTGGATGCGAACTTCCTTAGCCGGATAATGGTAAGAGTTGCTTGACCATTTTTTTCCGTGGTTTTTAAGGATAGGGATATGATTAGTGGGGGGAGAGTAGGCAGGGGAGATCCCGAGCCAATCTGTGAGGAGGTAAAAACTAAGAAGAGAGAAGAGGTGGGGAGACATTTTGGTTCCTTGTTGAGGATGTCTTGGGTATCTCCGTGTCTTGTGCAGTAGATTTCAAGTTGCAGTAAAATTGATAAAGGCTGCACAGAAGTCACAAAGATTAGATGGGTGTGTGCTACTGTCGGCGGTCTAAGATATCAGGTGGAAACAGTACTGACTACAGTATCGATAACAGAAATCATAGTACGGTACAGACGACTGTAACAAGGCACATAAAATATCAGGTGGAAACTGTACTGACTACAGTATAAATAATTGAAGTCTTAGTACAATACAGGCCCCTTAGTACAATACAGGATTGAGCTGCTATGCCTAAACGTTAGGGTAAACTACGATCTTTTCCCACTGAGCCCTTACCTTCCTTGTCGGGTCCGATGGACTGTTTTGTGTGGCTCATTGAGAATTAGAAACGGGAGATTAGAGTGGGCTTGGAGGCGCCGGTGGAGGAGACCTTGGCAACCTCTGCCCTCGACGTGACTCTCTCCCCGGATGAGTGTCTCCCGCCATCTCTTCCGGGTTCTCCGGACGCCTCTATGGCGAGTGGGGCCGTTGACTTGCTGGAAAGTGGTGAGTCTGCTGCTTTGGTGCGGGGCCCGCTGGTTGAGGGAGTCAGAGGTCAGTCTACAGGGAGCCTGACTGACTTGCCGGGAGAGAAGGTCTTTCCAGCAGCAGGTGTTCCTACTCAGGGGTTGAGTAGTGCAGACGTGGTGAAGATTGCTGCCGCAGTTACTGTCACTCCTGAAGTTCCTTTTTCCTTTGATATACCTCGTCCTGTTTCTGTGACTCTGAATAGCATTTGGGAAGCATAACGAGACTGTCTCAGGTGATTGGTCAACAGTTATCTTTGTCCTCTACCACGGTTTCTTGCCTTGAGGAGTCTGTTACTAAATTGGACAAAGAAATGGTGGAAACTCGTGTTAAAATGGAAGCTTTCGATCAGAAATTGTGCTATGTCTCTGTCTTAACCTTGTCTTTAGTGAAAATAATACTGCCTACGGGTGAAGATAGAGACATTGGAGAATAACGCTCGGTCTTCCAATGTTCATATTTTGAATTTTCCTGTGGTACCGGGTGTGACTCGTATTGATCTATTTTAAAAATATTTTCAAGAGTCATTGTCCCTCTGGATTAGATACCACCTGTTACTAAAGCGTGTTATTTACCATCGGGTAAAAGAGAAGCTAAAACATCTCTTATGAACTTGGATATGGACTTTCTTAATGTTTCTGATCTTCTTCAGTCTCCTAATCAGGATAAGTTGTTGGTTTCTACTTTACTCATTACCTTTGCTTTAGCCTCGGATAGGGATTGGCTGCTTAGGCTTTATTATAAGAAAAGAACTAATTTATTTGATGGGAAAAGAATTTTGATTTTTCCAGATGTATCTAGAGATACGCAGAAAGGGCATTGGCAGTTTTTGTTACTTAAATCAGGAGTTTTGCAATTAGGTGCTTCTTTTCTTTTACGTTTTCCATGTAGATGTATAATTGTACATAAAACTCAGAAGTACATATTTTTCCAACCTGAGGATCTCTCCGCATTTATTAGTGCTCGAGTGTCTATTTCCTCTACTCCTGATTAGGATAATGTCATCCATTTGTAGGATTATTCTTGGGCCCCCAGCTACCACTTTATCCTGATAATCGTTTTTCTTATTGTAATATCAGTGGGGTTTTCCTGCCCCCATTGTATTGTTCTTCCCCACTCCTCCTATTTAAGGACTATAGATATTTCTTGCTGTTCTTAATTGATTTGTATCATTTCCTTGTTTTTTGGATTGTATGATGTATCTTTTCTGTACAAGCGTTGTTGCTTGATTATTTTGTAAAAATTCATAAATAATAAATATTTAAAAAAGAAAGCCTTTGACAAAGTCCCTCATCAGAGACTTTTGGCAAAACTAAAAAGTCATGGGATAGGAGGCAGTGTACTATTATGGATAAGGTATTGGTTAAAAGATGGAAAGCAGAGGGTAGGGCTAAATGGCCAATTTTCCCAATGGAGAAAGGTGAATAGTGGGGTACCCCAGGGATCTGTGCTGGGTCCGCTGCTTTTTAACATATTCATAAATGACCTGGAAATGTGAATAACGAGTAAGGTTATCAAATTTGCAGATGACACAAAACTATTTAAAGTTGTTAAAACCCATGAGGATTGTGGAGAATTGCAGGAGGATCTTGATAAATTGGAAGACTGGGCATCCAAATGTCAGATGAAATTTAATGTGGACAACTGCAAAGTTATGCACCTAGGAAAGAACAACACAAACTAAGGTTACACAGTGCAAGGATCCACATTAGGAACCACCACCCATGAAAAAGATTTAGGCGTCATCGTAGATAACATGTTAAAACCCTCCACCCAGTGTGCAGCGGTGGCTAAGGGAGCAAATAGAATGCTAGGTATCATAAGGAAAGGAATGGAAAATAAAATAAAGGATATTATAATGCCTCTGTATCGTTCCATTGTATGACTGCACCTTGAATATTGTGTGCAATTCTGGTCTCCGTATCTTAAAAAGGATATAATGTTATTAGAAAAGGTACAGAGAAGAGCCACCAAAATGGTATAGGGGTTGAAAGGCTATCACTATGAAGAGAGACTAAAAAGGTTAGGGCTCTTCAACCTGGAAAAGAGATGGCGGAGGGGAGATAAGACAGAGGTCTATAAATTAATTAAAGGAGTGGAACGGGTAAACGTAGATCGAATGTTTACCCCCATCAAAATGTAGAAAGACTAGGGGACATGCAATGAAGCTACAGGGTGTAACCTATTTAAGACTCATAAGAGAAGATATTTTTTCACTCAATGTTTAATCAAACTCTGGAATTTGTTACCGGAGGAAGGATGTAGTAAAAGCTGTTAGTGTAGCTGGGTTTTAAACGTGTTTGGACAAGTTCCTGGAGGAAAGGTCCATAAATCATTATTAAAATTGCCCAGGATATCACTGCTTGACCCAATACAAGCATTGTGGCACCTGTGTCTTTTGGGGAAACTGCTAGGTACTTATGACCTAGATTGGCCACTGTTGGAAACAGGATACTGGGCTTGATTGACCTTGGTCTGACCCAGTATGGCATATCTTATGTTCTTATGTTCCCACTTGTCTGGAAGGTGAAATTTTACTTACTTGCTCATTTCCTTTCCTGAAGTCCAGCTCAACCAGTTCAGGACTCATTCTGAGGGAATTGTGGCTGCATTTGCAGCAGTCTCTGTCACCAGTAGCATGCTCAATGTCTTCTGATCTGTATGCAAGGGATTCCGATACATCTGTAGACATGTAGTTTACCTTGGAATGTCGCTTGCAGTCACCCGTCTTTGCAGATGTGTTCCCTGTATATGCTTGCTTAATTCAGGCATATAGTGATTTGTCATATGTATCTGTATGCAGGTAGCTTACTGCCTCTTACTTTGAAGTGTTGCCTGCGGTCACCCATCTTTGCAGAGAATTACCCAGTATCTGCATACCTAATCCATGCATATACTTGTGTTGCATGGGTGTGCTCCGCAGTTTCAGGTGTAGAAGTGTCTTAGGGTTCTTCAATGTGTTCTTCAGAGTTCTTGCTTTGTTTTGTAGCTTCAAATATCTTGTTTTTGCACCTTGGGGAATTGTATTTGCTTTCCCAGGGTTGCCCTCTCTTCATTAGTTTGTTACCACATGCTTTGGAAGTTAAATACTGAAGGGTGCCCATACCTGCACCAGCCTTAATACCAGTGATGATGTCACTGGAAGATTCTGGGGTCTTCTCTGCCTCCATCATCTGCTGGCAGGGGTATATAACCCACTTGTCTGGACTGGTTTAGCAGGACTCCAGGAAAGGAAACTAGCAGGTATGTAAAATTTCACCATTCTCACTATAAAGAAAAATTCAACAAAGAAAACTATCAAAACTTTATAATCAAAAGGGAGTTAAATGGCACCCTCAAAAATACTCGTATGAAAATAGTGCAAATGTGTTTAAGGCAGGGGTGGGCAATTCCGGCCCTCATGCACCACCATCCAGCCTGGTTTTCATGATGTCCCTAATGAATATTCATGAGATCTATTTGCATCCACTGCCTTCCATTGTATGGAAATAGGTCCATGAATATTCATTAGGGACATCATGAAAGCCAGGCTGGATGGTGGTGCACGAGGGCCGGAATTGCCCACCCCTGGTTTAAGGTACAACATAATGTTCTCATCATAGTGTACCAAAAGAACTCCCCAAGTAAAACACACACAAAAATATAGATCACGATATTCAGACCTGCTAATATTCAAATGTGATGAGGGTCAGCTGTGGAGCTTAAAATATTGGCAGGATTTTCAATAATAGTAACCAGATTGGAGCTACCACTGAATACTCCCGCTGAGTGATGCAAATTGGCTAATTGTCAGCACTAGATAATGAGGGAAAACCGACAGTCGCCCAAGAACGCATGGTTCGGAATGATGAAGGATATTAGCAAAACAGGGAAGTTAGGACATCCCGATAGAGAGGTTCCAATAAAGGGTACAAATAACCTAGGTGTCTTTAAGTAAAAATCAGATATTGAAAAATTCCAAATTGCCGCTGTCATCCAATAGCCATATTGTTAATATGAACAAAAAACACATTTTGAAATACCTGTGTAGATTCTAGAAGTTTAAAAAATAAGATGGGAAAGTTAGAATATATAGCACTGAATGAACGATTAGATATAATTGGCATCTGAGGATATAACCAATGGAACACTATGGTGCCAGGCTTCAAATTATATCGCAATGATAGGGTAGATCACATAGGTGGAGGGGTGGTGCTGTATGTTAACAAAGGTATTGAGTCAAACAGGATAAAGATTTTGCAGGAAACAAATACACTGTAGAATCTCTATGGATAGAAATTCCATGTAAAAAGGGAAAAGGAATGACAGTGGGGTTGTACTACCCTTTGCCTGACCAGAATGATCAGACAGATGATGAAATGCTAACAGAAATTGGGGAGGCTAGCAAAATTTGCAACACAGTAATAATGGGAGATTTCAATAACCCCAATATTGATTGGGTCAATGTTATATCAGGCCATGCTAGGGAGATAAAGTTTCTAGATGAAATAAATGACTGCTTTATGGAGCATTTGGTTCAAGAACTGACACAAGGGGAAGCTATGCTTAATAGCATGCAGGATCTAGTGCAAGAGGTTACAGTGTTGTGACCGCTTGGCAATAGTGATCATAACATGATGACATTTGATTTAATAAATGGATAAAGGATAACAAGGAAATTCACTGCACTAGCATTTAACTTTCAAAAAGGAGACTAAGATAAAATCATGAAAATGGTTAATAAAAAACTAAAAGAAGCAACTGCAAAGGTTAACAGTTTACATCAGGCCTGGGCATTTTTTAAAAATACTATCTTGGAAGCCCAGACCAGATATATTACACACTTTAAGAAAAGTGGAAGGAAGGCCAAATGATAGCCAGCATGTCTTAAAAGTAAAGTCAGAGAGGCTGTTATAGCTAAGAGAGAATCCTTCAGAAAATGGAAAAAAGAGCCAAATGACAAAAGCAGGAAACAACATAAGTACTGGTAAGTTAAATAAAAAAGCATAAGGCAGGCAAAGGGAGAATTTGAAAAGAAATTTGCCCTGTGAGAGAGCGAGTTGGACCATTAGATGATAGAGGGATTAAAGGGGCACTAAGAGAGGACAAGGCCATAGTGGAGAAACTGAAAGAATTCTTTGCTTCAGTCTACTAAAAAAGATGTAAGAAACTTACCCATGTCAGAAATTATATGTAAAGGTGATGTATCAGAGGAACTGAAACAAATCTCCATAATTCGGGAAGATGTAATATAGTACAGTTATTTGATAAACAAACAGCAAATCCCTTGGACCAGATGACATACATCCCAGGGTGCTGAAAGAGTTGAAATATGAGATTGCAGGCCTACTTTTAGTAATCTGTGAACTATCATTAAAATCTTCTGTAGTACCTGAGGACTGGAGAGTGGTCAATGCAACACCAATTTTTAAAAAGGGGTCCAAGGGTGATCCAGGAAATTACAGACTGGTGAGCTTAATGTCTGTACCGGGCAAAATGGTAGAAACCATTATAAAGAATAAAATTACTGAACGTATAGATAATCATAATTTAATGGCAGAAAGCCAACATGGATTTAGCTAAGGAAAGTCTTATTTCAGTAATTTCTTACCTTTTTTTGAAGGTCTGAATAAACAGATAAATAAAGGTGAGCCAGTTGATATAGAGCCCGATTCCAAGAGGGGCATGTCTGGGTTGTTTTGACATCCCCATGCAGGACAGGGCCGTTAGGCATGCAGAACTGTGCCCGAGAACGGCCCGGCGTGCCCCCTCTTCCCCGCCGCCCAACCCACGGCTGGCCACTGCTGCTTATTACACCTTTGGGTCAGTGAGGCTTATTCCACCTTCGAGGCTGTGACCTGAATCAGCCCTGTACATCCTGCCGGGCTAGCCCGCCCCTGCTCCCCCCTGACCCCGCTCCCTGTTGGCTCTCCCTGTCCTACTGCTCAGGACGTGCGGGGAGAGCAGGAGGGGGAATAGGGTCTGGACAGCTTGCGCGGCTACACGTCCCGCAACCTGCATCTCTGAATTGGGCCCATAGTGTATCTGGACTTTCAGAAAGCCTTTGACAAAGTCCCTCATGAAAGACTGTTGTGGAAGTTAAAAAGTTTTGGGATAGGAGGCAGTGTGCTATTGTGAATTAGGAACCGGTTAAAACAGGGGAATCCAAATTCAGTCCTGGATGGCCACAAACCAGTCAGATTTTCAGGATATCCCTAATTAATATGCATGAGATAAATTCAAATACAATGGGGGCAGTGCATGCAAATATATCTCATGCATATTCATTAAGGATATCTCTAAAACCTGGCAGGATTGCGGCCCTCCAGGACTGGTTTAGAGACCCCTGGGTTAAAAGATAGAAAACAGATAGTAGGGCTAAATGGCCAATTTTCTCAATGGAGAGAGGTAAATAATAGAGTACCCCAGGGATCTGTGCTGGGACCGCTGCTTTTTAGCATATTTATAAATGACCTGGAAATGGAAATAATGAGTGAGGTGATCAAAATCGCAGATGACACAAAATTATTCAAAGTTGTTAAAACACAAGAAGTTTGTGAAAAATTGCAAGAGGGCCTTGAAAAATTGGGAGACGGAGGAAGTCATTCTGAAATACAGGTTGCGGGGCTGCAAGTCCCACAAGCCACCTGGACCAAATTCCCCCTCCTGCTCTCACTGCACATCCCGTGCTCTAAGACGGGGAGAGTTGGTGGGAGGGGGTGGGGTATGAGTGGAGAAGGGGCGGGCCAGCCCAGCAGCACGTACAGAGCCGATTCAGGTCATGGCCCTGTACATCCTGCCAGGCCCGTGGGGATATGCTGCTTATACCACCACAAAGGTGATATAAGCAACGCTTTTGGAGCAATCGGGGCTGGTTCTAGCCGTGGGTCGGGCAGCGGGGAAAAGGGGGACCAGAGCCACAGGTGTCGGGGGCGCCTGCAGGGAGGACAGGGGCATGCTGGGCCATCCTCAGGCCCGATTCTGGCTACCGTGGGAACATTTTATTCCCACGGACCAGAATCGGGTCCTAACAGCCTCAGGGACATCCAAACGGCCTGGACGTCCCTATCCCTGAATCCGGCTCCACATGTCCAAATGGCAAATGAAATTTAATGTGAACAATTGCAAAGTTATTCACTTAGGGAAGAATAACCAAACTACGGTTAGACGATGCAAGGTTCCACATTAGGAATTGCCTCCCGGAAAAAGGATCTAGTCATCATTGTGGATAATACATTGACACCTTCTGCCCAGTGTGCAGCGGTGGCCAAGAAAGCAAACAGAATTCTAGGAATCATAAGGAAAGGAATAATAAAACCAAGGATATTATAGTGCCTCTGTATCATTCCATGGTGTGACTGCACCATGAATATTGTGTGCAATTCTGGTTGTCATATTTTAAAAAGGATATAGCAGAATTTAAAAAAGGTACAGAGAAGAACCACCAAAATGGTTAAGGGGATAGAAAAATACCACTATGAGGAAAGGCTTAAAAGGTTAGGGCTCTTCAACTTAGAAAAGAGACAGCTATGGGGAGATATGATGGAGCTGTATAAAATAATGAATGGAACTGGATGGGTAAACTTAGATCGGTTCCTTACTCCTTCAAAAAGACTAGGGGGCACACATTGAAGCTACAATGTAGCACATTTAAGACTAATCGGGGGAAATAGTTTTTCACTCCACGCATAATTAAACTTTGAAATTCATTACCAGAAGATGATGTAAAAATTGTTAGTGTAGCTGGGTTTAAAAAAGGTTTGGACAAGTTCCTGGAGGAAACCATTAAAGAGGACCAGGGAAATCCACTGCTTACCCCAGGATAAGCACTGTGGAATCTGTGTACCTTTTTGGGAACTTGACAGTTACTTGTGACCTGGATTGGTCACTATTGGAAACAGGATACTGGGCTTGATGGAGCCTTGGTTTGATCCAGTATGGCATTTCTTATGTTCTTATGTATTTATCCAGTTTGCCCGATTTTCAACCGGGACTTAAGCAGATTACAAGTTAGGACAGCTTTTTGCGAAACCCAAATAATCCGGTTAAGTCCAAGTCGAAAATCAGGCAAACTGAATAGTGCCAAGACTTAGCCAGTTTGTGCCGACACATTCACCTTCTAAACACAGACCACCCCTGCACTAACCGGACAGTGCTGGGGCAGTCTGTGAAGATATCAGTGGCACTATCCATATAGCTTCTCTGAATGTCGCAGCCAATGCCCTTAGCCATTCAGCCTCTCTTTGGCCAGCTGGCTAAGGACTTTGAATATCGGCCCAATAATGTCCAAATATATTGTTGAGACTATTTGTCTGATTAACTTCTCCTTCTACGAAGTGAGCACATTGCCACAACAGTTCAAACATATCCTCCAATGTGAAAGATGTTTTGTCTGCCTGGGCTGTATCAAGGACAATCCATTTTCAGTTCACGCTTCTCAGTACGCTATCACAAGTCTTCAACATGCCCGAAGTAGTCTTCTGAGAATCATGTACTGCAGATGGATTCTTTTTCCTATATACCTGGATAATTCCTTTGAAAATTGCCTTTCCCAATTTATTTACTTATTTATGCTTAATTAAATTTGTATGTTCACCTGTATACTTAATGTGCTATACAATAAAACAAAATTAAAATACATAAACAATGTAATAAAATAATTCAAAAATGTTCCCCTGCACTTCCCTACATAATGACATTATCCCCAGAAATAAGGCCCTATGCTACTGGAAGGTTATCACAGAACCCCACCCTAGCCTTCTTCCAAAACCAATAATGATCAATGAATCACAAAAAAACAAAGCTATACATTATTGAAGGACTGCTAGAAAAAAACATGCCTTAACCTTCTTTCAGAATCAGCAATAATCAGAAAGATCCTTTACTGAATGGGCCTGTGAAACAAAAGGTTCTATGTCCAGCTGATTCTAAGCAGGTATTCCTAACCACTAGGATTTTTAGTAATAACTGCTTCCTTAGCATCCCTCCAGTCTAGTCCCAGACCTCTGGGTTTAAGCACCTCCTCCCACAGCTTTGGAGTCTGAGCACGTCACACTTTTCCATGACACCAGCATAAATACTCCAGGGACCGCCTTCCCTGTTCAGTAGTCTCTGTCTCCACTGCAGCTGGAGGAGGCGTAAGCCTAGAGATTGGGCTCACTGGAGGAATGATTAAGTAGTTGGTAGAGTAGCTAGTTGGTGCAGGGTATTGTTTAAAATAATATTGCCTTTTCTTTGATTTTGTGAAGTAATATACCTTTAAGTACTGATAGCTGGCCCGACGCTCAGAAAGCTTTTTGACGGTGTGACAAGCAGGTGCTCCCCCTCTCTCCCCCCTCCCGGGTGTTTTACAGTCTCCGGGAAGTGCGTGGGAGTGGTTGTTGGGGCCTCCGGCTCCTGAACCCGAAGAATCGGGTGAGGAGCCGTGGAGGAGTGTGCGCACGAGACGGACAGTGCTTAGGCGCCAGAGATCCGGTGACCACGGCGGTTTTTACCGTCAGTCGGGAAGCGCAGGCAGGAGAAGCGGTCCTCGCTGGATGCTTCAATTTCTGAGGTGAGCGCGGCAGGGCGGAGCGAGCCGAAGCCAGGCCTGGGCGCAGATCGCAAGGTCTCAGGCAATTGCAGCTCCGACCATGTGCCGTCGCTAGGGAAAGCGCGGCTGAAGGAAAAAGCTGCCGTTTGCGAGTGCACAGGCCCAGAGCACGTGTAGGTCGCGTGGGAAAGTGTGGAGCTTCGTTTTTCTGTTTAGCTTGGGCCTCTCAGTTAGTAGTTAGTGTCGTTCTGGGGGAAAAAATAAAGGCAAGGTTCAAACGGCTCACTCAAGGAGTCTTTGGTGTTTAGGGCTGCTGCGCTAGCGAAGGGGCTCAAGCGTGGCAGTGCTCAATTATGCCTTCTAAGCCTCAGTGCATGATGTGTGGGACTAGGAGGACCTCGGTCTCGGCAGAGGGGTTATGCCGAGGGTGTTCGCAGGAAGTGGCGGCAGGGGGGGGAGGCGGAGCCACAGCTTTCCAAGGGGGAAGTCTTGGAGTCTTCAGAGTCTCCTTCTCCTGTCGGGCTGTCTATAGAGCCTATGCTGGGGCCTTCTAAGACAGCGGAGCCAGCCAGTTCGCAGCCGGTTATGGCGGGGGGGCTGGTGGCTATTTTTTCACAGGATTTCATTGCTCTTCTCCACCAGGCTCTGGGGAAGCAGAGCGTGGGGGAGGTAGAGGGGGACCCAGGACGCAAGCGTTCGGGGGACCTAATGGAAGGGGGAGCGGATGCCGTTCCTTGGAAGAAGGCGAGATTAGCGGACAAGATGGATTTGACAGAGGGCTCCGACGATCAGTCAGAGAACTTGGAGGATTCGGATATGGATATGGATCTGGAGGAAGGCGAAATAGCAGAGACTGAAAATCAGGCGCGGGTCGTTCGGGTCTTTCGGCGGGAGGAGTTGCCGGCCCTGATATCAGAGATGCTGAAGGCTCTCAACATGCCGTCAGTGGAGCAGGCAGCAGACTCGTCTTTGGAGGATCCACTGTTACAAGCAGTGCGGAAATCCCAAAGGGCCTTCCCAATCCATCGGGTATTTAAAGAGATGATACAGGAAGAATGGGACACGCCCGAGGCAGGGATGAAGGGAGCCAGAGTCATGTCGCAGCTCTACCCGCTGCAGGAGGTAGATAAAGACCTATTCAAATCCCCTAGAGTAGATGCAGTGGTTTCAGCGGTCACTAAGAAGACCATGATTCCGGTGGAAGGCAGTTCGGCCCTGAAGGACTCTCAGGATAGGCGTTTAGATACCTTGTTGAAACAGGTCTTTGAGGTCAATGCTCTTTCCATGCATGCGTCTATTTGTGGGGCATGGGTGGCAAGGGCATGCCTGCGTTGGTTCCAAAAGATGAAAGGGAGTTCGGAAGCTGGGGCGAATGAGGAGGCAGTCCGTTTAGAATCAGGGGCGGCGTATTTGGACGATATACAGTACGATCTTATTTGTGGTCTGTCAAAAAGTATGGCGTTGGTAGTGGCGGTGCGTAGGTATCTCTGGCTGCGTAACTGGGCAGCAGATGGAGCGTCTAAGACAAGGCTAGCCAAGCTCCCTTTTCGAGGGAAACTCCTGTTTGGGGAGGACTTGGATAAGCTGGTTAAGGATCTTGGTGAGTCTAAGGGGGTAAGATTGCCTGAGGATAAGCAGAAGCAGGGTCGTCCTCAGGTCCCTTCTAGAAGCCAGCAAAGGGAGTTTCGTAGGTTTTGCCCAGCGAGGTTACATAGAAACATAGAAACATGATGACAGAAAAAGACCACAAGGCCCATCTAGTCTGTCCTTCCATAACAACAACTACAACAGTCCACTTTTTACCTTTAGAGATCCTCTGTGTTGGTCCCATGCTTTTTTGAATTCAGTTACTGTCCTCATCTCTACCACCTCCACTGGGAGACTATTCCACAGATCCACTACTCTTTCCGTAAAGAAATATTTCCGCATATCACTCCTGAATCTATCTCCCTTCACCCTCATCCCATGTCCCCTCGTCGCAGAACTTGCTTTCAATTGAAAGAGGCTCTCTCCCTGAACATTTATGCCACGGAGGTATTTAAACATCTCAATCATATCACCTCTATCCCGCCTTTCCTCTAAGGTGTACATATTAAGATCCTTTAGTCTGTCCTCATATGCTTTATAATGAAGCCCATTAATCATTTTAGTAGCAACCCTCTGCACCGACTCCATCCTGCTCACATCCTTTTGAAGGTGCGGTCTCCAGAATTGCACACCATACTCAGTTCCAGAGAGGACGTTTCCAGTATCGCTCTCAGGGGTTTCGGGGGTTCAGGGGAGCAGGTAGAGGTTTTCGAGCCTCCCCTTCCTCGATGCTCAAGAAATCGCAATGATGCGAAGGGGGTTCAGGCAGGGGTGGTACTGTGGCGGGGGCGCCTACGGGAATTTTACCCTGTCTGGGTCCAAATCACGAGAGATCGGTGGGTGCTGGAGGTCATTCAGAATGGGTACGCTCTAGAATGTCTTCAGTCAGTATGAGAGGCTTTTTTTCTATCTCCGTGCTGAACGACTACAAGACTCAGGGCAGTTTGAGAGATGGTAGAGAACTTGTTGGCTCTCAGGGCGGTGGTATTGGTTCCGGAGGACCAATGCGGATCCGGTCGATACTCCATATATTTTGTAGTGCCAAAAAAGGAAGGGGTCCTTAAGGCCCATCCTAGACCTCAAGGGAGTCAACAGGTACCTGACGGTATCGCATTTTTGCATGGAAACGCTGAGATCTGTTATCGTAGCGGTGCGGCAAGGGGAGTTTCTCACATTGCTAGACCTCTCGGAAGTGTATCTGCATATCCCAATCCGGTTAGAGCATCAGCGGTATCTCCGATTTGCCGTCCCCATGGGGCATTTTCAGTTCCAGGCGTTGCCCTTCAGCTTGGCAACGGCGCCGCGCACCTTCACCAAGGTGATGGTGGTGGTGGCGGCAGCATTGCGGAAAGAAGGCGTCTTGGTGCATCCATATTTGGACAATTGGCTGATTCAAGCAAAGTCAAACGAAGAGAGTGTAACAGCGACCCGTCGGGTGGTACAGTTTCCGCAGAGCCTAGGATGGGTAGTGAATATGGCAAAGAACAAGTTGGAGTCCTCTCAGGAGTTGGAGTACTTGGGCACAAGCTTCGACATGAAGATAGGCAGAGTTTTTCTTCCGCACGCGCGGGCTTTGAGATTGAGGCAGCTAGTGCGGGGGTTCTTGAACAGAAGCGCTCCATCGGCATGGCATTATTTGCAGCTCTTGGGCACAATGGCAGCGACGCTGGAGTTAGTGCTGTGGGCGAGAGCGCACATGCGGCCCTTGCAGAGCGCTCTCCTCAGGAGATGGTCGCATCAGTCGGATCACCTGTCGCAGCGGCTAGTCTGTCCGGCGCAGACGAAACAGGCATTGCAGTGGTGGCTGACTCTGGGGCATTTGGAAAAGGGCATGCCATTGGAGTCGCCAGAGTGGAGGCCACTGACGACGGATGCCAGTCTGTTCGGCTGGGGGGTGCACTATGACAGGCAGTTTGCCCAGGGTCAGTGGACCGAGCTGGAAAGGAAGTGGTCCATCAACAGGCTAGAGCTGAGGGCAGTCACGTTAGCGTTAAAAGCGTTCCGGCAGCGGTTGAAAGGAAAGGCAATTTGGGTGCTGTTGGACAACGCCACAGTGGTGGCATATATCAATCGGCAAGGGGACACCACCAGTGTGGCTCTCAAAGAAGAAGCGGAGGAGCTTTTCGCTTGGGCGGAGTTGCACCTGGAGGCATTATCAGCAGCTCATGTGGCACCGACAACGTGGCAGCCGATTTTTTGAGCAGAGTCAAGGTGGATCCCGGAGAGTGGATTCTGCATCAGGAAGTGTTCGAGTTGCTAGTTCAGCGTTGGGGGCCTCCAGTGATGGATCTGATGGCGACGTTCGATTCTGCGAAGGCAGAAAGGTTTTACAGCAGGCGAAGAGAAAGGATGTCCAAGGGACTGGACGCTCTGATGCAGAGGTGGCCGGAAGGGCAGCTCCTGTATGTGTTTCCTCCATGGGTGCTAATCGGTCGAGTGTTGCAGCGCATCGAAAGGCACAAAGGACTGGTGGTTCTGATTGCTCCGGATTGGCCGAGAAGACCGTGGTATGCGGACTTGGTGTGTCTTCTGGTGGAGCCACCGTGGAGATTACCGGTCAGGGACGATCTGCTGCGGCAGGGTCCCTTGCATATGCCCGAGGTGGATCGATTTTCGCTTACGGCTTGGCTCTTGAGAGGGCGAGGTTGACGGCCAAGGGTTACTCAACAGCGGTTGTTTCAACATTATTGAAGTCCAGGCGCAGGTCGACCTCAATGGCGTATATCCGGGTATGGCGCATTTTTGAGGCTTGGTGCGCTGAGAGGTAAGTTGTAGCGTTAAGAGCGTCGATTTCACAAGTTCTAGCGTTCTTACAGGATGGTTTCAATAAGGGACTTGCGGTGGCGTCCCTTCGAGTGCAGTTGGCAGCGCTTTCTTGTTATCGTGGAAAGGTACAAGGGATGGTGTTGGGGATCCATCTGGATGTTAGAAGGTTTTTGAGGGCCACCGCACTCTTGAGGCCTCTGTGTAGGGATCCGGTTCCGACCTGGGATCTTAATGTGGTGCTGGATGCATTGATAGGAGCGCCCTTTGAGCCGTTGGCTAAGGTGACTTTGAAGAATCTTACGCTTAAGGTAGTCTTTTTGGTGGCTATTTCGTCGGCGAGAAGAATTTCGGAGTTGCAGGCTTTATCGTGTAAGGAGCCTTTTTTGTCTTTCTATAACAAGAAGATGGTTTTGCGTACTGTATCATCCTTCTTACCAAAGGTTGTATCCATGTTTCATGTGAATCAAGTCGTATCCTTGCCAGTCTTTGAAAGGGGGGGCAGGGATAAGGTCAAAGGTTGACTTCATCGGCTGGATGTTGGTTGAGCGTTGCGAATTTATGTGCGGAGGACAGTCTCGTTAAGGAAGTCAGAGAGATTGTTTGTCTTGTTTGGGGGCCCACGACAAGGGGAATCAGCCTCTAAGACCTCCATTGCAAGGTGGATTAAGCAGACTATTGAGTCAGCATATATTTTGAAGGGCAAGGTAGCGCCGAAGGGTCTTAGGGCACATTCGACTAGGGCGCAGGTGGCTTCATGGGCAGAGTGTAGTTTGGTACCTGCGGTGGAAAATTGTAAGGCGGCAACATGGTCGTCGCTGACGTCCTTTGTTAAGCATTACAGAATCGATGTGCAGGCAGAAGGGGATGCGAGATTTGGATGGGCAGTTCTTCAGGCTGGTCTGGCAGGTCCCTCCCATTAAAGTGTTTACTGCTCTGTTACATGCCCAGAGGTCTGGGACTAGACTGGAGGGACGCTAAGGAAGGTTAAATTAGACTTACCTGCTAATTGTGGTTCCTTAAGGAACTCCAGTCTAGTCCCATATCCCTCCCAATTGCTAGTATAGTAGACGGTAGCCTGAAGTAAGACAGCGGATAGCGCTCGGTGCATCTGAGTCTCGATAGGCTGCGGTCTCTAGAGGGAGGGAGGGGTTCTGGCTTGTCTTGTCCACGTAAGTACACGAAGGTTCCTTTCTATAGCTCTCTGGTCACGGACCAGGTGTTTAAGGTTCATTAACAGTTTGTTGTATCTATAAAGTTCTTTTGAAAAAGTTTCTACTTACTTATTGCTCTGGTGAGTCTGCTTTGTCAAATAGGTTACTGAACAGGGAAGGCGGTCCCTGGAGTATTTATGCTGGTGTCATGGAAAAGTGTGACGTGCTCAGTCTCCAAAGCTGCGGGAGGAGGTGCTTAAACCCAGAGGTCTGGGACTAGACTGGAGTTCCTTAAGGTAAGTAAGCAGGTAAGTCTAATTTAACCTTGAGATGCTGAGCACAGGGATCTTGTTGGACAGTAGCAAATCAATTGACTCACCAGGTAAGCCAGTGCCAACCCATGAAGGGCCTGAAAAATCAAGATGATCTTTTTAAACAGAATGCAAAACTTTGGCAGTAATCAGTGAAACTCCTGTAATAATGACCTGACAGATTCCCAGGGCTTCAAGTCCCCCCTATATTCTTGCTGCTGGGTTTTGCACTAATTGCAATCTTTTAAAAGATTTTTGGGAAGGCCGATAGACTGCATTACAATAAACCAGTCTACTCAAGACTAAATCATGGTTCACTATAAGCACTGGTAGCAGAAAGATAGGGATTCAGTTGTCAGACCAATCTCAGGTGACAAAAGGCCACTTTACAGACTGCTGATACTTACAAAGAAAGAGACAGCCTAGAATCCAACATTACACCCAAACTCCTCACCACCGCCTGAAAAAGCAGTGTCTGTCCCTATCTCCAGGAACAAGCAGGAATGAGTCTTCACATATGGGTTTCGTCGGTACCGACAGAGCCTGCGCGGGAACGCTCCCCAGCGTCCAATCAGAAAGCCTTTGGGACCATCCCACAGCGCCTGCGGGCTGCCTTCCCACCTTTCCCAACTGTCTCTCCTCAGTTCTTCTTTTTCCATGGAGCCAGCAGGTCGTGTTCCTGTCACCACAGAAGAATTTCCTTATTTTTTCTTTTTTTCTTTTGTGTCGCATCTGCCTTCTTCGACGCTCTACCGGTACCGCCGGTCTTTGTTCTTTTCTTCTTGTAAAAAAAAACCAACAACTTTTTTTCGTTCTTTTTCTTCAGGTGCACTTGCGTTTTGGGCCTTAGGCCCAAAACCTTTTTTTCCTTAATATGGAAAAGCCTGCCTCAGGATTTAAGAAGTGCACAAAATGTGGCGGTACCATTTCCGTCACCGACACCCATGACTGGTGTCTAAAATGTTTAGGTCCTGATCATTCCATAACAGATTGTATGTCCTGTTCTATGATGTCTAAAAGAGGTCGGCAGAACCAAGCTGCCAAGCTCAGTACCCTGTTTCCCTCTGATGCGGCTTCGGTGGCATCGATGTCTTCCAGGGCTTCTTCTTCCTCACATGGATCTCAGGTATCTAAACATAAATCCAGCCGGTCCTCGAAGGGTAGATCTCCTTCTAAGCATTGAGATGCCTCTGGCGTTGCCCTCGAGGATTCTGCACCGGCAAAATTACCCCGGCGGGAGGCTTCGGCCTCTAAAGCATCATCATCGGGGTTCCAGGATAATCTCGATGGCGTGGCCTCAACAGATCTCCTGGTGCCATGCTCTGGGGTACCGATGGCTTCCACCGGTACCGACTTCCAAGCATTGGCAGCGTCGATGGATCAGAGGATTCTGTCCATAGAACGCAGTCTGGCGGCTTTCCTTGTGGCTTCGACGCCCGTGGTACCGCAACAGACTACTCCGCCGGTACCGGCTCTAGCATCGCCATCGGTACCGATCCCAGTACCGGTGGCATCAACATCGGCATCGGTGTCCGCTATGCCGGTACCCTGTCCTCTGAAGCCCTCCGGTACCGATACCCCGGTACCGGTTATTCCCGATACCAATCCCGGTCGGTACAGGTATCGGGCTTTGCAAGAGCATCCGGACAGATGATACTTCGATTCCTCTGAGGATTCTGAAGAGTCGGTCGATGCAGTGATGCTTCTTCCACAAGAGGAGTCCTCTCCAAAACGAAGGATGTCTCCTCCAGAGGACTTGTCTTTTCAAGACTTTATCAGGGAGGTGGCTCGGGGCCTCTCTATCACAGTGGCCCCTGAGACAGAGCCCAGAGCCAAGGAGTTAGATATTTTACAATATCCTAAAGCTCCTAAGGAGGCAGCTACCTTGCCTATTCATGAGATTCTGTATGATCTCATGTTGAGGATGTGGGAAGCACCTCTGACCACCTCTCCTCATTCTCGCAGGTTGGATACCATGTATCGGGTCCCTCCTTGTCCTGGTTTCCATAAAACTCAACTTCCTCACCACTCTATTGTGGTTGAGTCTGCAATGAGAAAGTTTAGACGTGCCAAAAGACATGCCTCTAATCCTCCAGTACGTGAATGTAGAACCCTGGATGCTTTTGGAAGAGTCTTCCAAGCTTCCATGCTTGCTGCGAGAATTAATTCCTATAGTCTCTACATGGGAATGTTCTTAAAAGAAGTCACTGACCATTTGCAAACTTTAAGTCCTTTTATGTCTGAAGATAAAAGTCAGGACTTTCTCAATGGGCTCAAACATGCCCAAGATATCTCCAAATTCTCCAACCGTGCAGCTTTCGACTCCTTTGAATGCGTAAGCAGAGCCTCAGCTATTGCCATAGGTGCACGTAGGATTGCTTGGCTTCAAGCATCTGATTTGGAGATCTGGGTTCAAGATGAATTGGGAAATATCCCTTGTACAAGTGAGAACCTGTTTGGTAAGGATTGGCAAGCAAAAGCCAATCAGATGGATGCTGAAAATTCTGCTTTGGATAGACTATCCAAATCCACAGCTGCTCCTGCTAAGAAAAGGTTATTCAAGAAAACACCTTTTTCTAAAAAGGGAAGATTCTATCCTGCTTATGCTCAGCGGGCATCTTCTGCAGCTCAGTTCCCTACCAAATGTCAGCAATCATCCAAACAGAGCAAAGCAAAGGCTGCTAGGCCTGCTCCAGCCCAGCAACCTCAGCCCCCTCAGGGCCTTTGACTTTCTGCTAGAGAACTTAGCCTTCCTGGCTCTAGAAGGCCAGAGCCCTCCACCATCCCAGGTGGGGGCAAATTACAGCAGAGCATTGGACACTCTCCATCATAAAAGAGGGGTACAAACTTCATTTTTCAAGCTTGCCCCCTTTCACAAGAGTGCACCAGTTCAATTCTCCAACCTCCCTCCTCAACCTGTTCGGGCAGGAGGTTGCCACTCTTCTCGCCCAGGGGGCAATAGAGGAAGTGCCTTTTCAACAACAGGGCACAGGTTTCTACTCCCCCTATTTTCTTATTCCAAAGAAAACAGGGGGCTTCAGACCCATCTTAGATCTCAGAGAGTTGAACAGGTTCCTAGTTAAGGAAAAATTCAAGATGGTTTCTCTGGGAACTCTGCTGCCATACCTTCAGAGTCAGGATTGGCTTTGTTCTCTAGATCTCAAGGATGCGTACACTCATGTTCTCATCCATCCAACTCATAGAAGGTTTCTTCGGTTCCTTTTTCAAGAGAAGCACTATCAATACAGAGTGCTCCCTTTTGGTCTGGCCTCTGCACCAAGGGTGTTCACGAAATGTATGGCAGTGGTAGCTGCTTTTCTGCGCACCCTGGGAATATTCGTCTTCCCTTACCTGGATGATTGGCTCATTCGAACTCCACTCAATCAGAGGCCAAGAGTTCTCTAACCTGTACAATGCGTATCCTTCAGTATTTAGGGCTGGTAATAAACATCCCAAAATCCAATTTGATCCCTTCTCAGTCCCGGGGGTTTATAGGGGCGTTGCTGGATACCACAAGGGCAAGGGCCTATCTTCTCCAGGCCCGTTGCCTTCGTTTGGTACAGTTAGCTACTCAAGCAGAGTTGAAGCCCCTCCTAACTGCTCGAGAGATTTTACAGTTGCTAGGCCACATGGCATCCATCGTGCATGTGGTACCATATGCTCGCCTTCACATGAGGGCAGCTCAGTGGACTTTATCCACCCAATGGACCCAGGCATTAGGCTGCCTGTCAGACAAAATAGCAAAAACAAGTCGCCTCATTTTGTCCCTCCAGTGGTGGAAGTCCCCTCAAAACCTGTTGCTGGGGTCCCCATTTCAGCAGTCTCTACCCCAAGCAACTCTTACAACAGATGCTTCTCCAATGGGGTGGGGAGCTCATCTGCAAGACCTCTCCACCCAGGGCTTCTGGTCCCCACAGGAGACTTGTCTACATATCAATCTCTTGGAACTCAAAGCAATCTTCCTTGCTCTGCGGGTTTTCCACACCCTGCTCAGCCACAAGACAGTCCTTATCCACACAGACAATCAGGTAGCCATGTTCTATGTGAACAAGCAGGGAGGAACTGGCTCTCTGTCGCTTTGCAATGAAGCTTTGCGACTGTGGGCCCTCGCCAGAGAGCATCACATTCATCTTCTGGCAGTTTATCTTCCAGGCATTCAAAACTCTTGGGCAGACAGGCTCAGTCGAGTTCTGCTTCCACACGAGTGGTCCCTACATATGGACCAGGTGTCCAAGATTTTTCAAATTTGGGGAACCCCGGACATAGACCTCTTTGCAAGTCCGTGGAATGCCAAACTTCCCCGGTTCTGTTCCAGAACTCTGGCTCAGGGAGCTCAGGCAAGGGATGCTTTCCTCCTTCCCCTAATTCCCCTAATTCCCAAAACCCTGTTCAAGCTTCAGAGAGACAGAGGCCACATGATTCTCATAGCTCCATATTGGCCACGGCAAGTGTGGTACCCTCTGCTTCTACATCTCTCTCAAGCTCCCTCCCTGGAGTTAGGGTCTGCTCCAGACCTCCTCTCTCAAGAGGACGGAAAGTTGTGGCATCTGAATCCCCAGTCTCTGCATCTCAGGGCTTGGTTGCTGAAGGCCTAGATCTCCAGGATCTTCATCTTTCTCAACAAGTGAAAGATGTTCTTTATGCTTCCAGAAAACCTTCCACTAGACGTTCTTATGCTTTCAAGTGGAAGAGGTTTACTATCTGGTGTTCTGGGAAGGGTCTTAACCCCCTTGCCATACCTCTGGAATCTTTGCTGGAGTATCTCCTCCATCTGTCTAATGCAGGCCTTAAGACAAATCAGTAAGGGTCCATTTGAGTGCTATTGCAGCTTCCCTTAAGCCTCTAAATGGACAACCTATTTCCTCTCATCCTCTTGTAGCCAGATTCATGAGAGGCCTCCTTTTAACAAAGCCTCCCATTAGACCACCCCCAGTGGCATGGGACTTAAACTTGGTTCTTGGTCAACATATGAAGCCGCCCTTTGAACCTTTGGCTACCACCTCCTTGAAATACCTTTCTTGGAAGGTTATCTTTCTCATTGCAATCACATCAGCACGTCGTATTAGTGAATTGCAAGCACTCGTAGCTAATCCACCTTCTACAAGGTTCCATCATGACAAGGTGGTCCTTAGGACTAATCCACACTTTATGCCTAAGGTGGTCTCGCCTTTTCACCTCAACCAAGAGGTCTACCTACCTGTCTTTTTTCCAGGACCTCATGCATCAAGTGCAGAGAGGAATCTTCATATCCTGGACTGTAAAAGAGCTCTGGCTTTTTACTTACAGAGGACACAGCAACATAGAAAGTCCTCTCAACTCTTTGTTGCTTTTGATCCTTCTCATTTGGGACTACCAATCTCCAAGAGAACACTATCTAACTGGATTGCCCAGTGTATTTCTTTCGCCTATCAGAGCAAGTACCTTTCTCTGGAGGGCCATGTCACAGCTCACAATGTGAGAGCCATGGCAGCCTCAATGGCTCATCTCAACTCTGCGTCTATTGACGACATCTGTCAAGCAGCCACTTGGGCCTCGGTTCATACCTTCACAGCCCATTACTGCTTGGACAAGGACTCCCTCCGGGATGCCTTGTTTGGTCAGGCTGTTCTTAAACACCTGTTCCATACTTAATCAACTCCTACCCACCATCCCTCATGGGATGCCAGAGATCCATGTGGGGAAGTGCAGCCCTGTCCCAGGGACACACAACTTCTGGGATCTCTCCCTGGCATCTAAACTAGGGAGTCCCCATATGTGAAGACTCATTCCTGCTTGTTCCTGGAGATAGCACAGTTACTTACCTGTAACAGGTGATCTCTGGGAACAGCAGAAATAAGTCTTCACAACCCACCCACCTCCTCTAGGAGTTGTCTCTCTCTCTATCTCTCTTTCCTTTCCCTCTCTCTCTCTCTCTCTTTGTCTCAGCTCTAAAACTTAACTGAGGAGAGACAGTTGGGAAAGGTGGGAAGGCAGCACGCAGGCGCTGTGGGATGCTCCCAAAGGCTTTCTGATTGGACGCTGGGGAGCGTTCCCGCGCAGGCTCCGTCGGTACCGATGAAACCCATATGTGAAGACTTATTCCTGCTGTTCCCAGAGATCACCTGTTACAGGTAAGTAACTGTGCTTTATCTGAAAACTCCAGATCCAACTTTCCCTTTCCTATTCACAAGTCCAGTTTTTTCACATTTAAAATTAATCTCTTGGAAATTAGCCAGTCAGAAATTTTATCCAGCCAAATATTCTCCTGCTCAAACTCACGCCTGTCAAACTGTTCACCTGCCCAAACAGTCCCTGCAGTGCAGGGGAGCCCAAGGAAAAGGGGGCCCACTTGCAGCTGTTCTTGTATCTTCTGAGGTGGACTCTAAGGGCCCTTTCAAAATTGTTGCTTGGGGCCCATAATTTGAACTTCTGCCACTGCTGTCAAACCTATAAAATGAAGAAACCACCTGAATGTCATCAGCGAAAATGTAATGGTGCAGCCCTGCCGCAGCAAGGTCCTTACATAAAGGGGCCAAAAAGATATTAAATAAACATGGAGAAATGACCGACCTTTATGATATCCCATAATACACTGTCCAGAGTTTAGAGTTATATTATCCCATCTGTACTACTTATGACTTTTGCAGAAATGATAAAAACCATTGATAGACTTTTCCACTCATACCAGTTGAGCATACCTTCCATAGTTCCTCATGGCATGCCCAACTGAACACTGATGAAAGACTGAGTAGTGCCGCCAATGCTCCTTCCCTCCCTGTCCATGTCCTTCCATACATTATTTAACAAGGCAGTAAGTGGAATTTCCAAAACTCTGACTGGTATAAATCCAATATATTGTCCTGCAAAAGGTCCACTACCTGACTAGCACCTCACTTCTCTATCATTTCTAGAAACCTTGGTTACCAGAATTGCCAAGTTACCCAGTTTCAGGAGTGAGATTTTTTGCCAGTTCTGGTTTCAAATGTACATTGCAATGCAGTATGGTATTTTTAATCCCTGATTTTACCCAGTGGAATTAGTGCTGTGGGTCCCATAATGCAACAGGATGAGATTGTCAGAAATCCAGAACTGGCTTAAAATCTCACTCCTGCAAAAGGTTAACTTGGCAACTCTGAGTTACACATAGACATCCTGCAGGGCTCCCTGCATAAGAGTTCCTCTGAATTTTGTCCCTCCCCCATCTTCCAGAGTTTGTAAGGAATTAACACCTCTGGCAAAAGCTGCAGCTGTGCCATTTACAAACCGTGCAAGCTGAATGAGTCTTTCTGCATTTTCTCTTTGCTGACCCTTAAATCTGATTCAGACTGGCTAAATTTGAATGTAGTCTCTCAGTTCTTTACAGGTATATTAATTTAATTTCATTTAAATATCTAAATTGCGTCTTTGTGTTATAAACTAGTTCAGAGTGATGTGCAATAGATATTACTGAGCTTGAGCCTAGAATCTTTAACTCAGCCAGCACATATGGACTCAGCAATGGTTCTCATGACGTGTAAGGGTGAAAAGAAGGTCATCACAGCTCCATATGAAAAGGCAGAGCCAGTCCTGGTTCTACCCCAACCTCCCCCGCCCCCAACAGGTATGAGCCTGAGTTCATTGGTGCAGCAGGGGTGGAACCCCAAATGGGCCTGCCTGTCTAAGTGACATTGAACTGGTTGGTACTCCTAGAGGCATGCTGAGTGAGAAAGACACACCCTGAATTTGCTGGTTGGCTCCCACTTAATGATCTCAGCATAGTTTGTAGGAGTTCTAAGTGCAGGAATAAGCAGGCAGGTCAAGTGCAGCCACATCACTGATCTAAGTCTTTCTCTCTTCATCTTTTCAGAGTGCAAGGATGTGAACAAGGTGGCCTACTGCCCCCTGGTGTTGAAATTTAAGTTCTGCAGCCGTCCTTACTTCCGACAAATGTGCTGTAAAACATGTCAGGGGCATTGACAAGAGAAGAATGCTCCCCCCACCTCACTTTTTCCAACCCCTGCAGAAGAACTGGAAATGACTGCAAATGTACTTTAATAGCAGGTGGAGAGACAAATCTGGAGCAACCCTCCCACCTAACAGATTCAACAGCTGGCAGCATATCCTGAGCTTTTCCCACCCCATATATCCTCACTTACCTCACAATCCAGTAGCCAATGTAGACCCAGCCCTGATCAACCCAGTTACCAAGTCTTTGCTTTCGTCCTTCCATCCACTACTGCAACCTGTTGCCACACTGACATTTCCATCAGTGGTGTGTTACCAACCTTTGCTTAACATTGTCATTATGCATAATAATAATAATACGCATTTGAATTAATAATTTGAATGGTACCTTTTTGTTAGAACAAATATGTTCTTTGTGATTTAAGACTAGGCTTAAGCCTCCTCACATTGCTCTGGGATATGTGTTTTTTGTTTGACCAAGCTTAAATTTCCCACTAGAAAAATAATATCCAAAAACCCCTCCACCTCCATGGTGCTACTTCAATTCAGTTTGCACATTTCTGGTTTGGGTGGGGGGGGGGGGTGAAGTGAAGGAATATGGTGGAATTTCTTCACACCTGGTAATAAGGAAGACATCTCTGTTAACAGGTTGCTGTATGAATAAGTCCCCTATCCAAGACTGTACCAAGTTAGAAATGGGCCCTGTGCGACTAATGAATCTGGTGCCCCCCTCCACCCAGCCATGTTCATTAACTCACTCTTTTTGAGCTTCCTGGAAGCCAGTGATTATATCCTTGCCCCTTCTGTGCTTGAGCCCTGTGCGGCCGCACAGCCCTTAGTACAGCCCTGCCCCTATCTATGAATTTTCAGTGGTGCTATGCAAATGGTGCCACTGAAAGTTCTTACAAACAACCTCTGTACTATCTACAATAGTGTCAGGGCAGAGCAAGGGCGTTCTGCCTGTCTGTCCTAAATTATATCACCTAGTGATACATATAGTGGCTGAATATCACCAGCTATCCATATACTGGGTAATTTTATAAGTCACACCTAGATTTACATGAATAAATCTAGGCATTTTAATCATATATGTCTGTAAATGGGCATATATGCACATATACGCATGCAAATGAGCATTTATACATGCGTATGGCACAGGCACTATTCCAAAAAAGTACACACATTGGGCTAATTGTGTTTACGTTCAATGTGGACATGTACAGGGACAGAATCTGGGTGGAGCCTGAGCGGAGCGCAAAGTTGATGATATCACATTACTGGCTGAAAGTAAAGATGATCTGAAACATCTGCTTATCAAGATCAAGGAACAGAGTCTTAAAATGAGCTGAGATGAATGAGCCAGTTGAAGGATATTGGGTGCCCTAGGTGAACTTTCAGCCTTACGCACCCCCCCCCCCCCCCAGATCATCACAACACTGATGAATTACCACCTTATCTCTTAATCTTGAGCACATCAACAATAAAAATCTATCTAATCTTATGAAAAAATAATAAATCTGTGATTAAAAAAAAAAAAGAGCCTGGTGCATCCAGAAGACAGTTGCTGTCAGGAGCTGAGGAAGAGTTTTACCCCAGCAGTCAGGCCACCAGCACTGCCTGCTAACCACCAAATCCTGCAACAGCTCACACTCCTATTGCAAGCAAAGAGTACACTAAGCCAAGCATTCACCTGACAGACAGGAGCCCCATGCTTTGCCTGCACTTAACTCTCTTCCATTGTCTCTTCCTGCCTGTCCTAACAGAAGCACTACACATGCATTTCATAGGTTGTGCCTTTCTCCCACTCCAGTCCCCGTCAAACACTCCACCTCCTCCCCTTCGCTGAACAAAGGAATTCTGCATGTTGCTGCTGCTGCTCGAGAAAGACAGTGATGAAGAGCACAGCGACAATCTGAGGAGCCACAAGCAAGCTGGCCACTGCTCCTGCTCACACCCTGTGGCTAGCAGGAAGAAGGGCATTTAAGAGTATGCCACTATCCTCTGTGGCGCAGGGTCAGTTTTGCTAGACAATAACAATAAGATTTGCTATACAAGGTCAGACAAATGGTCCATCAAACCCAGTATTCTATTTCCAAGAGTGGCCAATTCAGGATCGCAAAAGCAGTCCACTTTAATAACAGTTTATGGATTTTTCCTCCTGGACCTTGTTCAAACCTTTTTTAAACCCAGCTATACTAACAGCTTTTACTACATCCTCTGGCAATAAATTTGAGGGCTTACTCATACTTATGCATTGAGTGAAAAAATATTTTGATTAGTCTTAAATATATTACTTTATAGCTTAATTTCATATCTCCTAGTCTTTCATACAGTACTTTTGAAGACGTAAACAACGGATTCATGTTTATTCGTTCTGCTCCATTCATTATTTTATAGGCTTCTATCATCTCCTCTCAACCATCTCTTCTCCAACTGAAGCGTCCAAACCTTCTATATCTTTCCTCATAAGGGTATCCTTCCCAGGGCCGGCCCGTCCACTAGGCAAACTAGGTGGTCACCTAGAATAGCAGACCTTGGTGTGCAGCATGCCAATCGATCCTTCAGTTCAGCTGCTGCTTCAGCATTGCAGCAGGCATTAAAACACATATGTGGTCATGTCCTGCCACTCCTGCCCCCTCCAACAGGAAGTTATGTCGGAGGGGGGCAGGAGCAACAAGCCGTGACTGCGCATGGGCACTTTAAAGCCCACCACAGTGCTGAAGCATTGGCTGAACTGCTGCCACTTCAACGGATAGATCACCATGCTGTCCCCTCCCCCCAGTAGGTAGATGAATGCTGTGGGGGGTGGAGGGGGGGAGGCAGTAGCGGCATGGTGGCCCCTCAAGCATGAGGAGGGCTGGCTTAGGGCAGCAGAAACCCTTGAGCCGGCCCTGATCCTTCCATACCCTCTATCATTTTGGTCACCCTTCTCTGTACTTTTTCCAGTTCAGCTATATCTTTTTTTAGTTGTGGCAACCAGAACTGCACACAATGCTCAAGATGCCATTCTATCATGGAATGATACAGAGGCATTATGATACCCTTTGTTTTATTCTCCATTCCTTTTCTTCTAGCATTCTATTAGCTTTCTTGGCTGCCACTGCACATTGAGCAGAGGAGTTCAATGTATGATCCACGATGACACCTAGATCCTTTTCCTGGGTGGTGGGTCCTAATGTAGAACCTTGGATCATGTAACTATAGTTTAGTTTATTCTTCCCTAAGTGCATAACTTTGCACTTGTTCACGTAAAATTTTATCTGCTATTTGGATGCCCAGTCCCCCAAATTTTCAATGTTCTTTTACAACTTTCCACAAATCTCTTGTGATTCAACAACTTTGAATAATTTTGTGTCGTTTGCAGACTTGATCACCTCATTCGCTGATCTCATTTCCAGGTAATTTATAAATATGTTAAAAAGTAGGGGACCCAGTACAGATCCCTGGGGAACTCCACTATTTACCTTTCTTCCTTGAGAAAATTGACCATTTAGCCCTACTTTCTGTTTTATATCTTTTAACCAGTTCCCACACCACAACAGGACATTTCTTCCTATCCCACAACTTTTTAATATCCTCAAGAGCATCTCATGAGAGGTCTTGTCAAAGACTTTCTGAATCTACCTATTTATTCACACCTTCAGAAAAAATGTAAGAGATTAGTCAGATAACACTTTCTTCCTGATCGTGTAACCAGTCTAGTCCCGAACCTCTGGGTTGCCTATCTAATCCAGCAGCTTGGAGACTGAGGAACTCCTCCTTTTGTGATGTCACTGGTATATCCTCCCGGGATCTGCCTCCTGTCACCAGTTACCTCAGTCTCCAAGCAGCTGGATGGATGGGGAGCCCGGAGGGCCGGGCTCGCTGTGTAGCAGCAGATAAGCATGCAATAAATAAATCCAGGAGTCTTTTCAAGGATCCAAGCCAGTTTAATGTGCACATGGCTCAAGCAATAAGCAATTTCAAAATGGCTGAGCAATGGCTTCTAGTAAAACAACAACTTTTATAGCTTTCTTGTCCATTCTAAGCATAGGCAAACTTTTCATTGGTCCCAGTACCCCTCTCACCCATCTATTGGTCCCGGTACTGATATGGCTACCCAATCGGGACTCTGGTCTGGGCCCAGCACCTGGTTGCCCCCCTTCTAGTCCCAATTACAATGGTCAGTGTCTCCAACTTGTTACTTCTCTCCTCCAAGGTCGCTGAGCTTGTTAAAACATATGGGAAGCAGAGGCACTGTGACCTTGCTCTCTGCAGAGTTAATTAATTCCATAGAAGCATAGCACACCTTATCAGTACCAATTAAACTTGTTTTTCTTCTATTTTCCAAGTTTCGTTTCTGCTTAGCTATGTTCAGTTAAACTGAGTTAAGTTTCAATTCTATGGTGTCATCATTCAGGGGGGTTTTCATTCCTCTGGGCCTAACTACAGGCTTCAGTTACAGGTCAAGCTGCTCAGGCCTGTCTGCTTAGTTCAATTAGCATGGATCATAGGCCGTCGCCTACCACATTCCCCCCTTTGATTATTCTCACCCGCATGTTAATAAGGTGTGAGAATCAAATCACATAATACTAGGTAAAGGTATCACTCTGTGGTATAGGGTAGTAAGTTCACATAGCTAGCATCTTTGTAGCTGTCTTACGCTCTACAGTGTTATTAATAACTGAAGTTATCATTTGCAAGCAAAATGGCAAGAAACAAGGGAGCAACAGGCAGATAGTCAAAGTCCATAGTTTGGCAAGAGTGGGAAAAAGAACTAAAGGATTAGAAGGTTCGGTTGCATCTTTGTTGTGCTGTCGTAAAGCTTCTGATTTAGACAGACCAGCTGTCCATCCTTCGTAGTAGATTGTGGTCCAGTCCGAACAAAACACAAACTGTCAACAATGGGGTGGGCCAATACCCACTCACTAGTAGTATTATGTAAATCAGTCTGATTGTATAGGATAGAATAGTTCAGTTCTTGCGTCTCCCAGGGCCACTGATCTCCCATCTTAGTTCCTCCACAATAGAAACAGTCAGAAGTGTGGAGACTAGATGCTATTGCTCCAGTAAGTTCAAGAAACAAGTTCTGGTGGTGGTATGAGGAATTGCAACGGTGGCTTGCATAGCCTTGTAGAAAGTCAAGATCTAGAACAACTTTTGGATTGGAGAGTATACCAATGCAAGTATAGGAAGAATGATAAAACAAGGTCTGAGTGACCTTCGGTCCAGTTCATGTTGTACTTATACAGGCTGCCCAGGGAGATAAGGCAAAAGTCATTTCAAAGCACTCCAAGGCTGCTGCCAAAATAAAGCAATAATAATAATTCATAATGGGCATAGTCTCTGGAAAATTGGTGGAACTGTCGACTTCCACAACAGATAACAGATGTAGGGTTGATTGTAGATCCTCAAGCTTCTGCCGTACGTAGACCTACCAGCTTTTTGGCAGGAGTAGGGCTATAGATTCCAAAGTATCACTGTCCTCTGGGATGTCTCAATTTCTTAAAATATCATAGCATAGTCTCTTAGGCTATTATTGCTTCCTTAGAGCAGTTCACTCTTTAGGAGATCAAAACAGTCTTTTCAGAGTATTTAAACACAGTCTCTTAGAAGATTCAATTTCTTAACACAACACAGTCTCTTTCTAATGATTGCAGGTTTTTGTTTTTGTTTTTTTTTCAGATGCGAGGCTTACCTTCAGATAAACAAACAGTCTTGAAATAGTGCAGTTTCTGAGGGACCAATAAGTCTTAGGTCCGTGGTTGTTGTTGTAGGGTGAGGTGCAATGGAGTCTCAGGATGCTGTACAGTAGTCCAGTGATCAGGTTCAAGAGCAGCTGCTGGCTTCACTTGATTATGATGGGTCCAAGGATCAAATTCTGCGACTTTTACTGCAGTTGGAGTTGACAGGATGACGACATAGGGTCCTCTCCAATGCAGGGCTAACAGTATCTTTCTCCACTCTTTGATCCACACCGAGACTCCAGGCTTGAAAGGATGCAGGGGTGCAGGCAAATTGATGAGTAATCGATTTTGTACTCAGGTATGAAGACTCCTGCAAAACAGAACTTAAAACCAATAGTTCATGTCTAATAATTTCAGATCCTATCTGTCTCATATCTCCTTTTATTTCCTATACAATAGGCAGGGGTTGCCCATACAGAATCTCAAAAAGGGAGACTCCTATAGACTTAGCAGGGGCTAAGTATATCCTAAGAAGGGCTATGGGAAGAACCTGGGGCCACTTCAGGTAAACCTCTTGGCAAAGTTTAGACAACTGAGATTTCAGGGTTCTATTCATACATTCTACTTTTCCTAAATTCTGAGATCTATAGGCAGTATGTATCTATTAATATCAATATCTTGGGGCTATACTTAATGGACTTGCTTCCTAAGGTTATCCACCCTCATTCTTTGTACAGGGCCCCATATGCATGCAAGGTTGTAAGGGTATACTTGAAATCTGGGTACACATTTAGACAGGGCTCTTTTCCTATTGTTAGTGCTCTAGTGAGGACTATCAGTTCAGCTTTCTGTGGTGAAGTTTCTGGGGCCAGGGCTGAGGACTCAACTACCAAATCAGGGGTCATCACTGCATATCTAGCACAACAATGTCCATTGATGATGAAACTGCCTTCAGCCACAAAGAAAGTCTGTTCAGGGTTCTCCAGAGGGACATCAGTCAAATCCAGGTGGCTTGAGAATACAGTGTCCATAATTTCTAAACAGTCATGATCAGGGGATCAAGACTAACTGATAACATAGCAGGATGGAAAGCTTGACTGACCCTTCAGTTGTATCTGGGGTTTTCACACAACATACTCTAATATTTCAACATTCATAGATTTGTTAGCTAGTAATTTCCTTTGTATTTCATATTGGTTAGAACAGAGTGTGGTACAGTAACTTGAAGATCCTGTCTCAAAGGGATTTTTCTTTTAGTTTTTGCTTACTAGGAAGGCTGTAGCTGTAACAGCTTCTCAAATAAGGTCCAAGAGATTGAGTCAACACTCCCAGAACATTTCCTTGCGACTCATGAACAGAGAGACTGCAAGGTTTTCTGGACATCGGGTAGACCCAGAACTGGTGATAACATCAGAGCGGTTTTCAAAGATCAAAAGACTGCATTCCTATTCAAGTCCCCATTCCAATGGAGACTTTTTCATTCCTCTGGTAGCTTGATACAATGTGATACAATGGTTTTGCTAGCAGCGCAAAATTGGGGATCCATATACAACAGTACCCTGTGGCACCCAAGAAGGCTCTCACTTGCCTCCTGGTGGTTGGAGTAGGAATACTGCATACAGCTGCTTTGCGTTCTGGTAAGGGTTCCAGGCGTCGAATTCCGCTGGACAACTGGAATCCTAGGTATTTAACTTGTTTGACATAATTATGCTTTGGCTCTTGAGACTTTGTATCCAGCCTCATTAAAAAGGTGCAAGAGTTCACTGGTGGCTGGTGGACATTCACTTTCTGAGTTGGTGGTTATGAGCAAGTTGTCCACATATTGAAGTAGAATTTTTTCTTTTTTTTTTTTTTTTCTGGAGTTTCTGGATAACTTGTCAAATCTTTTGCTGAGTGAGGCGAGTTCTTGAATTCTTGAGGTAATCTTGTCCAGATGAGTTGGCCCCGCCTCCTTGTAGTGGGGTCTTGGGCTAAGCGTATACAGAAAAAGGCATCTTTTTAAGTCCAGAATGATGAAATGTATAGCTTCAGCAGAGATCAGTTCCAAGAGAATATAAGGATTTTGGTACCACTGGTTGTATAGTTTCAGCTGCATCATTCATTCTTTCTTAGATCCTGCACTGGGCGGTAATCACCTGTCCCAGGCTTCTTGACTGGCTTGAGGGTGACAATGGCAGGGGCTATGTTCTTCGCTAGGCCAGGTGGATTATCTTCTGCCCATCCTCCAGGTGGGGCTATGAGGTTGGTAAGTGTACAGCTTGTTGCTTTGGATGCAGGTGAATAGAACCGCCATTCTTCTTCTTGGGGACAGTTAACACCATCAGGCCAGCAGATTTTGAGTTTCATTTTTTTCTTCCTTCAACAGAAGATATCTGTGCTTGAAGCTTTGCAAGCAGGTCTCGGCCCAAAAATGGAATAGGGCATTCAGGCATATACAGGAACTGGTACATTATTATTATTATTATTTTTTTTCTAGTTCACACATGTGGTTCTGCAGAAAAGGCTTTGCGAGAAAAACACAGGGGCTACTGGCTTTAGTATTCTGCTCCTGTATCCCCCATAAAAGTCCATATATTGGTCCCCTATTTTGCAGACTGACTCCTGGGGACCCAGGGAAACTGGAGAGTCCGGTCTGGCCTAGTCTTCATCCATGCTGTAGCCCTCTCAGGCTGCCACTCACGCTATAGCTGCTCCACTCTCGTGCTGAAACACTGTGCTTGGTTTTATTCTGTCTATGATTCTACAATCAAGTACTCCCTCCTGGGGTGGAGTCAAGATACGGGCATTCACTTCTCTAATGTCCTTCTTTTTCTATAATGGGCGTACTCACACCCAGTTTTTCACTTCCTCTGTTCCTTCGATTAGGATAACCTCACATCATTCAACTAAAATATCATTCACTTTCTCTGTTACATTTATTTTCACAATTCACACACCCTCTGATTAACTTTCATTTAACCATTATGCCCGCAAATTCATCCAGTTCTTTGCAATTTCCGTTCATTAGTTCAATCAAGTCCTAAAACTTCTCAGTGTATAATGCAGTTTTTTTTTTTCAGTTCTAAACAAGTCTGGTCAGCTGACTTTCACTTCTAGTCCGGAGGGGGTGGACATTCCCCTGTTGCAGAGGTGGCTAGCAAACTACTTGGGAATCTGTAGTCCCCCCCCCCCCTCTCCTGGATTCTGTTTCTCCTAGCAATGCTCTATCCAGGAGGTTGATTTTTTTTTTTTTTTTTTTTTAAGGATCCACTTCTCTGCTGTGGGCACATTAGTTCACGCCCACCGGGGGGGGGGGGGGTTGACATCATCGGTGGACTGGGCTCCATCCCCCCCTTAAGCACTCTGAACTGAACTACTTACAGAGAGAGAGAGAGACGAGACAGGATATCTAGAAATTCTGGGGCAAAATCCTGATTGGGACAGAGACATTTCATAATCTTCAGTAAATCCCTTACTGAAATTCTTGATCATACTTGAAAAGACACTTATTATTTCTGTAAACATAGGGCAGGCAGGAAACACTTAGATTGAGCACATACATCCATTATGCTTCTTATAGAGAGAACTATAGCTATCTGTCAGCATGTCTCTGCAAAAGAAATTATTTTTTTAGTTCAGGAAGCAAATATTTAAAAGACATTCCGGATATTTTTCATAAAATACAGTACACCTTTCCCTTTTTTTTTAAATACAGAAAAGCTAACTGATTTGTTCATTAGTAACCAGCACAGAGGGGAAGCATGCATTCAAATGACTTATACTCATTCATAAAAAGATAAACTTTGTTTTTAAAACTTTTGGTTAAACAGAGCTAGTGAAACCAGAGAAAAAACTAATTATAAATTCATCACGCTTCGATTAAATGAAGAGACTTTTCAAATCGGGAGTCCCTTTTCATTCCTAGGAGAAATCTCCTGCAGTCTCCAGCTGTCTCTCCAGAACCTTTTTTTTTTTTTCTCTGCAGGCTATGTGGAAGCCACACCCCTCTGCTCGCGGGGAAACAATTGAACTGTGCTCATAAAAAGAGACTTCTCATTCACATGGACAAAGATGCCAGAAAAAAACAATTTAAATCAATGTTAAGTCGTGATCTAATTACTTTGTAGATCAAAGGAAAAACAAAAACAGTTCTTTATCATTTCCTATTTAAACTGTTTCAGTGCTTACTGAAAATTTGAACATACAGCCGACAGAAATTCCTCTCACTTGGTCCGCAACCCATAAGGGATTAATACAAACTTAATCCTTTTCAGGCTAAACCCAAAAACTATCGGGACCCACAATCCTGACTAAACATTCTTATTAAATGATAAATAAATGATATATATTACATAACCACAGCAGAAGGAACAAAAACATATTAAATAAAACAGGTACAATTTGCCTGAAATAAGCACAAACTACCAGCATTGAGGTTTAAGCCTGCACAAGATTAGAAAGACGACACTAGACATTCTTTCCTTCAGACACGCCCCCTGTCAGTTTTTCACACTGCAGTAGAAAAACTAACTGGGTCAGACCAGCTTTTTGATTTCTAAAAATGACTGTAGGTGTTTTGGGTCTTCATTCTGCTCTATTAATACAATTTCTTAATCAGTGAACTGTCACAAATTACTCAACAGAATAATCTCACATTTATAACAAAAGGGAAACTCGCAGTTTCAACAGATAGCAAAAATCAAATACACAGGACGGACAATACACCAAACGCTTCATCCGTTTCGCGACCTAGACGCAGTCACCCGACTAGGAACTGCGCTAGTCCAGAGTCCACTCTGCTTGGTCCGTGCTGCCAGACCTCTCATTCACACTTCATTCACACAATCATGCTAGCAACGTATCTTAGAATGCATTCCTTTCTATCTATTCTGACTTGTCTTTTTCCCTATTTCAAAAAGGTTGAGGGTTTCTACCGGGGATTTCCAATGCGTGGTTACTCGGCACTTCCTTGAGAGCTCTCTTACCAATTCCCAATATCTCGAGATTACAAATTCCAAGTTCCACTGGCAGTACTGCTCTTTCTATTTCTGTCTAGACATACCAAAAACCCAGTCCTGTCTGCTCTGACCAGGCTGAATCATGATCCTCTATAACAGCTGTACCTAGCGAATACTCATGCAAGGATTTTCAAACAAAGGCTTAAGTCTTACCAAAGTTTTCAAACTGCAGTTCTAACTCATCTGTCTAGACAGGTTTTCAAAACTATACTTACCAGATCTGGTTCCCAAGCTTCTGAGTTGGATCCTGGACTCCCCCGGGTCGGAAGTGTTGGCCAGCTGGACTCAGTGCCTGCCGAGGCCAGGCAGAACTCCCTCCGATACAAGAGGATCGGTGGGCCCAGGGAAATTCCCCTGCGTCGGATTGGCATGGTTCCAACTGGACCAAACCTCAAGGCGAAATACGTGGATTTATTCACTTGAACACTATCCACCACTCGCACTTCCCGGCCAACGCACCAATTTATTTTATTTATTTATTTACATTCTCTTATATACCGCGCTATTCTGCATCAGTGCGGTTTACATTGAACAAACTGAAATTACATTGAACAGGGCATTATAACTTGGAGATAACTATTTTACAGGGAACATGGGCTATGGAGGGTTAAGTGGCTTGCCCAAGACCACAAGGAGCACCTGTGGGACTAGAAACCCCATTCCTTCCGGCCCAAGGTTGCTATCCTTTAGTGGGATTTGAACCCCCGACCTTCCGGCCTGAAGTACCTTGCCCCAACCACTAGGCCACTCCTCCACTCAAGAATGTAGCAGCAGATAAGCATGCAATAAATAAATCCAGGAGTCTTTTCAAGGATCCAAGCCAGTTTAATGTGCACATGGCTCAAGCAATAAGCAATTTCAAAATGGCTGAGCAATGGCTTCTAGTAAAACAACAACTTTTATAGCTTTCTTGTCCATTCTAAGCATAGGCAAACTTTTCATTGGTCCCAGTACCCCTCTCACCCATCTATTGGTCCCGGTACTGATATGGCTACCCAATCGGGACTCTGGTCTGGGCCCAGCACCTGGTTGCCCCCCTTCTAGTCCCAATTACAATGGTCAGTGTCTCCAACTTGTTACTTCTCTCCTCCAAGGTCGCTGAGCTTGTTAAAACATATGGGAAGCAGAGGCACTGTGACCTTGCTCTCTGCAGAGTTAATTAATTCCATAGAAGCATAGCACACCTTATCAGTACCAATTACACTTGTTTTTCTTCTATTTTCCAAGTTTCGTTTCTGCTTAGCTATGTTCAGTTAAACTGAGTTAAGTTTCAATTCTATGGTGTCATCATTCAGGGGGGTTTTCATTCCTCTGGGCCTAACTACAGGCTTCAGTTACAGGTCAAGCTGCTCAGGCCTGTCTGCTTAGTTCAATTAGCATGGATCATAGGCCGTCGCCTACCACAGCTGGAGGAATATTTGAGAATACTTTAAATTAGTAACCAAAAGAATTTGCTTAACGTAAAATGGAGGGGCAAGAGTCTTTATTTTAAGGGACTGCGCCTTTAAAGTTGCAGGAGGCCTCCCCTCAGTCTTGCCTTTCCCCCCTCCTCTTCCCTCCCTACTCTCCATTCGGTTGCTGCTGTGAGTACGGGAAGCGCAGCAGCTACGGTGACAGGAGGAGCTCCGGTCCACAGACCGGAGCAGAGCTTAGCCGGCGCCGTACAGATGTTCTTGCCTGTCAGCGCGCTCTGGCGGCTCTCCGCGATCGTTCGGAGGCTGGAGTGAGCTGCACAACGATCGCAGCTTGCTCCTGGTCAGCAGCGGGGCTCCGGGGCCGGCAGCAAGTACAGCGCGACGGAAAAGTGCTGTTACTTCGCTCTGTAGCCAGCTCCATTTATTTTAGCAGTGCGCTTTTGGCACGAAGCATTCAGTAGACCCAGCCGCGTGGCATAGACACAGGAAGCGCCACATCGGCGTAGAGCCTTCTCAAGGGGGTTTGTTTGTTAATTGGGTGAACTTTCCTTGGGAGTTTTCGTCAGAATAGGGATCAACAATAGGTCTCTAGGGTTTTAGGTCAGTTTAAAAAAAACAAAACACAGAGGAGTTTCTTGGTTCAAGGCCTGCAGTGTGTTGCAGGGCCGTTTTCCCGGCCGGGGGGGGGGGGGGGGGAGAACAATCTGGGCGTACAGGGGACGGGCCAGCTGTTCTTTGAGCTGGGATGCCTTCCAAACCACATTGTGTGGTATGTGGGGCAATTAAGGGCACAGGTGCAGGAGTTTGCAAAACCTGTGTGAAGGAAGCGTCTTCTGAGGAGCAGGCAGTGGAAGAGAAGGAGGGGGTTCAGGGGGCCGAAGCGGGGGGGCTCGGCCTCGCAGTTATTGGAGGTAGCCCAGGTGGAGCCGGTGGCAGGGCCCATTTTTGTCTCAGACTCTCCCTCCTCTCAGATGCCTTTGACAAAGGGCTGGCGTCCATCTTTTCACAGGAGTTTGTTACGCTTCTACATCAGGCGGGGCTTGGCAGCAATCAGCAAAGGAAAGGTACCGCAGACGGAGTCAAGAGACTCACGGCTCACTTACAGGGGGAGGACTCCCCGTGCGGAGACAAGAGGCCACGAGTCGAGGCGGAGCCTGGAGAGCAATCAGTGACTTCGGAGAGTCCGCTCTCGGATGAGGAAGGCCGCAGTATGGGCTTAGAAGACGAGTTAGAGGAAGGTGAACTTTCAGAAAAGGAGGACCAGGCAAGAGTGGTATGGGTCTTCCGAAGAGAGGAGCTACCAGCTCTCATCGTAGAGACGCTAAAGGTGCTGAATATGCCAGTCCCGGGGTTGGCGGAGGATGAGGCACTAGAGGATCCGTTATTGCAGATTTTTCGGAGGAATCAGAAGGCTTTCCCGGTGCACAGGGTGTTTCAGGAGATGATTCAGGAGGAGTGGAACACTCCAGAAGCGCCTCTGAAGGGTTCCAGAGTTATGAGGCGTCTGTATCCGTTGGTGGATCAGGATAAGGAGGTGTTTAGGTTGCCCAAGGTAGACGTAGCCGTCTCAGCGGTGACGAAAAAGACCACCATACCCGTAGAGGGTAGTACGGCCCTCAAAGATACTCAGGACAGGAAGTTAGACACGTTGTTAAGACAAGTTTTTGAAGTGAATGCTCTGTCGCTCCAGGCGGCTATTTGCGGAGCGTGGGTGGCTAGAGCCTGCCTTCGCTGGTCGCAGAGGATGCAAAGTGGACAGGAGAGTGAATTGTCTGGAGAGGTGTCCAGGTTAGAGTCGGGCGCGGCCTACCTGGCGGATATTCATTATGACATTATGCATGGATTGTCAAAGAGCATGGCATCGGCAGTTGCAGCGCGGCGTTACTTGTGGCTGCGCAATTGGGTGGCAGATAGCTCCTCTAAGGCTAGGTTAAGTAAACTTCCCTTTAAGGGGCGGCTATTGTTTGGGGAAGATTTAGAGAAGCTGGTCAAGGATTTAGGGGAGTCGAAAGGAGGTAGATTACCAGAGGATAAACCTAGGCTTGGCCAAGCGATCCCTGCGGGCAGGGGGCAACAGCGGGATTTTCGCCAGTTCCGTTTCCAGAGATTTAATTCAGGTCAAAGAGGACGGTTCCCTAATAGGAATCAGGGGTTCTGGGGGTTTCGAGGAGCGGGAAGGGGCTTTGGACCTTCCTCCTCTTCTTCCCTCAACCCCAGGAAGTTGCAGTGAGAAGGGGGACCCAGGCACCCTTGATTCCCGTAGGGGGGTGGTTGCGGGAGTTTTATTCTGCCTGGGTCTGAGCCACGTCAGATCAGTGGGTGCTGGAAGTCATCCGAGAGGGCTACGTGCTGGAGTTGCTACGGCCAGTGCGAGATGCCTTCGTGAGGTCCCCCGGCAAATCGGCCGCCAAGTGTGAGGCCATGCGGGAGACAGTACGAAGGCTGCTAGACCTCAAGGCGATAGTGCCAGTGCCGCCAGACCAATGTGGCTTCGGTCGATACTCCATCTATTTCGTGGTACCAAAGAAGGATGGAGGCGTTCGGCCGATTCTAGATCTCAAGGGAGTGAATCGTTGTCTTCGAGTGTCGCATTTTCACATAGAAATGCTATGATTGGTTATAGTGGCGGTACAAAAAGGAGAATACCTTACGTCTCTAGATTTATCAGAGGCGTATCTCCACATTCCCATAAGACCAGATCATCACAGGTTTCTCAGATTTGCGGTGGTTTTCGGGCATTTTCAGTTCCGAGCATTGCCCTTTGGGCTAGCAACAGCTCCGCAAACTTTCACCAAGGTCATGGTGGTAGTTGCGGCAGCCTTGAGGAAGGAAGGAATTCTAGTACACCCTTACCTAGACAATTGATTGATCCGGGCAAAGTCAAGGACCGAGAGCGAGACCGCTATGACCAGGGTGGTGTCTTTTCTGGAAAGTCTCGGTTGGGTAGCCAATCTGTCAAAGAGTCAGTTGGTTCCCTCACAGTGTCTGGAATACCTGGGAGCTCACTTTGACACTCGAGTTGGAAAGGTTTTCCTAACACGACAGCGAGCGCAGGGCTTGCCGAAACAGGTAGAGAGGTTCTTACGGTACAAGGCGCCCTCAGCGTGGCATTATCTTCAACTGTTGGGCACCATGGCGGCAACAATAGAGACGGTGCCCTGGACAAGAGCCCACATGTGGCCTTTGCAGAGGGCGTTGCTTCGGCGATGGTCGCATCAACGGGATTCGCTGTCCCGGAAGCTGCCCTGTCCGGAGGAGACGTGTCAGGCCCTACGATGGTGGTTGCTTCCCGAGTCGCTAGAGCGTGGGAAGGCGTTGGAGTCACCAGACTGGGTGACCTTGACGACAGACGCCAGTCTTCTGGGATGGGGAGCGCATTATCAAGGCAGGTTCACCCAGGGACAGTGAAATGCTCAAAAAAAAACATGGGCAATCAACAGGTTGGAATTAAAGGCAATTACGCTGGCTCTGCAGACTTTTCGGGCATCTCTCGAAGGGAGAGCAGTCCGAGTGTTTTCCGACAACGCGACTGCGGTGGCCTATGTCAACAGACAAGGGGGAACCAGCAGTGTCGCGCTAGAGTATGAGGCCGAAGTCCTGTGCGAATGGGCCGAAACCAATCTTCTGGATCTATCGGCGGCGCATGTAGCAGGGGTGGACAATGTGGAGGCCGATTTTCTCAGTCGAGTAAGAGTGGACCCAGGGGAATGGGTCCTGCATCCAGAGGTGTTCGACATGGTGGTGCGCAGGTGGGGCTCACCGGTCATGGATCTCATGGCGACTTTCGACTCGGCAAAGGTCTGTCGCTTGTACAGCAGGCGAAGAGAGAGGATGTCAGAGGGCTTGGATGCTCTCGTTCAAGTCTGGCCGGTGGGGCAGCTGCTTTATATCTTCCCACCGTGGGTCTTGATAGGCAGAGTGGTGCAATGGATAGAGCGTTACAGAAGACAAGTAATTCTGATAGCGCCAGATTGGCCGCACCGGCCCTGGTACGGGGACTTGATGAGGTTGTTGGTTGCAAAGCCCTGGCGTCTTCCCTCTCGAGCGGATCTGTTGTCGCAGGGCCCCCTGTTGATGCCCCACGTGGGTCGGTTCTTGCTTATGGCTTGGCTATTGAGAGGGCTCGGCTGAGGTCTCGGGGATACTCTGCAGCGGTCATTACTATTTTGTGAAGGCCAGGAAGAAATCTACTTCGCTAGCTTATGTTCGAATCTGGAGGGTATTCGAAGCTTGGTGTGTAGAGAAGAAGTGCGAGGCATTAAGATCCACCATCCCTCAGATTTTAGAGTTCCTGCAGGATGGATTTGACAAAGGGCTTGCTGCCACGTCGCTACGGGTCCAGGTAGCAGCGTTGTCATGTTACAGAGGTAAGATAGGAGGTCAGATGCTCAGGAGTCAGTGGAATGTCAAACGGTTTTTAAGGGCGGTGTCTCTTTTGAGGCCGCCATGTAGACAGATCATTCCTAAGTGGCATCTGCCGTTCGTGCTAGACGCATTGGAACGGGAACCGTTCGAACCCTTGTCGCGGGCGTCAGTCAAGGACCTCACTCTAAAGGAGGTGTTTCTGATAGCTTTCTGTTTGGCGAGAAGAGTCTCGGAGCTGCATGCCCTATCCTGTAGGGAACCCTATCTTTCATTCTTTGAGGCAAAAGTAGTTTTGAGGCCTGTGCTGGCTTTCCTACCGAAGGTGGTCTCGGCATTTCATGTGAATCAGGAAATTTCCTTACCGGTGTTCAGAGAGAGCGCAGGAAACTCGGCGTCGAGGAAGTTGCATCTCTTGGATGTCCAACGGGCATTAAAGAAGTATCTTCATAGGACGGCGAGTTTTCGCAAGTCGGACAGACTTTTTGTGCTGTTTGCGGGGCCAAGAAGGGGTGAAGCAGCATCAAAGGCTTCCATTGCAAGATGGATTAAGGAGGCCATTGCGTCGGCGTATGTGCTGAAAGATAGGCCGGTGCCGGAGGGACTTAGAGCCCATTCCACTAGAGCACAAGCCGCATCCTGGGCAGAGGTGCGGTTGGTGTCTCCAGTGGAGATTTGTAAGGCAGCAACCTGGTTGTCTTTGAATTCGTTTGTTAAGCACTACCGGCTGGATGTACAAATGGTGGAGGAGACCTATTTTGGATCAGCAGTACTTCAGGCTGGCCTTCCAGGTCCCTCCCGTGGATGATATTTTCACTTCTCTGGTACAGACCCAGAGGTTCGGGACTAGACTGGTTACACGATCAGGAAGGTGAAGTTAGACTTACCTGCTAATTGTTGTTCCTGGAGTGTAGCCAGTCTAGCCCCGTTTCCCTCCCCAGTATTCTTATGTGAATAGAAGCCTGAAGTGCTATATGGATCACAGGTAAGAGCTGTTTTCAATTACGGGGCTTCGGTGGTCTGAGGGGGGAGATTTGCCGACAGAATGGTTCTTTTATTTATTTATTTATTTATTTATTACAATTTCTTATATACCGCGCTATTTAGCATCAGTGCGGTTTACATTATAACTTAACGACCATAACAACAAGCTGTCATGTTTACATCGAACAGGAGTATAAACTTGGAAAACAGGGTTAACTATATACATAATCTATTTACATTGGAAGGATAGATAAAAGTCAGATAATGCATGTAGGTCTTTTAACTAAATTGGGTCAATTCCTGAAAGGTATATCTAGGATCAATTGCTGTCAGGTAAGTGTTGGAGGAACAGGTGGGTTTTGAGGGCCTTCCTGAACTGATATTGGTTGGCTATGGCCCTAATGTCAGGGGGTAGAGCATTCCAGCATTTGGGTACGTAAAAGCTGAAAGCCCTGTTTGTGGTTGTCATGTTGTACTTTGTCGAAGCCTTTGGTATTGCAAGCAAGTTTACAGCTGTTGATCTTCTGGATCTGTTGGGAGGGACAAAATGGATAAGATGAGTGAGTGAGGAGGCTGAAATACCTTTGATTGCCTTGAAAGTTAATAGAAGGGTTTTGAAGGTGATTCTCCCATTGATTGGTAGCCAGTGCAGCTGTTTGAGAATGGGGGTCACGTGGTCGTATCTGGATGCTCCGTAAAGGATCCTAGCTGCGGCGTTCATGGCCAACTGTAAGGGGGTTAATGTGGATTGGGGGAGACCTTGTAAGATGGCATTTGCAAAATCAAAGTGCGGCAGGATCAGCGCTTGATATATGGTTCGGAAGTCATCTGGGTCTAAAAGGGAGCGTAGGTGCTTGAGAGAGCGTATTTTGAAGTAGACGGCTTTGACTATGTTGCTTATGTGGCTTTTCATGTTAAGATGTTGATCCAGAGTAACTCCCAAATATTTTATTGCATCTTTGGTTTGCAAGTCAGTTTCATTGACACTGACATGGGATGGGGGGGTAAAGTAGGTATCTCTGGTGATGAATAGCACCTCCGTTTTTTTATGTTGTATGCGAAGGTTCTGTGTTTGGAGCCAAGTTGACACTGCGTTGAAGCAGTCTGTGAGGGGGGTCAGGTCCATGTGAGTTGTGGAGAAGGGCATGTATAATAGTATATCATCTGCATATATCAAACAATTCACGTTGAATGATCTTATGATATTGCAGATGGGCTGCATGTAGATATTGAAAAGTAATGAGGATAACGATGAGCCCTGGGGTACTCCTTGCTTTTGATGGAAATGTGTTGACTCTTCTGATCCTGATTTCACATATTGCCATCTGTCGTCAAGGTAAGATTTGCACCATTCTAGTGCACTGTTGCAGACTCCCTTCTCCTTCAGTCTTCCAAGGAGAATTTCGTGACTCACGGAGTCGAATGCCGCGGCAATGTCTAGAAATATGAGCACAAAACCTTGACGGATGTTGTCAATTCCAGTGATGATTTCATTGAAAAGGCCAGTGAGTAGTGTCTCTACTCCATGATATTCTCTGAATCCGTGTTGGCAGCTATCTAATGGGGAAGCAGCATCGATGTGATCTTGAATTTGCCGTTGTGCTTCTTTCTCAATTATTTTGGCCAAGAGGGGGATGCTGGCTATTGGTCGGTAAGAGTCAGCTCTTTGTGGATCAAGCTTGGGGTTCTTCAAGAGTGGTCTGATGGAAGTCTGCTTAAGTGAAGTGGGGAAATATGATGTAGTGAAGGATAGCTTCATTATTTTTGCAATGACAGGGCTGAATACATCACGTAGCTCCTTGATCCAAAAAGCCGGGCATGGATCAGTTTGTGCGGTGGAGGTGTTGAGTGAGGCTATGGTGTCCTCGATATATTTAGTGGATGGTGTGGAAAATATGTTAAGTGGTGATAGGCCCGTTGGTTCTTGATATGGGGCCGCTACCACCTTATTGGTTTGCACGATCTTGGATTGCAGATAATCTGCAAATTCCTGCGGGTGAATTTCGCTGTGTTGTACCGGGGAAGGTTCTTTTGAGAGGGATTTGACTAGATTGAAAAGGTCACGTGGCTTGTTCAGAGACCTCTTTAAGGTGTCGGTGTGATATTGTCTCATTTTGGTAGTGATTGATTCTCGGTGAATTGCAAGGTGTGTTCGGTAAGCGGTCTGATCTTCAGTTGAATGCGATCTGCGCCATCGGCGTTCAAGTTTACGTAGTTGCGTAAGGGATGCTCGCAGCTCAGGAGAGAACCAGGGGGCGGAGCATCCTTTTGACCTTGCTGTATTCTTCGGGTTTGGGCGTTGTGAGATGGCAAGCAGGCTAGAGTTCCAGTAAGCGATTAGTTCATCAAGGTCTGGTGTGGTTTTGTTGATGAGTGATGGGGTCTCCGACAGGATGTGTTCCCTATCGAAGGGGCGAAAGCATCTGGTGGTAGTTCGAGAGGGTATGTTCGAAGGTCGGCATCTGTCTAGTTGGACATTGTTGATGGGTATCTGTATGATGATCAATTTGTGGTCGGACCAGGGTACTTCTATGACTGATATCGGAGGATAGTGGCTTTGGCCCATGACAGGGTGCGGAGCAAATACCATGTCAAGAATGTTCCCCTTTGTGTGTGTGGGTTCACCGATGATTTGTTTGAGACCTAGGTCTTCCATAGCATCAAGGAACGCATTTGCATGGCTTTGTGGTAAGGACGGGAGATTGAAATCGCCCATTAACCAATTTGGCTTATTGGGAGAGAGGGTGTTAGCTGCGAGGTCAATAATGGATGGAAGATCTTCTGGGGAAGTGGATGGTGATCTATATATCAGGTTGAGGGAACATTGTTGATTAGCAATGGAGAGGATGTCTAGGCTGTTTGTGCTGGAAGAGTCTAGAATGTGGAAGTTGAGCTCAGATTTGGAGATTATGAGTACACCACCTCCTTTTTTATTTTCCCTGTGCCGTGTATGTATTGAGAAATTGGGGGGTAGTAGCTGGTGTAGGATGACGTTCTTGTTTTTGGGGACACTTTCCTTTCTTTCGGGTGAGGGAGTGGCCTCTTGAGGTTTAAAGTCATGGTACACAAGGGGAGTTGGTTCCCTCTGTAAAACTTTATGGGTTCAGTTATTTCAGTTATTTCTTCTTTGCTAGGCAATTCTTACAGTTAATTCTTATGCGTTGCTCCAGTGAGTCTGTTTTGTCAATAGGATACTGGTGACAGGAGGCAGATCCCGGGAGGATATACCGGTGACATCACAAAAGGAGGAGTTCCTCAGTCTCCAAGCTGCTGGATGAGATAGGCAACCCAGAGGTTCGGGACTAGACTGGCTACACTCCAGGAACAACAATTAGCAGGTAAGTCTAATTTCACCTTTGGCTAAATCCATATTGGGTTTGTCCCATTAAACTATGGCTATCAAAGAGGGTCTTTTTAAAAAGCTTAGATGTGATTTGGACATCCAAATGAAGGGGACATCCCCAGAACCATGTTATACATGATTTTTTAGGACATCTGCTATCTGCGATCCTGACCTGCTCCAGGCATGGGAAAGTGCTAATTTTGGCCATAAAACATCCGGAGGATGTACAGAAGGTAGTACTCCACTATCCCCAACACTCTCCACAATCCCAATAATAGCAGTAGTGAGATTTTTAACCTTGACTTCGCTGGTCCTACCCACTAACCTAGATGTCCCCTGTCTTGAATACTTTTCCAGGGATGTCTGTGTAGATGGCCCCGCAGACTTCCATATCGGGCACATCCACATTTGTGAAGTTATGCTTGAACTTGGACATGCCTGCTTTTTATTTCAGATGTTCTGGCTTTGATGTCCTAGATTGCACTTGGACATTATTTGTAAAATGTGCCTTCACTTGTTCAGTAATTTTGTTCTTTACAATGCTTTTTATCATTTTGCCTTGCACTGACATCAGGTTGACCAGTCTGTATTTTCCAAGCTCATCCTTGGAACCCTTTTTTTTTTTTTGGAAATGTTATTTTATTGAAACAAATTACAACTCCTGAGTGCAACAGGTACATTTACATTGCACCCAGGAACTCAAGCCACACCTAACAGGTATACTACATTTTCAGTTTTTCATATAATTTCCTTTCCTCCCAATTCCCTTCTTCTCCACGCCCCCCCTCCCCCGCCCCCACCTTTCTATGGTGAGCCATGCATTCAGCCATCTCCATTTAGACTTTATTCACTGTGTTTCATCCCAGTGGCCTTGTGTCCCTGGTGCCCTTATATCTGGGTAGACCTAAATCTACACCTGTAACCCATGGGTTTTCTACAGGATCAGGAGTTCATTGCATAATTGGGGCATCAAGGAGTTAATATATCGTTCCCATTGCAATAAAAATACTTCCCACTTTTTCTAATGTCCTTTAGCTTCCAGCCACTCCAAGAACATTAATTGATGGAAACTGCTATGCCACTTCCAATAGGTGGACGCCCGAGAGTCTCTCCACCATCGGAGAAGGGGCTGCTTACCCACTATACCTGCTTTCCTTACTAGTAGTGGAGTTGCCAGTTGATCAAAGAGTACTAGGTTCTCAGATGGACCACTCCACTTGCTGACCAATTAGCTGACTATGCAAGTACCTCTGAGACACCCCACAAAGACACCACATATGACCAAGTCCCACCAGTGGTTCAGAACATCAGGGGCAGTTGCCATCCTAAATGAGGCAGCTTCGTAGCGCCTGACATGGAGAAAAATGGGCACAACAAACTGTCTTGAACTGTAGTTTTGCCACTTGGACCAGGCTTGGTATGTGCTGTATTCAGGGCCGGCCCGTCCATTGAGCGAGAATGTTGTTCGCACAGGGCCCCGCGCGAACCACATTCTCGCTCAATGGACGGCTGCAGAGGGAGCTGGGGAAGCCCGCGCAAGGCCCCGGCTCCCTCTGCACAGCCCGCCAGCATGAAGAGCCTTTACCTTCACGCTGGCGGCTGTTTCAATGAAGCCGCGAATGCCGGGAAAGGTTAAAGGCAATGCCCTTTAACCTCTCCCGGCATTCGCGGCTTCATTGAAACAGCCGCCAGCGTGAAGGTAAAGGCTCTTCATGCTGGCGGGCTGTGCAGAGGGAGCCGGGGCCTCGCGTGGGCTTCCCCGGCTCCCTCTGCAGCCTCTTAGACGGCACGGGGCTCTTCGGAGGGGGGGGGGCGGCTAGGACTGGATGGGCTGTGATGGGGGAGGAACAGACTGGAAATGGGCTGTGATGGGAGAAACAGACTGAAAATGGTCTGTGATGTGGGGGGGAATGGACTGCAATTGGGCTGGGGGGAGGACTGCAAGTGGGCTGTGATGGGGGGGAACGGACTGGAAATGGGCTGTGATGGGGGGAAACAGACTGGAAATGGGCTGTGATGGGGGGGGAATGGACTGCAATTGGGGTTTGGGGGGGTGGACAACAAGTAGGCTGTGATGGTGGGGGGGACGGTCTGGAAATGGGCTGTGATGGGGGAACGGACTACAATTGGGCTGTGATGGGTGGACGACTGCAAATGGGCTGTGATGGTGGGGGGGATAGGACTGCAAATGGGCTGTGATGGTGGGGGGAATGGACGAAATGGGCTGTGATGGTGGGGGGGGAACCTGGACTGGAAATGGGCTGATGAAGAGCTGGATTAGGACTGGAAATGGGCTGATGGGGGCTGGAATAGGGCGGTGGGCTGACGAGGGGGCTAGGATTGGAAATTAGCTGATGGGGGAGCGTGGAGTGGAAATAGGCTGATGGGGGACTGGAATGGAACTGGAAAAGAGCATATAGGGGGCTAGGACTGGAAATGGGCTGATGAGGATAGGACTAGAAATGGGCTGATGGGGGGAACGTGGACCGCAAATGGATGATGGGCTGGAATAGGACTGGAAATGGGCTGATGGGGGCTGGAATAGGGCTGGAAATGGGCTGATGGGGAGCTTGGAGTGGAAATGGGCTGATGGGGGGCTGGAATGGAACTGGAAAACAGCATATGGGAGGCTAGGACTGGAAATGGGCTGATGTGGAAGCTTGGGAGACTGGGACTAGAAGGGGGCAGATACTGGGTGGGTCTAGAACTATAAAGGAGCTGATTTTGGGGGAGGACTAGAAAGGGATGGGGAATGAGAATGGAGAGGGGAAAAGATATTTTGTGTGGGAGGGAAGAAAAGTCTACGATGGGCCGGGTATTGGAAGAGTAAGTGGAGATTGAGAATGGAAGGGTGAAATTTGAGTGGATGAAATTTTGTAAGCATTATGTATATATATGAGTCACACCTTTCATTCACTCACTCTTTGAACATTCATCATTCTTTGAACATTACCAAACCCCATGCTAAACTGTTACTAACTTGTATATAGTTTATCTGTTCTCCAAGTTAAACTCCCTTGTTTTACTGTAAGTCCGCTGTAGATCCCCCACACCGGACATTTATGTTATCTGTGAACCGCACTGATGATGAATAGCGCGGTATAGAAAAAACTCAAAATAAATAAAATAATAAATGATAAAGGAATAAGGAAAGAAATGGAGGAAAGAGCAAAAGGGGAAAGATCAGTATATTAAAGCAGATATAGAGAAAAAATTTGGAAAAAAATCTAAAAGAGAAGAAAGGCTGATGGGGGACTGGAATGGAACTGGAAATCTAGAATGGCCCTTACATGTATTATCTGCAGTGTAAATAGCTTATGTATATAGTTAACCCTGTTATCCAAGTTTGTACTCCTGTTCGATGTAAAACCTGACAGCTTGTCGTTATGGTCGTTATGTTATGATGTAAACCGCATGGATTCTAAATAGCGTTGTATATAAGAAACTGTAATAAATAAATAAAATAAATAAAGGAAAATGGATAGCTCGCAGAAGACACAAAGAAACCAGAAGAAAATGACTGGAGCAATTACAACTGAAAAGAAAATGCACAAGCAACAAAAGGTAGAAAAATACTTTTTTATTTTGAATTTATTAACTGGAATATATCAGCTCTGGGAAATATGCATTGTTAACGTCTTTTGTGTTTTGTTTAGTACAAGAGGAAATTAATTTATAATTTTATTTCTCCAGTGTTGTTGTACATCCCAAGTTTGACTTTTGGGGTTCCCAGTTTAATTATTGTCTTCCTATTTCTAAATTGTGATCCCTTGTTCTTTGGTGACGGTCTATGTTCTGCATTTTAACCAAGCTGAGGTATTCTGTTCATGTAGTTTCTATTTGACCATGTCACTTGTTCTCTTTCCCCAGTAGGAGATGCATTGGTATTCTCTGAGATGTATTGGTTTAATATTTGCAGTGTTGCCTTTTGATAGGTAGGGTTTGGTGCTTTGTGAGTCCTGGCAGAGCTGTTATGATATGGTGGATTTGCTATGAGTTCTAAATGGTCAGTGTTTATAGTACTTCCTAAAGGGCCTGGCGGTTGGCACTGGAATATAGTAACGTAGAAATCTGTTAGTCTTTCTTTATCCAGACACTCATTAAGAAGCATGTTTACTAAAAATGCATGTTAACATTATGCAAGTATTTATGCAAATGAGGCTCCCTGTGCAAATGAGGCCCCGCAATTAATCTCCGCACATGGCCCCGCACCCCCTTGGGCCGCCCCTGGCTGTATTGTGCCCAGTACTGTGCCTGCTGCGACTGGTGATTTTAACTCCTCCGCCCATTTCTGCTCATAAGCCAACTTCCCAGAATATTCGGAAACCAACACAGCTCTCTGCTCATCCAATTCAAAACAGTGCAGGATCTGGGCAGCTCTTTCTACCTCCAGTGATTCATGTCATAATTGGTAATAGGCGAAAATGTGTTTACTCCCTAAATAATGGTCCTCTTGTAGCGTTCGAAAAGGTTTACAGGCACTTGACTCATCTATCACCTGTCCTAGGTTGCATATACCTTTCGCAGTCCATTCGCGAAACAACTTTGTCTCAGTGCCAGGCAAAAATTTTATATTCCTGCAAATGGGTAGCCAGGTAGAGGCTGTTGGGATCTGCCACTGAGAACACAAGTAGTGCCATATCTCTTGAATCAGCCTTATCAATAAGCTCTGTGTCAAGCGTGGTGGCAAGGCAGCACTGTCCATATGTAACACTGTCGGCAGAGAATGTGGGGATGTAAATGCTTTTCTAGTGCACGCGGTGTATACACCTCTGTATATCCCAACCAGTCGCCTAAATGGCAGAGTTGGCATGCTTATTTTATTTATTTATCATTTACATTCTCTTATATACCACACTATTCTGCATCAGTGCAGTTTACATTGAACAAACTGAAATTACATTGAACAGGGCATTATAACTTGGAGATAACTATTTACAGGGAACATGGGCTATGGCAGGTTAAGTGGCTTGCCCAAGACCACAAGGAGCACCTGTGGGACTAGAAACCCCAGTCCTTCCGGCCCAAGGTTGCTGTCCTCTAGTGGGATTTGAACCCCCAACCTTCCGGCCTGAAGTACCTTGCCCCAACCACTAGGCCACCCCTCTACTCCACTGCTTGCATGTAGTGAAAGAGATCTGTTCTCCAGGACCAAGCAGGAAGTCAGTCCTCACATATGGGTGACATTGACGTCGATGGAGCCCTTGCGGAACATTTCCCCAGCTTTCCATGAAAGCCTTTGGGAATGCAGGCACGCATGCGCAGTTCCCTTCCCGCCTAAAGGTGCCATCTTGCTTCAGTCTTTTGTTTTCCGTGAAGCCCACCAGACGTGAGTCCTAGTCATCCCGGAAAATTGTTTGATTTTTTGCGATTCTTCGCTATTTTTCTTCTCCGGTTCGACGCCGGTTCCCCTCCTGCCGGGTTCGGTACACCGGTATCGAGCCCGATTTTCTTTTTTCGGTTTTTGCCCTTAGTGGCTGGCGTTCGCGCCCTTTTTTCTTTTTTCCCTGGAAGACCGGTCCTTTGACATCGCGGGGACTCTTTTTTCCCCAATGGCTTCCAGCGGTTTTAAGAAGTGTGATCGGTGTAAGAAGCTAATGTCTCTCCCCGACACACATGACTGCTGCCTTCGGTGCCTCGGTCCTGATCACGACCCTAAGACGTGTGGACCATGTGGAAAAATGTCTTCCAAGGCACTGCGAAGTCATCAGCACCAAAAAGAAAGGCTCTTTTCTGACTCGGCTTCCGGCCGGGCCTGGACCTCGTCTGAGGCCTCGACATCTCGGGAATCAGATCCCGAGCACCGTCGTGGCTCCTCGGACAGGGGGTCCCACGACCGGGAACGCAAGAGGAAGAAGCGGCTCATGAGGGCGTCATTGGAAGAGGTCCCTGGCTCCTCGAGAGCTAGGTCTCAGACCCCCGACCGTCGCCCCGGGCCTGTGGAACAGGAGAAGCCTTCCAAAGTCCCTCGACTAGAGCCAGAGTCTGCTGGACACGTAAGCCCTGTACTCCTCATGGATTCTCCTCCCAGGGAGCCGACGTCGGGCCCAGCGCCACCGGGGCCCGAGTCGAGAGCTGCTGAGTCTCCTGAGCTGGGTCTCAGGTTGACAGCCTTGGAGAGCAGATTGTCTGCCTTCATGGAGCAGCAGCGGGCACTGATGGCCAGCCTGTCTGGCGCATCTGCCCCGACCACCGGGACATCGACATCGAAGTCGACCCTGGAGACAGAGCCGATACTCGAGGCCATGAAGGCTCGAGGTCGACCTCGGTCGCGGTCTCCCTCGACCTCCTGTTCGGGACCGAGGGCGTCGACGCCAGTGCCTTCGGTGTCGGGACGGGTGCTCGCAGGCCCCGCAAGGTCGGACCCCGATTCCTCATTGGACGAGTCCGCATGGGAGACGGAGGACGAGGAGTCCCCCGACACCTTCAAGACTCGGTGCGTCCCATCGGACTCACCGCAGTCTGAACCCCGGAGTAGATCCCCTCCGGAGGATACCCGGTTCTCGGAGTTCGTCTGGGATATGGCCACTGCGTTGGCTATCCCTAAGGACCCCTGAGGAGGAGCCTAGAGCCGAGGAGCTCGAGGCCCTGCAGTACGACTCTCCTCCGAAGGAGGCCTTTACTGTCCCGGTTCCACCGATGCTGGAACGGCTCCTCTTCCGGATGTGGGAGGCACCGGCCTCGGCGCCAGTCTTGAGCAAGCGGGTCGATTCCATCTATCGACTCCGAAAGAGTCCTGGCTTTCAGAAGGTGCAGCTACCACACCATTCCATGGTGGTGGAATCAGCCATGCATCGCCTGAAAAGTCAGAAGATGCACTCCGCGGTGCCCCCCGGCAGGGAGGCCCGAAACCTCGATGGTTTTGGTAGAAAGTGCTTCCAGGGCTCGATGCGTGCTTGCCGTGTCCAGTCTTACCAGCTGTACATGGGCATGTACTTGCGGGACCTGGCCAAGGAACTGGCCGGTTTCTCTGCTGGTCTCTCCAGGGAACCCTTGCAGAGGTTCAAGTCCTTGTCCTCGGGGATCCGGGAATGCTCCAAATTTATGTCCCGTGCTGCATACGATGGCTTCGAGGCTTCGGCCCGTGTTGCGGCAGCCGGCATCGCGGCTCGACGCCAGGCATGGCTGCAGTCATCGGACCTCGAGCCATGGGTTCAGGACAAGTTGGTCGATGTCCCTTGCCGAGGTGAGAACCTTTTTGGCAGCCCATGACCGAGAAGGCCGCACAGCTCGAGACCGAGCACCTCACAAGGACAAGGCTATCTAGAAAAACGTCTGCCCCTTCTCACAAGAAGAAGGGCTCGGGTAAAAAGCCCTTTTACCCTAGGAAGGGCACTGCCTACAAACAGTACCCACAATATCAGGCTGCCCAAGCTGCCCCTCAGGGTCAGCAGGCCAAGGGGCAGGGTAATGGGCCCCGTAGGCAGAGGACCCCCAAGCCTCCAGCTCCTGCTCCCACTCAGCAGGGTGGGGGGTTTTGACTCCTCAGGCATAGCCTCTCCATCCCTGCTCTCCCAACCCTGCACAGGAGGTCGCCTCGCTCTGTTTGCCCACTAGTGGCCACTCATCACTGGAAACAGTTGGGTGTTAAGTATAGTCCACAAGGGCTATGCACTGCACTTCCAGCAACTGCCTCCTCCATACTTTCCAGGGGAGCCTCCAAGGCCTCCCCTGCACACAGATCTCCTTCAGGAGCTCCAAGGTCTGTTGGTGGACAGGGCGGTGGAGCCTGTGCCTCCCCACTTGCAAGGTCAAGGGTTCTACTACAGGTATTTCCTGGTACCCAAAAGAACTGGTGGCCTTCGACCTATTCTCGACCTCAGAAACCTCAACAAGTTCCTGGAGAAGGAAAAGTTCAAGATGCTTACTCTTGGAACACTTCTGCCCTACCTCCAGCAGGGAGATTGGCTATGCTCATTAGCATCTTTCAGGAAATGGAAAAAAGAGCCAAATGACGAAACCTGGAAACAGCACAAGCACTGGCAAGTCAAATGCAAGGCATTGATAAGGCAGGCAAAGAGAGAATTTGAGAAGAAGCTTGCTGCGGAAGCAAAAACACGAAATAAAGACCTTTTCAAGTACATTCGTAGCAAAAAACCTGTGAGAGAGTCAGTTGGTCCATTAGATGATAAAGGGGTTAAAGGAGCACTAAGAGGCGACAAGGCGATAGCGGAGAGACTGAATGCTTCAGTCTTTACTGAGGAAGATGTAGGGATGTTACCCATGACTGAAGTGGTATTTAAAGGTGCGGAAGAATTGAAGGAAATATCGATACATCGGGAAGATGTCTTACAACTATTAGATAAACTGAAGAGTAGCAAATCACCTGGGCCGGATGGTATACATCCAAGGGTGTTGAAAGAACTGAAATATGAGATTGCAGACCTGCTATTAGTAATCTGTGAACTATCATTAAAATCATCTCTAATACCTGAAGATTGGAGGATTGCCAATGTAACACCAATTTTTAAAAAGGGTTCCAGGGGTGATCCGGGAAACTACAGACCGGTGAGCCTGACGTCAGTACCGGGAAAAATGGTAGAAACCATCATAAAGAATAAAATTACTCAGCATGTAGATAGTCACGACCTAATGGGAGACAGCCAACATGGCTTTAGACAAGGAAGATCTTGTCTTACTAATCTGTTATGTTTTTTTGAAGGAGTGAATAAACAGGTGGACAAAGGTGAGTCAGTTGATATTGTGTATCTGGACTTTCAGAAAGCCTTTGACAAGGTCCCTCATCAGAGACTTTTGGCAAAACTAAAGAGTCATGGGATAGGAGGCAGTGTACTATTGTGGATCAGGAACTGGTTAAAAGATAGAAAGCAGAGGGTAGGGCTAAATGGCCAATTTTCCCAATGGAGAAAGGTGAATAGTGGTGTACCCCAGGGATCTGTGCTGGGTCCGCTGCTTTTTGACATATTCATAAATGACCTGGAAAGTGGAATAACGAGTGAGGTTATCAAATTTGCAGATGACACAAAACTATTTAAAGTTGTTAAAACCCAAGAGGATTGTGAAAAATTGCAAGAGGATCTTGATAAATTGGAAGACTGGGCATCAAAATGGCAGATGAAATTTAATGTGGACAAGTGCAAGGTTATGCACCTAGGGAAGAACAACCCAAACTATGGTTACACGATGCAAGGTTCCACATTAGGAACCACCACCCAGGAAAAAGATTTAGGTGTCATTGTGGATACCATGTTAAAACCCTCGGCCCAGTGTGCAGCGGCAGCCAAGAGAGCAAATAGAATGCTAGGTATGATAAAGAAAGGAATGGAAAATAAAACAAAAGATATTATAATGCCTCTATATCGTTCCATGGTGAGACCGCACCTTGAATATTGGGTGCAATTCTGGTCGCCGTATCTTAAAAAGGATATAGCGATTTTAGAAAAGGTTCAGAGAAGAACCACCAAAATGGTAAAGGGGATGGAAGGATACTCCTATGAGGAAAGGCTAAAAAGGTAATCAAACTCTGGAATTTGTTACCGGAGGATGTAGTAAAGGCTGTTAGTGTAGCTGGGTTTAAAAAAGGTTTGGACAAGTTCCTGGAGGAAAGGTCCATAAACCATTATTAAGAAGTGACCGAAGATATCAATGCTTGACCCAGTACAAGCATTGTGGAACTTGTGTCTCTTGGGGAAACTGCTAGGTACATATGACCTAGATTGGCCACTGTTGGAAACAGAATACTGGGCTTGATGGACCTTGGTCTGACCCAGTATGGCATATCTTATGTTCTTATGTTATGTTCTTATGATCTAAAGGATGCGTATACTCACATCCTCATTCATCCAGACCACAGAAAGTACCTCAGGTTCATTGTGGGAGGAAACCATTATCAGTACAGAGTACTGCCTTTTGGCCTCACCTCCGCTCCCAGGGTCTTTACCAAATGCCTGGCAGTGGTGGCGGCCTACCTGAGAAATCAGGGAGTCTTTGTCTTCCCCTATCTGGATGACTGGCTCATAAGAGGTCAGACGTGCCAGGAGGCCCGACAGGCTACTCTCAGAACTATTGCTCTTCTTCAAAGCTTGGGGTTCGTCATAAACTTCGCAAAGTCCACTTTGCTCCCTTCCCAGAACTTGTAGTTTATAGGGGCAAGGTTGGACTCTCTGCTGGCAAAGGCATTCTTGCCAGAAGACAGAGCCCAAAGACTGATAAACTTAGCAAACCAGTTTCTCAGCAGGTCACTGGTCTCCGAAAGACTCTGCCTGAGGCTTCTAGGCCACATGGCTTTGACAGTACATGTGACCCCCAATGCCAGGCTCCATATGAGGCCTGCACAGTGGTGCCTTCGGACTCAGTGGTCACAGGCCACAGGCAGCCTCAGAGACAGGATAAGGGTGTCCAGACGATTTCTGAACTCCCTCAGCTGGTGGCTGCACCCACCAAATCTACTAAAAGGAGTACCTTTTCAGATTCCTGGGTTCACAGTGGTGTTGACCACGGATGCCTCCCTGCAGGGCTGGGGAGCTCATTGTCTAGGCAAGTGCACCCAGGGTCTGTAGTCTTCCTGGGAAGCCGTACAGCAAATCAATCTCCTGGAACTCAGGGCTATTCGGTTAGCCCTCAAGACTTTTTCTCAAACCCTGGCTCATCAGTCTGTCCTAGTTCAAACAGACAACCAGGTAGCCATGTTTTATGTGAACAAGCAGGGCGGAACTGGGTCCAGGCTCCTTTGTCAGGAGGCACAGGACCTTTGCTTGTTTACTCTCAGGCACAACATGCTCCTTAAGGCAGTGTATCTTTCTGGCCAGGAGAACTACCTGGCAGACCGGTTAAGCAGGATTCTGCAGCCCCACGAGTGGCAGCTCCTCCCACTTCCTGTTTAGCTGTCGTGGGGAGGAGTCCTGTTCTGAAGAGCTCCTGCTAGGAAGGAGGTCCTGCTTCCTACCTGTGTCTGGATGTCGGGCCCTGGGCCACCTCCAGCAGGAGAGGCCCAGGCTCAGAGGCCTACCAGGCCTGGTAGGCCTCCTTTGGTGCAGACTACTGAGGATGCTGGGACCTGTCTTCAGCCGATACCCCCGGAGGGGGCCTCCCCAGGTAGGACTACAGATGGTCAGGGAACAGGGACCCACTTGCCCGGAGGTTTGGGCCCGCTGCCCCAGGGAGGAGGCTCCTCTCTCCTCCCCAGGCAGGGTGTGGAGGCTGGGTGGAGGCAGGGAGAGGCCCTGGGGAGGCCTTGGAAGCCTGCCCCGTACGGTGCTGGAGGAGGTGGGTTCCCCCCTCCGCCTCGGGTCCTGGAGGAGGCCTCTACCTCTTCCAGTGAGGATGAGGACGGAGGGTCGGGCCTGCCATCCTTCCAGAAACCAGCTAGGGCCCCAGAGGAGATTGTGGTGGCAGTACGGCGGCTCCAGGGTCTCCAGAAGGAGGCGGCCCAGCTGGAAACTCAGCTCTCCCACCTGGAGAGCCTGCAGGCCACCATTCCCGGTGAGGAGTGGGTGGCCTATACCATCTATAGAAAGGGGGTAAAGCGGGCCTTGAAGGCTAAACACCAGGAAATCATCTATCTGAGGAGCCAGGGTTGTGGGTCCCTGTCTGAAGTATATCACAACTATGATAGATGGCAGGGGAGATCTGTAGTCCAGGGGAGACCCCTGGGGGTGGGTAGAAGAGGTGGTTCCCCTCCATCCTATCCCATGGCCTTTCAATGTCCCACCCATCTGAGAGAAGAGAAGGATGTGGTGCACTGCCAAGATGTGCTAACACGGTCCGGAGACCCTTACCTGAAGAACCGAAGTGATGCTGAGCGAGAGGTGGCTGTCCCAGTCTTGGAAGATGGGCCGTTGATTTCCTGCCTGGTAGATCCTGTTCCTCCTGCTTGGCTGCCTCCGGGAGAGGTCATGGCTCGCCGGCGTCCTCTGATTTCGGATCCACAGGCTCCGTTAGTGTCCAGCACCCCGCTAACAGTCTCGGGCACTGCAATAGGGGGGGAGTTTGGAGGAGCTGTTTCCCCCCTTCCACGAGTGTTTCCGGCTGTTCCCTCTGTCTCCCCGCAGTTTCTGCGTGCAGAGGGGATTTCCTCAGCTGACCGTCCAACTGAAGATTTTGTTCGGCGTTCAGAAAGGGTTGCCCCGATGTCCGACGCCGCAGCCGGGCCTCCCTCCACTGGTTTGCACAGCCAAGATGGCCGCCGCGAACCCGATGCCGTCATTTCCGGGAGAACCCGGAAGTGTGCGGACAGCTGTTCCTCTTCCTTGGACTTGCCGAAGGAGCACCGGAGAAACTCAGCAGCAGCGATTTGGGGGAGGTTTGGGAGTTCTACTGCTGGAAGGAACGTTGAGGGTATCTTTGACCCTCTGCCTACTTCAATGTTATGTCGGAAGTCTGCGGATGCTGTGGGGATGTGTAGGATGCCTACTGCAGCCCTTCCTGATGCTGTGCAGCCAGGGGCTGCAAATGCAACGGTGGGGGGGTTTTCTTCCTCTTCCCTGGACGCCTGGGGGATGCAGACTGAACGCCCCTGGTATCCGGGGGTGTCCGTCTGGCATAGGAAGGGTCTAGGAAAGGGGAAGGAGCAGGGTAGGGGCTGCTATTCTTTCTCTGCAGCCCCTGGGAGGGGTCAAGAGAAGGGGAAAAATGTTTTTCGTTTTTCTTTGTCGTCTGTGTCAGCGGAGCGGGATGAGAAGATGCCTGCAGTTTCAGCCAGGGTGGCCGAGGGGGGCCTGGCTCGCAGGGGGGCGTCCGCCCTTCCTGCTGGAGCCTTGGCTACCGGCCAGGTGGTTCTGGACCCATGTGCCACGTCTGGCACCGACAACCAGGTAGGACCTGAGAGGGACAAGGGGCAGGGGGGTGGAGGTGTGGGGGATGTTTTGGGTGGGGGATCTGCCCTGTTGTCTCGGGCAGGTCCTGCCTTGTTGTCGGTAGCCGTAAAGGGGATAGCGGACGGTGGGTTAGGGGAAGGGCGGATGGAGGAAAGGGGGGAGCGGACGACTGGTCATATAGTGGGGAAGGAGGTAGTGGCTGATTTGGAACGAGGGAAGGAGTTGTTCTCAGTAGGGTCAGGGGGGGCGGTGGTCCCCCTGGATCCCGGGAATGAAGGGGAGCGGGGTCCGTCCCCGGTAGTGGTGGCCGAGACCCAGGAGCCTTGCGCTGGGTCAGGAACGCGGGAAGGAGGTTTGGGGGAGCCTTCCGGTCCCCTGGGTGTCACCGAGAACCAGGTTTGTGATGCCCTGCGATTGGCCTTGGAGACCCCGTCGGGCCCCCCTGGGGCTTTTGCTGCCTTTCAGCAGCTGGAGGTGGCGGCGGGGGGTGATCCAGGGGTTCTCGGTGGCACCCAGGGATCCGGGAAGGATAGCATTCCAGATTCGGTTTTGGCAGAGATGATCTTGCCCAGTTCTCAGGTCGCCCCGGGTGCGGAGACTGTGGATCCTGCAGACCAGCAGCAGGACCCCCCGCAGGTAGCAGCAGGGGAAGGCCAAGGTAGGCAGGGGTTGGGGGCTGGGGGGTCGGCTTCCCCCCCCCCCCGTACCTTTGCGGAGGCTCTGAGGGGGTCGGGCACCACTCCGGGGAAGTCGTGTGAAGGTGGGGGGAGGGGGAACTCCCAGGGGAATGGCCCCGCAGGAGGGGGAGGAGGTGGGGGAGGGTTCCAAAGAGGGGTAGGGGGTGAGGTCCGACGGCGCAACGTGGCGCAGATCCGATGGGCTGGGGAGGGGTCCCCTCCAGCCAGGGAACAGGTCTTGAGGATGGTCCTTGGGCTGGGGTTTCTCCCAGGAGATCTCTACGCCTTTATCCACATGAACAACACCATTGAATATGATGTTAGTTTCATGCTGAGACGGGGGCTGGAGATTTTCTGGGACCGATACCAGCAGCAGAGGGGGCAGGGAGGGTGGGCTGACTTTCGTGTTGTGCCTATCTCTCGCCAGGGGACGGTACCTGTGACCATCCTATCTAGGAATGAGTCGCTCCCAGGGCAGGACATCCAGTTTTGGTTGTCGCGCCATGCGGTGCTTCTCGCACCCCTGGTTAAGGGCGCTGGGCCCCTAGGGGTGTGGGACGGGTCGTGGAAGGGCAGGATCCGTTTGCGTGAGGTGGGAAACGTGGTGCAGCACGTGCCCTCGGCCGGTTTCCTCGGTCGGGATCGCATCTTGTGCTATTACCCTGGGCAACCCCGCGAGTGTCACCGCTGTGGCTCATTCCGCCATTTGAGCATGAACTGTCCCGAGCAGGTCTGCACCCGTTGTGGTGGACGGGGTCACGCCTCGGCCGGGTGTCTGCTAATTCGGTGTAACCTTTGCGGGGAGTTGGGCCACCCCTTCGCCCGCTGCCCCTCCGCGTCACACAATGGACCGGGAGGGGGTTGCCGTCACTCCACCTCGGGCTCCTGTGCGGAAGGAGGCTATGGAGGCCCCTCTCCCTCAGGAGGAGACCGGGGGCCCTAGTGCAGAGGAGTCCATCGAGCCGAGGGAGCCACCAGGGGGAGGGGATTCGGGTAGGAAGGAGGAGAGGGTTGATGTGGTGGAGGTTAATGTAGCACGACAGGATAGTGGGTTGCGGGTGGTGCCACCTGAGGAATGGACTACGGTCCCTTCCAAGGGTGGCAAGTCCAAAAGGAAGAAACGGGAGACATCCCCGTTGCTGGATGCAGAGCCCGTGTTGGACATCAACCGTTTCGTCTTTTTGGCCGCTGATGCGGCTGAGGCGGATGAGGGCTTGCCTGTGGAGGCAGGGCTTCCTGTGCGGCGCTCGGAGCGGTTAGCGGCGGGGGCGGCCCCTCTTCCTCAGCGGCGACCTTCAAAGGTGCAGAAGGCGCGCCGCAGTCAGGGTCCTCCAATCAAGGGGGATACTGGCGCCCGACGGGTGAGGGAGGATGGCCTTGTACCCCCGCAGTTGGGTTCGGGGCCTTCGCAGGAGCCCCCTGCTGACCCGGCCGCCCTGGCCTCCCCCGCGGGGGTGGGCACTGTCGTATTGTCTCAGTCTTTGTCCGGGGAGGGGGGGCTGCACAGGTGGTGGACCCCACGGAGGAGGTCATTCCTCCGACCCCTGACCCGTTTGTGCCTCCTCATCCCGTGGGGGCTGGGTCTGCCCTCGCGACAGCTTTGCCTGGTGGTCCCGGGGGCACCAGCACCTCCTGGGGTGACAGGGTCGAGCGGGAGGAGGAGGAGATCCTCGAGGTGGTCGACGTGGACCAGGAGGAGTCGCTCCAGCTCGCGGGCTTGTCCTGCAAGCGGGATTCTGGGGATCCCGGGGTTGGTGAGAAGAGGAGGAAAGGGTCACTGCACTCGAAATAGGCATGGCGTGCACTCCTGCGTTCTCGTGCGCCACCATCAACGTGGCCAGCATTTTCTCAGACCAGGCGCGGGCTACGGCCTATGATTTTCTTTCTATGAGTGGGCTGGATGTCATCTTCTTGCAGGAGACCAGGCTCACCTCGCTCGCTAGCCTTCATCGGGCGAAGCGGGAGTGGAGGTGGGGCCCTTCGTACTGGTCCCTTGCGGCGCAGCCCTACGCAGGAGTGGCGGTTTTGTTCACGTCTAACCGATTTCAGGTGCAGTACGTGTGGGAACTGGAGCAGGGCCGGTGTCTGCTTTTAGATGGCTACTGCGGGCCCCATCGGTTTCGTTTCGTGGTGGTCTACGGCCCCCAGTCTAAGTTGGCGCGGAAGACCCTGTTCGGGGTTATCCGCCCCTACTTACACACCTCCCGTTTGGTGGTCCTTGCCGGGGATTTTAACACCACCACCTTTTTGCAGGACCGAGGGGGGGAGCGTTGCCCACCCAGTTACGAGGGCCTCTTTTTGGCCGAGATGACCCGGACGGCTGACCTCGTGGATGTTTTCCACCGGGCCTTTCCTAGGTCGCCGGGGTTCACCTACTACCATGGGACCTGCAGGAGTCGTATCGATCGGATATATGTGAGTGCCCGGGTGGAGTGTTCCCCTCCGCAGTTGCAGGCGGTTGACTTTTCGGACCACCGCGTCCTCTCTGTGTCCTTCCTGGCCAACCACGAGGAGCTTAGCAGGGGTCCTGGCCTGTGGCGACTGAATGTGCAGTTGTTGGCAACATCAGAGGTGGTCTAGGAGTTCTTGGCCTTTCTCGCAGACCAGGAGACCCTGCTGAGTGTTTTTCCTTCCCGTGGCGCCTGGTGGGATGAGGTGAAGACGCGTGCCCGACAACTCTTCCGTTCCCGGGGTACCTCCATGGCTCGATCCCGCTACCTCACCTACACTGTCCTCCGGAGGTCGCTGGATCGTTTGGTATCCCGAGGGGCAGCGCGGGAGGAGGTTGAAGAGGTGCGCGTCCAGCTCCGTGGCCTGCTTTACGATCGCCATGCCTCCCTATGCTTCGAGGGGGCGGCCGGTGGGGGCGCCACTCCAGACCCTTTCCGGACTTGCAGGGAGAGGGTTCAGCGTCGGGAGGTCATGGCCCTGCGGGGCGAGGACGGTACCATTCATACCTCCCAGGAGGACCTTTTGCGGATGGTGGGGGAATACTTCTCGGACCTGTTTGGGGATCGCCCCGTGGACCTCACCCATATCCGAACGTACCTGGGCCTTCCCCCGGTGTATTCGGCTGTGGTCCAGGCACAGGTTGATGCACTCGCTGCACCGATTCAGCAGGTGGAGGTGGAGAGGGCGATTCGTGCCCTGCCGTTGGGGAAGGTGCCTGGGCGCGATGGGCTCCCTGTGGAGTTCTATCGCACTTTCATTGCCCAGCTGGCCCCCTTCCTGACCTCCCTGTTTCAGGAGATCATGGACACGGGGTATCTCCCGCGGTCATTTCGCGAGTCTGTCCTGCTGCTGCTCTCCAAGGGGAAGGACGATAGCTCCTTGGACTTCTGGCGGCCGCTCTCTCTTCTGAACGCGGACCGGAAGATCCTGGCCAAGTGTTTGGCCAACCGACTGGTGGAGGTATCGGGCGATTTGCTGTCCCCTTCCCAGTATTGTTCCGTTCGGGGGAGAGGGGTTCTGGACGCTGTCACCACAGTCCGGGAGATGGTGGAAAGAGGCCGGTCGCTCCAACGGGACCACTGGTTGGTCTCCTTGGATCAGTCCAAGGCCTTTGATCGAGTCAGTCACCGGTACCTGTGGGTGGTGCTCCAGCACTTCGGCCTCCCCGCAGGTTTCCTCTTCGTCGTGCAGGCGCTGTACCGAGGGGGGGTGAGCTTCCCGTTTATAAACGGGTGGCTCGGACGGCCATTTGGTGTCGCCTCGGGGGTGCGGCAGGGGTGCCCTTTGAGCCCCCTGCTGTATGTTTTCTCCCTTGACCCCTTCCTCCGGAGATTGTCCTCAGGTGGGTTGCGGGGCCTGGAGGCGCCCGGTGCGCCCCTGGTGTCCGTCGTTGCTTACGCTGACGACATCTCAGTTTACGTGGACGGCACTGATGGGGTAGAGGCCCTGCGAGAGGCCGTGGAGGAGTACTCGGAGGTAGCCCATTCTGTTGTAAACCACGGCAAGTGCCAGACGCTGTGGTTGGGCTCCTCGGAGGCCTCCCCGCCTTCCTGCGCCCCCTTTCCTCCTCCCGTGGGGGAGGTCCGTGTTTTGGGCCTCGTCTTCGGGTCGGAGGACTGTGCGGAGTCCAATTGGGACCGTTGTCTCGAGACTGCACGGTGTCGGGTGCTGCGGTGGAGGGGGTGGAGGTGTACGTACGAGGAGAAGATCAAACTCCTCGGTACGTTTCTGCTTCCTCTCTTTCTGCACGTAGCCACGGTCTTCGTCCTTCCGTTGTCCCGTCAGGCGTCTGTCTGTGCCGTCTTTTTCTGTTTTCTGTGGGGTAACCGCTTGAACCCTGTCCAGCGCAACATCGTCTGCCTGGATCGGGCAGAGGGTGGTTTAGGTATGTTGCACCCCCTTGTTTTCCTGTCAGTCTTGTCTATGGCGTTTCACATAGGTAGGATGAGGGAAGGGGGTGGGGTTTGGTGGGTGGCCTCCTATCGGGAATGGTTCTCCCGCTTCTGGGAGCAGTGGGAGGGGGAGTCCTCGGTCCCACGTGTGCGCCGGAGAGGGGAACAGGCCCCATCGTACGTATTCGTGATGGTGGGGCTCATTCGGCGGTGGGGGGTGACCGACCCGCTCGCCCAGTCCTTGGGGCGGAAAGGATTATACCGGATGGTACTTACCTCTCACTATCAACCACGGTGGGCCCTGCGGGACTGTCCGGCGGATGTGATGCAGCGGGGCCTTCGGCTGTTGAACTCCCCTCGGCTACCGAAGAAGGTTCGGGATGTAGCCTGGTTGTCTTTCCACGGGCGTTTGTACGTGAGGGACAACCTCAAGTACAGGTCACAGGCCGAGCGGGTCTGTCCGAGGGCCGGGTGTGAGGGGCAGGCGGAGACCATGGACCATTTCCTCCGGCAGTGCCCCTTTAACGTGGAGGCCTGCCGGTTGGTGTCCGTTGCTCTTCACCTGCGCGACCTTTCCCTCCTCACGTATGCGGAGTGGGTGTACGGGGCCTGGTCCTTTCCTCTAAGGCAGGACTCCGGGACCCTCTACCTCGTCACGGCCGTGGTACGCTACCACCTGTGGCAAGCGCGCTGTCATGTCTCGACCCGGGGGTTGGTCCTGCCCCTCGACGAGGTGGTGCGGGACATTCTGGAGGAAGTGTCCAGCATGGCGCAACGTGAAAGGAGGGTGGTGGAGGCTCATCGTTGGGAGCGTTTGTGGCGTCACCTCACCCTTCGCCCCCCGTGAGGGGGAGGGGTTCCCTGGGGTTTTCATCCCTGTAGGACTGTGAGGTTTTGTTTTTGTTTTGTTGTTCCCTAAGGGGGGAGGGGTGTGATAGGAGGGGTTAGTTTTTCCTTCCCTGGGGTTTTCCTTCTCATTATGATTTTGGGATGTTTTCCTCCCGGGAGGGGAGGGGGGGGGGTGAGCTGGGGCTCCATAAGGGGTTGTGACCGGTTGTCCGCTTTCCCTTTTCCCTTTCTCCTTAGAGGGTGGCCGTCCCAATATTTTTGTTTTTCGTGTTTGTTTGTTCTTTTTGTGTCTTGGGTATCCCGCTCCGTTGGGCAACACAAGGGTTATATTTTCTCTTGTATTTTGCTTTTGATGTATGTGATTAATTATGATTTGTCTTGGTGGGACTGTGTGGGGGCGGGGCTAATGGGGCCCTTTTGTTTTATTTGGATTGGGGGGGAATGGTGGGGGAGGTTTGTTTTGGTGGTGTTTGTTGGGTGGGGTGGGGTCTGACGGGGGTGGGAGGGGGATAGGGGGTTTATTTTCTGGATGGGTGGGGAGAGGGAGTCTGAGAGTCAGACAGACTGGACATTTGGACTGGTGGGGGTGTTGTGCGGGGCAGGGGTTCAGGGATTGCAAGATGCAATGTGTGGACTATGCTGGGGTGTTCTTGCAGGGGGAGGTTGGGTCGGGCATGGACATTGGACTGAGGGGGGGGAGGGGACAAGGACATTGACAAGGACTTTTTGGGGGTTGTTGTTGGGAGGAGGGCACGTGTGTTGATTACTGGGTTTGGTGGTGGGTTTGGGGAGGCGAGCCACGGGGGTTTTGGGATACCTGTTTTGTGCTGTGTCGGGGGGGGTGGGGGTTTTGGGGGGGGGTGGGACTTGGTTGGGGTGATTGTGTTTGCTTTTTGTTTGTTCTTCTGTTGCATGTGTTAATAAACAAAATTTCCATCCTTTGGTAGTTCAAAAGATTTTCCTAAAATGGGGACTTCCATCCATAGACCTGTTTGCCAGTCCTCTGAACAGACAGCTGCCAAAGTTCTGCTCCAGGCAACCCATCCTCTGCGGATAGCAGCAGATGCTTTTCTAATTCCCTGGTCCCAGGACCTCCTGTATGCGTTTCCTCCCACGCTCTTGGTGGCCCGAACTCTGTTCAAGATTCTTCAGGACAAGGCCTTGGTCCTGCTGGTGGCTCCCAGGTGGCTGAGACAGCCTTGGTTTCCACTTCTGCTCCAGCTGGCAGTGGATCCCCCACTGCCTCTGGGGTTGCAACCCGACCTTCTCACTCAGGATGAGGGTTCCCTTCTGCACCCCAATCTCAAAGCTCTCAATTTGATGGCATGGAGGCTGCAAGGGTAGTTTTGGCTCCCTGGAACCTACCTCAGGAAGTTGAGGAGGTTGTCCTAGCCTCTAGGAAACAGTCCACTAGGAAAACCTATGCTCTTAAATGGAAGAGGTTTTCTGTGTGGTGTCACCTACGTACAGAGTATCCCTTCTCCTGTACCGTACCAGTAGTGCTTCAGTACTTACTGCACTTATCAAATCAAGGACTTAAGTCCAATTCTGTTCGGGTCCACCTCTCAGCTCTAGCAGCTCACCACTCACTGGTGGAAGGACATTCTCTATCGGTTCACCCTTTGGTGTCCCGGTTTCTCAGAGGCTTGCTCTTGCTCAAGCCTCCAATCCGTCCTCCTGCTCCTGAGTGGGAGTTGAATGTGGTCTTGCAGCAACTGACTCGCCCACCTTTTGAGCCGATGGCTACTTGTCCTCTATGCTTCCTGTCTTGGAAGACACTCTTCTTGGTAGCCCTAACCTCGGCTAGGCAAGTGAGTGAGCTGCAGGCCCTGGTCTGTGACAGGCCTTACACCAGATTCTATGGGAACAGGGTAGTCCTCAGGACTCATCCAAAGTTTCTCCCAAAGGTCATCTCCTCTTTCCACCTCAACCAGGAGGTGGTTCTTCCAACATTCTTCCCTAGGCCTCATGCAAGCCAGGCTGAAGCAGTTCTGCATACCCTGGACTGTAGGAGGGCCTTATCCTTCTACCTTGACCGTACGCAGGGGCATAGAAGGGCTACTCAGCTCTTCATATCTTTTGACCCTAATAATTTGGGGTTAGCTGTGTCCAAGTGTACCTTGTCCATCTGGGTGGCTGACTGCATCACCTGGGCTTACAGGGTGGCTGACCTTCCTTTGCAGGGTCGGGTCACGGCCCATCGTGTCAGGGCAATGGCTGCCTCAGTGACTCATCTCCGCTCTGTACCGTTGGGAGACATCTGCAAGGCTGCTACTTGGTCTTCAAGCCAGACCTTTGCGGCCCATTACTGTCTGGAAAGGGAGTCCCGTAGGGACAGTGCTTTTGGCCAGGCAGTACTCCGGAATCTCTTTGAGCTTTAGGCAACTCCTGCCCTCCTGCCCTCTGTTGGGCTACTGGTGGAGGTTCTGTCAGTGAAAAGCCTTTCTTTGTTGCTGAGACTAGAGGGAGTTCTCTTGTTCAGCCTGGGTTCCTGGTAGCCCAGAGCTAGGAAGTCACCCATATGTGAGGACTGACTTCCTGCTTGGTCCTGGAGAAAGAGTAGTTACTCACCTGTAACAGGTGTTCTCCAGGAGCAGCAGGAATCAGTCCTCACAACCCTCCCTCCTCCCCTGGGGGTTGCAGTTGTACATAGTTTATTTTTATTTTTTTGTGTGCTGTTTTTTTAGCTATGTCATTTGACTGAAGCAAGATGGCACCTTTAGGCGGGAAGGGAACCGCACATGCGTGCCTGCATTCCCAAAGGCTTTCATGGAAAGCTGGGGAAATGCTCCACAAGGGCTCCATCGACATCGATGTCACCCATATGTGAGGACTGATTCCTGCTGCTCCTGGAGAACACCTGTTACAGGTGAGTAACTACTGTGAAGGCCCAGTCCTCCCTGCCGCCAGGGACCTTTCAGATGTGCCAGAGATATTTGAGCTCTTTTCACTAGTTAAATGGATGCCTAGGTATATAAATGCTGTATCCACCCATGTTAGAAGAAAGGGGGTACTCCATGACGAACGTATTCTTCCCAGCACATCCAGGGCCTCTGACTTATCTCGGTTGATCTGAAGGCCTGCTACATCCCCAAAGTTAGCAAATTCCTCCAGCACTATAGGCAAAGATGTTTGAAGAGAATTGAGATGAACTAACATGTTGTCTGCAAAGGCACAAATTTTGAATTCCGACCACCCAGTCTGCACTCCTGGAGCCCCCCTGCAGTCCACAATCTTGCGCACTAGTGGGCCTAAGGAGAGGACGAACAACAGAAGCGACAAAGGGCAACCCCGCAGCATTCCTCGCCCCAAATCGAATGCCTCTGAGGGTACCCCATTAGCCAGCACTGCTGCTTTGGATTCTGTATATAGCAACTGCACCATCTTAATAAATTAACCCCCCAAACCATAGCGAGGCAGAAGTTGAAACAAATAGGTCCACCCCACCCGGTCAAACATCTTCTCAGCATCAAAACTGACCAGTAAAGAAGGCACCTGATGTTCATGAACCCACTCTAGGGAGACGATAATCTTCTGCAAATTATGGGATGCATATCTACCACAAACAAAGCCTACTTGTGAGTCTTGCACCAAACTTGGCAACAGGGGGGCTAGGCGCTCCACTAGAATCTTGGCCAGCAGTTTCAGATCAAAGTTTATCAAGGAAATTGGCCTGTAAGATGCAGTCTGTAGGGCATCTTTTCCTGGTTGAGGAAGCAGGGTGATATATGCTTGGTTTCTCCCCCAGGTCATACATCCACTATCTAGCTGTGTTTGGTACATATCTGTCAGAGGTGGAGTTACCAAATCATTTAGGAGCTTATAAAATTCAGTGTTAAATCCATCTGGGCCTGGTGTTTTGCAACATTGGGCCATTTGAATGCCCCTTTGCACTTCCTTTGCCGATATCGGTGTTCCCAGCAGTGTTGCCTGCTGGCTAGTAAGTTGTGGTAGGGATAAGCCTTGTAGATATGTCGCTATCCATGAGAGGGAGACCTTTTCTTCCGTGTATAGCGCCTGATAAAAATGCCGGAAAAGATGTGAAATCTTGACCATATCTTTGTGTATTTTCCCTATTGCATCTCTCAGGGCGGTTATTGTTCAAAGTCCTCTAACGCTCTTTAGACAGCGCGCCAGAAGTCGCCCTGATTTATCACCATAGCAATATAATTGGTATTTGTAATACTTCAGCGATTTTTTTAGCCCGCTGATGCAGGAGTTCATTGAGGGCTGCTTGGGTTTCCATAAGACAGGCTTTGGTCACCACTGTGGGGCATCGAGCATAGTGTTTTCATTCTAGAACCACCTGTTTCTCCAGCTTAATCACCCTCGCATTTATTAAGCATCACTGTCTGGCTACATATGCTATGATATCTCGGAGAATTACCTTCACAGTCTCCCAAAAAAGCTCTGGCGTTGCTTTATGGAGTTCATTTTGCTTAGCATAAGATTCCCAGCATTCACAAAGATAGGTGTAGAATTGTTCATCTCTATGTAGATAGAGGGGGAAGCGCCACAGGCGCTGACAAAGGGTGTGAACCTGCCATGGAAAATCAACCCACACAGGGGAGTGATCTGATGTTTCGTCTGGACCAATTTGCGCGTTCCCCACCTCTGAAAATAAAGGTTCAGAAACCATCAGGTAGTCTATACAAGCATTGGTTCTGTGGACTCGCGATCTATGAGAATAGTCCTACTCCAAAGAATGCAGCAAGCGCCACGAATCTACCTAGCGCAGATGTCGTTTAAGACTATAAAGAGAGCATGTAGTGGCCCTTCAGGCCTCTGCCCCTCCCCAGCCGGAAGCGTCTACCATTGGGTCCAGAACACTGTTGAGGTTTCCACTTAGTATTAGTGGGTCCTCGGGTAATTTGTCTATCCGGGAAGTCAGGCGCGTATAGAAGGAAGCATCAGAATTGTTGGGACCATAGATGTTGCATAGAATAACGGGTTTGCCGTCCAAGTTTCCCTGTAGCGCCCAAAAATTCTCCTGTACAGTCAAAATGGACATTTCTATGGATCAAAATCACCATGCCAAATTAGGTAGAGACCCCCAGTCTCACCTAATTTAGTGTGTTCCACTGTTGTCTGGTATGTTTCTTGTAGGAAAGCTATATCACATTTATGCCTCGCTAAAGCCCTAATAACCTTATATCATTTTATCGGGGTGCTCAACCCGCACACATTCCAGCTTATAACTCTCTGGGGGCTTTCCACATTTCAGGTTTGTCGCCCATCTCTTTCTCTGTCCTATCTTGATAGGAGTCCGCCCCCCCAGCCTAGGACCCCTGTGTTTCCATGCCACCGGGTGTGTTTCATCTACCTTTCACTCCACCATAGTTTCCATGGCTCACCTATCTGACCCCTATTGTTCCCACCCTACCCTTTGTCCCCTTCTTACCCCATTCCCCCCCCCCCCCCCCCGCTCTCCCCTTGTCCCCTTCTTACCCCATTTCTCCCCCGCTCCATCTATCTATCTTCATCTACCCTTAGATCAAGCTTCATACATTGTTGGGTCCATCTCCCTTAGGGTTATAACAATTCCCACCATAATTGCCCCTTTATTTCCTCACCCTCAGGCTGGACAGCTTATTGTTTCTCCCCATTCACTCATACACTCTTTCGCTTTTATAATCCCTACCCACCCTTTAGCCCATATCCCTTTTGGAGGAGCAAATCCTCAGCTCCTTTACTTCTCTCGCTTGGCAATGCCCCACATCAGGGACCCATCTCTGCCCGTTCGTGTGTTACAGGCTGGCCCATGTACCGAGCTGCTCCAATCACTGGTCCGAGGCATAATTATGGCTCTCAAGGGTGCGGGCTCTGCAGGGCCCATGATTTAGATTTGTGATTAATCTGGTGTTCCAAATATGCCATTTACTTTCATATCTGTTCCAAGCACTTGCCTTTGACTCTGTGCCTCCCACGCCACCCCCCCAACCCCCCCTCCCAGTTTCTCTGTCTCGTTGTCCAACAGTGCCTTGAATTATGATAAATGCAAGGCCTATGGTCCTGCTTGATATTACTGAGGCAGTCAAAACACAGATTTATCAATGTTAGCCAGCACACCTTGCCATCACATTTCGCCCCATGTAGGTCAAGCCTGTACTGTGGTTGCCGCCAGCATGGTCATGGCCCTCAAGGAAGGGACAGAGGGAGGGGGAGACACAAGAAGGCTGCAGAGCAGGTGCCGCTGGTTGGGTGCACTAATTATGCACTGTTCTTCAGACATTCCTATCTTTTTTTTTTTTTTTTAATTTATTATTTATGCAATTTTCAAAATTTTACAAGCAAAGATAACTTGTACAGAAAAGGACCTTTTACAGTCCACAAGTCCACTATACAACAGGCAAGATGGGTCACAAAACAAAGGAAAATTATTGCCAAGCAATACAAACAGGATAAAGCAAACGCAAAGAGATTAGTGCAAAACATTCTAACCGTTGATGGACACCTAATCAAGGGGCCCACCAGGGGGCAAAGAGGGAGGAGTAGCCACTAAGTTTACCCTACTTTTTTTTTAATTTACAGACATTCCTATCTTACTCATTCATTTACCTGTCATACTTCACAACCCGCATTGCACCTCCCTCCGCCCCCCAACTGCATCCCGCCTGCCCAAACCAAATTCCACTCGCCCCAGTATTTAACATAGCCTAGAACGCAAGCAGTGCATAATTTAATTGGAACACTTAAAACAACGAATCTCAAAAATCAATCAGACCCAGTGAGCTTTCTAGTTCAGTGAGCAAGCCTCCCCCAATCACATTTGTACATGGTAGCATGCTACATACACAGTTCAAGTCCACTTCTTGGTGATCAGGGTGCCACTGCTAATGCGGGTGTAGCACTGCATGGAGAGGAGTCTAGCAGGGCTCCAATATTCTAGGTCTCTAACTGGGCATTGAACTTTAAAGCAACTTAACTTTAATAAACTGTCTGCATTTCTGGGAATGCCAGTTCTTGCCTAGGTGTCTCAATATGGCGGCATTTGCTCTCCTGTGGGTTCGCAGTACATCTTCTGGGCAAGGAGGCACCGGAGCTAGCACTCAGCCAGTCTGTGGATTTCAGAACGCTCTAAAACAAAAGCAGTACCGCCCCCATACCTGCTCGGAGAAAGGCAGCCCGTCCCTCTGCGTATCCAGCCAGCACACCCTGCTCGGTTCCACATGGCATGAAGTCTTCATTTCCTGCTCTCACCTGTCAATGAGTCTAGCAGAGTGTCCACATAGGGGGTGGCTAGGTCCACAGATTCAAATGTTTGTGATGCCCCAGTGGCAAAAATCCATATGCGTGCAGGTTATAAGACAACAAATTTCACTTTGGCGTCCATCAGTCTTTGACATATCCCCGCATATGCTCCTCATTTTTGGCTGAGCACGGGTGAGTAATCCTGGAGGATTTTTATTTTAACACCTTCATGATGGATTGGTCCTTTTGCGTGGGCGGCACATAGTATTTCTTTTTTTTGGGCGTAGTTGAGGAAACATGGCAGTCCTGCCTGGGGTCGTTGGTCTTGCAAGCGCAGGGGGCCAACCCGATCTACCTGTTCTATAATAAAGGCCCCCACCGGAGCCTCCAAAGTGGCAAAGCAGAGAGGTTCCAAAAAAGAGTAAAGTAGCCCAAATGCCCTCAAGTATGGAGCAGACAGAGCTAAAGATCCCAAATTACCCATGTCTACCAATAGCCAAATTAATATGAATAAAATACAGTCTCTAAAATGCTTGTATGCAAATGCTAGAAGTCTAAAAAATAAGATGGGAGAGTTAGAATATATAGCACTAAATGAGAGGTTAGATATAATTGGAATATCAGAGACATGGTGGAAGGAGGACAACCAGTGGGACACTGTGATACCTGGGTACAAACTATATCATAATGATAAAGCTGATCAAATTGGTGGAGGGGTTGCGCTTTATGTTAGAGAGGGCATTGAGTCAGAAAGGATTAAAGTTTTGCAGGAAACAAAATTTGCTGTAGAATCTCTATGGATTGAAATTCCATGTAAAAAGGGGAAGGTGATGGCAGTGGGGGTGTACTATTGAACGCCTGGCCAGAATGAACAAATGGAGGATGAAATGCTCAAAGAAATCAAGGAAGCTAACAAACGTTACAGCGCAGTAGTAATAATGGGTGATTTCAATTACCCCGGTATCGACTGGGTCAGTGTCACAGCAGGACATGCTAGGCAGATAAAGTTCCTAGATGAAATAAATGACTGCTTCTTGGAGCAGCTGGTTCATGAACCGACCAGAGAACATAAGAACATAAGATATGCCATACTGGGTCAGACCAAGATCCATCAAGCCCAGTATCCTGTTTCCAACAGTGGCCAATCTAGGTCATACGTACCTAGCAATTCCCCAATAGACACAGGTTCCACAATGCTTGTACTGGGTCAAGCATTGATATCCTGGGTCCCTTCTTAATAATGGTTTATGGACCTTTCCTCCAGGAACTTGTCCAAACCTTTTTTAAACCCAGCTACACTAACAGCCTTTACTACATCCTCCGGTAACAAATTCTAGAGTTTGATTACACGTTGACTGAAAAAATATTTTCTTTTATTAGTCTTAAATAGTTTACCATGTAGCTTCATTGCATGACCCCTAGTCTTTCTATATTCTGATAATGTAAACAATCGATCTACGTTTACCCGTTCCACTCCGTTCATTAATTTATAGACTTCTATCATATCTCCCCTCAGCCGTCTCTTTTCCAGGTTAAAGAACCCTAACCTTTTTAGCCTTTCTTCATAGGAGTATCCTTCCATCCCCTTTACCATTGTGGTGGCTCTTCTCTGAACCTTTTCTAATAACGCTATATCCTTTTTAAGATATGGCGACCAGAATTGCATACAATATTCAAGCTGCGGTCTCATCATGGAACGATATAGAGGCATTATAATATCTTTTGTTTTATTTTCCATTCCTTTCCTTATGATACCTAGCATTCTATTTGCTCTCTTGGCCGCCGCTGCACACTGGGCCGAGAGTTTTAACATGTTATCCACAATGACGCCTAAATCTTTTTCCTGGGTGGTGGTTCCTAATGTGGAACCTTGCATCGTGTAACCATAATTTGGGTTGTTCTTCCCGAGGTGCATAACTTTGCACGTGTCCACATTAAATTTCATCTGCCATTTTGATGCCCAGTCTTCCAATTTATCAAGATCCTCTTGCAATTTTCCACAATTCTCTTGGGCTTTAATAACTTTAAATAATTTTGTGTCATCTGCAAATTTGATAACCTCACTCGTTATTCCCCTTTCCAGGTCATTTATGAATATGTCAAAAAGCAGCGGACCCAGCACAGATCCCTGGGGTACACCACTATTCACCTTTCTCCATTGGGAAAATTGGCCATTTAGCCCTATCCTCTGCTTTCTATCTTTTAACCAGTTCCTGATCCACAATAGTACACTGCCTCCTATCTCATGACTCTTTAGTTTTGCCAAAGGTCTCTGATGAGGGACCTTGTCAAAGGCTTTCTGAAAGTCCAGATACACTATATCAACCGACTCACTTTTGTCCACCTGTTTATTCACACCTTCAAAAAAACATAACAGATTAGTAAGACAAGATCTTCCTTGTCTAAAGCCATGTTGGCTCTCTCCCATTATGCCATGACTATCTACATGCTGAGTAATTTTGTTCTTTATGATGGTTTCTACCATTTTTCCCAGTACTGACGTCAGGCTCACTGGTCTGTAGTTTCCCGGATCATCCCTGGAACCCTTTTTAAAAATTGGCGTTACATTGGCGATCCTCCAATCTTCAGGTGTTACAGATGATTTTAATGAAAATTCACAGATTACTAATAGCAGGTCTGCAATCTCATATTTCAGTTCTTTCAACACCCTTGGATGTATATCATCCGGCCCAGGTGATTTGCTACTCTTCAGTTTATCTAATAGTTGTAATACATCTTCCCGATGTATCAATATTTCCTTCAATTCTTCCGCACCTTTAAATACCACTTCAGTCATGGGTAACATCCCTACATCTTCCTCAGTAAAGACTGAAGCAAAGAATTCATTCAGTCTCTCCGCTATCGCCTTGTCGCCTCTTAGTGGCCCTTTACTTAGTGACCCTTTTGGGTCTTCAATAAAGTCATTTTTATCAAGCAAAATTTGTTGGCTGTGGTTGATTCATTCAGTCTCTCCGCTATCGCCTTGTCGCCTCTTAGTGGCCCTTTACTTAGTGACCCTTTTGGGTCTTCAATAAAGTCGTTTTTATCAAGCAAAATTTGTTGGCAGTGGTTGATTGCCCTCCGCTGTACTTTTGCTGCTGCTGTGCTTTTGCAGAAGGCCCTCTTCTTTTGTTTTTTTTTCTGATAAAATAAACATGCCTAAAACGCCTATATTTTACCCTACAGAGCACAGACACCATTAACATGCGCAATCCCTACAGCAGAGTTTCCCAACTGCAGTCCTGGAGGGCCAAACACCATTCAGGTTTCATGCTGTCCCTAATAACTATGCCTGTGCTGCATTAGCATGCACCGCCCCCATTGTATGCAAATGTATCTCATACATATTCATTAGGGACAGCATGAAAACCTGAACAGTGTTTGGCCCACAAGGACCGGAGTTGGGAACCTCTGCCCTAGAGCAGCGGCCAACAGAGGCATAAACCCCCACACCCACAGGCGCCACTATCCAAAGCCTCATGGAGAGTCAGGCTGTTGGGCCCTGCTCGCAGCAGCATCTCCCAATACTAGCACTTGCATACCTTAGCAATGCCACCCTAAACTTGGGAATATGTTACACATATATCAAAAGGTTGCTATGATTAATGGCAGATAACAATTCCTAAGTTAAGCAGAATTTGCTGATAGAGCTGCATCATAGCAACCTTTCTGATATCTGTGGAGTGTGTTTCAGTTTTGGTTTCTGACAGTGTTTACCACCCCGGGGAGTGACCCCAACAGTATTGCGTACCGTGCCCAGGACTGGTGCGGTGGCCAGGGCCGCCAAAAGCCTCTATATGTGCACAATGCTGGCATAGGTGTGGGAGTGTGTGTCTGTCTATCCAGTGTGTTGTGGTTGCCCACACCTTACTCAGCACACACTGCTTGCACTGTCTCCAGTGTAAGCCTGCCAATGTGCATAATGAGGAGCAAGGCACTGTGGGTATGGGCCGGACAGGGCAGCCTAGCAGGATGCATCTGCACAAGGTGTAGGGCAATGGCTGGGACATTGTAGTGCCCGACCACCACCTGCATGGACAGGGTGGCCACAGCATGTCATGCTGGAAGGTCACTCTCACCCTGACTGAGCAGTGAGCACGGCATGGCTAGGTTCCTCCATAGTACCATATAGCATTTTTCTCAAGTGATATTTATGGGTTCCCTTTTCTGGGGCTCAATCACTGACTTAGCTTTGTGGTATGTGTGCCAGATCCCACACCAGGGTGCACAGTGTTTCTTCTGGCACATGCACTATGTATGTGGCAGCAGACTGTTTGTAGCTAGTATGTGTATGGCTGCAACACTCTGCAGGATGCAGCAGGTGCACACTGACTACCCTCTGCTGTTGAATGTCAGAATGTAGTGGGTGGCAGCTTAGCTGACCAGTTGCACTGCCAGTGGTTGAGTTCCATGTTCAGATCTGCATCAGCTCTCTGTTCCTTAGTTGGCCTGGGGTTGCTGAACTCACAATCTGTCATCATTTAGCTCAACTGGCCCTACTGGAAACAATGATAGTGTGTGTCTGTTGTGTCCAGATCATGTTCCCCACCTTGACCCACAGAGGGTGGGCTTGCTCTGTATATCGTCATCATGTGAGTCCAGACACACCCTTGCTCCAAAAACAGGTGTCCATGGCAACCTCACTCAATATGCATTATGTTGTGAGCATCCTGGTCCACATGGTCTATGCATCAATGGCATATACGAATGTACATAAAAACTTCCAAGGCTGTCTGCAAAGAATACCCCATACACTGGCAGTGATGGAGAACTGCAGCAAAACCTACTGCAAACTTTCCGGGTAGCGTGGACCTGTTGCTTTCCCCACGACTTTACTCTCAGGGTGAGCACAGAACATGCACAATGGCATGGTCAGTAGGCACACTGTAACAGTAACATGCATGTTTGGTCTCCCTACCCAGTTGATGTGCTGCAGAGTTGCAAACCCCTATCCTTTGAGCAGATGTAGACTGCTGAGCTGCATGTGCATTGCATCATGGGTACCCTTGGTGCTGACTTATCCTGGTAGCCACACCAGACAGTGTGTCTGTTGACCTGCACTGGTTGAGTAGCTAGCCATAGTTTAATTACAACCAATATTGTTGCAGGACAATGGTGAATATACTGACCTCAGTGGGAGAGGTCATGGGTTCAATACCCCAGTAGGTCTGTATATTGATGTATCAGGATGTATAGGATATAGTGTATTATCATCACATCAGAGCGCATTACCACATGACAATATGTCCAAAAGTGTGGCCAGTTGCATGCAGTGGTTATATTGGAAGAGTGGCGTGGGCTGCATGTTGCCAGATCAGCTGGTGAGCTGCAGACAAAGTGCGTCCGTCAGTATAACTGTCAGAGGATACAGCTGTCTATGCATGTAGCAGTCTGAAATAGATCTGAAATCCGTGTGCACATCCCAAAACACCTGCAGCTCAGTTGGCCAAACCAAGGTGCCCTCTAAAGTGCCCTAGCTGTGTCCGTACACTAGCCTTGTAAGCAGAGTAGAAAGTGTATGTAGATGACCTGGTGTAACTGTGTAGCTAGCCATTGCTATGTGAAAAGGCATAGCACACTGGTTAATACAATGCCCTCACAGCCAGTGGTGATGGGTTGGAGACCCCAGTGTGCTAACACTGAGATAAATGCATAATAAACAAATTGTGTTATGAAACGTCAGACACAGCACTGCAATGTGTGTCTGCAGCACAGATCTTTATATATATGGGCGATGCCACCATCTGCTGTGTACTGGCCGTGGCACAGGAATGGACATGATGCTAGCGTGCCTTAATGATGCATGGCGGCACTGCTGCGCACACTGAGGCATGCCAGCATGCGTTGAGCTGTGCATGCACGCATATGCGATGTGCATGCATGAGCAAGGGGACTATTAGGGAGCTCTATGAGGATCTAAGACCTGACCTCGAGCCCTGACTGGTCGGTCACATGCCATACCAGGTTTTGTCAAGCTCCTTTGTGCCCTACATTTATTTGCCTCTGGCTGCTTCCAGTCATCTGTGGCCACAATGGGTGGCATGAGCCGCCCCACCTTCTCATGCTTTCTCCACCAGGTACTGCATGCCATGATCAGCCGGGTGGGGAATTACATTGCCATTCCCAACACTAGGCAACAGTGGGGGACCCTGAACCAGGCCTTTGAGGTGTTAGCCAGGATACCACACGTGATGGGAGCTATTGATTGCACACATGTTGCCCTGGTCCCACCTAGAGACAGGGAAGTAGTGTTCCGCAACCGCAAACACTATCATTCCCTGAATGTTCAGGTTGTATGTGATGCAAATCTGCATATTCTGAATGTGGTCCCTAGTTTTGCAGGGTCCACCCATGACTCCTATATCCTGCATCACTCGGCACTATTCGCACAATTGAGGCTGGACAGTATGAAGACTGTATATTGCTGGGTGTATATTTCTCATCTCTGACATGTGTGTGTCTCATCTGTCTGTGTGTGATCTGACGTTAGGGGGGGGCGGTGCCCTCCAGCTCTACCTTGCTATGGTGGTGTGTGATGATGGTAGAATGGACGGTAGCATTTGTGTTGTGGTTACAGATTATGTTGATGGCAATCCGTACACCTACCCCTTGTTTTGTGTGTCATAACTTCACACGCTGATGCATAGTTGTGGTGTCCCATCATGTGCTGTTATATGTATATGTCAGGATGTGTCATGCATTTGGTTTGCACGTACATACCTGTGTCCATTTATGTGGGCATGGGCTCCTGCTTTAACGTTCTACATTTCTTTCTGCAGGTGATGCAGGATATGGGTGTCACCCCTGGTTGCTGACCCCCGTGCGTCAGCCACGGACACATGCAGAGAGGAGTTACAATGAGGCCCATGCCTCCAGCCGCTCTGTCATAGAGCGCACCTTTGGCATTTAGTACCTTGCTCCTCATTATGCACATTGGCAGGCTAACACTGGAAACAGTGCAAGCAGTGTGGGCTCAGTAAGGTGTAGGCAGCCACAAAACACTGGATAGACATACACACACTCCCACACCTATGCCAGCATTGTGCAAATATAGAGGTTTTTGGCAGCCCTGGCCGCCACACCAGTCCTGGGCACAGTGCAAGCATTGCTATGGCACGCAATACTGTTGGGGTCACTCCCCGGGGTGGTAAACACTGTCAGAAACAAAAACTGAAACACACTCCACTCAGAAAGGTTGCTATGCTGAATCTCTGTCAACAAATTGTTTAACTTAGGATTTGTTATCTGACATTAATCATAGCAACCTTTTGATTTATGTGGAACGTGTTCCCAAGTTTAGGACGGCATTGCTAAGGTATGCAGGTGCTAGTATTGGGAGATGCTGCTCCGCACAGGGCCCAGCAGCCTGACTCTCCATGAGGCCTTGGATAGTGGAGCCTGTGGGTGTGGGTGTGGGTGTTTGTGCCCCTGTTGGCTGCTGCTCTATGGCAGAAGTTCCCAACTCTGGTCCTGGTGGGCAAAACACTGTTCAGGTTTTCATGCTGTCCCTAATGAATATGCATGACATTCATTTGCATAAAATGGGGGCAGCGCATACAAATGCAGCACAGGCATATTTATTAGGGACAGCATGAAACCTGAATGGTGTTTGGCCCTCCAGGACTGCAGTTGGGAAACTCTGCTCTAGGGATTGCACATGTTTATGGTGTCTGTGCTCTGTAGGGTAAAATATAGGCGTTTATAGCATGTTTATTTTATCCTCTATAAAGGTTCCGTCTTTATTACCACAGTTTAGTACTGGGTAAAATATAGGGACATGGTTTGTAGGAGCCACAGCTGGGACTTGAACCTGTGACCTTCTGCCCCTGAATACACTGGCTGTGTGTACTGCACCAAACTATTGCCACAGAGGCAGATCATTCCCTGGGGATACCATGACTGTTCGTCAGACAGACCTTGTCTGTTGCAGTGCATGGCACCCACCTAAACGGGGCTTGGCCGATGGCTGCTGTGGGGAGATGACACTGCCCCCTCTGCCACCAGCACCCCTCCGCCACCATGCTGACATGCCCTTATGCTGGTGGTGCTGGTGGTGTGCAGTCCCAGGCCATCCAGTGTGCCAGTAGGCGGCTGCCTATGGTGCATGCTATGGGGTAGGGGTGTCTGCATAGACATCCACGCTTCCCCCCGGCACCGCCTGCCAATGTTATATGCCCTTTGGGGTACTTGCTGGGTACTGTCCCCTGGGACACTGGGACACACACTCGTGGACATGTTTGCCCTTGGTCAGTTGCTCTCTTGCTGGTTTTCCGCTTCTACATTCCTATGTATCACCTAGGCATCTGCCTAGTCCACCCTGTGCCCCAGCTGCCCCAATGCATGTCCCGCCTGCAGCCCCCTGTACCCCATTTGCAGCCTCACCGTAGTGCCCTCTCGTACTTGGGCACTATGATGTTGCTGCACATGTATCACTACTAGCACTTTTCTTGGTTTCCCTGCCTTTGCTGCACATTGCTGACTGAAATGGTCTCTCTCCCCTGCAAATGTGTCTCTAGCGCAAGGTTTTCACTGGCGCTAATTTTCAGACCTTAATTTCACAGTGTTAGTGTGCATGGAGCCTCTCCCCGCTCACTCTCCGCCCTTTGACCCCTTATCTCCGCCCCTGGGGAGCCTTACTCCACCCTCTGGGAGCCTTACTCCACCCTATGTGCGCCTTAACACTGGCGGAGACATTATCGTGCGATACGTGACGTTCTCGCACGGTAATGCGCCATTATCGCGTGATAACGTCACTTATTACATAATAACGTCGCCGCTGCCAGTCGTCCAAGTAAGGGAAGACAAATATCCCTAGGGTTCGCAGGAATGCAACTACTATTGCCATGCATTTCGTGAATACTCTCGGTGCCGAAGCCAGACCAAAAGGAAGAACCCTGTATTGGAGGTGTTTTCCCTTGAAAAGGAATCGTAAGAATTTCCTGTGATCTGGATGGATCAGTATATGAGTATATGCATCCTTTAGATCTAGAGAGCAAAGCCAATCCTGACTTTGAAGGTATGACAGAAGAGTTCCCAGGAGTACTGAGACCCCATCAAAGTGGTCTGTCAGTCACCCTGCTGGTATGGTTGTGTGTGCATTTGCAGGTTAAAACATCTGCCCTACCCCCAGGAGTCCTGAGACCCCATCAAAGTGGTCTGTCAGTGCGCAAAGTACAGGAGCACCCATTTACTTCTATTGGTGTAGTGGCACTTAACACACATTAATATTTAACAAACTTTCTCTAAGTCATTGCCAGGACAAAAGAAGGGCTCCTTTGAAAGCCGCCTAAATTTTAGATGGCAACATATACATTTTAAAATAAATTACATTTATGCAAATGAGGTCCAGTGGATATGCAAATGAGGCCCCGCAATGAATCTCCACACATAGTCCTGCACCACCCTTGGGCAATCCCTGGCTTTAGTGATTTGAGACTGTTTGCTGACAGGTCTTGTAGTATTTTGAAGACTGCTGTGATGACATTATGTTTCACTTTTGAGAGTATAGGTAGCCAGTGTAGGTTCATGAGTGTGGGGGTTATGTGTTCATGCCTTGATGCCCCTGTGATCATTCTAGCTGCAGTATTTTGGGCCATTTGTAGGGGATAAAGAGCATGTTTCGGGAGGCCTTGATAGATGATATTGCAGAAATCTAGGTGGGAAACTATAATGGATTGGGCTATGGATCTGAAGTCACTTATGTCAAGTAGTGGGCGGAGGTTTTGTATGATTCTCATTTTTTGGTAGATTATATTTGTTGTTCTTTTTATGTGAGTTAGCATGTTTTAGGTTATGGTCAAGTGTGACTCCCAAGTATTTGACCTCAGATTTCATGGTCAGTTTCACTTGTTTTGCTGTTATCTTAGCCAGGGGGATGAGGTTTGGGTCTTTCGTGATGTGTAGGACTTCTGTTTTGCAGGGGTTTGCTGAGAAGTTCATGTTTGATAGGCACTGAGTAATATCTTGAAGCAAGTGGTGATGGCTGAGTAGTCCGGAGATTGTGTAGAAAATGGAGTGTATATTATTATGTCATCTGCTTATATGTGATAAGATATGCGATGTGCTTTTATAACATCACAAATGGGTTGTATGTAGATATTGAAGAGCAATGCTGACAAGGGCAGAGCCCTGTGGAACTCCTTGCTGTTGTGTAAATGGGAAGGAAGTTCAGGTGCTGATTCTGACTTGTTGCTGCTGGTCTGTAAGATAGGATTTGAACCAGTCTAGAGTTGTTCTATGGTGGCCAATTGTTTTCTTTCCCCAGTAGAAGAGGTATTGGTATTCTCTGAGATGTATTGGTTTAATATTTGCAGTGTTGCCTTTTTGATAGGTAGGTTTTAGTGCTTTGTGAGTTCTGGTAGTGCTGTTATGATACAGCGGGTTTGCTATGGGTTTTAAATGAGCAGTGTTTATAGTACTTCCTAATGTGCCTGGTGGCTGGCAAAACAGACATATGTTGATTCTGTGTGAAAGAGTTGGAAACTGTGACTCACTTTATAGCTGGCTGTGAAGTTCTGTTGGCAGAATAATTTCTATACAGAAAGGCACAATAAAATAGCACACCTGAGCCATTGGAAACTATATAAGCACTACAACATCACTGTGCCTGAAAAGCACTGGGATCATGACCCTAAAAGAATTACAGAGAATGAAGAGGTTATGATCACCTGGGACACTCCCATTCCGACTGATAAAAATCTGGATGTGAGGAAGCCGGATATAGTAGTAAAGGAGAAAAACAGAACAGCATTGATTATAGAGGTGTCAGTTCCAAGAGACTACTCTATGAATTGCGTTGAAAGGGAGAAAGTCTTCAAGTACCAAGAAATGCAGATGGAGACCAAGAAAATGTGCCAGAAAGATACCAAGTTATTTACCATCGTGTTGGGTGCCGCAGGCCTAATTAAGAGGAATTTCCAAGCGCACTATGATAAATTACCCATACACATAACATCAAAGGAACTCCAGAATGAGGCTTTCTTTGGCACAATCCAAGTACTACGCCGAACATTAGCAGTAAATTTGACAGACCGAGATCATACTCCACACACCCTGTCTTAGAAGTGAGCTTCATGACTGTCATAGTATATGCGCAGAACTCACCCATTTGGAGAAATTGCCCCCGAAGAAGATAGAAACCAAGCCTTAGGGCCTTGAGCTCAAAACAGCAGTAAAACAACTGTTTCGCCCTTCAAAGAAGACAGGGAGGGGGGGGGGGGAGGATAGCCTGCATAAGGTGATAGTAACAACATCATAAGAACATAAGATATGCCATTCTGGGTCAGATCAAGGTCCATCAAGCCCAGTATCCTGTTTCCAATAGTGGCCAATCTAGGTCACAAGTACCTAGCAGTTCCCCAAAAAACACAAGTTCTACAATACTTGTACTGGGGCAAACAGTGGATTTCCCGGGTCCCCTTTAATAATGGTTTAAGGAACCTCTCCTCCAAGAACGTGTCCAAATCTTTTTTAAACCCAGCTACATTAACAGCTTTTACTATAATCCTCCAGTAACAAATTCCAGAGTTTGATTATGCGTTGAGTGAAAAAATATTATCTCTTATTACACTTAAATAGGTTACACTGTAGCTTCATTGCATGTCCCCTAGTCTTTCTATATTTTGATGGCGTAAACAATCGATCTAAGTTTACCCATTCCACTCCATTCACTAATATGATAGACCTCTATCATATCTTCCCTCAGCCGTCTCTTTTCCAGGTTGAAGAGCCCTAACCTTTTTAGTCTCTCCTCATAGGGGTATCCTTCCATCCCTTTTACCATTTTGGTGACTCTTCTCTGTACCTTTTCTAATAATACTATATCCTTTTTAAGATACGGCGGCCAGAATTGCATACAGTATTCAAGATGCGGTCGCACCATGGAACGATACAGAGGCATTAGAATATCCTTGGTTTTATTCTCCATTCCTATCCTTATGATTCCTAGCATTCTATTTGCTTTCTTGGCCGCCACTGCACACTGGGCAGAGCGTTTCAACATTTCATCCACGATGACGCCTAAATCTTTTTCCTGGGTGGTGGTTCCTAATGTGGAACCTTACGTCATGTAACCATAGTTTGGGTTGTTCTTTCCTAGGTACATAACTTTGCACTTGTCCACATTAAATTTCATCTGCCATTTGAACAATTTATCAAGGTCCTCTTGCAATTTTTCACAATCCTCTTGGGGTTTAACAGCTTTGAATAATTTTGTGTCATCTTCAAATTTGATTACCTCACTCATTATTCCCATTTCCAGGTCATTTATGAATATGTTAAAAAGCAGCAGACCCAGCACAGATCCCTGAGGTACTCTACTATTCACCTTTCTCCATTGGGAAAATTGGCCATGTAGCCCTACCCTCTGCTTTCTATCTTTTAACCAGTTCCTGATTCACAATAGTACACTGCCTCCTACCCCATGACATTTTAGTTTTGCCAAAAGTCTCTGATGAGGGACCTTGTCAAAGGCTTTCTGAAAGTCCAAATACACTATATCAACCGACTCACCTTTGTCCACCTGTTTATTCACACCTTCAAAAAAACATAACAGATTAGTAAGACAAGATCTTCCTTGTCTAAAGTCATGTTGGCTGTCTCCAATTAAGCCATGACTATCTACATGTTCAGTAACTTTGTTCTTTATAATGGTTTCTACCATTTTTCCCGGTACTGACGTCAGGCTCACCGGCCTATGGTTTCCCGGATCACCCCTGAAATGCTTTTTAAAAATAGGAGTTACATTGGCCATCCTCCAATCTTCAGGTGTTACAGATGATTTTAATGATAGTTCACAGTTTACTAATAGTAGGTCTGCAATCTCATATTTCAGTTCTTTCAACACCCCTGGTCCAGGTGATTTGCTACTCTTCAGTTTATCAAATAGTTGTAATACATCATCTCCAGGAACAAGCAGGAATGTAGTCTTCACATATGGGTATCGTCGGTACTGACAGAGCCTGCATGGGAACGCTCCCCAGCGTCCAATAGGAAAGCTTTTGGGAGCATCCCACAGTGCCTGTGTGCTGCCTTTCCCAACTGTCCCTCTCCAGTTTTTTGTTTTCCGCGGAGCCAACAGGTCGCACATCCTGTCACCGCAGAAAATTCCATTCTTATACTTCTTTTTTGTGGTCGCGTCTGCCTTCCCTCGACGCTATACTGGTACCACCGGTTCTTCTTTTCTTTCTTAAAAAAAAAAAAAATCGTAGTTTCTGGAGTCTTTCCTTCAGTAACTTTCTTCTCTGGTACTAGGTGCCATTTTGGGCACTAGGCCAAATTTTTTCCTTAAACATGGAAAAACCTGCTTCGGGTTTTAAAAAATATTCTAAGTGTGGCGGTACCATCTCCGTCACCGACACCCATGAGTGGTGCCTCCCTGACCACTCTATTTCAGAGTGCCTCGCCTGTGGAATGATGTCTAAAAGGGGCCAGCAAAACCAGGCTGCTAAACTTAGCACCCTTTTTCACTCCGATGTGGCGTCCGTGGCATCGACGTCCTCCAGGGCTTCATCTTCCTCACATGGATCTCAGGTAACTAAACATAAATCTAGCTGGTCCTCAATGGGTAGATCTCCTTCTAAGCATCGAGATGCCTCTGGCGTTGCCCTTGAGGGATCTTCACCGGCAAAATTGCCCCGGCGGGAGGCTTCGGCTTCCAAAGCATTAATGGGGCTCCAGGATATTCTCGAGGCCTCAACCTCGACAGAACTACTAGTGCCATTCTCTGGGGTTCTGGCCACTTCAACCGGCACCGATACCCAAGCATCGCAGCGTCGACAGACCAGAGATTCTTGGCTATTGAACGCAGTCTGGCGGCTCTTCTTACGGCCTCGATGCCCCTGAAACCACTTCAGACACTTCAACCGGTACCGGCACCGACACCGGTACCAGCACCGGCTGCATCGACACCGTCGGGTATACCACCGGGACCGAGTCATGCGTCTCTATCCGGCATCGACAAGTCGGTACCGGATCACTTCGATACCGACTTTGATCGGTACCGGTATTGTGCCTTGCACAATCACCGGGATCGGAGATACTTCGAATCCTCGGATGAGTCTGAAGACCAGAGTATTTCTTCCCGAGGATTCCTCTTCTCCTCAGCGTAGGATGTCTCCGCCAGAGGATTTGTCCTTTCAGGAATTTATCCGAGATGTGGCCCGAGGTCTTTCCATCACAGTGGCTCCTGAAAAGGAGCCTAGGGCAAAGGAATTAGAAATCCTTCAGTACCCTAAAGCTCCCAAGGAGGCAGCTACCTTACCTATTCATGAGATCTTGCATGATCTTATGTTAAGGATGCGGGAAACACCTCTAACCACATCTCCTCATTCCCAAAGACTCGACACCATGTATCGAGTTCCTCCTTGTCCTGGGTTTCAAAAGACTCAATTACCACACCATGGTGGTGGAATCAGCCATGAGACGGATCAAGAGTGCAAAAAGGCATGCATCTAATCCTCCAGGACGTGAGTGTAGAACTCTTGACGCCTTTGGGCGTCGATCTTAACAGGCTTCCATGCTTTCTGCTAGGATCAGTTCCTATATCTTGTATATGGGATGTTCTTTAAGGAAGTCACAGAAGACTTAGAGCTTATGAGCCCTCTTCTTCCTGATGATAAAAGGCAAGATTATCTTGCTCTTGTTAAACATGCTCAGGATGTTTCCAAGTTTGTGAATCGTGCAGCCTTTGACTGCTTTGAATGCATAAGCAGAACCTCTGCTATTGCCATAGGTGCACGTAGGATTGCCTGGCTCCAGGCATCTGACTTGGAAATCTGGGTACAGGACAAATTGGGAAACATACCTTGCACAGGAAAGAGAATCTCTTTGGCAAGAATTGGCAGGAAAAAGCTAATGAGATAGATGCTGACAATATCACTTTGGATAGATTGTCCAAATCCACAGCTGATCCTGCGAGGAAAAAATCCTCTAAGAAACCGTTCTTCATCAAGAAGAAGAAGTTTTATCCCTCCTATACTCAGCAAGGACATCGTCCAGGTCAGTCTGCCCAAAAGGGACAGCAACAGCAACCTAGACAACAAAGGAAGACAAAAGCTGCTAAGCCTCAACCGGCTCAGCAGACTCAGCCTCCACAGGGGCTTTGACTCCTGTCTAAAGAACTTTGCCTTCCTGGCCCTGAACGGACCAGAACCCTACGCCATCCCGGGAAGGTTATGTCATTTTGCCCCCAGATGGTGTCAGATAACAGCAGAAAATTGGACTCGTCCATTGTACCAGAGGGGTACAAACTTCATTTCCTCAGCATGCCCCCTCCTACAATAGTAAGACAGTTCAATTCTCAGACCTCTCTCAATGACGGGTTAGGTCAAGAAGTCACATTGCTCCTTGCTCAAGGAGCAATAGAAGAGGTACCCATTCCCCAACGGGGTACAGGGTTCTACTCCCCCTATTTCCTTATTCCAAAGAAAACTGGAAGACACAGACCCATTCTAGACCTCAGAGAATTGAACAAATTCCTGTTCAGAGAGAAGTTCAAAATGATTTCTCTAGGAACTCTGCTGCCATACCTTCGGGGTCAGGATTGGCTTTGTTCTCTAGATCTCAAGGATGCGTACACTCATGTTCTAATCCATCCAAGTCACAGGAAGTTCCTTTGATTCCTGTTTCAAAGGAAGCACTACCAATACAGGGTTCTTCCTTTTGGCCTGGCTTCTGCACCAAGAGTGTTCACAAAATGTATGGCTGTTGTAGCAACATTTCTCAGCACCCTGGGAATATTCGTCTTCCCTTACTTAGACAACTGGCTCATTCGAGCCCCTTCAGGGCCAGAAGCCAGTTTTGCTCTGTCTCGCACAATTCGCATCCTTCAGTATTTGGGACTTGTCATAAACTTCCCAAAATCCAACCTTGCTCCCACTCAATCCCTAGAATTTATAGGAGCTCATAAGAACATAAGAACATAAGATATGCCATACTGGGTCAGACCAAGGTCCATCAAACCCAGTATTCTGTTTCCAACAGTGGCCAATCTAGGTCATATGTACCAAGCAGTTTCCCCAAGAGACACAAGTTCCACAATGCTTGTACTGGGTCAAGCATTGATATCTTCGGTCACTTCTTAATAATGGTTTATGGACCTTTCCTCCAGGAACTTGTCCAAACCTTTTTTAAACCCAGCTACACTAACAGCCTTTACTACATCCTCCGGTAACAAATTCCAGAGTTTGATTACACGTTGAGTGAAAAAATATTTTCTTTTATTAGTCTTAAATAGTTTACCCTGTAGCTTCATTGCATGTCCCCTAGTCTTTCTATATTCTGATAACGTAAACAATCGATCTACGTTTACCCGTTCCACTCCGTTCATTAATTTATAGACTTCTATCATATCTCCCCTCAGCCGTCTCTTTTCCAGGTTAAAGAGCCCTAACCTTTTTAGCCTTTCCTCATAGGAGTATCCTTCCATCCCCTTTACCATTTTGGTGGCTCTTCTCTGAACCTTTTCTAAAATCGCTATATCCTTTTTAAGATACGGCGACCAGAATTGCACCCAATATTCAAGGTGCGGTCTCACCATGGAACGATATAGAGGCATTATAATATCTTTTGTTTTATTTTCCATTCCTTTCCTTATCATACCTAGCATTCTATTTGCTCTCTTGGCTGCCGCTGTACACTGGGCCGAGGGTTTTAACATGGTATCCACAATGACGCCTAAATCTTTTTCCTGGGTGGTGGTTCCTAATGTGGAACCTTGCATCGTGTAACCATAGTTTGGGTTGTTCTTCCCTAGGTGCATAACCTTGCACTTGTCCACATTAAATTTCATCTGCCATTTTGATGCCCAGTCTTCCAATTTATCAAGATCCTCTTGCAATTTTTCACAATCCTCTTGGGTTTTAACAACTTTAAATAGTTTTGTGTCATCTGCAAATTTGATAACCTCACTCGTTATTCCACTTTCCAGGTCATTTATGAATATGTCAAAAAGCAGCAGACCCAGTACAGATCCCTGGGGTACACCACTATTCACCTTTCTCCATTGGGAAAATTGGCCATTTAGCCCTACCCTCTGCTTTATATCTTTTAACCAGTTCCTGATCCACAATAGTACACTGCCTCCTATCGCATGACTCTTTAGTTTTGCCAAAGGTCTCTGCTGAGGGACCTTGTCAAAGGCTTTCTGAAAGTCCAGATACACAATATCAACCGACTCACCTTTGTCCACCTGTTTATTCACTCCTTCAAAAAAACATAACAGATTAGTAAGACAAGATCTTCCTTGTCTAAAGCCATGTTGGCTGTCTCCCATTAGGTCGTGACTATCTACATGCTGAGTAATTTTATTCTTTATGATGGTTTCTACCATTTTTCCCGGTACTGACGTCAGGCTCACCGGTCTGTAGTTTCCCGGATCACCCCTGGAACCCTTTTTAAAAATTGGTGTTACATTGGCGATCCTCCAATCTTCAGGTATTAGAGATGATTTTAATGATAGTTCACAGATTACTAATAGCAGGTCTGCAATCTCATATTTCAGTTCTTTCAACACCCTTGGATGTATACCATCCGGCCCAGGTGATTTGCTACTCTTCAGTTTATCTAATAGTTGTAAGACATATTCCCAATGTATCGATATTTCCTTCAATTCTTCCGCACCTTTAAATACCACTTCAGTCATGGGTAACATTTATTTATTTATTTTATTTACAGTTTCTTTTATACCGCACTATTCGACATCAGCGCGGTTTACAATGAACAGAAACTACACTTACCAAATATTGATCAGTGCTTACAATGAACAGCTGGGTATACATTAAACAGGTTTACATTCAACAGGTTTCATAAACAGAGGAACATAATAACTATGTACAAAAAACAACTATGTACAGAACAACTAGGCGCAGCTATATGTTTCTTGATGAGGGAAGAAGCAAGGTGAGATTGCAGCTCTTCGCGTTAAGACTATGGAGAGCATGGGTTTAACGTGTTGACATGGGGTGTAGAGGTAGGTTGGTGTGAGGCAGTGTCTGAAATATTGTAGTGCTGCAAGAACAGGTGATGCTTCAGTGCCTTCCTGAACTGGGAGAGGTCACTGATGGTTCTGATTTCTGTTGGTAGGGCATTCCAACATGATGGTCCCTACATCTTCCTCAGTAAAGACTGAAGCAAAGAATTCATTCAGTCTCTCCGCTATCGCCTTGTCGCCTCTTAGTGCTCCTTTAACCCCTTTATCATCTAATGGACCAACTGACTCTCTCACAGGTTTTTTGCTACGAATGTACTTGAAAAGGTCTTTATTTCGTGTTTTTGCTTCTGCAGCAAGCTTCTTCTCAAATTCTCTCTTTGCCTGCCTTATCAATGCCTTGCATTTAACTTGCCAGTGCTTGTGCTGTTTCCAGGTTTCGTCATTTGGCTCTTTTTTCCATTTCCTGAAAGATGCTTTTTTGGCAACAACAGCCTCTCTGATCTCACCTTTAAACCATGCTGGCAGTTTTTTGGACCTCCTTCCACTTTTCTTAAAGCGTGGAATACAGCTGGTCTGGGTTTCCAAGATAGTATTTTTCAACAACATCCAAGCTTGATGTACGTCTTTAACCTTTGCAACTGCTCCTTTTAGTTTTTTCTTAACTGTTTTCCTCATTTTATCATAGTCTCCCTTTCGAAAGTTAAAGGGTAGTACTGTGGATTTCCTTACTATCCCTCCTCCACTAATTAAATCAAAGGCGATCATGCTATGATCACTATTGCCAAGTGGCCCCAACACCCTTATCTCTTGCACTAGATCTGGTGTTCCACTAAGGACTAGGTCTAATATGGCTTCTCCTCTGGTCGGTTCATTTATTTCATCTAGGAACTTTATCTCCCTAGCATGTCCTGCTGTGACACTGACCCAGTCGATGCCGGGGTAATTGAAATCACCCATTATTATTACTGCACTGTAACTTTTGCTAGCTTCCTTGATTTCTTTGAGCATTTCATCATCCATTTGTTCATTCTGGCCAGACGGACGATAGTACACCCCCACTGCCATCGCCTTCCCCTTTTTACATGGAATTTCAATCCATAGAGATTCTACAGCAAATTTTGTTTCTTGCAAAACTTTAATCCTTTCTGACTCAATGCCCTCTCTAACATAGAGCGCAACCCCTCCACCAATTTGATCAGCTCTATCATTACGATATAGTTTGTACCCAGGTATCACAGTGTCCCACTGGTTGTCCTCCTTCCACCATGTCTCTGATATTCCATTCATATCTAACCTCTCGTTTAGTGCTATATATTCTAACTCTCCCATCTTGTTTTTTAGACTTCTAGCATTTGCATACAAGCATTTTAGAGACTGTATTTTATTCATATTAATTTGGCTATTGGTAGACATGGGTAATTTGGGATCTTTAAGCTCTGTCTGCTCCATACTCGAGGGCATTTGGGCTACTTTACTCTTTTTTGGAACGTGTCTGCTTTTTGTAGTATCCTTCAAGGATACATTCTTCCGAACCATGCGCTCTTGGGTGACTGTCGGCTTTCCCCTATTATCTAGTTTAAAAGCTGCTCTATCTCCTTTTTAAAGGTTAATGCCAGCAGCCTGGTTCCATCCCGGTTAAGGTGAAGCCCATCCCTTCGGAAGAGCCCCTCCTTTCCCCAGAATGTTCCCCAGTTCCTAACAAATCCAAACCCCTCATCTCTGCACCATTGTCTCATCCACGCATTGAGACTCCGGAGCTCTGCCTGCCTTTTGGGTCCTGCGCGTGGAACGGGAAGCATTTCGGAGAATGCTACACTGGAAGTTCTGGATTTCATCTTCCTACCTAAAAGCCTAAATTAACTTCCAGAACCTCCCTACCACATTTTCCTATGTCATTGGTACCGACATGTACCAAGACAGCAGACTCCTCCCCAGCACTATCTAAGACCTTATCTAGGTGGCGCGTGAGGTCCGCTACCTTCGCACCAGGCAGGCATGTTACCAGGCGATCCTCACGTCCACCTGCCACCCAGCTATCTACATGCCTAATGATCGAATCACCAACTATAACTGCTGTCCTAACCCTTCCCGCATGGGCACTTGGCCCTGGAGAAACCTCCTCGGTGTGAGAGGGGTTTACATCACCTGGAGGACAGGTCCTAGTTACAGGATCACTTCCTGCCACACCAGGGTGATGCTCTCCTGTCACGTGACCTCTCTCCTCCATGGCAACAGGGATGCTGCCAGACTGGAGGTGGGACTTCAGGACTATATCCCTGTAGGTCTCGTCTATGTACCTCTCTGTCTGTCTTATGCTTTCCAGACAGACAAGGGCCTTCCTTCCACAGCCCTGCTGTCTTCGCATTGTACAGTTAGCTTCCCAAGCAGTGCTCAAACCTCATCTCACTGCTCGGGAAATGTTACAGTTGCTAGGCCACATGGCATCCACCGTGCATGTGGTTCCTTTATTTATTTATTTACATTCTCTTATATACCGCGCTATTCTGCTTCAGTGCGATTTACATTGAACAAACTGAAATTACATTGAACAGGGCATTATAACTTGGAGATAACTATTTTACAGAGAATATGGGCTATGGAGGGTTAAGTGGCTTGCCCAAGACCACAAGGAGCACCTGTGGGACTAGAAACCCCAGTCCTTCCGGCCCAAGGTTGCTGTCCTCTAGTGGGATTTGAACCCCCGACCTTCCGGCCTGAAGTACCGTGCCCCAACCACTAGGCCACTCCTCCACTTCCTTATGCTCGCCTCCATATGAGGGCAGCCCAGTGGACCTTATCTACTCAGTGAACTCAGGCGTCAGGTTGCCTGTCAGACAAAATAGCAAATTCAGATCATCTTATTTTGTCCCTCCAATGTTAGCAGTCACCCAGAAACCTTCTGTGGGGTCTCCTTTCCAGCAACCCCTACCCAAGCCACTCTAACAACAGAAGCTTCACAGGTGGGTTGGGGAGCCACCTGCACGACCTCTCTACCCAAGGTACCTGGACTCCGCAGGAGGCCTGTCTTCATATCAACCTCCTGGAGCTCAGAGCAATCTTCCTTGCTCTTAGAGTATTTCACACCCAGCTCAGCTACAAGACAGTCCTAGTTCAAACGGACAATCAGGTAGCCATGTTCTATGTGAACAAGCAGGGCGGAACAGGCTCTCTGTCGCTATGCAACGAAGCTTTGTGACTATGGGCCCTTGCCAGAAAGCATCAGATTCATCTCCTTGCGGTGTATCTTCCAGGCATTCAAAACTCTTGGGCAGACAAACTCAGTCAAGTTCTGCTTCCACACGAATGGTCTCTCCATGCAGACCAGGTGGCCCAAATTTTTCAAATTTGGGGAACCCCGGACATAGACCTCTTTGCAAGTCCGCTGAATGCCAAACTTCCCCGGTTCTGTTCCAGAATTCCGGCTTGAGGTTGTTAGGCCAGGGATGCTTTCCTCCTTTACTGGGGTCAGGACTTCCTGTATGCCTTCCCACCCATTCCCCTAATTCCCAAAACCTTATTCAAGCTTCAGAGAGACAGAGGTCATATGATTCTCATAGCTCCACGTTGGCCATGGCAACCGTGGTACCCCCTCTGCTCCTACATCTCTCTCAAGCTCCGCCTCTGGAGTTAGGATCTGCTCCAGATCTTCTCTCACAAGAGGACGGGATGCTGTGGCATCCCAATCCCCAGTCTCTGCATCTCAGGGCCTGGTTCCTGAAAGCCTAGAACTTCAGGACCTTAACCTTTCCCAGCAGGTAAAGGATATCCTTCATGCTTCCAGGAAACCCTCCACAAGACACGCTTATGCATTTAAGTGGAAGAGGTTTACCATATGGTGCTCGCAGAAGGGTCTTAACCCTCTTGCGATACCTCTAGAATCATTACTGGAGTATCTCCTTCATTTGTCAAATGCAGGGCTTAAGACCAATTCAGTGAAAGTCCATTTGAGTACTATTGCAGCTTCTTTCAATCCTCTAAATGGACAGCCTATTTCCTCTCATCCTCTTATAGCGAGATTTATGAGAGGCCTTCTAACAAAGCCTCCCATTAAGCCACCACCGGTGGCATGGGACTTGAATCTGGTACTTGGGCAGCTCATGAAACCACCCTTTGAACCATTAGCCACTACCTCTTTGAAATTCCTTTCCTGGAAGGTTATCTTCCTCATTGCAATCACATCAGCACGTTGCATCAGTGAATTGCAAGCGTTGGTGGCTGATCCTCCTTTACAAGGTTCCACCATGATAAGGTAGTTCTTAGGACTCATCCACACTTTATGCCAAAGGTGGTTTTGCCTTTTCATTTAAATCAAGCGGTTTACCTTCCTGTATTCTTTCCGAGGCCTCACACCTCCAGTGCAGAAAGGAACCTTCATACTTTGGACTGTAAACGAGCTTTTGCCTTTTACTTGCAAAGGACAAAGCAACATAGAAAATCCTCTCAACTCTTTGTTGCTTTTGATCCTAGTCATTTGGGACTTCCAGTCTCCAAAAGGACACTGTCCAACTGGATTGCAGTGTATATCTTTTACCTATGAGAGTAAGAACCTTCCTCTTGAAGGCCATGTCACAGCTCACAATGTGAGAGCCATGGCAGCCTCAATGGCTCATCTTCACTCTGTGTCTATCGACGACATCTGTCGAGCAGCTACTTGGGCTTCGGTACATACCTTCACAGCCCATTACTGCTTAGACAAGGACTCCCGCCGGGATGCCTTGTTTGGTCAGGCTGTTGTTCAACACCTGTTCCAGACTTAATCAACTCCTACCCACCATCCCTGGTAGGATGCCAGAGATCCATGGGGGGAAGTGGAGCCCTTTCACAAGGGCACACAACTTTCTGGGGCCATCTCCCTGGTATCTGCAGCTAGAGAGTCCCCATATGTGACGACTACATTCCTGCTTGTTCCTGGAGATAGCATAGTTACTCACCTGTAACAGGTGATCTGCGGGAACAGCAGGAATTTAGTCTTCACAACCCACCCACCTCCCCTAGGAGTTGTATCTCTCTCTCTTTCCCTCTCTCTCTTGTCTCAGCTATAAACTCAACTGGAGAGGGACAGTTGGGAAAGGTGGGAAGGCAGCACACAGGCACTGTGGGTTGCTCCCAAAAGCTTTCCTATTGGACGCTGGGGAGCGTTCCCACGCAGGCTCCATCGGTATCGACGATACCCATATGTGAAGACTAAATTCCTGCTGTTCCCGGAGATCACCTGTTACAGATGAGTAACTATGCTTTCCCGGTGTATCGATATTTCTTTCAATTCTTCTGTGGCGTCACCTTTAAATACCATTTCAGTCATTGGTAACATCCCTACATCTTCCTCAGTAAAGACTGAAGCAAAGAATTCATCCAGTCTCTCCACCATGGCCTTGTTCCCTCTTAGTTCCCCTTTTTACCCCTCTATCATCTACTGACTCTCTCACAGATTTTTTGCTGCAAATGTACTTGAAAAAGTTTTTATTATGTGTTTTTGATTCCACAGCAAGCTTCTTCTCAAATTCTCTCTTTGCCTGCCTTATCAATGCCTTGCATCTAACTTGCCAGTGCTTATGTTGTTTCCAGTTTTTGTCATTTGGCTGTGCTTTTAAGTATTTAATTTCCAAGGGTTTGCATTCTTCTTCAGTTTTGAAGTTCCGTTTCAATATCCTGATGGTAATATCATTGATGCAATTATCTGGACGAGAAACATTTTTCCCCCAAAGGCGTGTTGTCTCATCTGAGTGAAGGTTTATTCTAGTCTTTAACTTTTGACCTATTCCACCACATAATATCCTTCAGATTTTATTTATTTATTAGCTTTTATATACCGCACTATTTAGTATCAGAGCGGTTTACAGGAAACGTGAACAGTCAAGCAAATTTACATAGAACAGGCATAAAACATCAAAACAAGCAACTTTACATTAACAGACATCAACAGCAAATCTAGGTAACAAAGGCAGGGAACTATCAACATACAAATGCGCCAACGAAGGGATAGGGTGAGAGGGAGAAAAGGGGAAGGGGAAGGGAGATGGGGTGGGATCGAGGCAGGGGAAGAAGGGAGAGGACGGAGAACTAAGTGCAAAGTTGAGTAGCAGGATTCAAGGTAAAGTCTGTGTAAGTGGAGAGGCCAGCATTATGAGAGTCAGCATTATGAGAGTCCTTCATTATGTTATGTGGCCATAAGCCAGCTGGAAAAGGTGAGTCTTTAAAGCCTTCCTGAACGTAGATAGGTCCATGATGACTCGGACTGAGGCAGGAAGAGCATTCCAGAGGGTTGGTGCTTATAAAGAAAAGGCGAGGTTCTTGACAGCTTGAGTGCAAGACCTTTTAACAGAAGGAGTGTCCAGGGTGTTTACCATGTTAGCTCTAAGCATTCTGTTGTCTGGGGTTAGTTGAACCATTGCTGACCGGGAGGATGCGGATGATTTGTGAATAATCTTAAATGTGAGAAGAAGAGCTTTATAAGTCAGATGGCTGGAAATGGGGAGCCAGTGTAGTTGCATCAGGATGGGTGAGATATGCTCGTACCTAGAGACACCCTGGAGTGATCGGGCAGCTGTGTTCATAGCCAGTTGGAGTGGTTGGAGGATGTAGTTTGGGGTGCCATGAAGAATAATATTTGCGTAGTCAAAGTGCAGGAGGATGAGAGCTTGGAAGACTGATCGAAAATATGAGGGGTCAAGTAGCGGGCGTAAATGATGAAGGGTCCTTATCTTCTGGTAGATGGCCTTAATAATGTTTTGTATGTGTACAACCATGGTCAATTGTTGGTCTAGGATTACTCCCAAGTAGCGAACCTCTGGCTTAGTCATGAGTTCTACATCTCCCACCCGCAAGGAGGATGGTGAGGTAAAAGATTGATGTCTAGATATAAATAAGACCTCAGTCATCCTGCAATTAACCTTCAGGTTATGTGTAGCAAGCCAATCAGAGACAGCATTGAAGCATTCTGAGATGACTGAAAAGTCAGGGCTGTCAATGGAGAAAGGGGTATAGAGTAGAACATCATCTGCATAGATGTGATATAGTATGTTGAAGGACTTGATTATTGTACAGACTGGCTGTATGTAGACATTGAAAAGCAAGGCTGAGAGCGACGAACCTTGTGGGACTCCTTGCATTTGCTGGAAGGTGCTTGAAGACTGTGTTCCCAAGTAGACCTGTTGCTGGTGATCCATCAAGTATGATCTAAACCAGTTGAGGGCAGAGTTCGGAATACCCTTATGTTCAAGGCGATCAAGGAGAAGGCTGTGGCTGATGGAATTGAAGGGAGAGGCGATGTCCAAGAAGATTAGGATGAATCCCTGCTTCTTCTTATCTATGCCGGTACAGAGCCTATCTAGGAGAGTTACAAAAAGGGTTTCCACTCCATGCTGTTGGTGGAATCCATGCTGTTGTGGGTCAAGAGGGGCGTGGGAATCAATGTGGTCTTGGATCTGTTGCTGGACAATCTTTTCTAAGATCTTGGTCAGGAAGGGTAGGCTGGAGATTGGTCGGTATGAGCTGATCTCTGATGGGTTTGATTTATTGCTTTTTAACAGGGGTTTGATGGAGGCAGATTTAAGGGACACTGATAGAGAACCTGTGGAAAAAGACAGGTATACTATTCTGGAGATGGCTGAACTTAGGTTGGATCTTGCCTGCTTGATCCAGAATGCAGGGCAAGGATCGGCTGGGGAGGTAGAAGTGTTGATTGTGCTGATGATGTTTTCTATTTGTTCAGCCGAGTATGGGTAGAAAAAATCAAGAGTAGGTATTGGTGTGTTGCCTATAAGAGGCAGTTCAGGATAGGATAGGAATTTTCGTCATCAAGATTCTCTGAGAGGAAAGTAGTCGAATTTGCCTTGCTCTGGAAGTGAGAGGCAAAATCGGCCAGGCTAGGAGTAATTGCTGGTAGGTTCTTAGAGGCGTCATTTATAAGGGATCTAACAATACTGAAGAGCTTGCGGGACTTGTTGAGCAAGCGCATAAGGGTGTTAGTATGGTATTCCCTTCTCTTGAGATTCACTGCTTTTCGGTGTTCTTGTAGTTTGGCCAGGTAGGCAACATGGTTGACGTCATGCCTAGAATGCCGCTAGCGTCACTCAAGCTTTCTGAGGACCAGTAAAGATTCACGAAGATCGGAAGTGAACCATCTCGCTGTGTTCTTCCTCTTAGGCTTAGTGGAAGGTAGAAGGAGTGAGGCTTGAGCTAGGGTGTTGTTCCATGTGTCTCAACCAGATTGTTGGTGTCAGGGTTGAGGTCATCAAGAACATTCATGAGAAATGTCTCCTTATCAAAGGGTCTGAAGTGACGTTTGGATGATGGAGGACTGGAGTTGGGTGGCAGCTGGTCACCTCTGGGGTCTGTTGGAATACGGAACAGTATGGCATCATGATCAGACCAGGGGACCGGGAGAACAAGTGGGGGTCCTGAATGGTCAGACTGTGGAGGGGTGAAGGAGTAAAGATGAGGTCCAGGGTATTTCCTGCAGAGTGAGTGGGTGTATGTATCAGCTGATGATAGTCGAGAGCTTTCATAGCATTGAGGAAGGCAGAGGAGTGTTTGGTAGGGAGGGCTGGGAGGTTGAAATCTCCCAGGAGCCAGAGTGGTTTGCGTTGGGTATTCCTATCTCAAGCTAGGTCGAGAATAGTGGCCAGCTCATCAGCACTTGTAGATGGTGAGCAGTATAAAAGACAGGCAGATAGGAATTTGTTTGAAATCCAAATGTAGTCAAGGTTGAGTGCACTCGGGAAAGAGTTGCATTGGAAGTGGAGGTTGCTTCTGGCAAATATGAGGATACCACCGCCTCTCCGATTTGCTCTCGGGCAATTTACGAGCATACAACACAGGTGGTGAGGGCGAGGAGACTTCCTTCTGTGGGTTTCTGACAGAGGTTGGCAGTATATGTGAATGAGCCGTGGCTGATGTAAAGAAGGATAAGATCTTCTGTAGTTAAAAGTGTCAGTATGGTGTAAGGGGGGGGGGGAGTAAGCCATGTTGATGTGAGTAAGATTCCGCCCAGGTGGTGATAAGGGCTAAGAGGCATAGGGTCAATAATAACGTATGACCCCAAGTCATTGTGCTGCAGAGCAGATTTCAGGAATTCAGAGAAGGAAATAGGTAGAGGAGGTGCACACAAGCAAGCTAAACAGAGCTTTAGGGCGTAGTCTCAGTGGACCGAGATAGGGCACAGATCATAGGGAGCAGCTTGGGTTACTTGTGAGGGCTCTTACCTCGCAGAGCTGATGATAGATGGGGAGGCAGATCGGTACAAGGTCCAGTGATCTGGCATTCAGAGCAGCAAAGGGTTGAGGCTGTTATTCTTATAGGAATAGTCATAGAGAGCACGTACTACCCTTTAGTAAACATGGTCACAATGCTTATTAACATCACTAGCTCAGACCAAATACAGTATTACATTACATATGCATTTAAAATAGACAGTTTCAAAACATACTACTCCCCTGACACTGCTACAAGTCTATTCGACCCAGCTCTATGTAACCTGTTGTGCTTCCTCAGGGCTGGGGAGCACAGTGGGACGCTCCTTTTCTGCAATATTGTGGTGCCTCTGGTCTGTGCCTAAGGGCCACGCCAAAGGGCCCTCTGGCGAGGCCCTCAGGTGTGGGCCCACCGGTGCGGGCGTGCCAAGGGGCGCCTCAAATTTAAAAATGCAGGCTGCGGCCCGATTGGCCTCGGGGAGCCGATCGGGGAGGAGTGATTCCTCCCACTCTACTTCCCGACGCTGAATCGGCCCCCGTGTGGTCCTGGTGCTGCTGGAACTGCTGCTGACTTCGCACCGAGGGGCGCCTCAAATTTAAAAATGCAGGCTGCGGCCTGAATCGCTACTGCTCCCTCTGCTCTTGGTCCACCCTGGCACTCTCCTGATCGAGCTGAGATGGTCAGACAGAATATTCAACAGTATCACAGTGCCATGAATATTCTTTTCAGCAACATTTATCCATATAGCAGGTCCTCTTAGATTGTAAGTCCTCGGAGAAGAGGGAAGTATCGGAATGTAACTCACCTTTGAACTGCCAATGAAAAGTATGTGCTAAATCTAGAGAAATAACAGTATGGGTGTGATCTTTTATGCTGAATGTTTTTCCCATGTGAATAACTGTAAGCAGGACTGTACCAAGCTAGAAATGCAACCTGTGCAATCAACGAATCTGGTGTCCCCCCCCCCCTCTCCCAGCCAGGTCAGTATTGAGCTTCCTGGAAGCCCAGTGATGATATCAGTGCCCCTTCTGTGCCGGTGCCCTCTGTGGCCGCACCGCTCACACAGCCCTTGGTACAACCCTACGGTCCTATGGTATCTATGGTAGGGTAGGAGATTTTGCACGCTTTTGTGCCATTTACTTTTAAGTTTCTATTTTGAAGCCTTCTTCCTGCTGCTTTTTGCTTCAGATTTTCTGAAAGCTAAAACTGGGGGACCAGAGAGAAAGTATTTCTTTCCATGAGTCATCCTGCAGTAGTTTTTTATGATTTTCATTTGTTTTTCTATCTAGGCATCTACTCTTGTCCTGTTTCTTCTTGTCATAGTCTCCCTTTCTTCTCCATGTCATCTCTCCTTTCTCCTCCAGCAGGTCTGGTGCAAGGCTATTAGACACCATAGGTGAAGCTTGAGCATTATTCCTTCTTGCAATTAACTTTTAGACCCCTAGCACGGGCCCCCCCTCCCCCCCCTCCCCCCCCCCCCCCCCCCCCCCCCCGGTCTCCCCATCCCCAAGATTTTGATAATTAAACTTGATCATAATCATCTCAATACCATCCTTTTCAGAACAAGCCTATAAAAATACATATAAACTTTGTGGCACGTTTACTACACTGTGTTGGGGTTTTGCAGCTAACATAGTGTGTTAGTGCAAATAGCACTGAGTTAGCTGCAAAGGCCATGTAGTATCTGTTGGGGACATGCACAGCCTTCCCCCAGCAGATACCGCACTGAAAATGCAGAGAACATGGTCAGAGAGGAGTCTGGATGCAGTTCATGTGACCTACTGAGGTGCCATTGGTTCAAACAGCGCTGTCTGCAAGTTCAACAGTTACTACACACTAAGTACTCCCGTGGTAACCGTGTGGTGCAGACACGCCACTCTCTGACCTTGCTCCACCTAGGCTTGCAACTAATACACGTTCTGCAGATAGCACAGAAAATTGCTGCTCTATCTGCATTTGCCCCATGTTAGCTATTAAGACGGTGCAAGCGCTATCTGCTGCATTAGTATTTAGCTCACACCTTTCCAGCAGTAGATCAAGGCAAGTTACAATAACTAACGCAGTTTAGTAAACATGCCCCTTTGTTTTGTAAATATATACATAATGATGGAGATTTTCAACAGTCACTTACAAGGTAAATGTAAAGGTATTTAGTGGATTCAAATCCAGGCTAAAAACTCACTTTTTTGAGGCTGCTTTTGGATCCTGATCCCCTAGTCTCCTGTTTGCCTCCTTTGTGTTTCCTTACCATTCCTGTAAATATATCCTAGTCCCCAGTTGTGTTATCTGTCTTGACTAGATTGTAAATTCTTATGAGCAGGGGATGTCTCTGTACATCACTGCATACACCTTGTAGTAGTAGTGGCAAATTACCCCTTTTTTTTAGTAATACCTAGCTCACACTTTTCCAATAGTAGCTCAAGACGAGTTAGAATCAGGTATTCCTTTCCTCAAAGTTTGTAACCAAGGCAATGGAGGGTTAAGTGACTTGCTCAAGGCCACAAGGAATGCTCTGGGATCTGAGCCCTGGATGTGTTGGCTGCCAAGTCACTGCTCTTACCACTAGGCCACTAGTCCTGTGGGTGATAGCATGCACTGATGATTCTTTGAGATTGTGTGTCTGTTAAGACCCATTGTTTTGCTTTGACTAATGCTGCTCTTTACTGCCCCCCAAGAAGCTTCTGCTCTGGGTGACTGACTAGTGGTTGGGCCAGCCCAGTCCTCCAGCAACAGACACGAGCTCCTTCCCAGTTTCTTCTCCTCCCAAGCTCATGACCCTGGCTCATTTCCTTCTCTTTCCCAGCTCTCCTCTCCCCTCCAGCTGCAAACAACTTCTGCTTTTCCTCTCTGACTTCTTATTCGTCCTTTCCAGCTCTCTTTTTTGTCTCCCTCTTTACCCATTACTGATTTGAGTGCACAGGTCTCAACCTATAGGAAGGAAGAATTTATACTATCTCTTTACAAGGGGACCAGAGAAGTTCTGAACTGATACTTTTCTTGTAACACAACTGTCTGTGCTCATTCGTTGTGGATTTCACAAGCTAGGGTTTGATACACCAAAGTAGATATCTAGAGAGAGAAAGCGAGAGAGAGAGAAAGGGGATGAGCCCTGGGACTTGCAGAATGAGGAAGTGTCAGCTCAGCTGCATTCTGCAGGAGGAACTTCACATCTTGCATTACACATACGGCTTACAGTGGCCACAGAAAATCAGTCAAAGCAATGCTGCCCAGGGCACAAATTTTGTGAATTCAAACCAGGATTGGTGCATCCAATTATGCTTCTTTAAATAAATAAAAAAACTGCCCTGGATTCTGCTCTGACAAAGGATCTACCTGGCACTGATCCCCTGATGCTGCTTGGGGTAACATGGTGAGTCCTTGTGTCTCTGGCAGGTTAAAGATCTGGGCTGGATTAAAATAGCAGTGGGTGACTTTTCACTCTCCCATGCTTCAGAGGGCTTGATTTTTGAAGGTTGTTTTTTCTTTTTTCTTTTCATTTTGCATCTATGGGCATAAAGCTTAGTAAATCCAGCCCTTCGTCCTGAGTATATAACATGTGGCGCTGGGAAAGGCAGAAGTAGATACAAGTCTGCATTTGGGGAGGGGGGAGTTAATGACAGATGCTCTTTTGCTCAGCTATAAACCGAACCTTCCTGTTTTCCCAACATAGATGAATGACAAGTCAGACTAGTTTTCCAATGAAAGTGGTACAAAGGAGAGAAAGATAAATTATTTCTGAATGTTTGGCTTCTGAGTTCTCACCTCCTCCCATGGCAGATAAAGGAGGCAGAAACTGGACCAGGAAAGAGATCTCGCAGGTGTGGAGGGGTGAGGTCAAATGTTGGATTTTGCTTTCAGAAACAGAAGGATTTCCATCTGTGAAATCTGCCATGGTTCTTCTTCCTGTGCCCACTCATGTCCAAGAATACTAGGCGGTGTAAAGCAGCGTTACTCATTCTTTCTTTAGATTTTGTACTTTTCTCAGTTGTTTACTTTACTTACCTCATTTTTGCCTACGTTACAAAGGAAGAAGTGCTGATAAGATCTATGTATGCCTCTGTACGTCTTCAATAACTTTTGTGTTTGGTGTTCTATCCACACCAAATGTTCAAGGCAGAAATGAAGATTCAGACAGGGATAAGGGGGGGAGGGGGGGTCCCAGGATTCAGACAGACATGTCTCAGAAAGTAGACTCCAACAGTTCTGGTGGAGCTGCGTTTTGTGGAATGAATCCTATCTGCAGTTTGCTCTGTGTCTAAAGACATGGTTTCAGTAATCTGTCTTTGGCAAAATAGCAAAACACTTTTTACAATTTCACTCCCTTTTGTAGTCTGATTTCCCTATATTTTTAAGGAACAATTTATTTATTTATTTATTATATTCTCTTATATACCGCGCTATTCTGCATCAGTGCGGTTTACATTGAACAAACTGAAATTACATTGAACAGGGCATTATAACTTGGAGATAACTATTTTACAGGGAACATGGGCTATGGAGGGTTAAGTGGCTTGCCCAAGACCACAATGACATTCTTAACATATGTGAAATGTTTCTCCTATTTAGCCAGATCCCGGGGCCAGCTAAACCATTAAACAAGACTAGGCGGTCACTTAGGGCTGCACTTTCTGAGGGGCAGCATAGATCAGTAGCAGTCAAAGGAAAACAATAAATCCTGACAGCAGATATACTCAAAGAGCCATCAGAACATTCTTTTACCTGTATTCTTACAGGACTGGTGTGGAAGAGACTGGTGTTGGGATGATCATGATTGTTGACTTTAATTATCAGAATCTAGGGGACGATGACTGTGAGGCTGAAGGTTTGCCTAGGGCACCCAATATCCTTTCACCAGCCCTGCCAGACCCACCCGTATGCTTCTAAGTAAATCAGATATGATACCATGCTGATCATCATCAGAAAATCCTTCTCAAATGTCACTATAATAAAAAGGTACACAACTTTTATTCCTAAAGTATAAAAATAGAAGATAGTGTAAGGGGACCTCAGAAGAAGACTAAAAGAGAGGCATGCAATAGAGTAAGAAAGAGACCGTTGATATTTTCAAGGAAATAGCTGTTACTTCTGCTTCACAGCTCTTCCTTCTTACTGGGCTCCCCTCCCCCCTTCCTTTGAATTTTAAAAGAAAAAACATAGAAGGGTCAGGAGATTTCAAGAAAGGGAAGAAACTGTTTTATTGTTGTTGTACTCAAAGTCCTTCCCAAAGTTATTTGCTCCTACTGATGATGCAGAGTCTAGAATCAGTCCTTCCGCTATAGGGGTGAGGTTTTTACAGTATATCTATAGGCCAGGGTGTGGCAGGCTCTACTTCTCAAGTACCCTTAAGATGTTTGGTTTGAGAAATCTACCATAAATATTCATCAGAGCTATCAGCATATGCTTTGTCTAAGGAGTTACTAAAGAGCTAATTCTTGGTGGTAATTTTATATGCAACTTATGCAAGCAGAACAATTCTCTACACACATAGGGACATGTTCACTAAAGTGCTTAGGCTTTTGCAGCCAACACCGGCTGATCGCTGCAAAATGCTGGCGGTAGCTGCAAACATCCTATGCTAGCTGCAGGGAACATTTTCAGCTGCAAAGCCCACAAAGAAAATGTAGGGATCGTGGGGGATATGTTCCAGGGATGCAGCTATCACCACCCATTAAAGTTTGTACAATGGTAACATCCACACCTTGTAGGCACTCCCATTCTCTTCCCTAATCCTGCCCAAACCTGCACCCACTGCGTGAAATATAGACATCGTGGAAAAGCACCGCAATGTCTGCATTTTTCCCACATTAGTTGCTAGCGCCAGGTGTTAATTTCCCATTAGCTCTGCAGTAGCAGCTAATGCCCTTTAATAAACGTGCCCCATAACAAGGTTCTTATACAATGGCACAAGGGTATACATGCACAAAAGTATGTTCTAGTATGACCTGTTATATGCTTCCATGTGATGTAAATGTAGCCATTGCAGGTGATGAATAATAGGCAGAGCTGGTGCAAAATTGGCGCTTGTGTGTGTAGGATGTTCTTAAATACAAAAAAACAGACACCCAGACTGGCAGTATTTTCAGGTTTTGAAAGCCCCCTTTATTTACTGTCCCCAGTACTGCCAGTCTGGGTGTCTGTTTTTTTGTTCTATCGTACCCTACAGCTACTTTGGTTGCTTTCCTCAGTCTTACCGGTTGTAAAATACATACATATATGCTGATCTTTACAGTTACATATGGGTACAAATTTACACCTGCTTCAGGGCAGGAAGTTTCCAAGTGAAGGCAAAAGGGTACATACAGTACGTTGTCTTTATAAAACAGGTGCAATACATACATCTATGCACCTTTTGTTCCTAGATACCCTTTTATGAAATTACGCCTTTACAGAGCAATTTTCTAAAGGATTTAGCTCTCTAACTTTAGAATTGGGTGGCTAGATCACCCTGCTTAAAAATTGCCCTGTTGACAAGCTGCTAAATATAAGCATCTAGTTTCCCCACTCGAAGTTCCTGATTTACTGTCTTTGCCCCATTCTTGGGATCATTTTATAAAACTTTCTCTGCATGTAAAACATGCTTTAATAATGATTTCAATAAAATTGTATGATCACATATGTATGTAAAAAATAGGTGCATAGAAAGAGTGCATCTGCTTTTACATAATCTGCCTTTAGGAGTTCCTGGGCACATAGTATGGGGTGGCGTAGAAGCAGGGTTATAATGTACATGCAAAGTTTATAAAATGCACAGGTACATGCATAGAATGCATGCACACATTTACACCTTTTTTGGGGCAGATGTAAATTTGTGCATGGATATTTCCATGTTATTGGAGCTGGTTCTGGGAGCCTCTTTTATAAAGGCACATAGCCATCTAGGACACCTTTATAAAATAGATGCCATTTTTGACTTCTCACATAGGCATCCCTGCTATTTGGCCCCCTCTGCATCCCTGGCTAACCTGCCCATACGAACAAATTGTTTGTACGGGGAGGCTAGATGGAGGCGGGAAGGGGGTGGGAAGTGGGTGGGGTTAGGGCAGGCAGTGGGCGGTCCACGGCCCCGGACATACAGGGTTGATTCTGATGTCGGCCCTGTATGTCCGGGACCAGCAGACTGAATGGGGATGGTGGGGAACAGTAGGCCTGGGTGTCGAAAATGGTAGGAGGGGATGGAAGGGATTTCCCACAGCCCAACCCTGGCCTTGGGAGGCCAGATTGGGAGTCGGGCTGCAGGGAATAAAAGAACTGATCGGCGGCTGGGGATCGCAGCTCCTGAATGCACAGTGCCATGGCAACCGGACGCCATGGTGCCGCAGTTCCATTCAGGAGCCCTGATTGAGTTAGCCAGGTGGAGGCCTGTATGTGCAGGCCGACCGGAATCGGGTCCCAGGCCTGCATGTTCAGGCCTAGTCGCAATTCTGATCCCGATCAGGCACACAGGGACATGGATGTTCCGGACAGAATGCCGCTCTTAGCAAATTGAGCACTAAGAGGCGCCTAACGCAGCAAAAGCGCTGAAATGATAGTGCATTAGGTGCAACACTACCGCGTTAACTTTTAGGGGCATGGAAAGCATTTCCCTGCCACTTAACGAGAAGCTCTGTCCCATAGTGCATGCAGTGTTAGCATGGGTGCGCCTACTGCTTCCTACTGAGGCGGTATTAGGTGATCCCAGGCTAATGCAGTTAGTGCGCGGTGTGAACCCCCTGCTAACAGCGCAGAGCACACATGCCCACTCTCCGATCCAAATCTCACTCACTCATGCTCTTAATGCGCATTGGACAGTTAGCACAGAAATCATCATGTGCTGTTTTGGCCTGCGCTAGCTGGAAATGCGTGTCCCAATGGATGAACACAATGTCTCAAACTAATCTTTTACATTCGTTAAACAGTAGCTGATGTTTCCTATAAGAGTTCAGGCCCTTAACATGAAGGGTCATAACTTTCAATTCACCCATTTTCCAATTCAGTACTACTTTGCGCACTACTTTCGGGACCTTCCTCCTTCCGCCCACCTCTCCCTCTCCACCTCCCACCTCAGAATACCTTCCCCTACCTCCCCCTCCCTAGCGTTTACCTTATCCTCTCTCTCCCCTCCCATTCTATACATCAGTGTCTTAATCTAGGAGGTGTTCAGTCAGCCCCAGATAACCATACAAACACTCCTTTTCCTATGAAACACCTGATACACTTTATGATCCCTCTTTCTTAGTGTGAGAGCCTTTAGAATGTTCCCTTAGCTCAATACATCAGTGCTATTTAGCATCATTATACATTACCATACAGGAAGCATGCAACCCAACTATAATATGTGACTTTACAGTCTGGAAAACCCAATGCTTGATAACTATCAAATTCTGTTCATTTAGAATCCAGAAAGAAGCTTCATGTATTTTCCTGCTGCTTCCCCTTCAATGTATTTTGTCACTGTAAGCATTTGTCACCATTTAGATTGTGCAGTAGAAATTGTCTCTTCCCCTCTTGTATTCTCTGGAAGTATTGGGAAGTATGCTGGGAGATCAGACATCCCGCTTGCTGAAGTCCTAAGATCGCCGCTTCCATGAACCTGGCCACAGTGGTTCTCCTGCCTATGGTATATTGCAGACGAACCGAAAAGGGCCACTAGTTACAATTTGGTATTCTTTGCGCTTCCTCATCGTAATGCTAGAGATGTCTGCATATACTTCCACTGCTGTATCGCACCACTATATTTTACCAAGTTTACACGCAGCTGCCATCACAAGCTCTTTTGTTTTAAATTCATGAAGGCAGGCAATTACAACTCAGGGTCTATTCTTCCTCTGGGGGCCCAGTGCTCAATATGCCCATTCCACTGAGTAGCAAACGCCCTCAGAGCTTAAACCCGCCATTTGCAGGATAGCCTTGCAGAACTGTTCCACTACCTCGGGGTAATTCATTGTTGCCTCCTCCTCTGGTAATCTCCGGATTCTTATGTATGACCTCCTAGATCAGTTCTCAGGATCTTCATGTTTTAGAAGGATTTCATCTTGCACAGTTCTCAACGCTCTTATGTACTGCTGTTATGCTTGTTGCTGTGCCTCTTGCTCCTCTAGTCGACTTTCCGTTTCCTCCATTCTTGCGCCCAGCTCTGTAATATCAGTTTTCAGTTCATTTATCCATCTGTGCACCTCAGTTTTAAAAGTACTCAACTCCTGCCAGTTGCCCTCAAACTGTTCTTTTAGTTCATCATGCAAGGCTTGTATATCGTTCTTTTTCATTTTTCCGTTTCTTTTGGGATTGGCGTCTTGATCTTCTGACAGTCTGCTCCCCCCGTCACCATTTTCCCGAAGTGGTGACACTGCCAAGAAAACCCAGGAGCTTCTGGGTCACCAGGAGTCAGGACTGACTCAAAGGCACACATTGCATTGTACTCTTATATGTGAAGTATTTAAGATCAACAGCGGGTTTTTTCCTGCAATCCATTGGTCCGCAAGAAGCTTTCTGGTTTCCTTTGGTTGTGGAGGGTTTCCAGACCATCTCAATTTATTGAATCGGATGTTTTTATTTGCTTCATCAGAGCTCACTTTTTAGGTGTCCATTCGGGCAATCGATCCTCATCCTTCTTGATTTTTCTACTGCTTTTGACACTGTTGATCACCACCTTCTCCTCAATACCCTGTCCTCCCTTGGATTTAGGAGTTCTGTCCTGTCCTGGTTTTCTTCCTACTGCACTTTTAGTGTATGTTCTGGTGGATCCTCCTCTACTGCTATCCTGCTTTCAGTCGGTATACCCCAGGGGTATGTCTTGGACCTTTCCTTTTTTCTCTCTACACTTAGTCCCTTGGTGCACTCATCTCCTCCCATGGTTTTCAGTACCATCTCTACACTGATGACTCTCAGATCTACTTCTCTGCACCTGAAATCTCTCCAGAAATCCAGGCCGGGATCTCTGCCTGCTTATCTGACATTAGTGTCTATATGTCTCACCACCATCTGAAATCCAACATGGCCAAAATTCCTTATCTTTCCCCCTAAGCCCACCTCTCCTCATCCTCCTTTCTCTATTTCTGTGGATAAAACTACCCCTCTGTTTCCTCGGCATGCAACTTTGGGGTCATCTTTGACTCCACTCTCTCCTTCTCCACACACATCCAACAGATAACTAAAACCTGCTGTTTCTTTCTCTATAATATTGGCAAAATTTGTCCCTTCCTTTCTGAACATACTACTAAGTCCCTTAGTCATTCACTAGTCACCTCCCATCTATTGCAACCTCCTCTTCACTGCTCTTCTTCAGAATCATCTCTCCCCACTTCAATCTGTTTAAAACTCAGCTGCTAATCTTCTGCCAGTGTTGCTATTCTCCTGTCACCCCTCTTCTCAAGTCACTTCATTGGCTTCCTATCCATTTCCACATCCAGTTCAAACTTCTACTACTCACCTATAAGTACCTTCACTCATTTGCTTCTCACTATCTTTCTTCTCTTATCTCTCCCTACAGCCCTCCTCGGGAACGCCAACGTAACACCAATTTTTAAAAAGGGTTCCAGGGGTGATCCGGGAAGCTACAGACTGGTGAGCCTGACGTCAGTACTGGGAAAAATGGTAGAAACCATCATAAAGAACAAAATTACTGAACATATAGATAGTCATGGTTAATGGGAGACAGCCAACATGGCTTTAGACAAGGAAGATCTTGTCTTAGTAATCTGTTATGTTTTTTTGAAGGTGTGAATAAACAGGTGGACAAAGGTGAGTCAGTCGATATAGTGTATCTGGACTTTCAGAAAGCCTTTGACAAGGTCCCTCATCAGAGACTTTTAGCAAAACTAAAAAGTCATGGGATAGGAGGCAGTGTACTATTGTGGATTGGGAATTGATTAAAAGATAGAAAGCAGAGGGTAGGGCTAAATGGCCAATTTTCCCAATGGAGAAAGGTGAATAGTGGAGTACCCCAGGGATCTGTACTGGGTCTGCTGCTTTTTGACATATTCATAAATGACCTGGAAAAGGGAATAATGAGTGAGGTTATCAAATTTGCAGATGACTCGAAACTTTTTAAAGTTGTTAAAACTCATGACGATTGTGGAAAATTGCAAGGGGATCTTGATAAACTGGAAGACTGGGCATCCAAATGGCAGATGAAATTTAATGTGGGCAAGTACAAAGTTATGCACCTAGGGAAGAACAACCCAAACTATGTTTACACGATGCAAGGTTCCACATTAGGAACCACCACCCAGGAAAAAGATTTAGGCGTCATCGTGGATAACATGTTAAAACCCTCTACCCAATGTGCAGCAGCGGCCAAGAGAGCAAATAGAATGCTAGGTATCATAAGGAAAGGAATGGAAAATAAAACAAAGGATATTATAATGCCTCTGTATCGTTCCATGATGCGACCACACCTTGAATATTGTGTGCAATTCTGATCGCCGTATCTTAAAAAGGATATAGCGTTATTAGAAAAGGTTCAGAGAAGAGCCACCAAAATGATAAGGGGATGGAAGGATACCCCTATGAAGTGAGACTGAAAAGGTTAGGGCTCTTCAACCTGGAAAAGAGACGGCTGAGGGGAGATATGATAGAGATCTATAAATTAATGAATGGAGTGGAACGGGTAAACGTAGATCGACTGTTTACATCATCACAATATAGAAAGACTAGGGGACATGCAATGAAGCTACAGGGTAAACTATTTAAAACTAATAAGAGAAAATATTTTTTCACTCAACGTGTAATCAAACTCCGGAATTTGTTACCGGATGTTGTAGTAAAAGCTTTTAGTGTAGCTGGGTTTAAAAAAGATTTGGACAGTTCCTGGAGGAAAGGTCCATAAACCATTATTAAAAGGGACCCAGACTATCACTACTTGACCCAATACAAGCATTGTGGAACCTGTATCTTTTGGGGAGACTGCTAGGTACTTATGGCCTAGATTGGCCACTGTTGGAAACAGGATACTGGACTTGATGGACCTTGGTCTGACCCAGTATGGCATATCTTATGTTCTTATCCCTTCTATCTGTGCCCTTCTCTTCCACTGCCAACTCCAGAGTTTGATCTTTCTACCTTGATGCTTCTTATGCCTGGAACAAACTACCCGAGTCAGTGCGTCAGGCTCCATCTCTGGCCCTGTGCAAATCCAGGCTAAAAACTCACTTCTTTAAGACTGATTTTCAATCCTGATCCCCCTAGTCTCCTGTTCACCTCCTATGTGTTTCCTTACCATTCCCCTAGATATATTCTAATCCCCAGTTGTGTTGTCTGTCTTGACTTACTGTATGCTCTTAAGAGCAGGGACTGTTTTTTACATGTCTCTGTACAGTACCGCCGTACGTCTTGTAGCGCTATGTAAATGATAAGTAGTAGCAGTAGTAGAATGATGGCTGGGTGGGGGGGGGGGGGGGCGAATGTAGTGTCATCCTTGTAGTACTGCTAAAGAAAGGAGTTCCTTATCTCTGGGCAGCAGAGAATCAATCAGCATTTGATGGTCTTAAAACTGTCTTCATGTCCGCTTCTGTTCTGATTTGGGTTGCCAACTGGCCATTTTTCAGCTGGCCTGGCCTGTTTTTATATAGCTAGGCCAGCTGCAGGTAGAACTGTAAAACCAGCAGTGGAAAAGCTATTTTTTGTGACTTGGGGGGCAGCTCAGGGACGGCTATCACTGCCTATGAACCCCCCCTCCCCCCGCACCTAGAAAATCAGCAATTAAGCAGCAACTATGCCCTGCTGCTCTGCTGCCACTTTTCCTGTGTTGCTGTCAGCAGTGGCAGCGGCAAGCCCTCCAAAGCTGAGACTTGAAAAAACAAAAGAGCTTGGGCTTGTGCATCGCTCCACTCCTGTGGGCAGCCTGGCTGGTCCCGCCCCCTGATGCAGTCAGATTGGGCGGGACAAGCTGTGCCACCCACAGAAGCGCAATGATGCACAGCTCCAAGCTTTTTTTGTTTTTTTTCAAGTCTCAGCTTAGGGGGCCATGCCGTTGCCTATGCCAACACAGGAAAAGCGATAGCAATGGCAAGCAGGGAGGAGGAGAAGGGACTGAAAGGGAGACGGGGGGACACTGTTGAGGGTCGGAGGGCAGATGCAGGAATGAGCCTTTGGTTGTGGATGAGAGAGGATGAGCCTGAGCCAGAAGAAGGTGGAAAGGGAACGAGCCTGGGAAAGACCCTCTATCCATAGCTCCCACATCCCACCAACCCTTCACCGATATATCGCACCCATACCCACTCCAAATGACAGAATGAGCTTGAAAAGCTTGAGAATGAGGGAATGAAGGTGAAAGAGTGAACTTGCAGGTTTGAGAGAAGTGGTGAGTTGGCCAAAAGTGGATGACTGGTTAAGTATGATGACAGGTGAGCCTATGGTAGTGATCTTTTTTAATGAAGATAAAGAAGTGTAACAGTTGGTGGGCAGAATAAGGGAAGTTTGGGGCACTTAAAGGGAAGTGTGAAGGGATGAGACAGAGGGGAGTATGGAGTGCAGTCAGGAAGAGAGTGGATATAGCAAAAGGAGGGGAAGAGAAAATAGAAGGGGGTTGAGAGAGTGGGTGTAAGAAAAAGGAGGTAAGAGGACAGCAGGATAAGGGAGGGGGGAATGTGGGGTGAAGGGACAGGAGACAAAAGTAGAGAGAAGAGCAAGAGGTATGAGAGAAGGAAGTTGGATACAATGTGCAGGGGAAAAGAAGATTGCGAAGGGGTATGGCTGGTGTTTTTGTTGGAGTGGGAGGGGCGGTGTGGCAGCTGCCGAGCCCCTTTTGTTATTTGGCACATTTATTGAATCCCCTATTGTAAATGTCACTGCATGCCACTAGACACAACAGTGCTTGTCAGCCAGCCAGAGAAGCTTCCATCGTGGCACCTTCTCTTTCCCCTGTTCTCTCCTACTCCTTCTCCTTCTCTCATCTGGAGATGTTAACCCCAATCTTTCCCCCCCCCCCCCCCGACGTTTTTCATACTCCCAGGGCAGATCGATGCATAACCTTTCTAATCTTGTTCATATCTCTCTCCTCTCTCCCTCTTCTCTCTCTTTTTCATGCGCATTGTGGAATGTATAATCTGTCTCCAATAAACTTGCCTTCATTCATTACCTCTTTATCTTGAATACTCTGCATCTCCTGGCTCTTACTGAAACTTGGTTTCTGCCTAAAGATTCTGCTTCAGTTGCTGCCCTCTGTCATAGAGGCTACCTATTTTCCCATACACCTTGGTTCACTGGCCATGGTGGCGGTGTTGTGCTCCTACTCTCTCATTCCTGCCAATTTCAGCCCCTCCTTCTGCATCCATCTAATTCCTTTGCTTCCTTTGAAGCCCATGCCATCTGCCTATTTTCTCCACTACCTCTCCAAGTAGCTGTCATTTATCGACCCCCCCAACAAGTCCACCTCTACCTTTCTCATCGATTGACTCCTGGCACTCCTCCTTTCTGGATGCATCTTCACCTTCCTTATTCTTGGGATTTTAACATTCACATTGATGATCCTTCTGACCATTATACCTTAAAGCTTCTTTCCCTAATCTCCTCATTTATTTATTTATTTAACCAATTTCTATACTATAACACTCCCAAACAAGTTGGATCAGTGCGATTTACAACCTCCAGTTGTGCTCTAACGCTCTTACTCACAGGAATGGCCACTGCTTTGACTTCATCTTCTTCTCCAACTGCTCACCTTCAAACTTCTCCACATCAGTTCTGCCCTTATCTGACCATCACCTGCTAACCTTCACCCTTAACCACCCCCCATCTTGGTCTTGCCTGATCTCCACCAGCATGTTTAGAAATCCTCACACTATCGACCCTTCAGCTCTCTCCACTGCTGTATTATTTATTTTATTTATTTATTTAGACAGTTTTGTATACCGCCTTATCCTTCAATCAAAGCGGTCACAACACAATTGGGGGATACATTTAACATGCAGAGATATGAGACACACACACTAATACTTACAGGGAACATGGGCAATGGAGGGTTAAGTGGCTTGCCCAAGACCACAAGGAGCATCTGTGGGACTAGAAACCCCAGTCCTTCCGGCCCAAGGTTGCTGTCCTCTAGTGGGATTTGAACCCCCCGACCTTCCGGCCTGAAGTACCTTACCCCAACCACTAGGCTACTCCTCCCTCCACTATGTCCTCCACTATGTCATCTGAATCCATTGATGGGGCAGTATCCTCTTATAACACTATATTCTCCTCTGTTCTGGATGCACTTGCTCCTTCCATTCCATGCCCTATGAGGTGTACTATATCTCAACCCTGGCTGTCCTCAACAACCCGCTACCTACGTTCGTGTGCTCACTCAGCTGAGCACCTTTGGCTTAAAGCACGTACCCTTGCTGACTACCTACATTTCAAATTCACGTTAATCTTTTTCCAGTTGGCCATAGCATTCGCCAAGCAAGAGTACTATGTCCATCTGACTAACTCTCTTGCCTCTGACCCTTGCCGTCTTTTTGCTATGCTCAACTCTCTCCTCAAGGTCCCTCCTCCCCCAATCCCTCCTTCACTATCTGCTCAGACCTTGGCTGACTACTTCTATGACAAAGTCCAGAAGATTAGCCTTGAATTCTCTGCAGAGTCATCTCCACCTCATCTTCCCCCTCTTCAATCCCAAATCCTTCTCTCACTTTCAGTCACCCTTTCTTCCATTTCTGAAATCATTGAGGAGGAAACTACAAATATTCTCTCCTCCTCCAAACTGACTACCTGCTCCTCTGATCCCATTCCTAACTGTCCTCTAAGCTCTATCTCTTCTGCTGGCATCCTTTCCATCTGTCATATCGTTAATCTATCGCTTTTCACTACAACTGTTCCTGTTGCCTTCAAAAATGCTGTAATTATACCTCTTCTCAAAAAGCCTTCACTAGATCTTATCTGTCCTTCCAGTTACTCTCCTCACCTGTGCTTCAAAATTACTTGAACAAGTGGTTCACTGCCACTGTCTTGACTTTCTTTCCTCTCAACCCCTTCTGGAACCAATGTAATCTGGCTTTCGTTCTCTACATTCCACAGACACGGCTCTTGCCAGAGTCTCCAGTGACTTGTTCCTTGCAAAATCCAAAGGCTCGTACTCAGTTCTCATCCTTCTTGACCTTTCTGCTGCCTTTGACACTGTTGATCACCACCTTCTCCTCAATGCCCTTTCCTTGCATGGATTTAGGGCTCTGTTCTGTCCTGGTTTTCTTCTTATTTCTCCCATCGCACTTTTAGTGTATGTTCTGGTGGATCCTCCTCTACCGCTATCCAGCTTTTAGTTTTTTACCTCAGGGCTCTGCCTTGTGACTCACCTTTTCTCTCTCTACACTCAGTGTCTTGGTGCACTTATTTTTTCCCATGGTTTTCAGTACCATCTTTATACTGTTGACTCTCAAATCTACCTTTCTGCTCCTGAAATCTCCAGGAATTTAGGACTGGATCTCTGCTTGCTTATCCAACATTGCTGCCTGGATGTCTCACTGCTGTCTGAAACTGAACATGGCCAAAACTGAACTCCTTATTTTTCCCACTAAACCCACTCCCCCCTTCCTCCCTTCTCTATTTCTGTGGATAAAATGGCACTCCTCCCTGTTTCCTCAGCTCACAACCTTGTGGTCATCTTTGACTCTACTCTCTCTTTCTCTGCACACATCCAACAGATAGTTAAAACCTGTCGCCTCTTTCTCTATAACATTGGGAAAATTTGTCCCTTCCTTTCTACACAAACTAAAAAGGCCCTCATCCACTCACTAGTCAGCTCTCGTCTTGCCTATTGTAACCTGCTCCTCACTAGTCTTGCTCTGAATCATCTTTCTCTCCTTCAATCTGTTCAAAACTCAGCTGCACGGCTTATCTTCTGCCAGTGTTGCTATGTTCATGTAACTCCTCTTCTCAAGTCACTTCACTGGCTCCCTATCCATTTCTGCATCCAGTTCAAACTTCTAGTTATCTACAAATGCATTCATTCTGCAGCTCCTCACTACCTTTCCTCTCTTATCTCACTCTATACTCCTCCTCAGAACTCTACTCCGCTGGCAAATCCCTTTTATCTGTGCTCTTCTCTGCCACTGCCAGCTCCGGACTTCATCCATTCTACCTTGCTGCTCCATATGCCTGGAGCACTACCTGAGTCAGTGTGTTGGGCTCCTTCTCTGGCCCTATTCAAGTCCAGGCTAAAGACCCAGCTCTTTGAGGCTGCTTTTGGATCCTGATGCTCCTCATTCTCTTGCTCACTACTTATGTGTATCTTGCCATACTCTAGTCCCAAGTTCTGCGATGTTTTTTCATGTTGTAAGCTCTGATGAGTAGGGACTGTGTCTTATATCTATATGTACAGCATTGCGTATGCCTTGTAGCGCTATACAAATGATTAGTAGTAGTAGTAGCAGTAGAGAGGTATTGTTCTGAAATGTGGTTATCCTCCAGCATCCTGAAGGATCAATCAGAAAGTAATGATTTAAACCATTCAAAGGCAACCCCTGAAATACTAGCCTCCCTTAGCCAGTTAAATAAAAGGGCATGGTCAAGGATATGGTGCTTAAAAGGGATTGTGTAAGATGAATGTTCATTTCAACTGTACTTTATCACAAGGGCCATACCAAGGGTTGTGTGAGTGGTGCGGCCTCACAGGGCGCAAGTGCAGAAGAGGCACCAATGTCATCACTGGGCTTCTAGAAAGCCCAACAAGACCAAGTTCCTGCATGCAAATGGGTACAGAGGGGGGCGCCAGCTTCGTGAGTCACACAGGGCACATTTCTAGCTTGGTATGGTCTTGCTTATCACATGCTTGTTCTTCAGAGCTGCTTGCAAGCAGAAAGTTGATAGTGTATTTCAGAAGAGTGCTGCTGGCTTCTTTGCCCAGGGCTATAATTATGGCCAGTTACAAAGAGCACCTGCCAGGGACACCCAATCAAGAGGGTGGTGGAAGACAGAGAAAAGTGGGGAAGTGATATTGACCAATGACCCCCTTCCCCTGACTAACCTAGCCTGCTACAGAGTATGTAGCCAGCTAGGGGTGGGAACTCTAATGATAACTCTTGCCCAATGTGGTATGCTGCCTCGCAATAGTCTTGTTCTTGTCCATTCTCTGTTCCAAGGCTGCATTGAGTATACATGGAGTGGCCTTCCTCTGCCCTTCTTCCAGATGCTATCAGGAAGAGCAAAACACTAAATGCTTGATTACTGACAGTGGCATTAAGGAAAGATACCAAAGGATGTGAAATTAACTCCAGTAACTCTTCACCCACATATGTGTTTCTACCCAAGTAGTGAAATGAACAAATTAACATACTCACTGCATCTTTTGAGCAGCCATATTTATATGGGGAATACTGGGCACAGCAGCAACGGGGTCATAGACGGGTGGCCAAATGGATCCATGTATTTCAGGGCAGTCTGGTTTTTACTCCATTGCATGCATGGAGAAATTGTTGCCATGCCTTTCTAAGGGAAATCCCTACGTGCAGAAGAGTAAATCAGAACTGGATCAACCTATCTTGTAAAAACAAAGCCAGTTGAGAACACTATGGCCAGGTATAAAAGAAAAAAAGGTCAACAATTTTATGAAATATAAAATTAATTAAATGCATTCCAATTAAAAGGGACACCTACATCAGGTTACAGAAAATTAGGAAATATTTAACAAAAAGCCCAGAGAAGGCTGAGCTTTTGAGAAATATATAAGGGGGTATTTTAGAAGGCTCTATTTGTGAGTTGGACGTCTGAAAATGGGCACTTAGACATGCAAGTCATGGAGAAAGTCGGATATATAGATGTCCTCAGCACAAGAACATCCGGGTAACATGGGGGCATGGTAGAGGCAAGCCCTAGGCGAAGAAAGGGAATTGCATGTCATGGTGCAATTTCAGAATGGCACAAGCACGTCAGGCTCTGTTTGTTGAGGTGTTCATGCCTATATCTGCTCCTGATCACAAATAAGTTGTAAGAACGTGCTCCTTTCATGGCTGCAATGCTTCCAGGGAGAAGAGCACAATGTGCTTACATTGTAGCAGTTAACATTTCCTGGCTAAAGAAACCTGCCCGTAAATACATACTCCAAACGTCTTACTGGTCCACCGCCACACGTCTGAATATCTGAAATGGCAGGGCAGGATGTGCTATTCTCATAACATAGACACTCCCCTTCTGACCTACCCAGACCAGGGCATCCAAGTACGCAGTTCTTCAGGCATGCACTTTGGGGACATCCACATTTGTAAAATGGCCTACACTCATGAACGTACCTGTTCTTGCTTTCTGCACGAGGCCTGTTTCCAGAATCAGTTATTGGGACGTTCATTTTTCAGGGTGGAGACAGAGCAATTTCAGAAGACATGGCTGCAGCTTCCCCAGTTTTTGGGGATTCTGCTGTGAATTTCCCAGATTTTTCCTAGATGTCCCTTCTAAAATGCCACTTATATAGCACCAGCTGAACATAAATGTGTATGCATTGAACACACAAAGTGCCAGTGATTCTATAAACAAACCTGCCCAAATAATCCACATTTCTGGATCAGGAACATATCCACATATATAGGTGGCAACAAATGCAGGTGATATTACAGCAGACAGGTTGACCTGAATGAGGTGGCAATCCTCTTACTAGTTCATCCTAAGTCAACTGAACAGCTAATTGGTTTTACCCACTGACTGCATGGATTTGTATTTCAGAGTTTCTTGGGGAAATCAGAATTACAAATCTCTGCATGGAATAGGGCAAAGCTAGGTTAGGTCATTTACTTGAATATTCTCCTTTGTTTCCTTTGCACTGGTATGGATGCCATCTGACCAAGATCAACCTTGACTGGCTGACTCACTTCTGTTTTTTCCCCATTGCATCTAGAGCAATTGGCACAACCTGTTAAAGTCGATCCAAGTAAGGTGGCCAACCCTATGTGCAGGTCTTTTAATTCTAAGCAAAACTGTCCATCCCCATGGATGTTTCCTTCTCGTGAAATTTAGATATTAGTGATGACATAAAAGAAGGGCATGTTCAATATAAGAGAAGTTAGGATAAAACAGAGACACATATAGTTGTGGTCAACATTATTGGCACTCTTGCATTTTAGGTATGTTGTGTACAATATCTTGAGAAATAATTGGAAATATTCCAACTATATGTCATCATATTTTAATACTATGTTCAAAGATAAACAACAAAAACAAAAAATGTCTGTGCAACTTAGACATAGTAATTTCTGAGAAAAAAACCAATATGACTTGGACAGGATTAATGGCATGCTTCACTAATATTTGGTTGCACAACCTCTGACAGTGATGACAACCTCCAAACGTTTCTTAAAGCCATCTATAAAGTTTTGTACATCGGTCTGCTGGTAGTTTCCCCCACTCTTCAACTGCAATTTGTTCCAGCTCATGAATGTTTCCAGGATTCCTTTTACCAATGGTATATTTAAGCTCTTTCCGAGGGTTCTTGATTGGATTAAGATCAGGACTCATTGCTGGCCAGTTTAAAATAGTCCATTTCTTCCTTTCTAACTATTCTTTTGAACTTTTGGATGTATGTATGCCATTGTCCTGCTGGAGGACCATGATCTTTGATTCAGACCTAGCTTTCTGACACTAGGTAGCACATTTTCACTCCAAAATACCTTGGTAGTCCTCTGACTTAATGATTCCTTCAATAGATTCCAGGCCTCCAGTTACTGAAGCAGCAAAACAGCCCCACAACATTATGGAACTTCCACCATATTTAACTGTTGAAAGGGTGCTTTTTCCTTATAAGCTCTATTTCTTTGCCTGTAAATGTATCGCTGGTCTACATTGCCAAAGAGCTCAAGTTTGGTTTCATATGTCCACAGAACATTTTCCCAGAAGGATGGTAGTTTCTCACTGTGGGTTTGGGCAAAGATCAGGCATGTCTTTTTAGATCTGTCTTTGAGCAAGGGTGTCCTCCTTGGCCTTTGCCTATGAAGTCCTTCTTTGTTTAGTGCGCAGCGTATGGTGAGACCACCACTCAGATTGCTCCAGGTCAGCGTTAAGCTCTTTTGATGTTGTATATGGTATTTTTCCACTAGTTCGCACTAATCTTCGAAGACTTCTTGGATTAATTTTCCTTTTCCCACCACATCACGGGAAGTACATGACAGTTCCATGAGCAGAAAACTTCTTAATAACATTGTGAACTGTAGACATTAGAATCCCAAGGTCTTTGGAGATGGCCTTGTACCCCTTTGAAGTTTGATGTTTGGTGATAATGGCTTTTCTGACGGTATCAGGCAGCCCTCTTGTCTTCAGCACTGTGAAAATTGAACAGGGCTCGAATGTGACCATTTTAAACATTAGAGCTATCATTCATTGGTTGATTCAAGTCATGTGAGTTCTGACAATTGATCCCAGTTGCGTCTAATTTTACTGCAATGGGAATTTGGTTCTTCTATTCAAACTGATTTGAATTGTTTATATGGGTGTCAATGATCATGTCCTGGCAATGTCCCAGTTTTTATACTATTTCCTTTTTTAATTGGTCTTGTTTTATTTGATTCTTTTGTGTGTCAAATATGGGTGCATATATAGTCCAAAGTAATTTCACTGGCCACTTTTTTAGGAGATATTGGACATTAAGGGGTTGAACTTCAAGGGTGCTAGTAATATTGAACACAACTGTAGGGGAGTGGTTTCAAGAAAAAATATATCTCTAAATGATCTTTAGGTGGGACTTAGAGCTACTAGCTAGTTTTAGGCCTGATGTTATTACATTGCATGCGATGACTAAGAAAACTGTGTCTAGATGAAAATCCAAAAATTTCAGCAAACTTGAACCAAGCTTTAATTTGCTTGGCTCCACATAGTTTTGGAGTTAGCTTGAGCAATGCTAGCTGCTAGCTACCTTCTACTTCATCCAGAGGCTGATCAGCTTTGGTCCCTTAGGGCCACATACAGGTCTGTGCTGGCAGTAAAGTTAAAACATGTAAATGAACATTGGGTTTTGGCACTGTGTAGTCCCTCAGGGCCCGATTCCGTTTTGGACGTGCAAGCCCTCTGTGTGCCCTGTCGGAACCGGACGCACAGAGTGAGCCGGGATTCTGATCCCGCGGGGCTCGTCTAGCCCCACGGGATCAGAATCGCATCCAGGCCTGTACGTGCAGGCCAGGACCCTGATTCAGGTCGGCCTGCACATACAGGCCTTCCCCGGCTAACTCAATGAGGGCTTTTGAATGGAGCCGCGGCACCATGGGTCCAGTTGCCATGGCACCGTACCACCATTCAAAAGCCATGATCCCCGACCGCTGGACCAAAATGTTCATTCCCTGCAGTCCGACCCTCAATCTGGCCTCCCAAGACCAGGGTCGGGCTGTAGGGAATTTCCTCTGCCTCCTCCTGCCTCTTTTGAGCCCTGGGCCTGCCCGATCCACCTGACTAGATGGAATAAGTTCCCCGTTCAGGCTGCCGGCCCCGGACGTACAGGGCCAACATTGGAATCAGCCCTGTAGGTCCGAGGCCGCCCACTGCCCACCCTAACTCCACCCTCGCACCGCCCTTTGCCACCCCCATCTAACTTCTCCGTACAACGGGACATCCATCCCCGCTATTTGCGCCTCGGAATGACCCTGTCAGTGTTTTATACATAACTCCTTTCCATTGGTATACTTCACAATAATTGAGATCCTGGAGATATGGCAACAATGGAGAGGATTTTAAAATTCAGTGTTATTATAAAAAGACAAGATGCATCATAGAGGTGTGATCAAAAGTCTATCAAGCCCTGTATCCTCTCTCTGGCAGTGGCCAATTCAGGTCACAAGTATCTTGTAAGATACCCAGGAGTAGATCTGTTCCCTTACTGCTTAATTCAGGAATAAACCCGTGGCTTTCCCATGCCTACATGCACAGCCAGTGCAAGAAATGGAGGTGCCCTAGACAGATCCCTCCATCCTGCTGCCCCCTCATGCCTCCCACCATTACCACTGCTGCCTCCCCTCTCCAGGGCCTGCAACAGTGGCAATGGTTCAGAAACTGTGATGCAGCACTTACCTCAACTCGTCAGCACTGCGTCACAGTTTTTGCCCTTTATTATCTGTCTTTACCATCCCCTTCTGACTCAGACTTCTAGTTTGAGTCTGCATAGAGAGAGGAAACCATGAAGTAGCGCTGGTGAGTTGAGGTAAGTGATGTGTTGCAGTCAGGGTTGGCACTACCATTAGGCAAACTAGACTGTTGCCTAGCGTGCTGGCCCTCCAAGAGCACCATTGCTACTGCTGTCGCCCCTCTTAGGACCTGTAGCAAAGGCAATGGCTTCAAACAGCTCCATGGTGCTTACCTTAAAACTTGAGCGCCGCGGGACTGTTTGCTTCCGCCCTCTCCAATGCCCAATGCGGACTTCCTGTTTGCAGACAAAAACCTTTATTATGTTTTCACAAAAGAAAATCCTGGAGAAGGACCACATATGAATGACAAATATACAAATGGGAATGGAGCAGATATTACACCATTCGTTACTGCTTTTAGAAAGGCTGCGTTCCGGTGGCTTTTGAGGCAGCACAATCATAGGAAGAAAGGAACATGCTCCTGTGGCTGTTTATAGCGATTGTAAAAGTTGTTGCTATGGAATGACCCCTGCAAAATGGATGTTATTAATTGGATTTCCAAGGAAACATGGCTAATTTCCACCTCATTCTTCACACTCTTTTATGCACTCTCCTTTTTAAGTCAGACATCATGCCTTACTACAAGTTTTAGTTACATCCCAATTATTCGTGGATATGGCATTCAGGGATCAAGATATCCACCTCTCAGAATAAGAAACAGAGCTCAATCAACTATTGTGCACATCCCACTCCTCGACTCAGCCACTTTGGAACAACATTCTAATTTTGCAAGTAACCCTCATTTCCTAAAGTGCATACTAATTAACGCATTTTCTGTGTGAAACAAGACCCAGATCCTCTCCGATTATCTTCTGGACATTATGGGCCCAAATCTGAGAGGCAAATAGTTGAGATGTACATCCTGGGAGGACGTGCAGCCCCGCTATCCATCCTGACCGCATGCCAGAACATGATCTCCCCGCACACACACAGCCGCAGTGCGGGGAGATTTGGAAGAGGGCAGAGAGTGGGAGGAGCAGGGGTGGGCCAGACATCCGAATGTGCAGGGACAATTTAAGTCATGGCCCTGTATGTCTGGCGATCACCAGGAGGACACCCAGCTTATTCCACCTTGGAGTTGGAATAAGCACTGGGCGCCCATGTGAGCGGCCCCGGCAGCCACCCGACAGACATGGAGCCATGGGAGGTGAGGGTCCTTCCCAATCCTGACCCTGGTAGACCCCTCCTGTCTTGTGGGGAGTCGGGCCTTCAGCACACCAGCAGGAGCAGGGGAGGCCTAGCAGTGCTGCTTTCAGGACATCTCCCATGGCTACTGCAGGGGCACGCCGGGCCATTCCATTGCCTGTTCCTGCACCCATGGGAGTGTCCAGCTCCTGCAGTGCAGAATCAGGTACAACGGGGCCCATCTTGTTCTGGGCCATCTGGATGGCCCGGACATGCCCCTTCCTGGATCGGGCTCCATGTGTTACTGAATTATGGTTTGCTGAAACAGACACTATCCTTGTGAACCAACTAAAACCTTCTAATTATGACATGTTCAGCTGCCCTAGATTGAGCCATAGGGGTGGAGCATATTTATACTTGCAAAAAACAATTTACTATTTAACCTAATGTCCACAACTAGCACAGATGGCATGGATATGATCACCATTTCAAATAAGCAGATGCCCCTATGCCTCACTTACAGATCCCCAACTGCAAGTAATGAAGAACAAGCAGTACTCCTTGAAGTAGTGTGTACACACATAAACCCAAATTGTCCACTGACACTCATGGGTGATCTAAACTTATCCTCTGTCCCACAGAAGCATACCAATGCCTTCTTGGATGCAATGGGGTATTTAAACTACACACAAATAGTTCTCTGCCCAACGCACAATAGAGGTAACACCCTGGATCTTATCTTTGTCCCCTCCCAACTCCTTGATGGGTTCACCTTGCCTAGCCCCCAGCTAACACAGGTCTCTTGGTCAGAGCACCACACCATCACCTTCCAACTTCCTCACCGGATGCCACCAACTACCAGTACCCCCAAAAAGTCAAACTACCATTGCTTTAAACAATTTGATAAGTCCTCCTTCCTAGATAACGTTATCCCTCTGTTGTACACAGACTCCAATGACTTGGACCTCATAATCAATAACTGGCTAGAGATCATCAGTACCAATGCTATTGCACCTGCCTCCAAATCAATGGGAGTCCGCTGCAACAACCACACCGCTTGGTACACCACTGATAGAAAAGGTACAGAGAAGAGCCACCAAAATGGTAAAGGGGATGGGAGGATACTCCTATGAAGAAAGGCTAAAAAGGTTAGGGCTCTTTAACCTGGAAAAGAGACGGCTGAGGGGAGATATGATAGAAGTCTATAAATTAATGAACGGAGTGGAACGGGTAAACGTAGATCGATTGTTTACCTTATCAGAATATAGAAAGACTAGGGGACATGCAATGAAGCTACAGGGTAAACTATTTAAGACTAATAAAAGAAAATATTTTTTCACTCAACGTGTAATCAAACTCTGGAATTTGTTACCGGAGGATGTAGTAAAGGCTGTTAGTGTAGCTGGGTTTAAAAAAGGTTTGGACAAGTTCCTGGAGGAAAGGTCCATAAACCATTATTAAGAAGTGACCGAAGATATCAATGCTTGACCCAGTACAAGCATTGTGGAACTTGTGTCTCTTGGGGAAACTGCTAGGTACATATGACCTAGATTGGCCACTGTTGGAAACAGAATACTGGGCTTGATGGACCTTGGTCTGACCCAGTATGGCATATCTTATGTTCTTATGTTATCTTAAAAGACTTAAACATGAGCTTAGAAAAGTTGAGCGCAAATGGAGACACACCCTTATCAATTTGAGACTAATAAGGCAAAAAGAGCCTACCATACAAAATTAATAATGAAATCACCAAACAAACCTTGCAAACCGTATGATATTGTTAAGTCCTTAGTGAAAGAGAACAACCAAGCGGTGCCTCCGGCCATTCCTGAACCATATGCCTTTGCTATCCACTTCCAATCAAAACTCCTTAACTCACCCCTTGGTACACATAAAAATCACAATCAAGCATGCACTGGCAACCCACTGCTGTCCTTCACCCCATTTTCCCCTGAAAATGCAGAAAACATTATCCTTAGTCTCAACACAACAACATCTCCATTAGACCCCTGCCCAGTCAGTTGGTTCAAAATTGCAAGAGCTGAGCTAGCCCCAATCCTACGTAAGATGATTCACCTCTCTTTCTTTCAGGGATATATGCCTCACAGCCTTAAGACTGCATCTATCCACCATATACTTAAGAATTCCAAGCTGGATCCAACTGAGCCAGGCTCATATAGACCAATTTCGAGCCTGCCCTTCTTGGAAAAAATAATGGAAAAAGTGGTCCTACAGCAATTACAGGATCACATCAACTCAAATACACCCCTTGACTTGCAACAGCATGGTTTCCAACATGGTTACAGAGTAGAAACTCTACTAATCTCACTTATTGACAGACTCAAAAAAGGCATAGAGAGTCCTAAGCAGGGTTTTATCCTTAAATTCCTGGACATTGCAGTGGCATTTGACAATATGCCATGACATTCTCCTACAGTGATTACATGGCATTGACATCCACAGTACAGTTCTAAACTGGCTTCGCTCCTACCTGTCCGGTAGTCAGGAATTCGTTCAATCAGGCCCCAACACTTCCAATCCATACACACAAACATAGAAATATGACGACAGAAAAAGACCACATGGCCTATCTAGTCTGTCCTTCCATATCAACAACTACAACTGTCCCCTTTTTACCTTTAGAGATCCTCTGTGTTTGTCCCATGCTTTTTTGAATTCAGTTACTGTCCTCATCTCTACCACCTCCACTGGGAGACTATTCCATGGATCCACTACTCTTTCAGTAAAGAAATATTTTTGCATATCACTCCTGAATCCAAAATCACTTCGCATATCACTCCAAAATGTTCGGCACTATCAGTATTATTATTCAACATTTATATCCAGCCAGTGTGCAATCTTATACGATTCCATAATGTCTTCTTTCACCTATATGCAGATGGCATCATGATCTATTCACTCTTCTCCACCAGAGGTGCAGCCTTCGCACCAATAACAAACTGCTTTAATGCAATTACCCAATGGCTATCCGAACATCGTCTCACCATTAATTACAATAAAATGGCTCTTCATAACCAGAGATCAAGCTTTCTCCCAAATATCACTGAAGGTTGATAATGAGGAGTTGGCAGTAAAACCTGAAGTTCGATACCTCGGAGTAAACCATTGGCCAATACCTCACCCTACAATCTCATATTAACAAAACAACATGAACCATTTACAATAAAATAAGGACCTTCCAACATCTCCGGCCGCTCCTTGAGACATATGATTTCCGAACCGTTTTCCAGGCCATGATACTCCCCCACCTTGACTACTGCAATGCAATCCGCCAAGGAATACCTAAGAACTCTTTACACCCCCTACAATTTGCCCAACATGCAGCTGCAAGAATAGAAACATAGAAAAATGACGACAGAAAAAGACCACATAGCCTATCTAGACTGTCTTCCATATCAACAACTACAACAGTCCCCTTTTTTCCTTTAGAGATCCTCTGTGTTTGTCCCATGCTTTTTTGAATTCATATACTATCCTCATCTCTTCCACCTCCACTGGGAGACTATTCCACGGATCCACCACTCTTTCCGTAAAGAAATATTTCCACATATCACTCCTGAATCTATCCCCTTTCACCCTCATCCCATGTCCCCTAGTAGCAGAACTTGCTTTCAATCGAAAGAGGCTCTTTTCCTGTGCATTTATGCCATAGAGGTACTTAAACATCTCAATCATATCACCTCTATCCTACCTTTCCTCTAAAGTGTATATATTAAGATCCTTAAGTCTGTCCTCATATGCTTTATAATGAAGACCACTAGCCATTTTAGTAGCCACCCTCTGAACTGACTCCATCCTGTTTATATCCTTTTGAAGGTGCGGTCTCCAGAATAGAGAACAATACTCCAAATGAGGTTGCACCAAAGACTTATACAGAGGCACTATCACCTCCTTTTTTCTGCTAGCCATTCCTCTCCGTATACATCCAAGCATCCTTCTAGTTTTTGCTGTCGCCTTTTCTACCTGTTTAGCTACTTTAAGATCATCAGACACAATCATATCACCCCCATTTTGAAGGAGCTCCACTGGCTACCTCTGTATAGCCGCATAAAATACAAAACTATTATGACCACATTCAAAATCTATCATTACCTAACCTCACAGTACCTACAGTCTATTCTGAAAAAAATGGCGGATAATCAACACAGAAGAAGCTCTGCGCAATACCTCCTTGCTCTGTCCACAGAGCTAACCAAATGTAAGCAAACAATCTGTGCTCGTGCATTTTCCTTATATGCACTTAGCTTATGGAATGCTCTACCTGGAAATATTAGAGCTACCACTGATCTTATAACATTCCATAAGTTATTGAAAACCTATCTGTTTAAAGAGCTCTTTGAAGGAATTACCTAACCACCATGCATACTAATGAACTGTGAACACTGCCCTGTGCTCCTGTTATGCACCTGTTATCACTTCACCTTCTCCCCCACCCCACCCCCGTCCCTACTAATTAATTCTGAGTTAAAATGTTATTTAATATAAAGTTGCGTTAAAATGTTACCATAGTATAAAGGTTCTCTATAATGTTAAAGTTAGGTTACATGTAAACTGCCTTGATCATTGGAAATGCGGTATATAAGCCTTTCAAATAAATAAATACATAAATTCACAGAAGATGATGTGTTTGGACAGCTTGCAAAACTGAAAGTGGACAAGACCATGGGCCCGAATGGGATACTTCTCAGGATATTGAACGAGCTCAGAGAGGTTCTGGCAGGGCCTTTAAAGGTTGTTTTTAATAGATGCTTGGAGATGGGAGAGGTTCCACAGGACTGGAGAAGGGCTGATGTGGTACCTCTTCACAAAAGTGGTAATAGGGAAGAAGTGACAAACCTCTGTGGTGAGAAAAGTAATGGAGGCACTCTTGAAAGAAAGAATAGTGAACGTTCCAGAAACCAATGGGTTGCATGCAATGTTTCCTCTAATTTTCTGTAGGCTGTGTGCGCATAAAATATCAGCTGTGCAGCTTTTGAAGGAAGGTTAAATTTTTTGTGCGCCACATAACGACACTTGGAGTTATATACTTTAAAATTTGACTACACATTAGAATACAGTATGTACACCACATTGATTTTAATCAAATTAAATGAAAAAGGACGAAAAAGCCGGCATCTACATTTATTGTTAACCCATTCCCCAACAGAGGGCTTTGTAAGCATAACTATTTGAACTACAAAGTTCAAAAGTAGGCATGACCAAAGCATCATAAGGGCTAGAGTGATAAAATCAAGATGGAAGACACCATGCATGATAAATTAGTAGTTCAAATAATTATGCTTACAAAGTCCTCTGTTGGGGAATGAGTTAACAATAAATATAGATGCCGGCTTTTTCATTGGTAATCACATATACACAGAATTATCTTGGTTCACAGCACATGGATTCTTGGAGTTACACTGTGCTCCCTCTTTTACCTCCAGATTGACATGAAGGCAAATCAATGACAAAAAAAAAAAGAATTGGTCCTCACTCCACTATCGAAGAAATTTCAAGCACCCACTCACTGCAGTTCACACATGGTTATTGCACTCGGGGCAGCTTCCAGATAGCACACGTGGGAGCCAGCCCCTCTAAATCTTGTCCAGGCACTGCAGGGTGCAGTAATAGCAGTGAGCCACCTGACTGTGATTGCCTAGCAGTGCTAAGACCTGGTTCTGATCCGAGACTGAGCGTATTGTCTTGAGAGAGAGAGAGCGCATTTTTTAAAGAAAATGAGATGAACAGACCACCCTCTCCTCTTGCCGGCTCTCAGAGCAGCACACTCAGCGCTTTGCCTTTTTTCCTCCCCTTCTGGTGAGAAGTGGCGGCGCTTCAGTCCGTCGGTGAGGACGGAGGAGGGGAGGGTCGAGAGAGAGGCCGCCCTTTGTCTCTGCACCTCTTTCACGGGGTATCTCGCGCCGTTTTTTTTTCTTTCTATCCCCCCCCTCCTTTCTCCTCCTCCGGCGCCAGCCTTCCCGATTTCCAGACAGGGGCTGAGACCGCGCGTGGCGCCGCCACCATCCCCATTTCCCGGGAAAAGTCCTCAGCACTCACCTGCTCCGCTGCCGATAGCCCGTCCCCAGCGTAGCCCCGCACAATCTTCAGGCAGCAGTCCCGGAGCACCAGTCTCCTTCACCGGTGCGGTGTGTTGCTCTCCCTTCTCCGCATTCAAGGCGTCACGTGGCACTGGAGGCTGGCTGAGGGAGGGATAAAAGGAGGCGCTTGGCTGGCAGGCAGGCACAAGAGCAGAGAGAGGCTGGCTAGCTGGCTGCCCCTCCCTTTTATTTCCCTCTTTAGCCTGTGTCATGATTCGTCAATCGTCGGTCACATGTGAGAGGAGTGAGGACTCAGAGCAGAGAGGAGAGATTCGGAAGTGACGTTACGAATCTCGGAATTACCCGGAAATTACAGAATGGCAGTTGATTGGCGGCGCAGCCGCGGCCTTAAAAATCCCAAGGTTTTAATTTGAAAACCCAAGAACTCCATAATTTTTGTGCGCTCCTTTGTAAGTTGTGTGCGCTTGCTCGGCGAGGTGTGTGTGCGCGCACCCGCGCACAGCTTAGAGGGAACAGTGGTTGCATGATCCAAGGCAACATGGTTTTACCAAAAGCTGATCATGCCAACCAAATTTGATTGAATTCTTTGACTGGGTGACCAGAGAACTAGAACAAGGACATGCGATAGATGTGATCTACCTAGATTTCAGCAAAACCTTTGATACTGTTCCTCATAGGAGGCTTATCAATAAACTGACCAGCCTGGGGATGGGTCCGAAGTTGGTGAAATGGATCAGAAACTGGTCGACTGACAGATGACAGAAGCTAGTGGTAAATAGAACTCACTCAGAAGAAAGGAAGGTGCATAGTGGTGTGCCTCAGGGATTGATCTCGGGACTGATACAGTTCAATGTATTAGTGAGTGACATTGCGGAAGGACTGAATGGAAAAGTCTGTCTTTTTGTAGGTGACACAAAAATTTGCAATAGAGTGGATACTTCTGAGGGAGTGGACAGCATGAGGAAAGATCTAAAAACACTGGAAGAATGGTCTAATGGCAGTTGAATTAATGCGAAGAAGTGCAGAGTCATGCACTTGGGATGCAGAAATCAAAAGGAAATGTATGCAGTAGGGGACAAGAGGTTGGTATGCACGAACCAGGAGAGGGACTTCAGAGTACTAGTATCTGAGGATCTCAAGGTGGCAAAACAATGCGACAAGATGGTAGCCAAAGCCAGAAGGATGCTGAGTTACATACAGAGAGGAATAACCAACAGAAAGGAAGAGGTATTAATGCCCCTTTACAAGTTGTTGGTGAGGCCTCACTTGGAGTATTGTGTTCAGTTTTGGAGACCATATCTCACAAAGGACATAAAAAGACTTGAAATGCTTCAGAGGAAGGCAACCAAAATGATTTGGAGCCTGCACCAGAAGACATATGAGAAGAGACTTGAAGAGCTTCAGAGGAAGGCAACCAAAATGATTTGGAGCCTGCACCAGAAGACATATGAGAAGAGACTTGAAGACCTAAATATGTATTCCTAGAGGAGAGGAAGGACAAGGGAGATATGATACAGACTTTTAAATACTTAAAGGATATCAATGAACAAACAAACGTTTTTCAAAGAAGGGGAAGCTGTAAGACTAGTGGGCATATGATTAAACTGCATGGCGGTAAACTTAAAAGCAACATCAGGAAATACTTTTTCACTGAAAGGGTGGTGGATGCATGGAATGCCCTCCTGATGGAGGTGGTGGGGGCAAACGCAGTGACAGAATTCAAAATAGCATAGGACAGACACAGTAGATCTCTTTATAGCAAGATGATGAAATCTAAGCAAACTTAAATATCTTTTAATAGGAGGGGACTGGCCTGCACAGAGCAGCAGGTACAAACCTAATAGGCATAGAGGGGGGTGATCTGCACGGAGCTGCAGTTACAACCACTCTAGCCATTTTACTGGGCAGACTAGATGGACCATACTGGTCTTTATCTGCAGTCGTATACTATGTTTCTATGACAGAAAGTCGGTATCAGGCAGTCTGAGGGGACGGAAGCAAACAGCCCTGCAGCGCTAAAGATGTAAGGTAAGTGTCACAGAGCTGTTTACAGCTATTGTCGTTGCTACAGCTTCCAGAGAGGGGTGGCAGTGGGCGCCACAGAGGGGGGTGCAAGGGATGAGGCTCATCTGGGCACCTCTTCTGCTTGCACCGGCCCTGGTCATGGTTTCTGAATCATTGCCACCGCTGCAGGCCCTGAAGAGGAGCATCAGTGTCAGTAATGGGCACACCCAGAGGGCCAGAGCTCTATGCAACCACCTAGTTAGCTTAATAGTAGTGCCAGCCCTGCCTACATGGCTAATATTAGTTTATGGACTTTACCTTCCAGAAATCTTCCTAAATCCCTTTTAAACACAGCTATGCTAACTGCTTTAACTACATCTTCCTTTATAAAATATAAAAGGAAAGAGTTTGAAAGCATGGCTTTGAGGCAGTGTCACAATCACAGATGGAAGGGACAGAAGCAGTGTGCAATAGCTTATGAAAATCTAATGCTTTATTTCTTGACATTTCCTTTCACTTCTGCTTCTGAAAATTAATGACGACCAGTAAGAAAGGCCGATGAGAGAGGAAGTGACTCGTCTGGCCTACCTAGGGTTGTCACTTACTCTGATAATATTTCAAGTCATTCTACAGCTAACAAACCAAATCTGAAAGCTCACAGAATTGCAGAATATAAGAATATAACATAAGAAATGCCATACTGGATCAGACCAAGGTCCATCAAGCCCAGTATCCTGTTTCCAGCAGTGGCTAATCCAGGTCACAAGTACCTGGCAGGTTCCCACAAAGGTGCACAGATTCCTATATGCTTGTCCCAGGGTAACCAGTGGATTTCAGGGTCCTCTATAATAATGGTTTATGACCTTTCCTCCAGGAATTTGTCCAAACTTTTTTTAAACCCAGCTACACTGACAGCCTTTACTACATCCTCTGGTAACGAATTCCAGAGTTTGATTATGCTTTGAGTGAAAAAATATTTTCTCCTATTAGTCTTAAATGGGCTACATTGTAGCTTCATTGTGTGTCCACTAGTCTTTCTACTTTTTGGAGGAGTCAACAACGATCTTATGATTCCTAGCAATCTATTTGCTTTCTTGGCCACCGCTGCACACTGGGCAGAGAGTTTCAATGTATTATCTACGATGACACCTATATCTTTTTCCTGGGTGGTGGCTTCTAATGTGGAACCCTGCATCGTGTAACCATAATTTGGGTTGTTCTTTGCTAGGTGCATAACTTTCCACTTATCCTCATTAAATTCCATCTGCCATTTGGATGTCCAGCCTCCCAATTTATCATAGTCCTCTTGCAATTTTTCATAATCCTGTTGTGTTTTAACAACTTTGAATAATTTTGTGTCATCTGCAAATTTGATCACCTCACTCATTATTGCCATTTCCAGGTCATTTATGAATATGTTAAAAAGCAGCGGGCCAAGCACGATACTCCACTATTCACCTTTCTCCAGTGAGAAAATTGGCCATTTAGCTCTACTCTCTGCTTTCTATCTTTTAACCAGTTCCTGCTTCACAATAGTACACTACCTCCTATCCCATGATATTTTAATTTCACCAAGAGTTTCTCATGAGGGTCTTTGTCAAATGCTTTCTGAAAATCCAGATACACTATGGGTCCAATTCTGAGATGAGAATAGCAGGGCTGTACGTCCCGGTAGGACGTGCATCCCCGCTATCCGTTGGGACTGTATGCTGCCTCATTTTCTCCCCACAGGCACAGAGCCGCTGTGCATGGAGAGCTGGATGTGGGCGGAGAATGGCAGAATGGGGGCGGGTTGAGGCACCTGGAAGTACAGGACCGATTCAGGTCACAGTCCCGTACATCTGATGGATGGGGGAACGACGTGCTACTTATTCCACCTCCGAGAAGAATAAGCAACGGCGTGCTACTTATTCCACCTCCGAGGGGAATAAGCAACTTATTCCACCTCCGAGGTGGAATAAGCAACGGTGATGGCGACGATCGGGCCTGGCTGCCTAAATCCCTTTTTTTTTTTTCAATCTTTTTTTTAGAACCACCAAAAACAACAGGATATACACAACTGTTAACAGCCTCTCCCCAGGGTGGATTCTTATCCCCAGGAAGAGCAAAATGATGGTCACAAAGGTTTTTAGATTTTACCCCCACTCCCTCCCCCTATTCCCCACCTCCCCCTTCCCCCCAACCACCCCCCCTCAACAACCCCACTTTAATCCACGTAGGACCGCTCATAAAGGTTCTGCTTAACACCTGCTCTGTGCCACAAACATGTCATGATACAAATTAACATCCAAGTTGCAAAACAACATTGCGGGCCCGGGGACTCAGGTTATGAATATAGGGGTCCCAAAGTAGCAAGAAGGCGGACCAGCGCTTAACATGGCCTCGGGCAGCCCTACACTCCAGGAGCATAAGTTGATGGAAGGAATTCCGCCACTCCCAAAAGGAGGGGGGGTGGTTTTCCCTCCACCGACGTAAGAGTGGTCCCTTACCCACCAGACAAGCCTTCCGAACTAACCAACGTCCCCATTTCCCCTTTGGGGAGTTAAGGCTTAGGAGGTCCAAGGTAACCAAGGCAGCATCCCAACAGACGGGCTGGCCTAGGAGAGAAGCCATAAAAAGTGAAATTCTCTTCCAGTATGAACGAATCCATCGGCAGCTCCACCACATGTGCAACAACGTCGCCAATGGCTCCGCACACCGCGGACAACTGCCATCCGAGGTCAGGCGGCACCGCAGGGCCCATCATGGAGAAAAGTAAACCCTGGTTAAACATTTAATTTGTATTTCCCGCCAGCGAACACCGTCCACCAGGTTCCCCACTCTCCGAAGGGCTACCAAGATTGTATCAGGGGGAATCTCCCACCCCATTTTGGCCCTCCAAGCCTGTTCCACCTGCCGATAATCCGGCCGCGGCCGGAACTGCACCAGCCTAGAATGGAAGACACGAATGGACGGCTGTCCCTCACCACCCAGTCCAAAAAACTCGATAATCTGGGCCGATCGGGCACTGTGCATCTCGTCCCTCGAAAGGGATGCCACATAGTGAGCCAACTGCATATATGCAAAAGAGTGGCTGAACCCCAATTCGTACTCCTGCGATAATACCGGAAAGGGTTTAGATTTCCCCACTAAGTCAACCACATGGCCGAGATTCCGAATACCCTTTGCCTCCCAGACACGGAACCAAGCAGCCTCAGTACCTGGAGTAAAATCGGCATTCCCCCGAATAGGCAACCAGTTCGATATTTTCCAACTACGGCCCCAATAGACATTCAGCTGCCGCCAAGTCCGGCATACCGGAGCCAATAACACACTATCAGCCAAGTGAGTAGGCCACCTACTAAATTCCAAGTGCAAGAGAGCCTGCAAAGAATGGGGGGCCACATAGGCCTCTTCCAGCCCCTTAGGCGTATAGAGATCTGTATTGCCAAGCCAATCCCCCAGGTGTCGCGCTTGACAGGCCAGCGCATAAGCGCCTAGATCTGGGAGCCCCCACCTCCCGTCTCTCCCCTTCCCCACCAACCGACTGTAGGGGATACGGGCTCTCGCCCCCCCCAAAGAAAGCCCCGAAACTCCGCTTCAAAACGCCGAACATCACGTCGGAGAAGCCAAACCGGGAGAGTCTGCAGCCAGTATAAGAGCCGCGGTAAGATCACCAACTTAATCGCCGCTATTCTCCCCGCTAAGGATAGGGGGAGGGGCCGCCAGGACTGCAGCTGAGTTCGCACCTTGGTCAGCATCCGCTTTAAATTACACTCGTACAGTTGCGTTGGCTGACAGGGCAGGACGATCCCCAGGTATAGAAAGTGAGCATCGGCCCACTTAAGCGGGAACACACCTGGCCATTCCCTCCGGATATGACCCAAGACATCCAAGGCCACAGATTTATCCTTATTGATACGCAGCCCCACAAACTGCCCAAAGGTGCGGAACTCCCGTAGAAGGTTGGGCAAGGACTCTCTGGGAGAAAGCAAATGTACCAGCAAGTCGTCGGCGAAGGCCGATATCTTAAACTCGTGGTCGCCTATACTAACCCCCCTTATCGCTCGTAATCCCACCACTTTACGCAGAAGAGGGTCCAAAGACAGAACAAAAAGAAGAGGGGAGAGGGGGCAGCCCTGACGAGTTCCCCTCTGTAACGGAAACACCTCGGACAACACCCCATTACAGAGAATCGCTGCAGTCGGGTCGGCGTATAGGCTGGTGACCATATTACAGAAAAGGGGCCCTATACCATAGTGTGGGAGAAGATGCATCAAATATTGCCAGTCTACCCTATCAAAGGCTTTTTCTGCGTCGAAACTGATAAGTAAGGAGGACAAACGCCTGTGTCGGACCCATTCTAAGGATGCGATGATTTTACGCAAGTTGCGGACAGCGTATCGTCCCTTAACGAACCCCACTTGAGATCCGTGCACCAACCGCCCCAAAAACTCCGCCAGGCGATCCGCTAAAATTTTTGCCATCAATTTAAGATCAAAGTTGAGCAGGGAAATAGGACGATATGAGGCTGCGGAGAGAGGGTCTTTAGCTGGCTTGGGAATAAGAACAATATGGGCATGATTTGCCCCCCAGCGGAAATACCCCTGCTGTGCCCTCCGATTATGTACCGCAGCCAGGTTTGGAGAAATTAGTTCATTGAGAATTTTATAAAATTCAGCCCCGAGCCCATCGGACCCTGGGGCTTTATAACAACTGGCAGTAAGAATGGCGCCTTGGAGCTCCACAGCCGTAATCGGTCGCTCCAACTGAGCCCGCTGCTCTGCAGACAAACGAGGTAAATCCAAGTCTCCCACATATTCTGCCATCCGCGCGAGGTCGGGAGGCTCCGCTGTATAAAGTCCCTGGAAAAAAGATCGGAATATTCTCGCTATCGCCGGGCTCTCCCGATGGAGCATCCCCTGATCATCGCGCAAAGCGGGTACCAATTAAGAGCCCCGTGGTCCTCAGAGGCACCTGGCCAATAGTTTCCCGGGCTTATCCCCATAACGGTACAATTGATATCGGTAATATGTCACGGACTTCCTTGCCCTTTGATGTAAAAGTTCGTTCAGCTCAGTTTGGCTTTCCCATAACTGCCTTTTGAGCCCGGCTGTCGGGTTGGAGGCCCATCGGCGCCTCTGCTTCGTCACCAATCTCTCTAAGCAAATGATACGTTCTGCCCGCACCCTCCGCTTCCGGGCAAGAAAACCAATGATGTCCCCCCGCAAGACAACCTTCGCAGTTTCCCAAATCAACTCCGGATCGTCTCGATGGCCGCTGTGATCTGCCTCAAATTCCTGCCATCTTTTCCGAATGAAGGAACGAAACTGCGCATTCCTATATAATTCAAGCGGGAAGCACCATAAGGACGTCCGGGTAGGGTCTCCGTTCCAGTGGACAGTTAACCAAATAAACGCGTGGTCCGAGATCTCTACGGGCCCTATCTGTGCGTCCGCTATCTTAGCAAACAAACCCGTGGAGATCAAAAGGTAATCTATGCGTGCACTGGTACCGTGTGCCCGAGATTGATGCATATAATCCCGTTCGGTCAGGTGTAACAATCGCCAGGGATCTACCAGCCCCAACCGAGAACACAAACGACACAGCGCCCGAGTTGTCGATACTCTATCCCTAGGCTCCCCCCCTTTAGACATGTCCAGAGCTACATCCAAAACCCCGTTAAGGTCCCCCCCCCAGGATCATGGGGAGCTCCGGCAACGTCTCAATTTTAGAGGCAAAACGAGAGTAAAGGGTCAAGTCTAGTATGTTAGGACAATATAAGTTACCTAAGATAACCGGCTTCCCCTCAAGGACGCCCTGCAGGAGCACAAATCTACCCGAGGGATCCACCACGTCCCTTACCACCTCCAGCCTTATACGCTTATGTATCAAAAGCACCACACACCCCTTCTTTCCATGAGCTGGGGCCCCCCATACTTGGTCTACCCACTCCCGGCAAAGTTTACGGTGCTCCTCGGCAGTCTGGTGGGTTTCCTGGAGCATGGCTATGTCCGCCTTCTGCCTAGCCAAAGCCTGCAGGATCTTGGCCCATTTGACCGGACTCCCCAGGCCGCATATATTCCAAGAGATTATTTTAAGTGGCATGCAACGACAAAACCGGCCCATGCAATACAGTTGACAATTCCCAAGGGGTCGCCCCCCCAGCCTGGGGCTCCCCCATATGTATAGATATGTGGCGCAACATACATAGAATCAGCAGATCCTGAGTACAAATCCCCCAATTCCCATTCTCCCACCTCCCCCCTCCCCTCACCCTCCCCCATCCACCCTCCCTCACCCCCCTAACCCCCCTCCCCTCCCATCCCTCCCCCCCCCCACCTCCAAAATCCCTAACCTGCCCCTCCACGCTCCCAGTTCCCCTCTCGTAGGGATCACGCTTGATGTGTTCCGGACCCCCTCCCCCCCCCTCCACTATACACCTACTGTACCCCTCCATCTCACACCACACTCAAACCTATACCATACTTCCACCCCCAGTCGACCATATCCCAACCTCCCCCCACGTCCAGACAGTCACACCACCACCTACCTACCCTCTCACCCCCCCCCCCCCACCCTCTCTGGTCCTAAAAGGGGACTAAACGTTAGCAACCCAACATGCAAGCCTTAACATAAGACCAGATGATACATCCGAGGGGACATTGCACAATTCACATCCCCCCCAATGTCCAGAGCATCCACAGCTACCAACGTCAGGGGAGGGCTGCTTCTTCATATCTCCCCTCTCCCCAACGGAGCACGATGATATTTAGAAGAGGGAGGTGCAAGGCCTCACTGTCTCCAGGGTCTCGCCGCCAGTATCAGCTCTCCAGCTTGAAGTCGGCAGTAACACGGTCAATGAACACACAGCGGTGGAGGGCGTCCCAAAAAACACAGGTCCGGGAAACCGCGATGGTGTTGTGCGGATGCGCTCTGCACCAGAATAGGAGTAGGCCCCTGACCAACAGTTGTGAGAAAATGTTCCGATCATGTTCGGAAGTCAGCAAAAGGTGCCCCGTAGGGACACAATGCGTCGCCCCCTAGCTCACATTCATTAGCGAAGGCCTTACTACCTGCTCGGGGGGTAGCGCAGAGGCATTCAGCTGAGGGCCCCATGCATAGAACTCATCCGGGCCCCACTGGAGTGCATCAATCAAGAAATGTGGCTAATCACCACCAGGCCCACCTAGAATGCCGTCTTATTACTCCAATGCAGAGCCTTTGTCCCTTGTCAGATTTTCAATGTAGGGAGCTGCTTCGGCCGCCGAGTCAAAAACTTTATGCATTCCGTTATTCACAATATGCAGCCGAGCAGGGTATTGCATGGTAAACCGGACCTGAGCTTCAATCAGTTTCTGGCACAAAGGTGCATATGCCTTCCGACGTTGGCTCAACGCCACGGAGTAATCCTGTGCAATGCGTATCCTCATCCCATCTTGCTCTATTACACCCGATGTCTTAGCTGCTCTCAGGACGGCCTCTTTTTGCGGGTATTGTAGGAATTTAGCCAGGACGATCCTGGGGTGACGCTCGTTCACCGGCCGAGCTCCGACTCGGTGAACCCGCTCCAGCTGAATCTGCCCCCTCGGCTCCGATCCGGCTAACAAAGTTACTGACAAGGTCTCCACAAAAGATTTTAAGTCCTTGTCCGATATCCGCTCCGCAACCCCTAAAAATCTCAAATTGTTCCACCTGGAGCGGTTTTCGATATCGTCAAGTTTGGCCTCGTGCGTCCGGAGCGCCGCCTGCACACTGCCCAGCTCCCGCTTTAAATTTTCTACCTCCTCTTCAGTGTGTGCAATGCGATCTTCCGCAGCCTGCATTCGTTTACCCAGGCCATCCACGGAGTTCTGCAAAAGGTCCATTTTGCCGTGAAGGGCATCGAACTGCCCTGATAAGGCCCCTGATACTGCCGCCGAAATCTCCTCCACAGAGGCTAATGCTGTAGTTGGTCCACTGGGCGAGGGCGGATCCGCCATCTTTTGCGGGCCCACGGCTCGATCTTTCTCCCGCCGTGCCGATTTCACCGCCGAGGCCATGATTAGCGGTGCAGTTTTCTTTTCCAAGAAGATCTCCCCTATCTGCAACACCACGGGAGAACAAATTTTTGTCTCCCGTCTCCACCAAACGGTTCTAAAAAGTCGGTACTGGAGTTGGGGGTCCGGAGCCCAGGCGATCAACGTCCACTCAGGCTTACCACATCACGTGATCCTTGCCTAAATCCCTTTTAAACACAACTATTCTAACTGCTTTAACCACATCTTCCTTTATAAAATACAAAAGTAAAGAGTTTGCAAGCATGGCTTTGAGGCAGCGTCACAATCACAGATGGAAGGGACAGAAGGTGTGCTCTAGCTTATGAAAATCTAATGCTTTATTCTTTGACTTTTCCTTTCGCTTCTGCTTCTGAAAATTAATGATGACCAGTAAGAAAGTCTGATGAGGGAGGAAGTGACTGGTCTGGTCTACTCAGGGTTGTCACTTACTCTGATAATATTTCAATTCATAGCCATGTCAGGTGAGGCCCCTCTGCCCAATACCGGCCCTGGCAGACCCCGCCGAGGGTTGGGCGGCGAGGAAATGACACCGCATACCACTTCGGGCAGACTGCACTCCTGCTGGGCGTTCCTGTGCCATGACGACAGGATGCCACAGCGCCGGCGCAGCAGCAGGAGCTTAGGGCGGGCTGGCTGTACTGTCTGAAAGACATCTCCCGCAGCTGAATCATAGGCACGTCAGGCCATCTCAATGCCCGATCCTGCAAATGCAGGAACATCTTGCTCCCGTGGTGCAGAATCGGGTATGAACTGAGCCCGTCCAGTGTGTGGACGTCTGGACAGCCTGAACGTGACCCTCACAGAATCGGGCTCTATATCAAATGGCTCAACTTTATCTACCTGTTTATTCACAATTTCAAAAAAATATAACAGATTGATAAGACAAGACTTTCCTTGGCTAAATCAATATTGGCTTTCTCCCACTAAACCATGACATTCTTTATAATGGTTTCTACCATTTTGCCCAGAACTAACATCAGGCTCACCAGTCTGTAGTTTCCTGGATCATACCTGGAACTCTATTTAAAAATTGGCATTACATTAACCATTCTTCAATCTTTAGGTACTAAAGATTACTCATAGTAGGTCTGCAATCTCATATTTCAGTTCTTTCAGCACCCTGGGATGTATACCATCCAGTCCAGGTGATTTGCTATTCTTTAGTTTATCAAATAGTTGTATATCTTCCCAGTTTAGCAAGATTTGTTTCAATTCTTTCGATACATTACCTTTAAATACCATTTCAGGCATGGGTAAATTCCCTACATCTTCTTCAGTAAAGACCAAAGCAAAGAAGTCAGTCAGTCTCTCTGCTAATGGCCTTGTCTTCCCTTAGCTCCCCTTTTACCCTTCTATCTAATAGTTCAACTGACTCACAGATTTTTTGCTACGAATGTAGTTGAAAAAGTTTTAATTATGGATTTTTGCTTCCACAGCATAATTCTTTTCAAATTCTCTCTTTGCCTGCCTTATCAATGCCTGGTATCTAACTTGTCAATGCTTATGTTGTTTCCCGTTTTCATCATTTGACTCCTTTTTTCCCATTTCCTCAAAGATGCCCTTTTTGGCTACAACAGCATCTCTGACCTCACCTTTAAATCATTCTGGCAGTTGTTTGGCCTTTCTTAAAGCATGGAATACATCTGGTTTAGGCTTCCAGGATAGTATTTTTAAACAACGCCCATGCTTGATGTAAGCCTTTTACCTTTGCAGCTGCTCATTTTAGTTTTTTCCTCATTTTATCTTAGTCCTCCTTTTGAAAGATAAAAGTTAGTGCTGTGTATTTCCTTGCTGTCCTTCCTACATTTATTAAATCAAAAGTAATCATGCTATGATCACTATTGCCAAGTGGCCCAACACCATTATCTCTTGCACCGGATCTTGTGTTCCACCAAGGACTAGGTCTAAAATAACTTCTCTTCTTGTTGGTTCATGAACCAGCTGCTCCAAGTTCATTTAGAAACGTTATCTCTCTAGCATGTCCTGCTGTGACACTGACCCAGTCGATACCAGATAATTGAAATCACCCATTAATATTGTGTTGTAATGTTTGTTTGGTTCCCTCATGCCTTTCAGCATTTCATTATCCACCTGTTCATTCTAAGCAGATAGTAGTACATCCCCACTGCCATTGCCTTCTCCTTTTTACGTGGAATTTCTATCCATAGAGAATCTACGGTGTATTTTGTTTCCTGCAAAATGTTCAACCTGTCTGACTCAATGCCCTGTCAAACATAGAGCACAACCCCTCCACTAATTTGATCTACCCTACCATTTCCCCAGGTATCATGGTGTCCCATTGGTTGTCCTTCTTCCACTAGGTCTCTGATATGCCAATTATATCTAACTTTTCATTTAGTACTATATATTTTAACTCTCCCTTCTTATTGTGTAGACTTCTAGCATTTGCATACAGGCATTTCAGAGGTTGTATTTTGTTCCTATTAATCTGGTTATCAGTTGCTAGTAGGACCAGCCTAAGGGTTTCTGCTGTCCCAGGCAGAAGCCCCAGCCGTGCCACACCCCCCATCCAAGCTGAGCTACACCGCGCCACCCCCTCCTTCTGAGCCACGCTGCTGTTCCCCGCTGCCACCAATTCCATCAGTGGAGGGTGGACAACTCTGTTTGGTGCAGCGGCAGCCCGCAGCAGGTCATGTGCTTCAGCATAAATGGCCTGCTGCTTCTGACCCCCCTCCAACACAACTTGGAGGGGGGTCAGAAGTGGCAGGACATGTGTGCCAAAGCCCATAGCCTACTGCAGGTGCTGTACTGTGCCGCCCACAGAGGTCTGCCACCCTAGGCAGCCGCCTAGCCCACCTAGTGGATGGACGGCCCTGGTTGACGGAGTAATTTGGAATCTTTCAGCTCTGTCTGTTCTGTACTTAAAATAAATCTGCGTTACTTTAACCTTTATTGTAACCTCTCTATCGGGATGCTCTATCTTCCCTCTTTTGCTAGTATCCTTCAAGGATACATCATTCCAAACCATGCACTCTTGGGCAACTGTTGGCTTACCCCTATTATCTAGTTTAAAAGCTGTTCTATCTCCTTTTTAACAGTTAATTTATTTATTTAACATTTTTTATATACCGCCTTTCAAATTCTCAAAGCGGTTTACAGAGAACATAACTTTGTTTTTGCCAGCAGCCTAGTTCCTTCCCATAGAAACATGATGACAGAAAAAGACCACATGGCCTATCTAGTCTGTCCTTCCATATCAACAACTACAACAGTCCACTTTTTACCTTTAGAGATCCTCTGTGTTGGTCCCATGCTTTTTTGAATTCAGTTACTGTCCTCATCTCTACCACCTCCACTGGGAGACTATTCCATGGATCCACTACTCTTTCCGTAAAGAAATATTTCCGCATATCACTCCTGAATCTATCTCCCTTCACCCTCATAGCAGAACTTGCTTTCAATTGAAAGAGGCTCTCTCCCTGAACATTTATGCCACGGAAGTATTTAAACACCTCAATCATATCACCTCTATCCCGCCTTTCCTCTAAGGTGTACATATTAAGATCCTTAAGTCTGTCCTCATATGCTTTATAATGAAGCCCACTAATCATTTTAGTAGCCACCCTCTGCACCGACTCCATCCTGTTCACATCCTTTTGAAGGTGCGGTCTCCAGAATTGCACACTATACTCCAAATGAGGTCGCACCAAAGACTTGACTTATACAGAGGCATTATCACCTCCTTTTTTCTGCTAGCCATTCCTCTCCGTATGCACCCAAGCATCCTTCTAGCTTTTGCCGTTGCCTTTTCTACCTGTTTAGCTACTTTAAGATCATCAGACACAACCACGCCTAGGTCCCGCTCTTCTTTAGTGGACAAAAGTACTTCACCTCCTATACTGTATTGCTCCCTTGGATTGCTGCAGCCCAAATGCATGACCTTACATTTTTTAACATTAAATCCCAGCTGCCAAATTCTAGACCATTCTTCAAGCTTAGCTAGATCCCTCCTCATGTTATCTACACCTTCCTGGGTGTCTACTCTATTGCAGATTTTGGTATCATCTGCAAAGAGGCAAACCTTACCCGACAGCCCTTCCGCTATATCACTAACAAAGATGTTAAAAAGAATCGGACCAAGGACAGATCCCTGGGGCACACCACTGATAACATCCTTCTCCTCAGAGTGAGCTCCATTTACTTGTACTCTTTGTCGCCTCCCACCCAACCAATTTCTAACCCAAGCAGTAACTTTAGGGTCCATCCCTAGGGTGCTCAGTTTTTTTATAAGTCGCCTGTGAGGAACAGTGTCAAAGGCTTTACTGAAATCTAAATACACCACATCTAGAGCTCTCCCTCGGTCCAACTCCCTGGTCACCCAGTCAAAGAAATCAATCAGATTTGTCTGACAAGGTGGAGCCCATCCTTTTGGAAAAGCCTCTCCCTTCCCCAGAATGTTGCCCAGTTTCTAACAAATCCAAAATTCCCTTCCTTGCACCATCGTCTCATCCGCACATTGAGACTCCGGAGTTCTGCCTGCCTTTTGGGTCCTGCATGTGGAACGGGAAGCATTTCAGAGAATGTTACCCTGGAAGTTCTGAATTTCAATTTCCTACCTAAAAGCCTAAATTTGGCTTCCAGAACCTCCCTCCCACACTTTCCTATGTCATTGGTACCAACATGTACTAAGACAGCAGGCTCCTCCCAAGCACTATGTAAAACCTGTCTAGGTGGCACATGAGGTCCATTACCTTTGCACCAGGCAGGCATGTTACCAGTAGATGTATGTGTTAAAACAAAGTAGGAAGTACAGGTATACACATAGATGGGCATCCACATGTAGTGGGAGGAGCCATTTTACAAACAGGCAAGCGGAAAAACTCAACGAAGGAACCCCGGCAACTTGCACAGCAACTTATGTCAGTGCTGGTATTTCAGAATGCAAGCATGCAAATTTTGACACATGCACTTGTATTCTGACCATTTTGCAAACCTAGACATCTTGCCACTCTTCATCAATTATAGATGAGTCACATCTACTGAAGTGACATGTGATGGGGTAATAAATATGGGAGATTAAGGGGGATGTCTCCCTTAATCCCTCATGTAAAGGGCTGGCTGGAACTAGCACTTTTTTAAAAAAACAACTTAAACATCAGAGGAATCCAAGATGGCGGCTGCATGTTTGCCTGCTCCAGGTGCTGACTCGCGAAAGAACACTGATTTTTGGTGTTTGTTTCTTACCTGGTCTGGTTTTCTTTAGCCCTGATGGTGAATAGGAAGGGAAAGATGAAATATTCCAAAGGTGAACCTTCCTCAGGTCAGTTGCCTATCATGAAGTTTGTGCTTCCTGGAGCTGTAAAAATGTCTGCCGAGGGTTGTGCTGGAGCTGACTATATGGTGGTCCTTTCAGCCTCGGATGCCAGTCTGAGCCCCGAGTAGTGTATTCCTCCATGTGAGCCTCCTCCGCCACCTGCTGATCAGTTGTTCTGGCAGCCACTTCACCTATATGAGGTAGGAGACATGCTGTTGGCTTCGGGGGAGCTCCTGAGTCCAATAATGCTGTTAGGTGCAACCAGAGGGGTAGGAGATTCTTGTTGCTCTGTTGCCAGAGTGAATTCCTAGGATAAGGTGTCTGTTCAGGTATCTTCTCAGGTGGTGACCTTAGACTGTATCTGGACTGCGATAGTCTTGCTGGAGAAATCTGTTTCCACTCGCTTAAATGTTTTAGATGCGTCACTTGTTAGCTTAAGGCAAGGTCTGATCGGTTCGATCTGGCTCTTCAGGACTTGAGTACCACACTGAGAACATTTTTGACACAGACTGAAGCATTACAAACACAGAGCATCTCTTTTGTAAGGGATAGCTCCTTGATTCATGCCAAACTGAAGCGGTTAGAGAACTTCTCCAAGAAGTTAAATTTACGTTTTGTAAATTTTCCTATTGTTCCTAATGTCTCCTTGGCTGAGCTCTTCAAGCAGTACTTGTGTGAAATCTTGGGAGTTCCTGGGAATGCTCTCCCACTTACTTCCAAAGTATATTACCTGCCTATAGAGAAATGTTCCAGTAGTGTGGTGGTGGAGGAGGATAGACGGGTTGATATTTCCCTGGATACCCTAAATCTATCTCACGTTCTGGAGGGATCATCTAATGAGAATCTAAGGGCAGCAACTCTATTAGTGATGTTTGTACTTGAGCCTGACCAGGCCTGGATTTTAAAACTGTATTTTTGGAATGTTACTAAATTGTTTTTTGGACAGAAGGCCTGTGTTTTCCCAGGTATTTTCTATGTGACTCAAGCTAAGTGTCGTCAGTTTCTGTCTATGTGCTCTGAAGTTACCACTTTAAATTTTTCCTATATCCTGTGTTTTTCATCTAAATGTATAATTAAATCTATTTCACAGAGATATATTTTCTATGATCCAAAGCAATTATGTGTGTTTTTGGCTCTAGACATGCTCCAGGAGTTGCTGTCGTCACAGTGGAGTCTGCTTAGAATGGCTCTATGGGACACTTTAATTTGATATAAGAGCCATGCAGCCTTCCTTTTCCTAGGGCCTGTTACTTTGGGGATTATAATTCAATCTTTAGCCTCTTTACCGGATTCTCCTCCCTCTGTCTAGTGGGCTTTTCGTGCTTAGCACTTAATTATTTGTTTTCTTATGTATTTTCAAATGGTGCTTTGCTATCATTTTGATGTATGGTCTTTTTTCTTTCATTTTTTCTTAGTGCTAATCCTCTTCCTTCAAGTATTTGTTTGGTGTAACTCATGTAAATTATAAATAAAGAATTTAAAAAAACTTAAACATGCCAGGGAGCAGATGTAAATATACTGTAGATGTGGAGAATTTATGTCAGCCATGTGCAAGACCTATATGAAATCATAGATACACATATAATATTTCCAGCCCCATCCAAACCATGCCTCTGACATGGTTTGGACACACCTCAGTGTAAATTGTATGTGATCGGGACGGACATGTGTAACTTCAGATGTTTCTAAGTTGGCTGTTGGGATGTGCAAGTGATTTGTGCATGCAAGGGGTCGTTTTCACATGTGCAAATCACGAATAGGGCTTCTAAAATAACCCGCTTAATGTTTCCACCTTCTATTCATATTCCCATTCGACACTGCTCAGTGCAATGTATAATATCTAAAAACAGACATAGGGGAATCTCAAACATCTCATGGCACAAAATAAATACATTTAAAAATACATCATAATCTGAGTTTTCAAATCAATCTTCCTTTTTGGTTCTTACAAAATTGGTACTTAATCCAGTCTTCTTTCCAAGTTTTGTAATAGTCTACGCAGCCACCAAAATGAGCAAGCCTGTTGTCCATAACTTTCAGCCTTTTCATGCTCATTGGTTTGTGAGTTTTAACCCCTACAAATTATTTGCTAACCTTTATTTGCACAACCTCCTTTTTTAAAATCCTAGATCTGTCCATGTGTAAAATTTATTTTTCTGGGTATAGCCAGATTGAAAAACAGAATAATAATTATTAAGGGTTTATTCGTGAGCACATACTTAGCTACTTTGGGCGCCTACAAATATTTTGTACATGCAAATCACTTGTGTACATGTATACCTATGAATTAATATGTATACAGTTGATTTATGTGTGTGAAAATGTTTTAACATGCATAGAAGGTGTGCATTTAAGATAAAGTGCACAAAAACATAAAAGCACAAAAACTGCAAAACAGTTTCATTTAAACAAAACTAACCAAACTTACTTTTGGCCCTGCACATCTCTAATAATTATGTCTCCTGTTCATGCTTAACAAGGGCAAGGGGGAGTGATGAAGTAGCTGAATCGGTTACCTCAGCTCTGATTGCAGGGATAGGGAAAGGAGGAGAGAATGTGAGGGGTATTCTTCAGCAGTTGAGGAGTGGGGGTGGCCCATCTGACCTTCCTAGTAGCCACTCATCCTGCAGCAGGATGCTACACACACACAAACACACTATAAAGGGAGGAGTGGTCTAGTGGTTAGGACAAGGTACTTCAGGCCAGAGGGCTGGGGGTTCAAGTCCCACCTGGGGACAGCAATCTCAGGCCGGAGGGACTGGGATTTCTAGTCCTATAGGCACTCCTTGTGGTCTTGGGCAAGCCACTTAACCCTCCATTGCCCATGTTCCCTGGAAGTATTAGTGTATGTGTCTCATATCCCCTCATGTTAAATGTATCCCCCAATTGACCGCTTTGACCCAGTGAAAAGCAGGATATAAATACAGATAAATAAATAAATAATAAAACCTCATTGAGCATACATTTTTATGAAGTGTGCATGCATTTATGAATTGTACAGGACAGTCCGTGTGTGAGGTGTTGTTCTTAGTTGCATAACATGAAAACAGCACTGGCATCTCCTCAAAGCAAAATATTACTGCTAATTTTGCCACAGATAAGAGCTGAGGGGAAGATAGGAAATTAAGGGTTATGTTTACTAAACCGTGGCCCCATTGATTTCAATGGAGCTGCAGCTCCGATATCGCATGGAGTCCGCCACTGCGGTTTAGTAAACATACCCCTTAAAGACACTTCCTTTACCTCCAAAACAACATAAAGGTAAAGTTAAATCAAAACTCTGGTTAACAAATTCACTGAAAATGCCAGGGGCAGGGCAGAGCAGAGGTGGCACCAGGTGATAACCAGGCAGCAGCAATATTGAGCCGTTGCCCATTTATTAAAAAACAGCAAAAGTTAGGCTCTTTAAAGGCTGGCCTCACTTTCGCCACAGAAGCTAACCGGGAAGTGGCTGAATATCACCATTGCCCAGTTAGCTTCATCGCTATCTGGCTAATGCAGATATGGCCCTGCCACTGAATATTGAGCCATTGCTTATTTAAGTAACTCTCTTAGGGTAAGGCCTCCCTCTGCCAGTCCCAGGAAGAACTCTCTTTGTTAATAAGACTTCTACTTTGCTAATATTCTACTTTTAAGCACAGCAATATTACTTTGCAACCCTGGATATCTGTTCCAAGTGTACACTCTTTGTGTTATGCCAGTCAGTTCAAACAAAAAATACAGGCAGGTGTTTCCAACTTCCCTGGTGTATACTTCACTGTTGTTAAGTGCCGTTGAGTCAGTGTCGACTCTTAGCGATCCTCTGGATAACTGATCTAAACTTTGTTCGGTCTTCAGCCAAGTGGCTCATTGTTGATAGAGTGGTATCCATAGCTGCTGTTATTGTATTGATCCATCTCATTGCTGGCCTTTCTCTTTTACCGGGCCGTTCTACCTTGCCAAGCATTATGTCTTTCTCCAATGATCTCTCTCTTTGCATGATATGTCCAAAATATGAAAGCCAAAGTCTTGTCATCTGAGTTTCTAAGGAAAGTTTAACTTTGATCTCCTCAAGTACTGACTAGTTTGTTCTTCAGGCAGTCAACGGTATACACAATATTTGTCATCAGCACCATAATTCAAAGGCATCAATTTTCTTCCTGTCTATCTTTTTCACTGTCCAACTTTCGCATCCATATGACGTTATTGAAAATACCATGGCCTGGACAAGTCGAATCTTTGTATGGAGAGAGATGTCTCTGCTCTTGAGAATCTTGTCTAGGGCCTTCATAGTCATTCTACCAAGAGCAATACGTTGTCGGATTTCTTGATTGCTAGTCCTTTCTTTATTGATTGTTGATCCAAGTAAGTTAACACTAGAAGCCCCAAAGTGCGTCAATTGACGCAAATGCATATTGAAGTTGTATACCAGCGCCACTGCTAGAACCATGTCAGTCATGTTCCATGACTTTGTTAGCAAGGTCAAGATGTTCAAATATGTGCATTGAAAATTAATGACAGATGCACCACCTAGCGGGAAAATGAATTTATACCTAGAAGCCCCAAAGTACGTCAATTGTCGCATTCAATTGTCTTGGATGCGTCATTTGACATACTTTGGGGCTTCTAGGTATAAATTCATGTTCCCAAAAGGTGGCGCATCTCAATCACTGTTTACAGTTTTATTCTGACATTAAAAACAATAAACACACGATGACGGCATGTAATGATGTCACATACTGCACGTATTTCACAAATAAGTAACTTCACATTAATTCACATCTGCATTTCATGCTAAACGCAGTCGTCGTTATAATGCGTCAAATGACACACTTTGGGGTTTCTAGGTAAAATGCCTTTTGGGGCTTCTAGTGTTAAAGCTGTCAAATATTTCAATTTCTTCTCCATCAATGATGAAGATTGATTTTGCCATTTTGTCAGGATCTTTTTCTTCTTAACGTTAAGGTGCAGACCCATTTTAAGACTATATTCCTTGATCTTGAGTAGCAAATGTTTCAAATCGTCTTCACTTTCAGCCAGTAATGTGGTGTCATCAACACTAATAACAAATCCAAGTTATCAATGTCCCTGTTTAATGTACATTACCAAGTTTAAGTTTCAATGTAAACCGCTTTGATTGAAATGATAAAGCGGTATATAAAACCTGTTAAATAAATAAATAAAATAGTGAAGATTATTGATGAGTCTTCCACCAATCTTCATACCTCGATTGTCTTCATATAGTCCTGCTTCTCAGATGATTTGTTCTGCATATAAATTAAAGAGGTAGGGGGAAAGTAGGCAGCCTTGTCATACACCTTTGCTGATTTTAAACTATTCTGTTTCTCCTAATTCCGTTCAAACTGTTGCTTCTTGATCAATGTAAAGGTTGTGCAAGAAAACAATCAGGTGTTCTGGTATACCCATGCTTCTTAATGTTTCTCGTGTTTTACATAGTCAAAAGCCTTGCTGAAGTAAATAAAACACATATGGATATCCTTTTGGTATTCTTTAGTCTTTTCAAGGATCCATCTCATATCCACGATAATATCTCTCGTTCCTTGCCCTTTCCCGAACCCTGCTTGCACTTCAGGCAGTTCTCGTTCCAGGTATGGTTGTAGTCTCTGCTGAATGATGAGTAGAATCTTGCTGGCATGTGGGATCAAAGCGATTGTGCAATAATTTCCCACATTCAGTCGAGTCACCTTTCTTCAGTATTAGTATAAATACAGATCTTTTCCAATCAGTTAGCCACTTCACTAGTGTCAGGAATATGAGTTCAGATTTCCCCACCCAAAACCCACTAATGGAGCTCAATTACTTTAACCACTGGCCAGTGTGTGGGTGCATGCACCAGCTTCACTACAGATGGTCTAGGGTTCCATGTCCTCATAGTACTCTGATCCAGTGGGTTCTGTAGGGTCTCCAGGTGCTGGGGCTCCCATGGTGTAGACCATAGGTGTCAAACTCTGGCCCACGGGCCAAATTTGGCCCGTAGTGTAATTATATTTGGCCCGCGAGGCTATACCAAATGACTACTAGAGCTAGCCCACCGGTATTATACAGCGCATTCATTCATCGCTAATACTACAAATCCCATAATGCCTTGCTGTTGTTTTGGCGCGTCAATCAGGACAGGTCCCAGAAACGCCCTCTCCTGTGTGACAGAAGTCATAGCGATCTCAAGCTACAACTGTCACTGTGGAACCCCTTCCCAAAAATGGCAAAAAGAAAGGCAGACAACAGGAACTTTCTGGACAGGTGGGAGACAGAATATTTGTTTACATATGTAAAAGACAGACCTGTTTGTCTGATTTGTGGAGTCAACGTGGCTATAACTAAGGAGTATAACATTCGACGACACTATGAAACAAAACACCATGACAAGTACAAGGACCTGGACATGACTCAAAGGAGCCAGAAAGTGGAGGAGATGAAAAGAAGTTTGGTTTCACAACAGAATATGTTCAAAAAAGCCACATCACAAAGTGAGGCTGCTGTAAAGGCTAGTTATATTGTGGCAGCAGAGATCGCAAAATCAGCCCGGCCCTTTAATGAGGGAGAGTTTGTGAAAAAGTGCATGTTGAAAGTTTGTGACATCGTGTGCCCAGAGAAAAAGCAAGCCTTTTCAAACGTGAGCCTGAGCAGAAACACAGTAGCTGATCGCACATGTGATCTTGCCACCAATCTGTATGACCAGCTTTTGGAAAAGGGAAAAGATTTCGTTGCATTCTCCCTTGCTGTGGATGAGAGCAGCGACGCATCTGATACTGTTCAGCTGTCAGTCTTCATCCGTGGAGTGGACTCAAATATGTGTGTTACGGAGGAACTATTGGGATTCAAATCAATGCATGGCACAACCACAGGAAAGGAAATTTTTGAGGAGGTTTCCAAATGCGTAACTGAAATAAAGCTGCCGTGGGATAAACTCGTGGGATTAACGACAGATGGTGCGCCAGCGATGTGCGGTAAAACAAGTGGACTGGTGGGCAGGGTCCGGGAGAAGATGCAGGAAGAGAACTGTGCAGGTGAACTAACTGTTTATCACTGCATCATACATCAGGAATCATTGTGTGGCAAAGCCCTAAAGATGGAACATGTTATGACCACAGTAACACAAGTAGTTAACTTTATAAGAGCCAAAGGTCTGAATCACCGCCAGTTTAAGTCTTTTCTGGAGGAGTGTGGTTCGGAATACGCAGACGTGCCGTATCACACAGAGGTGAGATGGTTAAGCCGAGGAAAAGTACTGAATAGATGTTTTGAGCTGCATGAGGAAATATGTCAGTTTCTGGAAAGCAAAGGGAAGGACACAGCAGAGCTTCGGGAGAAAAAGTTTCTGTGTGAGCTGGCCTTTCTGTGTGACATCTCGAGCCATCTCGATGCGCTGAACCTGCAGCTTCAGGGGCGGGGGCGCATCATCACAGACATGTACGCTGCAGTGAGGGCTTTTAAAACTAAACTGTGCCTGTGGGAGAATCAGATGCTGCAAGGAAACCTTGGCCATTTTCCCTGCTGCCAAACCATGAAAACGCAGTTCTTTACCAACTTGTTCCCATGCGCACAGTTTGCTGAAAAACTCAGTGTACTCGGCGCTGAGTTTAGCCGGCGATTTGCCGACTTTGATGTCCAGAAATGTAGGTTTGAACTGCTCAGTAATCCCTTTGCAGTTAATGTGGAAAACGCACCAACCAACCTCCAAATGGAGCTAATTGAACTCCAGTGTAATGACACGCTAAAGTCAAAGTATGATGCTGTGGGCGCCGCCCAGTTTCCACAGTTCATCCCTGACACAATGCCTCAGCTCCGCACCCAAGCTGCTCAGATGCTCTCCATGTTCGGCAGCACTTATCTATGTGAGCAACTTTTCTCCTCGATGAAGATGACCAAAACATCTCACAGGAGACGTCTGACTGATGAACACCTTCGCTCGATACTGAGGATTTCCTCAGCTCAAAGCCTGAGCCCAGACATTGATGAACTATCATCCAAGAAGAGATGCCAGGTATCTGGCTTGGGCACATCAGATTAGATCAGTGTGCAGCAAACTGAGCAATAATTAACGTTTTCTTTATGCACTTTTTCTTGCTACTCCAAGACATGGGCTTGAATGGTTGATTAATTTTATTATTGTTATTTTATTTTAAAAATTATTATTTATTATTATTTAAATCTTATTTAATAAATGAATGTCATTGATGTTTTCTTTTATTTGAAATTGGTTTTTGCATATCTGAACTATTAAGTTATAACTTGTATAGTAATAAGTGTTGCTTCATATTCAATGTTAAAGCAAATCTTGTTTGGGTCCATATTAAAAGGTTCATTTGTTCAATGCTGGCCCGCGACTTTGTTCAAGTTTTACATTTTGGCCCACTGTGTATTTGAGTTTGACACCCCTGGTGTAGACCACTGGGCCCTCCTGTCCCACATAGCACCTGTCTATCAAAGGAAAAATAAAATCTCTCTATTGAAGCAGGCAGGCCACCAACGTTCAGGCCTTGCCTCCAAGTATACCTGCTCTAGTGTATGTGCTGCTGTAACACTGGAACTAAACTAAAAATAAAAATAAAATTCAGTTTTATTACTAACAAGCAACTATTGCACTTATTTCCCTAACTGGATCTCTTCAAGAACCTGTTCTGCTTCCACAGTCCATCAAGGGTAGGGTTTGTCTCCCTGGTATCAACAGTTTCCTTCTGACCCTTACAGTTCCTAGTAGGTCTCTCTCTCCCTCTCTGTAACTGATAGGATGCTTCTCTGGCAGTGTCCTTTCACCATTTTTCCTCACACACGCTATCTGTGTCACTTTCACAGCTGGGTACCTTCAGCACTTGCCATTCCCTGGCTGTCTTCCTGGCTTTTACAGTTATTCACTGTCCTGAATCTCTTTCCAGCGCATTCTGCAGGGCCTAGACTCTGTGTTTCACCTCAGTCTCTGTGCTTCACTCTTCTCCTTCCCAGGCTGGGCAATCCTGCTTTCAGCTTATATGCTTTACTCTCCTGCTTTCTTTTTCCTTCTTCCTTTTGCTCTCTTAGGCAGCACACTCCTGTCTCTCAGGGCTCTCTTCTTCTCAGGAGGGAGGGGCTTCTCAACTCAGCCTGCAGTTCCCCTCCCCCTTTTCCTCCTACTTTTCTTCTTTTTATGTGGCATGGCTTTGATTCTCTGGGACATGGGCCTATAGCACATGCTGAAACCTGTTTCTTCCTTATATGGGCAGTGCTTTCCCTTCTCCTCTGGGTAGAGGGGTTCCTTGCTCCATTGATCCAACTTCCTGTAGTCTGAGGGACAAAGGGCTCTTCCTGTTTCTTGCCTGTGGATGTCTGGAGTCTTGGAGCTCCGCTTCCATCCCTGAGGTAATTCAAAACTCTTTGAGACTTTTTTTTACACTATTTACACTATTCCAAGGACACTGTTAAGCCATGCAGGAGATCCTCTCACTTTCCCCACCTTTCAGGCTCACCATAGACAAGACGAACAAACAGGGATGACTTGAAACTTTTCATGGCATGCATTGCATTGGATTTCTATAAGGGAAGAGATAATGCAGAGTTAGAGGTGAGATGTTGCTTCATGGTTGCTTCCTCTCTTGCGTTTTCAGAATTCTTTCCCCATGTTCTTCCTGTGATAACCACGGCTTCCTTTCATTGCCTTTTGTGGTGAGCCCCCCTCTCCCCCCTGACAGTGTGTCATAGTTAGGAACTATCTATTAAAACCATATTCATATCTTAGCTTCTTCTCCCATGCTGAAACTGACCTGGTGGAGGAGCACATAGTCAGTTATCCTTGGGAAGGAAGAAGAGAATAAAATACGTGTTTATGTGTTTGAAATAATCAAAACAAAATATGGCACTTCCAATAATATCTCCAACATCTTTTGCCATTTTAACACTTCAGAAACATATGAGTGGGGAAGGAGATGAATGGTTAGAACCAGGACTGTACCAAATTAGCAATGCGTCCTGTGCGACTGGACAAACCTAGTGCCCGTGCACCCACCAAGCTGCACACAGGAATTTGCATTTATTAAGCTTCTTGAAAACCCACTGATGACATCAGCGCCTTTTCTGTACTGCACCTTGTGTGGCCGAACTGCTTGCACATCTGTTGGTATGGTCCTGGTTAGAGCAGTAGTCTGGCAACCAAAGAGAACAGGGCTCAAATCCCAATGGTACTCCTTGTGGCTTTGGACAAGTCACTTAACTCTCCATTGTCTCAGGTGCAAGCTTAGATTGTAGCACCCCAGGGATGGGCTAATACCCACTATACCTGATTGTAACTCGCCTTAAATTACTACTGGAAAGGTGTGAGCTAAATAATACTAACTAAATAAATGATATGTGCAGTCATCTCTGGGATGGAGTATTTGACAAAGTCATGCGCTGCAGATAGGCATTAGAAGTTGATAGAGCACGACTTCAGCGCTGGCTTTCTGCACCGGCCTGTTTGTTAATGTCAAGACTGCATGTTGTTGTTAAGTGCCATCGAGTCGGAGTCGACTCATGGCGACCCAATGGATAGCTATTCTAAATTGTGTTCGGTCTTGAGTCAGGCGGCTCATTGTTGACAGACTGGTACCCGTAGCTGCTGTTATTGTATCAATCCATCTCATTGCTGGCCTTCCTCTTTTGCGCTGACCTTCTATCTTGCCAAGCATGATGTCTTTCTCTAATGATTTCTCTCTTTGCATGATGTGTCCAAAGTATGAAAGTCGAAGTCTTGTCATCTGAGCTTCTAAAGAAAGCTTAGGTTTGATCTCCTCTAGTACCGACTGGTTTGTTCTTCGGGCAGTCTATGGTATACACAGTATTCGCCGCCAGCACCATAATTCAAAGGCATCAAGTTTCTTCCTGTCTATCTTTTTCACTGTCCAGCTTTCACATCCATATGATGTTATTGAAAATACCATGGCTTGAACAAGTCGAATCTTTGTATGGAGAGAGACATCTCTGCTCTTGAGAATCTTATGTAGGTCTTTCATAGCCATTCTGCCAAGAGCAATGTGTTGTCTGATTTCTTGACTGCTTGTTGCTTCTTTATTGATAGTTGATCCAAGTAGGTTGAAGTTGTTCACGATTTCAATTTCTTCTCCTTCAGCGATGAACTTGTTGATTATGCCAGTTGTCATGATCTTTGTCTTCTTTACATTAAGGTGCAGGCCCATTTTGAGACTATGGGGCATGTTTACTAAAAGCCGTACAATTGCGTGCCGCACAATAGCGCACGGAAACGCGGCACTCAAACGCTCAGAAACGCTCTTAAACGCCCCGCACAAGTGCGCGTGGGCCCCGCACAATTGCACGCCGCACTAACATGCCCCGCACAAGTACCCGGCCCGCAAATGTCCGATAGAGGCGTGGAAAGGCATTCTGAGGGCGGAGGAAGGCTCCCGAGGGGCGGAGAGACGGGGTCAATGGGCGGGGAAGGGGAGGGGAGAGGCTCCCCGCACAGTATCGGGGACGAATTTGCAGGTTAAAAATAGCGCGAGTGAAACACTCACGGTAGAGGGCATTTAAAGGGAAGAGAAACCATTTCCGTCAGCAATGTACAGGGAAACCGGGGAAACCTGCAAAACGTGAGCAGTGTGATACATGTGCACAGAACAAAAGTGCAAATAAAGATAGAAAAAGACCCAAACAAACATATTAAAAATAGGAAGTCAGCTGGGGAACCCTGATATTAATGGGCAAACATAAGAAACACACCCAGGAAAGCTCCAAAAAAATGAAATGAAGTATGGAAGGGGCTACGGAGCGGAGACCCTTCCAAAAACCATTTCCTTTTTTCTGAGCCTTCCTGGGAGTGTTTGCTATGGTTGCCCATTAATATCACTGTTGCCCAGCTTGGTTATATTTATCCCCAGTTCATCGTGGTCGGTTGAGGGGTTTATTTGCACTTTTGTCACCAGACAAGGTGACTGAGCCCACAGTACAAATGTGCAGAGCAGGGTTTTTGACTCCTTTGGTCAGGTTTCCCACCCCCAGGGACTGCACTATCACTGTGGCCACAGTGTGGTGCAGCAGACAGAGGCAGTACCTCTAGGACCAGAGGGTCACAGGTTCAAATCCAAGCTGGGGCTCCTGCCAACCCAGTCCCCATATTTTACCCACCACTAAACAGAGATAGTAAAGACACTCCTTTATTGCAGAGAACATAAGCATGGTTCACACACCCATTTTGTACCCAACACCGCACACACACCATAACAATGGGCATTACCGACAGCCGAGTCCCCCAAATGCAGTCCTGGAGTGCCACAACTCAATCAGGTCATATGCTTTTCCAAGATACGGACATGCCAGCATGTTGGCGGTAGGGTACAGGTGGTGGAGGGGGCAGTGGCTGCTAGCCACAGAAGACAGTGGCCGAGCCATGTGCAGGCTGGCACGTCCACTGCAACATAGGCCCTGTCGGATGTACAGTCATGGACTTCCCAGGGAATTCAGCACATCTGTGGCAACACAGTGGTGCAGTGCACACAGACAGTGTGTGCAGGAGCAAAAGGTCACAGGTTCAAAGCCCAGCTGGGGCTACTGCCATTCCTGTCCACATATTTTCCCCACAACTAAACCATGTTAGTAAGGGCAATCCTTTATTGCTGGGGATATACGCATTGGTCATACGCCTATCTTTTACACCACCAAGCACAGACACCATGACCAGGGGCATTACCTAGAGCAGAGTCTCACAAATGCAGTCCTGGAGGACCACACACCATTCAGGTTCCATGCTGCCACTCATACAAATAACCGTGCTGTATATCTATGCACCACCCCCATGGCATGTAGATGTAGCTCATGCATATTCATGAGGGACAGCAGGAAACCCCAACCAGTGTATTGCAAACCTGGACTGGATTTGGGAACCTCTGCCGTACAGCAGCAGCCAACAGGGACAGACACACCCACACCCACACCCACAGGCCCCATTGGCCAATGCCTCCTGGTGAGGCAGGACATTGGGCCCTGCGTGCATCTCCCAATACCAGCACTTGCATACCTTAGCAATGTCACCCTACACCAGGGTATATGGTACACAGCTCTCAAACGTTTGCTATGAGTACTGGCAGATAGATATCCCTACGTTACGCACAGTCTGCTCTATGAGCTCCATCATAATAATCTATCTGATGTTTGCGGTGTGTGCGTCAGGTCTGGCCCCTGACAGTGTTTACCACCCTAGGGAGGGACCCCCAACGGTATTGCATACCATACCCATGCCTGTACTGTGCCCAGGACTGGTGTGGTGGGCAAGGATTCTGAACCCCTCTATAGTAGCACAATGCTGGCATACGTGTGGGAGTGTGTGTCTGTCTATACCAGTGTTTCCCAACCCAGTCCTACGGGGCACACCGGCCAGTCAGGTTTTCGGGATATCCCTAATGACTATGCATGAGATATATATGCATTAGAGATATCCTGCCAACCTGACTGGTTTGTGGCCCTCCAGGGCTGGATTTGGAGACCCCTGCCTTACACCTCTGTCATTTAAGATTGTGAGTGGGCAAGGTGCAGATGTCCAAGACATCGAAAGAGTATATAGAATGTGACACATTCCTCCTCAATTCTCACCACCACCAAAATATTGTCTATTAGACAACTTTTTGGTGGTGGTGAGAATCGAGGAGGAATGTGTCACATTCTATATACCCTTTCGATGTCTAGGACATCTGCACCTTGCCCACTCACAATCTTAAATGACAGAGGTGTAAGGCAGGGGTCTCCAAATCCAGCCCTGGAGGGCCACAAACCAGTCAGGTTGGCAGGATATCTCTAATGCATATATATCTCATGCATAGTCATTAGGGATATCCCGAAAACCTGACTGGTCGGTGTGCCCCGTAGGACTGGGTTGGGAAACACTGGTCTATACAGTGTGTGTTGGCTGCAAACACTGTCCACAGTTTTGGCCTGATGATGTGCATAATGAGCAGCAAGGTACCATGGGTATAGCTCAGACAGGGTGGGCTGGCCAGGATGCATCTGCACAGGGCATAGGGCACTGGCAGGGACATTGTAGTGGCCGTCCACCACCTCCACAGACAGGGTGACCTCTGTATGTGCTGCTGGGCTTTCACTCCACCCTGACTGTGCAGTGATGGCAGCATGGCTAGGCACCCCCATAGTGCGTCATAGCACTTCCCTCATGTGATATATATGGGTCACCTGTTGGGGCCTAGTCACTGATGTATCTGCTTGTGTGTGCTGCCATCCCAGTTGTGGGTGCATGCATTTCCAGTGGGACTAACCAGCAGACTGTTCACAGCTGGTATGTGCCCTGCTGGAGTGCCTTGCAGGGTGCAGTGGCTGATGGCTTGATGCAGGGGAATATCAGATAGTGGTGGGGTGCATCTTAGCATATCCAGGCCTACTGTCTGTCTGATATTGTGGTCTGGGGGGGTGTGGGGCTGCTTGGACTGCCCTGTAGGGTGTCTGTTCCCCAACAGGACTGGGGTTGATGGTCCACTCTACTGCCATCATTGCAGGGGGGGTGGGGTGTATAATGGGGATCTGTTGATAGGAGACCCTGCCTGTTTGCCACCCTCAGCTGGGGGGGGGGGGGGGGTCCGTGGGGTTCCCCCTGACTGAGACAGACAGAGATATCCAAGGTGTTACTGCAGAAACTACCTATCTCACAGATTACGACTGTTTTGGAGCTCTGCCATGGTCTCTCTCAGCCATGGAGGGTGCTGTGGACCTGGTCCAGGGCGCCTCATCGCACACTCAGGGTGAGCACAGTTCCCGCACAGTGTGACTGTGTGTAGCTACTCTGTGCAAATTAAACACCCGGTCAGTACCTCCTACCAGGCCAAGGTGCTGTGTGGGTGCACACGGACACGTCCCCCTACCAGGCCGGGGAGCTGTTGGGGTGCATTCCCCATCTTGTGTTCATCTGTGGACAGCTGATTTGCATGTGCAGTGCATCATGGGTATGGGTGGCCTAACCCTATCCTGGTTCCCACAGCAGACTGTCTGTGTGGTGACATGCAGGCTCTCTGCAGCCAGCCAGGGGCTTGCTGGCAGCTATATAGCTGTAGCCCAATGGTTACTTCACTGCCTGTGGAGCCAGCGGTAATGGGTTCGAGCCCACAGTGGGGTTATTTGATAGGGTTGTCCAAAGCTTTTTTTAGATTTAATGTACATATGTTGCTGCCATCAAACACACCCTCAGTGTACTGTACCCATAAGGTGCCTCTGAGGGTGCTTTATAGGGCACCCTATAGGGCACCTTATGGTTGCCGTCCATATAAGGTGCACTATACATTATCCTGTGACGCAACATATATTTTTTTTATTTATTTTATTTATTTATGCTTTTCTTCTATACCGCTTTTTCCCAAGATCAAAGGCGGTTTACAATTAACATAATGAACGGTTTACAATTAACATAATGAACATGGTTTTACATGGAACATCGTATTTTCTTCAAACTATGTACAATTAACTTTTCATGAACAATAACATGGAACATGTAATTATACAACTGCTTTAACTATTTACATCAGTCAAATATTTACATTAGTCAATTATTAATTGTGGTTTTAAGGGTTGTTTTTTCCTAAGTGTGTTGAGGTTTGAGGCTTTTTTGATCTGTGGTTAGGGAGGATTTTTATGGAGGTGTGGTGGGGGGGATGAGGGGGGTTCATTAGGATTTATAAAGTGTTCTTTAAACAGATATGTTTTTAGTTCTTTCCGGAATGTCTTGAGATCCTTTATTTTGCGGAGGTTTAGTGGGAGTTTATTCCATAGGGTGGGGGCTGCATATGAGAATGCTCTTGAGCTTGTGGTTTTTTTTGTTTTTCGAATTGATTTTTTTATGTCTAGTGAGTGGGTTGCGTTTTGTCTGCGGGTTCTATGTTCTTTTGGAGCATGTAGTAGAGTGGTTAGATGTGAGGGTGATATGCCGTTGATAAGTTTAAATGTGGTTAAGAGTATTTTGTATGATATTCTACTATTTATGGGAAGCCAGTGTAGTTCGGCGAGGATGGGAGTTATGTGGTCAGTGAGGCGGGCTTTTGCTGTTACTCGAGCACAGATGTTTTGAGCTCGTTGGAGTAAGTTGGTATTTGTGAGAGGGAGGCCGATAAGTAGACTATTACAATAGTCAAAGTGTGGAGTGATGAGTGAGCTGATAACAGATCTGAAGTCATGTGTGTCTAGTATAGGTCGTAGGTGTTGAATGGTCTTAAGTTTATAGAATATAGTTTTCACGGTTTGTTTTATGTGAGGGAGCATACTAAGTGTGTGGTCTATTATGATGCCTAGGTATTTTACTTCCTTTTTGATTGGGATTATTGTGTCGTTAATTGTTATTGTTTCAGGGAGAGTAGAATCTGGTTTTCTTGTTACGAACATTGCTTCAGTCTTTTTAGGTTGATGCTGAGGTTATTATTTTCTAGCCAAGTATTTGCTTCGCTGATGCAGTCTAGTAAGTTCTGGTAGGTGGGATTGTTCGTGTTTATTGGTTGAGTGAGCATGATATCATCTGCGTATATGTAGTGGTTGACTTTATGTTTTTTAAATATATTTGTGATGGGTTGAAGATACAAGTTGAAAAGGAGGGCTGAAAGTGCCGAGCCCTGTGGAATACCTTGTCCTTGTACGAATGGCTCAGAGGTGTCTTGGCCTAATTTAACGTGTATCGATCGGTTTGTGATGTATGATATAAACCATTGTAGAATTGTTCCTCCTATTCCTAGGCTTAGGAGTCTGTTAATGAGTGTGTTGTGGTGGACATTGTCAAAGGCACCAGCTATATCAATGAATATAAGGATGTAACCTTGGTTGCATGTGTCAGTGCCTTTTATGAGGTCATCCATGAGTGTTATTAGCAAAGTTTCGACCCCGTGTGATGGGCGGAAGCCGAATTGATGTGAGTCAAGTGGTGCATGTGTGTCGATAAAATCTTGTAGTTGGAGCTGTATGATTTTTTCTATTACTTTGGCAATAAACGGTATGCTGGCTATGGGCCTGTAGGAGTTTGGGTCTGTAGGATTGAGTTTATTTTTTATTATAGGGCGTAAGGATGTGAGTTTTAGGGCATCTGGCATGATGCCCTGGGATAGTGATTGGTTTACTATATTTTGTATATGGATAGCTAATTCATTTTTGGTGTTTTTTATCCATGATACTGGACATGGATCTAGGGGGGAGGTAGTGGTGTTGATCATTGATATGATATTGAGGAGGTGTTTTTGTTCAATGTCTTGAAAGGTTATCCATTTATTGGTTGGTTTTAAGTCCGTGGGTATAGTTATGATTGTGTTAGATGATTTGTTTTTTAATTTGTTAGCAAAATGAGTTGCAAGTGTTTGTGCGCTTATCGTTGATTGTTCAGGCTCTGGAGTTTGGGTTTTTGTTAGTGTTTTTATAATTGCAAATAATTCTCTCGGTCGATTGAGTGCCATATTTATGACTTTTGTGTGGTATTCCCTTTTCGATCTGTTAATAGTGTCTTTGTATTTGTTGAGAAGACTCAGGTATTGTGCTTTATTATCGCTTGTTTTAGATTTCCTCCACCGTTTTTCTTGTTTTCTTAGTTGCTTTTTTATATTAGAGAGGTCTCTATTGAACCATTTTTCCGACTTTCTTTTTGTGAATTGTTTTTGGGGACCTTGAGTGGGAGTTGCTGCTTCTTTTATTGTTGAGTTCCATTGGTCTATTATAGTGTTGACTTCCGTTGTGTTATTTATAAGGTTAGGTAATACGGTGTCTAGGAAGGTGTCTTTGTTGAAGTGCGTAAAGCGGGATTTATAAGGTGTTGGAGTAGTTTCAGTGTTGGTGTGTGATAGTGAGAATAAATTGAAGGTTATTAGGTGGTGATCTGACCATGGTACTTCCGTAATAAGAGGTGGGGATTGTAGTTGGTGTTTATTAAATGGGGTGGGGATGAATACAAGGTCTAGAGCGTTACCTTTTGTATGTGTAGATGTTTGTATGATTTGGTTGTAACCCATTTCTTTCATGGAATCCATAAAGTTGATTGTGTGTTGTGGGTTGAGTGATGGAAGGTTCAGATCACCTAATATAACAAGTGGTTTTCTCTGTGTAGCTGTACATGCAAGTTCTAGGATGGGGGTGAGATTTTTGTGGTCCGCTGAGGGGGGCCTGTAGATGAGTGACAGTGCAAGGGTTTTGTTTTCTATATTTATGATGTCCATACAGTCTATGTTATTAACAATTTTTATTGAGTATTTGAGCTCTTTTTTGTTGATGATAAGGGCCCCGCCTCCCCTTTTTGCTTCTCGGTGGAAGTTGAAAAAGGTCATATTGATGTGTGTTGAGTTGGTTTAGGAGGATTGTGTCTGTGGGTGCGAGCCAGGTCTCTGTGATGAGAAGTATATCAGGTTTTTCATCAGTGATTATGTCATTAATTATTGGTATTTTATTTCGTATGGATCTTGCATTTATGAGGATGAATTTTCTGATTGTGTTTGTTGTTTCAGAAGATCTGCTTATAGGTTTGACTTGTACGAGATTTATTTGTATTAGTCTTGAGTGTCTGGGAGTGTTGGGACGGTGTGTCTGGTTAAGTGTGTGTGAGTATGGTTGTGGTGTGGTTTTGTATGGGTTGTGAATGATGGGGATGGTGTTGTATGCTGTAGGATTTGGTTTGAGAGCGTAGATGTTTTGGGTTAGGTGAATGGTTAGTATGGTGATAATAAGGTAGGATTGGTACTTTGTGAGATCCATGTTTGTGAGAAGTGTGTTGTATTAAATGATTATAGTAAAGGATCATACAATGACTATGGATGAAATTACTTGTTAGCAGCGTTAATAAAGTGTAGTACAGAGAAGTCAGTTCAGGGTAACTTTGCTACTACAAGCAGAATATATAACTGTGAAGAAAAAGATCAAGTTGACAGCTGTGCAGGAGGATATTGAACAACAGTAACTGGGATAATTTAAGTGTACCAGTACAGTGATTACAAGTTGGACAATAATTAACTGCATGAAGACAGTACTATGGTTGTGAGGTATCAGTTACTGACAACAGTATAATAACAGAGAGGTATGGCTACTGACAACAGTATAATGGGAGAGATAGGTAGTGGCTACTGACAACAGTATAATGGGAGAGATAGGTAGTGGCTACTGACAACAGTATAATAGGAGAGATAGGTAGTGGCTACTGACAACAGTATAATAGGAGAGAAAGGTAATGGCTGCTGGGAACAGTGTGATTACAGATGCTGGTAATATCATGGACAATCAGTTCATTTAGAGGTAGTATACTTGCGGTGATGGACAGATCATCTGGTTGCTGGTGAGAGTAAGCTCAACCCTAGGGGAGCTCAAGCTGCATGCTTATCCAGTTGATTGAAGTACTCCGTGAGTGTCTCGGTTGGGCTGGTACAGTTAGTTAATGAAAGAAATCTATGGTGTCAGCTCAGTTGCTGGTGTCGGCAGGTATACTTGCAGTTGGAACGTTGCAGTGAGGATGTGGTTCGTGAGCTGGATCTTGGGGGAGCTCGGCTGCTCTTTGTTGTAGTTGTTGGTGTCGGCGTGGGCTTGGGTTTTTTTTTTTTTTTAGCGTTATTTATCTGTCTTGTGGATCTTTACAGGCCTTAGCCTAAGGGCCGTGGTGCCCTTAGGGACATTCAAGGGTGCCTTGGCGGACAGTGAACTTTAACATATGCCTTATGGGCCGCCTTATGTTAACACGCTTTGTGAGTGCGTTTGCTAGTAGTGATAACTGAAATAAAAATAGATTGCCCCCTACAGCACTCATCCCCATAATACACACTGCCTCAGTGAGCCTTCTTCATTGGGCACTGTGGGGGATTGAACCCCTGATCTCTGCACCATTGGTCAGTGTCTTAACCATTGTACTATGGCTCTGCTCCTTTGTGTGTGCACATCAGGGCGCCACTTAGCCTTCCCACGCACTATTATGCACGGCGCACAATAGCGCCCCGCGCAAATGTGCAATCGCTTACTCCCGTTTTTTTCTTTTCTCTGCCTGAACCGCCCACTCCTTATATGGCACAGGCACACTACCGCGGCCCCGCACATTAGGAATGTTTAGTAAACAGACCCCTATGTTCTTTGATTGTGAGAAGCAAATGTTTCAGATCATCTTCACTTTCAGCCAGTAATGTGGTATCATCAGCATAGCGAAGGTTGTTGATGAGTCTTCCACCAATCTTCACACCTCTGTTGTCTTCATACAATCCTGCTTCTCTGATGATTTGTTCTGCATATAAATTAAACAGGTAGGGGAAAGTATGCAGCCTTGTCTTATACCTTTGCTTATTTTAAACCATTCTGTTTCTCCTTGTTCCGTTCGAACTGCTGCTTCTTGATCAATGTACAGATTGTGCAAGAGTACGATCAGGTGTTCTGGTATACCCATGCTTCTTAATGTGGCCCAGAGTTTCTAATGGTTTACACAGTCAAAAGCTTTGCTATAGTCAATAAAGCACAAATAGATATCCTTTTGGTATTCTTTAGTCTTTTCAAGGATCCATCTCACATCCACAGTGATGTCTCTCGTTCCTCGCCCTTTCCTGAACCCTGCTTGCACTTCAGGTAGTCCTTGTTCCAGGTATGGTTGTAGTCTCTTTTGAATAATCTTCAGTAGAATCTTGCTGGTATGTGGGATCAGAACGATTGTGCGATAATTTCCACAGTCAGTTGGATCACCTTTCTTTAGTATTGGTATAAACACAGATCTTTTCCAGTCAGTTGGCCATGATGTTGTCTTCCATATTTCTTGGCAGAGCCTATAAGTACGGTAACAGCTGCATCAGATTGCTGTAATACTTCTATGGGAATGCTATCAATGCCAGGTGCTTTGTTCTTTGATAAGGCTTTCAATGCTGCTTCAACTTCTTCTTTCATCACCAATGGTTCCCGATCATAAGGTACAGGTTGAAACGGCTGTTGGTCCACTTGATCTTTATCATATAAAAATTCTGTATATTCCTTCCATCTTTTCTTGATCTTCTCAGCATCATTCAACATAGAACCTTGAGCATCTTGTAACATTCCAATTCGAGGCTGGAACTTTTTCTTTAACTCTCGTAGCTTTAGGAAAGCCAATCTTGTTCTTCCTCTAATAGTTTCTGCTTCTATTTCCTTGCATGCGTCGTTGTAGTACTTTTCCTTGTCCTGTCTTGCTGCACGTTGGAAATCTCTGTTGAGTTCTGTTATTGTCTTTCTTTCTCCTCTGGCTTTAGCTTCTCTGCGTTTCTGGGCAATTTTCAGCGTTTCTTCCATCATCCATTTTGGCCATTTTTGCTTTTTCACATTTTGTAGAGACTTCTCACTTTCTTCCAAAACAGCCTTCTTGATGTCATTCCATAACTCTTCTGGAGCTCTGTCATTTGTATCTAAAGCAGCAAATCGATTTTGCAGGCAGTCTTTAAATTCCAGTGGTATATTCTCAAGGTCATATTTTGCTGCATTCATGAGTGGTTTGCTCTTTTTCAACTTGCCACCCACCCACTTCCTGGACCTTGAGGGTTAAGGGAGGGGCTGGCCTTGAATGCCCTTGAGGGTTAAGGTTGTAGTTGTGTAGGTGCTCAAGTAGTAAGGCAAGGCAAAGAAAATTTCTTTTGTGAGGTTTATTCTCCCGCTCCGGAGTTCAAATGCAGCAGACGTAAATGAAATAATGTAGCACAAAACAAGGCTGAGAAACTTAACTAAACAAGGCTTTTTACTGCTTGGCTAAATGTCCATTAATGATCACATTCGGTTTGTCATGTGACCTCCTTTCAGTAACGTAACAGAAAACTCTGGTAACAGCAATGCTCCTGAATTGCACAGAATATGCTTTCACTTATTCTCTTCACATAAGCTTCTTTTGCATAGCAATCAGTGAGGTAACTTTGTTATATTCTTTCATAAAACATTGGCAAGCATATCACTTAAATGTCCTTTTGAATCACACATGTAGAGCAGTCCTTCGGGACTTCCTGCTCTGTAGTCGGCAGAGAAATTAGAGGCATTTCTTCCTCACAGCTGCTCATAGGCTTTGCTACGTCATGAGGAGAAACTGCTCTACTTTTAAGGAACTCCCTGAATTCAGTAAGAAGTAATTCAGCCTGTGTATTTTCTGAGCTAGGCTGAGAATATCCTCCTTCAGGTAAATGCTTGTTTAATGTTCTTATCTCTTGGCAATTATCAGTGCTTTTACTTGGACAACAGTTCAGCGTGTAAGCATTTCCCTTCCCCCACCTATCTCCAAATGAAAGTGCAGGGTAAAACGCTTCAGCTGTGCTTGGAGAGTCTCTCCGAGTGTTAAAAGGAAAACAGTCAGGCTTCTCTTGGCTTAACCAATTACTATCAAACTTTCTGCCTTTGTTCTGTCTTTCACAATTAAAGTTCACTCTTTCTGGGCTTCCCACTGTTAAGCTTGCTAGCCGTTCCAACCCACCAGATACCTTGTGCTGGGGCTTCTTCCAGGGTAATTCTTTCTCCTCCCTTTGCCTCCTGTTCCAAGGTTCTGCTTGGTCCTTTAAACTCCTGAGCTGTAGCCTTGGGTCTCTCAGTGCCTTTGAATTCTTCTGGTAACAGAAGTCTTTCTCTGCCCCTGAGTCTCCCAGGTCCTGTCTGCTCCTTCGTGGATCACAGTTGCTTAGTGGTTCTCTCTCCAATGGTTCCTGTTCCTGGTCATCTGACCTGTCCTCGTCCAGGTGCTTGTGTCCTGACTCCTCCTCTGCGTCTTGCTCTTGCTGCTCGTGCTGATCTAACTGTTTCTGTTTCTCAGTTCTTAACAAGCTGGCTGAGTACTGCACTGCCCGCCTCCTGCTTGGGCGTGCCCAATCAGGGACTTGGCTTCTCTCCTGCCTTGAGGTGAGATGTGGTTCCTGATTAGCTCTGTGTTTTTTTCTCTCATAAGAGAAAATCCTGCATTCCCTTGCAGTATCGGTTCTCTCCACCGGATCACTATCAGTTTCCATTGCTTCATAAGAGTCTCCTACGTCACAAACTTTAGCTTGAGTTTGCATACTAGTAGTTGATGATCTGTACCACAGTCAGCTCCAGGTTTTGTCTTTGTTGATGTTATAGAACTTTTCCATCGTTGACTTCCGCAGATGTAGTCAATTTTATTTTTATACAATCCATTGGGTGAAGTCCATGTGTACAGTCGCCGCTTGTGTTGATGGAAGAAGGTTTTTGAGATGAATAGATCGTTGGTCTTGCAGAATTCTATCAGCTTCATTTCTGTTGCCAAGTCCATATTTTCCAACTACTTTGCCTTCTTCTTTCTTGCCAACTTTTGCGTTCCAGTCACCCATGACTATCAGGATATCCTGTTTGCATGTTCTGTCAATTTCAGCTTGTACTTGTTCATAGAACTCTTCAATTTCATTCTCTTCTGCAGCTGTTGTTGGGGCATATACTTGAATTATAGTTGTGTTGATAGGCATTCCTTGTAGACGAATAGAGATTAAGAGTTCGCTGACTGGATTGTATTTCATTACAGTTCTTGCAAGTTTCTTCTTTATTATAAATGCAACACCATTTCTTCTTTGTCTTTCATTTCCAGCATAGTAGACCATGTGATCATCTGATGCAAAGTGCCCGATGCCAGTCCATTTCAGTTCGCTGACACCCAACAGATCAAGTTGTACACGTTCCATTTCATTCTTGACCACCTCCAACTTCCCTTGGTTCATGCTTCGTACGTTCCATGTTCCAATGCGTAAGACATCTTTACAGCTTCTGACTCGCATTTCATGCGCAGCTACATCAGCAGTCAGACGTCCCGAGGGCTTTGATCCAACCACATCATAAATGCTGGCTTTACTCTGAGAAGTCTTCAACTCTTCCCCAGTAGCTAGTTGAGTGCCTTCCGACCTGGGGGTCTCATCTTCCAGCACTATAGCACAATTTGTTTTGTTGTAACTATCCATTGGGTTTTCATGGCAAGATACAGAAGTAGATTGCCGGGCCTTTCTTCCGCGCAGTTTAAGTTTGGTGTTATTGCCGTTGTCACAGAAATGTGATCCTCCGCCGTCAACACTATCCCATTCTGCTGCTGCCCAGATGGGTGGTTTGTCTTGGTCTGGCACCTCAGCTGAGACTTGTCCATTTTGGGAGACCCTGCCAGTAGTTAAACTACCGATAGTTTAGCTCTCAGCATCACTGATGCACACAAGCCCTCACAGCACGACAAGCTGCAAACCAAGTGAGGGCAAGACTGCATAACAACTATCAAAGAAGACAAGATAAAGAGGAAAATGTTGTATTTGTTACTAAGTTCGGTCAAATAGACATAGGTAGAAAAAGTGACTTGCATGAAATCACTCATGGAGTTAGGGACAGTGGAGTTCTTGAATCACTCTCCAGGCATTCTCCTTTATTATAGGTCTGTACTCTAACCACTTTCCTTCCTCCTTCTAACCTGGGATCTGATATGGAACAGAAGCAATATTGCCAAGATCAATAATTCTACCCTTAATTAAGAAGTCTGCAATCGAGGATTAGTTCTTCTTTGGAGCTTTTCCAATGTTGTGTCTATGAGAAAATGTTCGTACCTTGGACATCTCAGAGATCCTACAACCAGTCGGGTTTTCAGGATATCCACCATGAATATGCTTGAGATAAATTTGCATACAGTGGAAAAAGACATCTACAAATTTAACTCATGCATAGACATTGGGGTCAGTATTCAAAATAATTTATGCAGTTTTCGGGGTTAGTGATATAAAGCTTTTTTAAAAAATCTTTTTTTTTAATTGAGATTTTTCACAAATTTATAAAAAGGTAAGTGAAGACGTACAGAATCAAGTAAAGAAAACAATACAAGCAGAAGGAGTATTTCCCTGCCTTTTTTTTTTCAAATTCAGAGGCAACCAATTCATAACTTTTGACTAGATATCCGTATGTCTGGCCAAAACCTATGGGCTTGAATTTGAGTGTCCTCAGCCACAGGATAAAGGGAGGGAGGAGTAGCCTAGTGGTTGGGGCAAGGTACTTCAAGCCAGAAGGTCAGGGGTTCAAATCCCACTAGAGGACAGCAACCTTGGGCCAGAAGGACCAGGGTTTCTAGTCCCACAGATGCTCCTTGTGGTCTTGGGCAAGCCACTTAACCCTCCATAGCCCATGTTCCCTGTAAGTATTAGTGTATGTGCCTCATATCCCCACATGTTAAATGTATCCCCCCAATTGTGTCATGACCACTTTGATTGAAGGATAAGGCAGTATATAAAAACTGTCTAAATAAATAAATAAAATAAAGCATCAGCCCTTTACTTTAGCCATTTAAATGGTGCCGCTGAACATACAAACAAGTGGCAGTGTGTCGTTGCTTCTTTGCATAAGTTAGGCATGTTTTTCCCTGGCCTGACTTATGCGTGGAAGTTCTAGTTTACTTTATTCCAAATTCTGATATACTACTACTCATTAAAAGACAGCAAAGTGGTTTACAGAACAACCATAGGGAATTAAAATAAGCAATAAAATGTTTTACAAAATGAATCTTGCTTGACAAATTAACTCTGAAAAGGGAACAGGGTAAAACTGAGGGAAACAGAACAAATAAGCCTCCATATTTGTCACTCTGCATATAACATTCTTACCCACTCCCGGCCTGCCCCAGACCGCACCTCTTGGTATATGCATAAGTCTATGTGTAGAATGCATGATGGAGCTGTCTACACATAAAATTATGTATAGAACTGGGGCATAAAAGGTCCTACGCAGTCGACATAGGCACCAACTGTGTAAGTAGGATCACACAAATAGTTGCCCTACTATAAAAGAATAGCTTATCCGTTTTCGGTTTAGAGCCATGCATTCAGTAGCCCTACTTAAACAAAGATTGATGGGCTTATCCTTATTTTCCATTCTTCCCCCAACCAGGGTAGTAAGGAGAGGTACCACTGGCAGAGCCACAATGTCAAGCAGAGCGGTGTGGACGATATGGTCCTCCTGACCAAGATCACTGAGGACGCCATTGTGGAGAACTTGAAGAAGCGCTACATGGATGACTACATCTTTGTATCCTGTTATAGGTCATGGTAAGGGAAGAAGAAACAGAAAGCTTTGAGTGCTAAAGGTAGGAACTACTACTTTATAATGGCCTGTCTGTTCCCATAATTAAGGCTACCTGAATCCAGTACCTATGCATTGCTAGAGCTTGTTTTCTTAGAAAAACTGGAATTAAAAGTCCATAGATGAAATGAAGTTAAAATAAGACCATCTCATATTGTCTGACCACCTGGATCCAAGCTATATTTACTCCCAACCCCTAGCTTCAGGAACAGAGGTTGGAAGTCCCCCCTCCAAGGATACAGAAGCTGGAAGGGGGAGGAGGAGATGTGGTCCCACAATGTGCCAGCTTGAAAGGAAGTCTTCCTCCATGTTGGTGGCACTATTCTTGCTGGCAGAGTTCATCATATCCTCCCTCTAAAGTCACAAGGGCAGATCAGTGGCGATTCAGTTGTACAGTGATAATGCACCTGGCCCTCACATCTCTATGGCTTTAAGGGGGCAGGTCCAATGGGACACTTCTGTTCACAAAGTGCTGCTGGAACAAGAGAGTTGCCTCTTTCAACCTAGCACCCCTAGGCGGCTACTTACTCTGCCTAGTGGGAAAGCTGAGCTTAGCTGGCCTTGGTCTGCAGGGTTGCCAAAATCATCTGGTTTCTTGCATGAGTGCAATAAATATCTTTATGTCAGTGACCTCCTCTGTGCCTTAGTCTGACTTAAATGTAGAATGTGGATCACTAAAATAGAATGTGGTTTCTCAAATACAAGCATGCATCTGTACAAATATTTTGTGTACCATATTGCTTTCTGTACTTGAGCAGGAGAAATTAGCTTTGAAGGGACTTACATTTTTAAAATCAGTTTTCAATAGACATAGAATGGGAGATGCTCCCCAGAATTCAGTCTTGGGGGTTGGAGAGCCACAGCAGGGTCCAGATAAACAATGACATAGGAATCAAACTGTCTTAAAATGAATCTGGCATGATTCTGTACTGAGAGAATTTCCTGGAACCTTTCATAGCTCTGAACTTTGAATATTAATGAAGGTGTTCCTAACTGCTGAACTCAAGCCACATCTACCTACTAATTCCAGTCACTGAAGGCCAGTATTGTATAAGGACGTATATTTTCATTTTCTTGTGTTTTATTGTTTGCTAATTTATTTTAGCATTTGTTAAAATGAAATAGTGTTCACTGTAATAGAGCAAAAGAATAAAATAAAAAAAATATTCCCTGCATGGAAAAAAGAGCCAAGCAAAATATCGCTGACCCCCCTCCCCCCCCCCCCTTCTGCATCTTCCTCCCACTCTCTGATGTGCTTGCATGGTCCCTAAGCTGACCAATAGAGGCCAGCCTAATCCAGTGGAGACAGGCCATAAGATTCATGCAGCTGGTCAGGGAGGATACGTGCCATAGGGAAAGATGGCCAAAACAATAAAAAGAAACCATGTCAGGGGAAGGGGAAACAGGAGGCACTGACTGCAAATCTTGCCCAGAGCACCATGTTCCTCAGCGACAGCCCTGGCTGCAGTAATCACATGGTCTAGAAATAGGGTTGCCAATTTTTGAAAGAGAAAACCCTACCACTTGCTGCTGCCCATTCCCCACCCATACTGCACCTCCAACAATGGCTGCTATAATGGCAACCATATAGGCTTTAACTCCTGCAGGTTATATCAAGAGGTTGTACCTTTTAGCCCCCATTGAGCTACAGTCCCCCAAGAAAGACACATATGTTCCCCCATGCGGTGTTAAATCCAAGCATATATTGTGCATCCACAGAACCCCTTGCCCCTCTCCCAACAATGGATGCAGAGCAGAGCTAGGCATTTACTCATTAAGCTTACCATGCAAAAACAAATTCTGATTCTAGTGTCATCTCATTAACAGCAACATAAACTCTACAATAGGTCACTCAGGACTGACAGAAAATCTACTTGCCAGAGCTAATTTCTAAAACTCACACAACAAGAGCCCTACCTATGAAAAGACAGTACTGTAAATATTTTAGTGAGCCCTAAAACATAAGCAGACCTATTAGGAAAACTGAACAAACCAGAATAACTATACACATTCTTACATATAAATTCTATGCTAACAGAAAATCCAGCCTCAATTGCACACACACATACTGTAACACAGATAGACCCTCACCAAATAATTGTGACCACAAACTGAAATAAAAATATGCAGACAAAAAATAAACTGAAACCCCAGGAAGCCAAAGGCTGCATGCAGTGCAACACCAGAGAAATAAGCGATGCATTTCTCCTATATTGTATAAAATATAAAGACGGCAGATGTTGAGGTCAGTGTTAGGGATGATGCAACCAGGGCATCAAACTTACCTGCCCTTCATTTCTCAAGTTCCCTCTTTTTTCTAACCTCTTCTCATCGCTTTCCCAGCCCATGCGCTCCTCGTACCCTCTCTCTAGCTCTCTCATGCCACCTCTCACTCTTTCTTCGGTATCTTTTCCCCTTTTATCTTTCATCCACTCCACTTCTGCCCTTTGTATTTTTTCCCATCTCCAGGAACAAGCGGGAATATAGTCTTCAAATATGGGTGACGTTGGTACCGACGGAGTCCGCACGGGAACATTTCCCAGAATCCAATAGGAAAGCCTTTGGGAGCACTCTACTGTGCCTGCGTGCCTGCCTTACTGCCTTCCCAACTCCCTCTCTTCAGTTCTTCATTTTCCGTGAAGCCAACAGGAAGCAAATCCTGTCACTGCAGAAAATTCTCTTTTGTTTTTTGTGGTTAGCATCTGCCTTCCCGTTGACACTGGCACTGTCTTGACACCACCGGTTCCCTTTTTCTTTCTGTTATTCTTTCTTTAACTTAGTAAAAGAAAAAAAATCTTCTTCGTGCATATTGACGCCATCTTAGGCCTTCAGCCTACCATACGGTCCTCCGATGGTATGGAGAAACCAATTGTTTCAAAAAATGTTCTAAGTGTGCAAGTGGGAACAAAAGAACAGATATGAAGACTGGCAGAATATTCAGGTTTAAACAAACCCCTTTTTATTGACCCCTATGCGTTTCGGCAAATAAAAGACATAAATACTGCCCGTACAGGGACGGTCACGCTGAAGCGTGATTTATGTCTTTTATTTGCAAGAAAGATTTTACAAAAAGGTTTGCTCCCTCATTTGATATCCCCCTGAGGAAGGCCTACAGCCGAAACGCTTAGGGGTCAATAAAAAAGGGGTTTGTTTAAACCTGAATATTCTGCCAGTCTTGGTATCTGTTCTTTTGTTCCCACGTATCCTACAGATACTTTGTTGCTTCTTTTTGTTTCACTCTAAGTGTGCAAGTACCATTTCGGCAACTGACACACATGACTGGTGCTTGAAATGCCTTGGGCCCGACCACCAGCCATCAGAATGTCCCCTTGGTAAAAAAAAATGACAAAGAGAGGCCTGCAGAACTGGGCCTCTAAATTTGGAGCTCTCTTTGTGGTGGACATGGTATCTTTGGCATCGACGTCATTGAGAGCCTCATCTTCCTCTCATGGATCTCAGGTTTTGAAAATGTCCAGGCACAAGTCTTCTTCAAAGACAGAAAATTCCTCCAGAGGTGTATCTCGTTCCAAACATTGAGATGTCTCGGGCATTACCCTGGAGGTGGGTCGGCCTGCCAAACAGCCCCAGCAGGAGGACCTGCCCTCCAAAGCCATCGAGGGGCCCCAGGATGCTCCTGAGGCCTCAACCTCAGGAGTGCTACTGGTGCCATGTTCTGCAATGGTGGCAAAAGTATCCATCACTAATACCCAAGCAACGGAAACCTCGATAGACCAGCGTATACTGGCCATCGAGCAGAGCTTGAAAGCTCTATTGGTAGCCTTGGTTCCCATCAAACCTTTGCCCTCAGGCACCGACTCGTTGATACTGGCACCAACATCAGCTCCAGTGTAGCGTGTCAGGATACATGGCACTGTCATTACTGCCATGCATGCCCTCCCTTGAGTCCATCACCGATACCAGTGCTCAACCCAAATGGTTCCCTGATCCTAAAACTGACACCCATTGGTACCGGCACCTCGTGGAGGGTGAACACCATTCCGGCCGATACTTCAAGTCCTCCGATTCTGATTCCCCCATTTCGGATGCGGAGTCACTTGATTACCAGGGGCCCTGAGGCCTCCTTCGGAGCCCTCCCCGCCTCCAAAGCGATGCATGTCACCTTCTGAGGACATGTCCTTCCAGGAATTCATTCGAGACCTAGCTAAGGGTCTCTCTATAACAGTAACATTCGAGAAAGAGCCCAGGGTGGAGGAATTGGTGATCCTCCAATACCCAACAACTCTCAAAGAGGCAGCCACCCTACCGGTGCACCGCATCCTCCATGATCTGATGCTCCGAATGTGGGAGACTCCCCTCACGATCACGCCTCAGACTTGACGCCTCGATACCATGCAATGAGAACCAGAGTGTCCTGGCTTCCAAAAGCCACAGCTTCCCCACCATTCAATAGTGTGGAATTGGTGATGTGCCAAATTAAGAGTTCCAAAACCCATTTCTCTAACCCACTGGGTAGGGAATAGAGAATCCTCAATGCCTTTGGGTGTCGATGTTTTCAGGCTTCCATGCTTTCAGCCAGGATTAACTCCTATATACTCTACATAGGTATGTTCCTCAAGGAGGTTTCTAGGGACCTGGAGGCCATGGCTCTTCTTCTCCCAGATGATAAGAGAGAAGACTATCTTGCTCTAGTCAAATGTATCCAAAATGTATCGAAGTGTTTCAATAGGGCAACCTTCGATGCATTTGAATGCACAAGCAGAGCCACAGCAATATGCATTGGTGCACATAGGATTGCATGGCTTCAGGCCTTAGATCTTAAACAGTGGGTTCAAAATAAGCTGGGCAACATACCCTGCACAGGGGAAAACCTCTTTGGCAAAGACTGGCAGGATAGGTCTTCTCAATTAGAGTCAGAAAATACCATTCTAAACAGACTGTCCAAAACAACGGCTAACCCTGCTAGAAAAAAGACAGCCACAAAGAAGGCTTTCTTCAATAAGAAGAAATTCTACTCTTCTTATCCTCCTGCTTCTCAGTATCAGGCTCAAGGGCCACAGAAAAGACAGCAGCCTCCTAAGCAACAGAAGAAGCCACAGGTGGCTAAATCTCAACCAGCTCCGCAGTCACAGTCTACGCCTGTTTTTTTATTGTTTTCTAGAGAACATTGCCACCCTGCCTCTGGAGGACCCTCACCTCCTCCACATAGCAGGCAGACTCTGTCACTATGCCCACAGATGGCACCTCATCACCTCAGAGCAGTGGACACTTAACATAGTCCGGGACGGGTACAGACTTCATCAGCAAACTCTGCCCCCTCAACCTCTGTGGGGGAATATCACACACAGGGCCGTCCCGTCCATTGAGCAAGAATGTTATTTGCACAGGGCCCTGCATTTCAGGGGGCCCCGCGCAAACAACATTCTGCATTAAAACAAACAAAAAAAACCTAGTTGCTGCTGCTGCCGCTGCCGCCATGGCAGCGGCATAATCAAGTGCCCCGCAGCCGCCCCCCCCCCCCTGCCTGCCCGGCAGAGCCCTCCCGGCATCAGCTCTGTCAGCAGCAGCTTTCAGAGCTGCGAAGAGAACGTTTCCCAGTGGGCTTAACAGAGCCGCGAGAGGGAAACTCTGGGAGGGCTCTGCCAGGCAGGTGCGCAGGGCCGCGGGACACTTGATTCTGCCGCTGCCTCAGCAGTAGCGGCAGCAGCAGCAGCCAGGGTTTTTTTTGTTGTTGTTTTAAATTTACCTGGGCTGATGGGGGGGTTAGGACTGGTAATGGGCTATGGGGGGGCTAGGACTGGAAATGGACTGATGGGGGTTAGGACTGGAGGTGGGCTGATGGGGGGGTTAGGACTAGTAATGGGCTATGGGGGGTGCTAAGACTGGAAATGTGCTGATGGGGGGGTTAGGACTGGTAATGGGCTATGGGGGGGGCTAAGACTGGAAATGGGCTGATGGGGGGGTTAGGACTGGAAGTGGGCTGATGGGGGTTAGGACTGGTAATGGGCTATGGGGGGGGCTAAGACTGAAAATGGGGTGATGGGAGGGTTAGGACTGGAAGTGGGTTGTTGGAGGGCTTAGGACTGGTAATGGGCTATGGGGGGACTAGGACTGATAATGGGCTGGGGTGGTTGCTAGGACTGGAAATGGGCTGAGTGGAAGGCGAGGCTTGAACTGCAAGCTGATGGGGACAGGGGTTTGGAATGTAAATGGGCTGAGTGGAAGGGGGACTTGAACTGCAAATAGCTGATGGGAAGGGGGGCTTGGAATGGAAATGGACTGAGTTGGGGGGCTAGGACAGGAAATGGGCTGATGGAGGGGCTAGGATAGGACTGGAAATGGGCTGTTGGGGGTGCTAAGATTGGAAATGGACTGTGGTAGGGGCTTGGATTGAAATGGACTCATGGAGGGGCTAGAACTGGAAGTAGGTTCATGGGGGGCTTGGACTGGAAATGGCCTGAGTGGAGGGGAGCTAGGATTTGACATGGGCTGATGGTGGGGATAGGAAAGGACTAGAAATGGGCTGATGGGGATCTGGGATTGGAAATGAGCTGATGGAGGGACTCGAATAAGATTGGAAATGGGCTGATGGTGGGGTTAGGATAGGATTGGAAATGGGCTGATGGGGGGCTAGGACTGGAAATGGACTGATGGTGGGGCTAGGATAGGATTGGAAATGGGCTGATGGGAGGCTAGGACTGGAAATGGGCTGATGCGGGGACTAGAAGGAAGCGGATATTGGGTGGGGCTGGAACTAGAAGGGAGCTGATGTTGGGGGAGGATTAGAATGGGATGGGGCTGGGAGAGTGAAATGGAGAGGGGAAAAATATTTTGTGTGGGAGGTAAGAAAAATCTACAATTGGCCAGGTATTGGGAGAGTAAGTGGGGATTGAGGATGGAGGGGTAAAGTTTGAGTGGATGAAATAGGAATGAGGAAAGAGCAAAAGGAGAAAGATTAGTATGTTAAAGCAGATGTAGAGAGAGAATGGAAACAAAACTAGAAGAGAGAAGAAAGGACAAATGGACAGCAGACGATGGAGAGTTAGCAGAAGACAGAAGAAACCAGAAGAAAGTGGCTGGAGCAATTGCAACTGAAAATAAATGCACAAAAGGTAGAAAAATCTCTCTTTATTTTGAATTTATTAACTGGAATATGTCAGCTCTGGGAAATGTGCATCGTTAACATCTGCAGGAAATTAATTTATAGTTTTATTTCTACAGTGTTGTTGTATATTCCAAGTGTGGCTTTTGGGGTTCCCAGTTTAATTATTGTCTTCCTGTTTCTAAATTGTGATTCCTTGTTTGGTGATGGACTATGTTCTGCATGTGTAACTGAGCTGAGATATTCTGTTTATGTAATTCCTATTTGACATTGCCACTTGTTCTCTTTCCCCAGTAGGTCATGTATTGTTATTCTCTGACATGTATTGTTTTAATATTTGCAGTGTTGCCTTTTGATAGATAGAGTATGGTGCTTTGTGACTCCTGGTAGTGCTGTTAGGATACGGCAGGTTTGCTATGGGTTCTAAATGGGCAGTGTTTGTAGTAGTTCCTAATGTGCCTGGCGGTTGGCACTGAATTATAGTAATGTAGAAATCTTTTAGTCTTTCTTTATCTGTACACTCATTAAGAGGCATGTTACTAAAAGTTAGTGTATGGTAACATTATGCAAATATTTATGCATATTAGGTCCCTTATGCAAATGAGGCCCCGCACCAAGTCAACGCACATGGCCCTGCACCCCCCTTGGGCCACCCCTGATCACACACAACCCCTATTCACTGCTCTCTTACAGGAAGAGGTGTCTTCTCTTCTATCCCAGGGCGCCATAGAAGATGTCCCAATATCCCAACAGGGAATGGGGTTCTGCTCTCTGTATTTTCTCATACCAAAGAAGACCAGAGAGTACAGACCCATCCTGGACCTCAGAAATCTCAACAAGTTTCTGGTTCACAAGAATTCAAAATGATCTCTCTTGGGTCTCTTCTTCTCTACCTCCAGAGTCAGGACTGGTTCTGTTCTCTAGATCTAAAAGAAACGTACACACATATCCCCATTCTATGTTTTTATAGCATAGGACAAACACTGATGCTTCTTGGCCTGAGCGGTATATCAAATGTAATAAACATAAACATAAACATAGGATCTCTAAAGGAAAAAGGGGACTGTTGTAGTTGTTGATATGGAAGGACAGACTAGATAGGCCATGTGGTCTTTTTCTGTCGTCATTTTTCTATGTTTCTATGTTTCATCCATCCAGGACACAGGAAATATCTATGCTTCATCTTTCAAGGAACACATTATCAATACAGGGTCCTTCCCTTCGGACATGCCTCTGCCCCAAGAGTCTTCACAAAGTGCATGGCGATCATAGCCACATATCTAAGATCTCTGGGAATATTTGTCTTCCCTTACTTAGACGACTTGCTCATAAGAGCAGACACCTCCCAAGAGGTTCAGCTTTCCTTGCATTGTACCATCAAAGTACTACAACACTTGGGATTTTTCATAAACTTTCCAAAATCCCAGCTAGCACCAACTCAAAGTCTAGAATTCATCGGAGCTTACTGGACATACTGGAGGTGAGGGTATTTCTGCCCCACTCCGCTGTGCCTGTCTCATTGAGCAAACCTCCCAAGTGCTACTTCGAGACATCTCACTGCCCAAGAAATGCTGCAGCTTCTAGGCACATGGCATCATCAGTACATGTCGTCCCATATGCCTGCCTACATATGCTGACAGCCCAGTGGATCTTGCCTCCCAATGGCACCTCAGGGACAAGATCCAAGTCACTGCCCCTCTTACCACATCCCTCCAATGGTGGTCTTCTCCAAAAAATCTCTTCGTTGTGTGACCATTTCAGATGCCTCCACCCTGATGATGGATGCCTCCAAATTGGGTTGGGAAGCTCACTTGGGCACTCTCTCTACACAAGGCCTCTGGACAACGTCGGAGTCACAGCTCCAGATCAACCTCCTGGAGCTTCGTGCTATCTCAAATGCCCTCAGAGGGTTTCACCATCACCTCAGGGCACAAAGGGTCTTAGTCGGGACAGACAATCAAGTGGCCATGTTCTGTGTGAACAAACAGGGCAAAACAGGCTCTAGGGCCCTCTGTGAGGAGGCTCTCCATCTGTGGTCCGTTGCTGTTTCTCATCAAATACACCTCCAAGCAGTATATCTCCCAGGGGACCTCAACGTCTTGGCAGACAAGCTGAGTCGGAGCCTTCTTCCCCACGAATGGTCTCTCCATGCAGACACAATGTCCTACATTTTTCAGACCTGGGGAACTCCAGACATAGATCTGTATGCCACTCTCCAGAACGCCAAGCTTCCCCACTTCTGCACCAGAGCTCCGACATCCAGCAATCAGCAGGTAGATGCTTTCCACCTGCATTGGGGGCAGGGTCTGCTTTATGCTTTCCCTCCCATACCCTTCATTCCCAAGGTATTTTTCAAACTACAAGCCAACAAGGGCTCCATGATTCTCATAGCCCTCCACTGGCCACGTCAACCGTGGTTCCCTCTAATGCTACGTCTGACTCAGACTCAGCCTCTACGATTGGGATCTGTGCCCGATCTCCTCTCCCAGAAAGACGGAACACTTCTCCATCCCTGCTCCACAGTCTCTCTGTCTCATAGCTTGGCTGTTGAGAGTGTAGCATTACAGGATTTTAACCTTACAGAAGAGGTTAAGGAGATCCTTTTAGCTTCCTGGAAGCCATCCACCTGGCGTTCCTACATTTTAAAGTGGCATAGATTCTCTGTCTGGTGTTCCCAGAAGGATCTCAATCCCTTCTTTGCTCCAGTGGAGTTACTCCTGCAGTATCTCCGAGTTCACCTCAGTGCAATTGCAGCCTCTTACCACTTAATGGATGGACAGCCCATCTCCTCTCAACCCCTAGTAGCCCGTTTCATGAGAGGGCTTTTCCTAACTAAGTCACCCATTAGGCCCCTTCCGGTGGCTTGGGCTTGCACTACTTCTATTTTATGTAAATAGTTTTTTCATGCTATAGAACTAATTGAATATTTATTCTATGTATATAGTTCTCCCATGTTATCCAAGTTATACTCCTGTTATATGTAATACCGAACAGCCTGTTGTTCTGGTCTTTGTGTTCATCTGTAAACCGCGCTGATTATAAATAGTGCGGTATATAAAAAACTGAAATAAATAAAAAATAAATAAATAAATAAATCTCAATGTAGTTCTAGCGCAGCTTCTCAAGCTGCCTTTTGAATCATTGGCTATGACCCCAGTAAACTTCCTTTCATGGAAGGTTATCTTCCTTATTGCCCTCATTTCAGCTAGATGCATTAGTGAGCTTCAAGCTTTGGTGGCGGACCTACCCTATACCCAGTTCCACCATGACAAGGTCATCCTTAGGACTCACCCACATTTCATGCCAAAAGTGGTGTCTCCTTTTCATTTGAATCAGTCAGTTTACCTTCCTGTATTCTTTCCTAGACCACATGTGTCTAGAGCAGAAGCAAACCTGCATACTCTCGATTGCAAGCGTGTGTTGACTTTTTATCTCCAGAGGACTCGAGATCATTGTAAAGCTTCGCAGTTGTTCATTTCCTTTGACCCTATCACCTGGGTCTCCCAGTATCTAAACGTATGCTCTCCAGATGGATAGCGGACTGCATTTCATTTGCCTATGACAAGGCAGGACTTTCCCTGGAAGGGCATGTAATGGCTCATAATGTTCGTGCCATGGCTACCTCAATGGCAAACCTACGCTCTGTAGCCATTGACGAAATTTGTAAGGCAGCAACGTGGTCTTCTGTCCATACTTCTGTTGCCCATTATTGTCTGGACAAGGACTCCCGTTGGGATGCTATGTTTGGTCAAGCTGTTCTGCAGCACCTCTTTCAGACTTAGGGGCAATTCCTACCCTCCGTCCCGGACTTTTACGATACCAGACATCCATGACCACTTGAAGCCTACTCCGAGGCAAACTTCCACCGGTTCTGAGGTCACTTCATCTGGCATCTGGAAGCTAGGGAATCCCATATGCGAAGATTACATTCCTGCTTGTTCCTGGAGATAGTGTAGTTACTCACCTGTAAAAGGTGATCTTCGGGAACAGCAGGAATTTAGTCTTCATAACCCGCCCTCCTCCCCTAGAAGTTGTAGGGTTTCCTTCTCTTATTCTCCTTTTTCTCAGCTACAAACTCAACTGAAGAGAGGGAGTAGGGAAGGTGGGAAGGCAACCACACAGATGCAGTGGAGTGCTCCCAAAGGCTTTCCTATTGGACGCCGGGGAGCGTTTCCACGCGGGCTCCATCGGTACTGACGTCACCCATATGTGAAGACTAAATTCCTGCTGTTCCCGGAGATCACCCGTTACAGGTGAGTAACTGTGCTTTCCCAGCCATCATCTATTTTTCTCTCCCCTTCTCCAGCCTCAGCTCTTTCCCTGCCCTTCATTCTCTCTAGCCCAGTAGCTGCCTTTGCTCCCTTCCTCTGCTCAGTCCAGCATACTACTATAACATTCCCCTCCCCCCTACTCCAGCCCAGCATCTGTCACCTTTCCCTTTCTCCCCCCTCAGTCCAGTCCAGTTCAATATCTGCCACCTTTCCCCTTCCCCCAAGTGCAGCACAGTGTCTGTCACCTTTCTCCTTCACACCTCTAAGTCTAGCCCAGCCGTATCACCTCCTTTCCCTGTCCTCCCCCTACTTCTCCCTCCCTTTCCCTATCACTAAACCAATTTGACTTCCACATCTCCATATGATCTTTGTATTGTCTTCTCTACTGCTCTCAACTACTCACCTTACTCCACCTTCCTTGGTCTGCCACATGTAACCTATCTTTCATCCCCCTCTCTCTCTTTCTGCGCTCAAACTGTTGGATCCTGAAGCTGCCAGAGGTAAAATGTCACATTGCAGCTCTTGCTAGCGCTTGCATTCTATCTCCTCATTTTTCAATCAATACTGCTTTGCACATTCCCTGTTTCAACTGAGGTGGGGGGGGGGGGGGGGGGAGAGAGAGAGAGAGAGAGTGTGTTCTGTATCTACAGAAGCCTGTCTGGTTCAAACAGCTTGTGCTTGAATTGAATGATTCTATGCAGTTGAAACATCGGATGTTTGAACCTCACAGGCCTCCATACTTACAGAGCCCGATACGGATTTCAAAACAGAGGAAAGAGAGAAAACAAGTAACAACAAAAGCTGCAGCTTGATGTTTTACCTCTGGCAGCTTTAGGATCTATGAATGCAGGCTCAGCTGGGTAGGTGCAGGAAAAAGCAGCTTTTCCATTGCTGGTTTTAAAGGTCTGCTGACAGCTGGCCTGGCCATATGAAAACCTGCTGGTTAGCAACCCTATCTAGAAAGCCATCACACTTTCACTATGAGATAGAATAGGAATGATGCCTTCATAAATAAAAATTAAAATGGAACTTTCTTGACTCCCTCTGTCTCAAAAGTCCCTGTGAGATTTCAGAGTTCTGCAGAGTGCTAGAGAGTCAGAGCATCAGGCTCTGTAACATGCATATGGAGTGGAGAAGTGGCCTAGTACCCAAGAGATCAGGGTTTGATTCCTACTGGCACTCCCTGTGACCTTGGGCTGGTCACTTTATCCTCCATTGACTTGGAAGAAAAAGCCTGGCAATTTACTTCCAGTCGGACCTTCCCAAGAAAACTCAGGGCCTGCTGGGTTGCCAGGAGTCAGCATTGACTTGACAGCACTTTAAAAAAACAAAACAAAACTGCACACTGACAATTTACAGGATTCTGGCAAAGGACAAAATTCTCAGGTTGAGGGCAAGGAATCAAAGCTTCAAAGTGATCTAAGATTCCACCCTCAGCTACTGCTCCCCTGTCCAGGTCTTTGTTTTTCAGCTCCCCACTGAAGACTTGCCAAGTTCCTTTGCAGTTCGAGATGCACTTTCATGCTTTAGTCTCTGTGATATACTACTCTTTGATGCAGCGTAACTATTTTTTTTTTTTAGTTCTTAAGGACCATCAGTCCAATAGAGTTGATGGTGATCAGGGCTGTTTTAAACTATGAGAAAAGGGGGCAGTAGCCCCTAGCTCCTGCACCATGGGGCCCAGCTACTCATAGATAACATAGCCCCGTACTTTACTGGTCCAGCCATTCACTCTTTAATGCAGCATGTTGCAGAAATTTGCACTGAAACCAGCTGTTGCTGACCACTTGCCCCTCAGAGTCAGTGCTGGATTTTTGTGCCCCGAATCCACTCTGTAAAAAAAAAATTAGCTTACTTGCCTTGTTCAGTGCTTGCCCATCACTCCATCTCCATGCACACTGTATATTGGCCTACAATAGCCCAGCCTAGTGTGACTTACATACCAAAAAGGTACGCATGTGTGGGGCCAGTAAGGTACTGCAGCCAGGACACAGTGTGTAGTGCTTTGAGTAAGGCTGCAGCCTGCACTGGGCATTTGAAGGGCCCAGCCAGCAACAAGCAACAGCATGCACAGAGCAAACAGCACCCTCGCTTCCCACTAACAACAAAAGTAGTGAATACAATTTGCAATTGCATTTAACTTTACAACTTCAGAGCTTCTGCATTCTGTTTAAGGCCAGCATACTGGAAATCTTTCTTTCTGTGTTTGGAGAACAGGAAATAAAAGTAAAGCAAAAAATATGTATATACGATGGTGCTTTTTTTCAGAGCTAATCCATTTCTTGATTAACTTTAGTGAAAATCTGTAGGGTCATTGGCCCTTGCTCCTGGATTCTATTTTCTCCCATAGACACAAATGTGAGAGAAACTGTAGTGAATCAGGAGCTCAGGACCTTTAATGTAGAAGCAGCAAGCCAACAAAACAAGTGTGCAAACTGCTCACCAGACAGCACTTCAAAATCTTTCTGCCATTTCCACTTCCCCCATGCCTTCCCCAGCTTCTTTTCTTTATCTTAACCTTACTCTGTTCTTATCCACTGCTCTCCTGCCCTTCCTCCCTTTTTATCCTATTTTTCTTCTGTCCCTTTTGATTTTCTTTTCCTTCTCAGCATCTTGCCCTTTGCCAGTTTTATTCTTGTGACCTTCTATTTTCTTGCTTCTGCACTATCTTCCTATTTTTAAGTGTACAAAGATAACCCAGTCTTTATTTTTTTATGCTGTTCACAGCCTTGTTTTAATGTACCTTTACTTGGTCTTATTCAACAATCATTTTCCCACCTCACATGGCTGGTCATTCTCTTGACTTAGCCTTTCTACTAATCAGTCCTGGATACAGTTGGGGATCTTTCCTTTGTTTTCCTTTCTCTGGACAGACTATTTTCTAGTAACATTTATGTTATCACTCAGGCCCTGCACATTCTGATCCATGTCCCTTGTCCTCTTGCGACTGGACTACTGCAATTCTGTTTACTGTGGTATGGTGCCTATGAACATAAAAGGTTTCAGTACTACTTCATTGCAATCACTGGTTTCTAGTATCTTACCGGTGACATTTCAAGATTCTAATTCTTGCTCATAAGGCCTTCTATACAGGTCTTCTGGTCTGTTTCTTCACCCTGCTTATATCCTCTTTATTCACAAGGTACAAATTTATTGGTTCAGTGTTTCATTCACAGAATGAATCAATTCATTAACTGGGTCAGCGTCACAGCAGGACATGCTAGAGAGATACTAAACCGTCTTAATGTGCGCTCTGTGACGTTATCGCGTGATAAGGTACCTTATCGCGCGATAATGGCGCTTTTTCAGGCGCACAGGTACCTTATCGCGTGATAACGTGCGCAGCGGCGCAAATGAGCGCTGAAGGCGGAGAAAGGCTCCCGGAGGGTGGAGGAAGGTTCCCTAGGGGTGGAGAGAAGGGGTCAATGGGCGGAGAGTGCGAGGGGAGAGGCTCTCTGCACACTAACACTGTGAAATCCGAGGCTGAAAACTAACGCCAGTGAAACCCTGGCGTTAGAGCTGATTTAAAGGGAAGAGAAACCATTTCTGTCAGCAATGTACAGCAAAATCAGGGAAACCTACAAAAAAGTGATAAGTGTGATACATGTGCACGGAACAAAAGTGCAAATAAACATTGAAAATGACCCCAACAAAATATAAAAAAAAACATAACCAAGCTGGGCAATAGTGATATTAATGGGAAACTTCGAAAAACACTCCCAAGAAAGCTCCAAAAAATGATATGAATTTTGGAAGGGTCTACGCTCCGTCCCCATACAAGGTGAATGATCCCACAGTGAAATAGCGCTGATCAGGGTTTCCCTCTCCATTGGACACGTTTCCTATGGCGTGCACATGTTCCATAACAGCAGGGCGGGCATGTCAGAATGGGCAACTGGACAGATGCTGGGAAAGGGGACACAGAGGGCTGCAGATGGCACATGCTGTGCTGCAGCTGGGCCACAGTGCGGACTAGTGTGATGCCTAGGTGGCCCATAGGAATGCTGAAACAGTAGAGCAGCCAGACAGCAACTGATGAGGGCCCAGCACGGGCACGAGTGTGCTTCCCACAGTGTCACAGGGGATAGTACCCAGCAGGTACTGTGGGGTCTGGCACTGCAGTACCCCCAAGGGCACAGAACATTGGCAGGCGGTGCTGGGGGGAAGCGTGGACATCTATGCAGGCACCCCTACCCCAGAACCTGCACCATAGGCAGCCGCCTACCTGCACAATGGATGGCCTGAGACTGCGCTCCACCAGCACCACCAGCAGACGGGCATGTCAGCAGGGTGGCAGAGGGGTACTGGTAGTGGAGGGGACAGTGGCAGCTGCCCAGAGCAGACCGTGGCCTAGACCTGTGTAGGTGGGTGCCATGCACTGCAACAGACAGGCCCTGTCTGATGAACAGTCATGGTATCCCCAGGGAATGCACTGTCTTTGTGGCAATACAGTGGTGACGTGCACACAGCCAGTGTGTTCAGGAGCAGAAGGTCACAGGTTCAAGTCCCAGCTGTGGTTCCTGCCAACCCAGCCCCCATATTTTACCCACTACTACAACGTGCTAATACAGACAGAACCTGTAGTGCAGATGACGTAGACATGCCCAAAACACCTACATTTTACCCTACAGAGCACAGACACCATAAACATGTGCATTACCTAGAGCAGAGTCTCCCAAATGCAGTCCTGGAGGGCCAAACACCATTCAGGTTCCATGCTACCTCTAATAAATGTGGCTATGCTGCATTGCTATGCACCGCCCCCATAGTATGCAGATGTATCTCATGCATGTTCATTAGGGACAGCATGAAAACCCGAACAGTGTTTGGCCCTCCAGGACTGGAGTTGGGAACCTCTGCCCTAGAGCAACGGCCAACAGGCGCAGACATACCCGCACCCACAGGCTCCATTATCCCAAGCCTCCTGGAGAGGCAGGATGTTGGGCCCTGCGTGCATCTCCCCATACTAGCACTTGCATACCTTAGCAATGCCACCCTAAACATGGGAAAACTGTACACAGCTATCAAAAGGTTGTTATGTTAACTGGCAGATAGCAATTCCTATGTTAAGCACAATTGGCTGATTGAGCTGCATCATAGCAACCTTTCTGATGTCTGTGGAGTGTCCCTCAGGTCTGGTGTCTGACAGAGTGACTCTAACAGTATTGCGTACCATAGCCATGCCTGCACTGTGCCCAGGACTGGTGTGGTGGCCAGGGCTGCCAAACACCTCTATAGTTGCACAATGCTGGCATAGGTGTGTGGAGTGTGTGTCTGTCTATCCAGTGTGTGGTGGCTGCCAACACCCTCCACTGCCCACACTGCTAGCACTTTTGCCAGTATTGGCCTGCCAATGTGCATAATGAGGAGCAAGGTACTGTGGGAATAGCCTGGATAGGGTGGCCTGGCCTGGCTGCATCTGCACAGGGCATAGGGCAATGGCTCGGACATTGTAGTGCCCGGCCACCACCTGCACGGACAACGTAGCCACAGCATGTCCTGCTGGGAGGTCACTCTCACCCTGACTGAGCAGTGACCACGGCATGGCTAGGTTCCCCCATAGTGCTATATAGTATTTTTTTCATGTGATATTTATGGGTCTCTTTTGGGGCCCAATTACTGATTTATCTGCTTGGTGTGTATGCTGACATCCCAGTTCTGGGTACACGCATCTCCTCCAGGACCATGCACTATGGACTAGCTAGCAGACTGTCTGCAGCTAGTATGTGTCTTGCTGAAACACCTTGCAGGGTGCAGCGGCTGGAGGCTTGCTGCTGGAGAATGTCAGATAGTGGTGGGGGGCAGCTGAGCATTTCCAGGCCTACTGTCTGTCTGCTATTGCTTTATGGATGTGTACAGCTCTGCATTGCCTGACCTGTAGGGTGTCTGTTCCCCAGCAGGACTGGGGTTGATGGTCTTCTCTACTGCTACCATTGCAGGGAGGTAGAATGTGGATCTATTGTTGGGCGATCCTGTTTCTCACCCTGAGCCCCAGAGGGTGGGTTGTGTGGTGGTACATAATCCGCCTATGGGTCCAAACACCCCCCCTCCCTCCCTCCCTCCTCCACCTCCCTCCCTCCCTCCCTCCCCTCCCCTCCCTCCCTTCCCCTCCCCTCCCCTCCCTTCCCCTCCCTTCCCCTCCCCTCCCCTCCCCTCCCTCCCTCCCCCTACATCATGTAACCATGGCACCAACATAGGATATGCACTATTCTGGGTGCATCATAGCCCATAAGGGCTAGACATGACTGAGAAATACAAAAGGACACAGATGTAACCTAGGTGTGTCTGCAGGAACTATCTATCGCACACAGTAGCACTAATTGGGACCTGCAGCTTGGCATATTTCAGCCATGAAAGGTGCTGTGGACCTGGTGCTGGGTGCCCCACCTCACCCTCAGGGTGAGCATAGTACCTGCACAATGTGACGGTCTGTGGCTACTCTGTGCCATTACCACACACGGTCAGTTCCCCCTACCAGGCTGAGGTGCTGTGGGGGTGCATGCCCCATCTTGTGCCCATCTGTCGACTACTGATTTGGATGTGCATTGCATCATGGGTACGGGTGGGTTACCCTATCCTGGTAACCACAGCAGACAGTTTGTGTGGTGACGTGCAGTCCTTCTGCAGCCAGCCAGGGATTTGTTAGCAGCTGTAGCCCACTGGTTACTTCACTGCCTGTGAAGCCAGAGGTCATGGGTTCAAACCCATGGTGGGGTTATTTGATAGGGCTGTCTGAGGCATTGTCTCTTTTTAATGTACATTAGGGCTTCCAGCAAAAACACCCTCAGAGTACTGTAACCTTAAGGTGCCTCATAAGGTGCCTTATAAGGTGTCCTATAGGGGACATTATAGGGTGCCTTGGCGGAGAGTGCACTTTATAATGTGCCCTATGGAGTGCCTTATGGGGTGCCTTATGCGGCACCTTAGGTTATGCCACCGTGAGGGTGTGTTTTCTGGCAGCACTACTTAAAATAAAAGTAAAATGCCTCAAAAATCACTACTTAAACATAAAGGGTAATGCCTCAGCTAGCCTTATGCATTAGGCACACTGGGGGATTGAACTCATGACCCCTGTACCATCAGTCAGTGTATTAACCATTGTGCTACCCCTCTGCTTCTATGTTTGCATATCTGCGCGCCTACTTAAGATTATCGCGCGTTAACGTGCTTAGTGGCGTTTTGCCCGATAATGTGCGCAGCGCGCATTAGCGCGCAATAATCCCGTTTTGCTACGTTAAGACTGAAACGCCCACTCCTTTTATGGCATCCTGCACTCTATCGCCGGGCGCATGTTAAGACTGCTTAGTAAACGTACCCCAAAGTTTCTAGATGAAAGAAATGACTACTTCTAGGAGCAGGTGGTTCATGAATCAACAAGATGGGAAGCTATTCTGGGCCTAGTCCTTAGTGGAACACAGGATCTAGTGCAAGAGATAAGGGTTTTGAAGCCACTTGGCAATAGTAATCATATCATGATCGCATTTGATTTAATAAATGGAAGAAAGACGGCAAGGAAATCCACAGTATTACCTTTTAAATTTCTAAAGGGAGACTATAATAAAATGAGGAAAATAGTTAAGAAAAAACTAAAAGGAGCAGCTGCAAAGGTTAAAGATTTACATCAAACATGGGCATTGTTTTAAAATACTATCTTGGAGACCCAGATCAGATGTATTCCATGCTTTAAGAAACATGGAAGGAAGGCCAAACAACTGCCAACATGGTGTTAAAGGTGAAGTCAGAGAGGCTGTTGCCAAAAAAGCATCTTTCAGGAAATGGAAAAAGAAATTAAATGATAAAAATGGGAAACATCATAAGCTGGAAAGTTAGCTGCAAGGCATTGATAAGGCAGGCAAAGAGAGAATTTGAAAAAAAAGCTTGCCATAGAAGCAAAAATGCATAATAAAAACCTTTTTCAAGTACATTTGTAGCAAAAAACCTGTGAGAGAGACAATGGGACCATTGGTTGATGGAGGGGTAAGAGGGGCGCTAAGGTAGGACAAGGCCATCGCGGAGAGACTGAATAAATTCCTTGCTTCGGTCTTTACTGAAGAAGACGTAGGGAAGTTACTCATACCTGAAATGGTATATAAAAGTGATGAGGCAGAAGAATTGAAAGAAATATCGATAAACCGAGAGGATGTATTACAACTGTTTGATAAGCTGAAGAGTAGCAAATCACCTGGACCAATTGGTATACATCCCAGGGTGCTGAAAGTACTGAAATATGAGATTGCAGACCTGCTATTAGTAATCTGTGAACTATCATTAAAATCATCTGTAATACTTGAAGATTGAAGGATGGCCAATGTAACTCCAATTTTTAAAAAGGGTTCAAGGGGTGATCCAGTAAACTACAGACCAGTGAGCCTGACATCAGTATTGGGCAAAATGGTAGAAACCATTATAAAGAATATGAACATGTAGATAGCCATGGTTTAATGGACGAAAGCAAACATGGATTTAGCTAAGGAAAGTCTTCTTACTAATCTGTTATATGTTCTTGAAGGTGTGAATAATCAGATAGACAAAGGTGAGCCGGTTGATATAATGTATCTAGATTTTCAGAAAGCCTTTGAAAAAGTCCCTCATGAGAGACTCGTGGTGAAATTAAAAAGTCATGGGATTGGAGGCGGTGTAGCAGTGTGGCTCAGGAACTGGTTAAAAGATAGAAAGCAGAGAGTAGTGCTAAATGGCCAATTTTCTCACTGGAGAAAGGTGAATAGTGGAGTACCCCGGGGTTCCGTACTTGGTTGCTTTTTAACATATTCATAAATGACCAGGAAATAGGAATAAAGAGTGAGGTGATCAGATTTTCAGATGACATAAAATTATTCAAAGATGTTAAAATGCAAGAGGATTGTGAAAAATGATAAGAGGACCTTGAAAAATTGGAAGATTGGACTTCCAAATGGCAGATGACATTTAATGTAGACAAGTGCAAAGTTTTGCACCTTGGAGAGAACAACCCAAACTATATTTACACGATGCAAGGTTGTTGTTGTTGTTAAGTGCCGTCGAGTCGGAGTCGACTCATGGCGACCCTCTGGATAGCTATCCTAAATTGTGTTCGGTCTTCAGTCAGGCGGCTCATTGTTGACAGACTGGTACCCGTAGCTGCTGTTATTGTATCGAACCATCTCATTGCTGGCCTTCCTCTTTTGCATTGACCTTCTATCTTGCCAAGCATGATGTCTTTCTCTAATGATCTCTCTCTCCGCATGATGTGTCCAAAGTATGAAAGTCGAAGTCTTGTCATCTGAGCTTCTAAAGAAAGCTTAGGTTTGATCTCCTCTAGTACAGACTGGTTTGTTCTTCGGGCAGTCCATGGTATACACAGTATTCGCCGCCAGCACCATAATTCAAAGGCATCAATTTTCTTCCTGTCTATCTTTTTCACTGTCCAGCTTTCACATCCATATGATGTTATTGAAAATACCATGGCTTGAACAAGTCGAATCTTGGTATGGAGAGAGACATCTCTGCTCTTGAGAATCTTATCTAGGTCTTTCATAGCTATTCTGCCAAGAGCAATGCGTCGTCTGATTTCTTGACTTCTTGTTGCTTCTTTATTGATAGTTGATCCAAGTAGGTTAAAGTTATTCACGATTTCAATTTCTTCTCCTTCGACGATGAACCTGTTGATTATGCCAGTTGTCATGATCTTTGTCTTCTTTACATTAAGGTGCAGGCCCATTTTGAGACTATGTTCTTTGATTGTGAGAAGCAAATGTTTCAGATCATCTTCACTTTCCGCCAGTAATGTGGTATCATCAGCATAGCGAAGATTGTTGATGAGTCTTCCACCAATCTTCACACCTCTGTTGTCTTCATACAATCCTGCTTCTCTGATGATTTGTTCTGCATATAAATTAAACAGGTAGGGGGAAAGTATGCAGCATTTGCAAGGTACCTCCTTAGAAACCACCACCCAGGCAAAAGAGTTAGGCGTCATTGTGGATAATATTTTGAAACCCTCCAACGAATATGCAGTGGCAGCCAAGAAAGCAAATAGAATGTTAGGAATCATAAGGAAAGGAATGGTGAATAAAACAAAGGGTATTATAATGTTCCTGTATCGTTCCATGGTGTGATCACACCTTGAATATTGTTTGCAATTCTGGTCGCCATATCTTAAAAAGGATATTGCTGAATTAGAAAAGATACAGAGAAGAGCGACAAAAATGGTAAAAGGATGGGAAGGATACCCCTATGAGGAGAGGCTTAAAAGGTCGGAGCTCTTCAACTTGGAAAAGAGGCTGCTGAGGGGGGATATGATAGTCTATAAATTAATGAATGGAGTGGAACAGGTAAACATAGATCAGTTGTTTACGCCATCAAAAAGTAGAAAGGCTAGAGGACATGCAATGAAGTCACAATGCAACCCATTTAAGACTAATAAGAGGAAATATTTTTTTACTCAGCACGTAATCAAACTCTGGAATTCGTTACCGGAGGATGTAGTAAAAGCTGTTAGTGTAGCTGGGTTTAAAAAAGGTTTGGACAAATTCCTGGAGGAAAGGTTCATAAACCATGACTAAAGAGGGCCCTGAAAATCCACTGCTTGCCCCGGGACAAGCATTGTGAAACCTGTGTGCCTGGATTGGCCACTTGGAAACAAGATACTAGGCTTGATGGACCTTTGTCTGACCCAGTAAGGCATTTCTTATGTTCTTTTGCATTGTTTTTTCTTGCCCCTTCCCTTTTGAACTCCCTCCCTCATTACATCTGTATACCTGTCAAAAATTGAATTAAGCCTTGAAGACACATTTTTTTCAAAATTTCTTGTTGTTGTTAAGTGCCGTTAAGTCAGTGTAGACTCCTGGCGACCCTCTGGATAGTTGACCTAAGCTGTGTTCAGTCTTCAGTCAGGCAGCTCATTGTTAATAGAGTGGCACCCATAGCTGCTGTTACTGTATCGATCCATCTTATTGCCAGCCTTCCTCTTTTACATTGACCTTCTACCTTGCAAAGCATTATGTCTTTCTCCAATGATCTCTCTTTTCGCATGATGTGTCCAAAGTATGAAAGCCAAAGTCTTGTCATCTTAGATTCTAAGGAAAACTTAACTTTGATCTCCTCCAGTACTGACTGGTTTGTTCTTCGGGAAGTCCATTATATACACAGTATTCGTTGCCAACACCATAATTCAAAGGCATCAATTTTCTTCCTATCTTTTTCACTTTCCAACTTTCGCATCCATATGACATTATTGAAAATACCATGCCCTGGACAAGTCAAATCTTTGTATAGAGAGAGACGTCTCTGCTCTTGAGAATCTTTTCTAGGTCCTTCATAGCCATTCTGCCAAGAGCATTGCATCGTCAGATTTCTTGACTGCTTGTCTTTTATTTATTGATTGTTGATCCAAGTAGGTTAAAGTTGTCAACTCTTTCAATTTCTTCGCCATCACTGATGAACGTATTCATTTTGCCAGTTGTCAGGATCTTTGTCTTCTTAACGTTAAGGTGCAGGCCCATTTTAGGACTATGTTCCTTGATCTTGAGAAGTAATTGTTTCAGATCATCTTCACTTTCAGCCAGTAATGTGGTATCATCAGCATAGCGAAGGTTGTTGATGAGTCTTCCACCAATCTTCACATCTCTGTTGTCTTCATACAGTCCTCTTTCTTTTATGATTTGTTCTGCATATAAATTAAAGAGGTAGGGGGAAAGTATGCAGCCTTGTCATACACCTTTGCTGATTTTAAACCATTCTGTTTCTCCTAGTTCAGTTCAAACTGTTGCTTCTTGATCAGCGTAAAGGTTGTGGAAGAGAACTATCAGGTGTTCTGGTATACCCATGCTTCTTAATATGGCCCAGAGTTTCTCATGTTTTACATAGTCAAAAGCCTTGCAAAACACATATGAATATATTTTTGGTATTCTTTTGTCTTTTTAAATATCCATCTCTTATCCATGATGATCTCTCTCGTTCCTCACCCTTTCCTGAACCCTGCTTGCACTTCAGATAGTTCTCATCCCAGGTATGGCTGTAGTCTCTGCTGAATGATATTGAGTAGAATCGTGCTGGCATGTGGGATCAGAGCGATTGTGCGATAATTTCCACATTCAGTTGGGTCACCTTTCTTCATTATTGGTATAAACACAGATCTTTTCCAGTCAGTTGGCCATGAATCTGTCTTCCAAATTTTCTGGCAGAGCCTTGTAAGTATGGTAACATCTTCATCCAGTTGTTTTTTGTTCTTTGATAAGGCTTTCAATACTGCTTCAACTTCTTCTTTCATCATCAATGGTTTCTGATCATAAGGTACAGGTTGAAATGGCTATTGGTCACTTGATCTTTATGATATAATGACTCTGTATATTCTTTCTACCTTTTCTTGATCTTCTCAGCATCATTCAACATGGATCCTTGAGCATCTCGTAGCATTCCAATTCAAGGCTGGAATTTTTTCTGTAACTCTCGTAGCTTTACGAAAGCTGATCTTGTTCTTCCTCTATTCTATTTCCTTTCATGCATCATTGTAGTTCTTCTCCTTGTCCTACTGCATGTTGGAAATCTCTGTTGAGTTCTGTGATTGCCTCTCTTTCTCCTCTGGTTTAGCTTCTCTGTGTTTCTGGTTAATTTTCAGAGTTTCTTCAGTCATCCATTTTGGCTGTTTTTGCTTTTTCACCTTTTGCAAAGACTTTTTGCTTTCTTCCAGCACAACCTTCTTGATATGATCTCATAAGTCTTCTGGAATTCTGTCATTTGTATCTAAAGGAGCAAATTGATTTTGCAGGCAGTCTTTAAATTCCAGTGGTATATTCTTAAGGTCATATTTTGCTACATTCATGAGTGGCTTGCCCTTTTTCAACTTTAGCTTGAGTTTGCATATTAGTAGTTGGTGATCTGTACCACAAGCAGCTCCAGGTTTTGTCTTTGTTGATATTATTGAACTTTTCCATCGTTGTCTTCCACAGATGTAGTCAATTTGATTCCAGTACAATCCATTGGGTGAAGTCCACTTGTACAGTTGGCGCTTATGTTGCTCGAAGAAGATGTTTGAGATGAATAGATCATTGGTCTTACTGAATTCTATCAGTCTTTCTCCAGCTTCATTTCTGTTGCCAAATCCATATTTTCCAACCAAATCCATATTTTCCAACCACTTTGCCTTCCTCTTTGTTGCCAACCTTTGCATTCCAATCACCCATGACTATCAGGATATCCTGTTTGCATGTTCTGTCAATTTCAGTGTGTTCTTGTTCATAGAATTCATTAACGTCATCCTCTTCTGCAGCTGTTGTTGGGGCATATACCAGAATTAATAGTTGTGTTGATGGACACTCCATGTAGACGAATAGAAATTAAGTGTTCATTGACTACCTTGTATTTCATTACAGTTCTGGCAAGTTTCTTCTTAATTATAACTGTGACACCATTTCTTCTTTGTCTTTCATTTCCAGCATACTAGACCATGTGATCATCAGATGCAAAGTGACCGATGTCAGTCCATTTCAGTTCATTGACGCCCAACAGATTGAGTTGTACACGTTCCATTTCATTCTTGACCACCTCCAACTTCCCTTGGTTCATGCTTCGTATATTCCATTTGCTAATTCAGGTTTATATAATAGGTCTGTTAATCTGCCTACAGCTCTGTCAGATTTTGCAGTTTTCTGTACGGAAATCCATGATTTTACTTTTCTTCTCTTTTTCTCAAGCTGTACTGTCCCTTTCTTTTTATTAATTGTAGTTCCTCTTCTTTTTATTTTCTTTCAACTTATTTTAATTGTAAATTGCCTTTTTACTTATTTGGTGAAAGGCGATACAGCAAATCCTGAATAAACATAAATATGCATTTCTGAGTGGACACATTTCTGTTTTGTGCTGTATGGTGCAGCTGTTATTTGGCTCCCCTATGTTCTAAATGGTATTACTGCTTATAAAATGGCACCCACCATTGTTCTATGTTAGCTGGATTGTATATTAAACAGAACTGAGAGAAGACAAGATGGTGGCACTCTCATAGGCGATCTCGAGAACGCTGCCAAGTTTTCCTCTATACCTCTTTTCCTATGACTCCTAAATGGAGAGGAAAGAAGCAGTTAAGGTTTCTAAAGCTTCTCCCTTAGACACTCAGCAGCAACAGATCAACAGCCATCTTTGGGTATTTTCCACTATCATCCATCCTATTTAACATATACATCCTGCCACTCTGTAAAGTCATACAGAAACATAACATTCATTACAAAATCTATGCCGATGACATCATGATACCCACATATCATTCGATGTCAAAACCCCGGACTACACAGCTATAACCGATTTCCTCACAGAAATATCTGATTGGTTAAACTCCCACAATCTCAGCTTAAATTACAGCAAAATGGAAGCACTCACAATAACAAGAAACAAAACCTTCTACCATCCCTCCACAATAGACACAAAGAATGGATACATTGCTGTCAAAAGTGAAATTAGATACTTAGGGGTTATCCTCGATCAAAGCTTAAACTTACAAGCTCATATTAAAAGGACAACACAAAGCGCTTACCATAAGTTAAGAACAATCTGGAAACTAAAGGCCCTATGAAGTTACAATGATTTCAGAACAATCCTACAGGCCATCATCACAGGCCATCATCACACCAGTATTGGACTTTTGTAACTCAATCTACCAACGCCTTCCGCTGCTCATATCCTCACAGGAACAAACAAATGCGAACATAACCCCAATCCTCACACAATTTCACTGGCTCCCAATCAGGAGTCATGCTATTATCAACATATTCAAAATACTCCAGAATGAATCAACTGAATCACTCCAAGACCTAATAAAAATATACCCAGAAAACCACCCGTCAAGAACAAACAAAAGAAACATGCTCACTATGCCTAAGGATTTCTCCAAAGCCAAACAATGCACTTCAAACAGAGCCTTTTCACTGTATGCATCAAACCTATGGAACTCCCTACTGAACAATATCATATGCACTAAAGACACTAAAGAATTCAGAAAACTGCTGGAGACATTCCTATGTATTGAACTTTTCTGCGACATCACATAAAATAACTTACTCATCCATCCACACAAGCTGGACAATGACTACAGATGAATGCCAGTGATCACACAACATAACCACAAACTGTAAATAAGTTACTTATGTAAAAAATTATGAAAATACACTGTTACAACCTAATTATAAGTTATAGATCTTAAAACACTTTGTTACACTGTAAACAGTTGCTTTCAAAATGAGTTTTAATGTAAACCACTAGCTGTAAAATTGAGTTCAATGTAAACCACCTTGATTTAAGGAAAAGATGGTATATAAATATTGTTAAATAAAATAAAATCTTCTTGGAAAGTGAGTGCTACAAGTGAGTCCCCCGCTGCCTGGCCTACTGGTAGAGAATTGGCTTTGCCTGGGGGGAATGACATCCTTAATCCCACGGTAGCACTCAAAGTCATTTCTGGAATGGCTGAAGCTGGCAAAATTGGAGTGTACAGATGAAATTTCAGAATTGTCTGTTCAGAAAACAAGTGGAAGTGTACCAGCCCTGATGTCAGTAGTAGCACCGGGGTCAACAAAAATATGATAGAAACAGAGAAAACAATGGTAGATAAAGACCATACAACCTATCTGCCCATCCATGAGAACTATTAAGTTCTACAATCCCGTCCTCTCCTCTATATTTGTCCCATACTTTCTTGAATTCAGGTACAGTTCTCATCTCTACCATCTCCAATGGATGGCTGTTCCATGCAATTACCATCCTTTCCATAAAGAAATTTTTCTTCAAATTACTCCTGGGTCTATCCCTTTCACCTTCATCCTATGGCCCCTCATTCCAGCGCTTGGAGGAAAAGTCCATTGACCTTATTAAAGTAGACTGGGGAAATTTACTGCTTACCTCTGAGATAGGAAGTATGGAATTTGTCTACCTTTTAGGAACCTGACAAGTACTTGTGACCTGGATTGGCCACTGTTTGAAACAGGATACTGGGCTTGATGGAACTTTTGGTTTTACCCAGTATGGCATATCTTACTGTATGTTCACTTATGCCATGGTGGTATTTGTAAATGTCTCTATCATATAATCCCTCTCCCGCCGTTCCTCAAAAGTACACACATTGAAACCTTTACCTCTATCCCCATATGCCTTATAACAAAGACCACTGACCATTTTAGTTAGCCCCCTGGACTGATTCCATCCAGTTTATATCCTTTTGAAGGTGGGGTGCCCAGAATTGTACACAGTACTCCAAATGAGGTCTCACTAGAGACTTATACAAAGGCACTATTATCTCCTTTTTCCTTCTGGCCATTCCTCATCCTATGCACCCTAGCATCCTTCTGGCTTTTGCCATTTCCATTTCTACTAGTTTGGCCACTTTAAGATCATCTGATATGATCACCCCTGGGACCCTTACTTCTTTTATGCAACAAAGTGCTTCATCCCCTATATTATACCACTCCCTTGGGGTTTTGCAGCCTAAATGCATGACCTTGCATTTTTTAGCATTAAATCTTAACTGCTAACTGCTTAATCATTCTTCAAGCTTCAGTATATCCTTCTTTGTGTTATCCATGCCTTCCATGGTCTCTATCCTAACATAAGAACATAAGATATGCCATACTGGGTCAGACCAAGGTCCATCAAGCCCAGTATCCTGTTTCCAACTGTGGCCAATCTAGGTCATAAGTGCCTAGCAGTTTCCCCAAAAGACACAGGTTCCACAATGCTTGTATTGGGTCAAGCAGCGATATCCTGAGTCCCTTTTAATAATGGTTTATGGACCTTTCCTCCAGGAACTTGTCCAAACCTTTTTTAAACCCACCTACACTAACAGCTTTTACTACATTCTTTGGTAACAAATTCCAGAGTTTGATTACACGTTGAGTGAAAAAATATTTTCTCTTATTAGTCTTAAATAGTTTACCCTGTAGCTTCATTGCATGTCCCCTAGTCTTTCTATATTCTGATGACGTAAACAATCGATCTATGTTTACCCGTTCCACTCCATTCATTAATTTACAGATCTCTATCATGTCTCCCCTCAGCTGTCTCTTTTCCAGGTTGAAGAGCCCTAACCTTTTAGCCTCTCTTCATAGGAGTATCCTTCCATCCCCTTTACCATTATGGTGGCTCTTCTCTGTGCCTTTTCTAATAACGCTATATCCTTTTTAAGATACGGTGACCAGAATTGCACATGATATTCAAGGTGCAATCGCACCATGGAACTGTATCTCTATCTTTATTTGCACAGCTTGATATACCGCCCGTGCCGGAGCGTCAGGGCGTTGAACAAAAAAAATGTAGGTTACCAGAAGAGAGCAAGGGAGGAAAGGAACACCATTAACTTATAGGAAAGTGATAGTAAAAGACAGAGAGAGAGAAAAGTATAGAAAAGGGACAGAAGTAGACACTGAATACAACTGTCAAACGAGTAGGGTGGGGAGGACAGAGGGAGGGGGGATTGATGGTCTATGCAGAAGGCATAATCTCGCACTTTATGGAAGGGCTCCGACTGGGGGAGAGACTCGGTGGTCTAAAGAGGGGGGGAGGTCATAGGCCTGACAGAAAAGGTGAATCTTAAGGAGAACTTTGAACCGAGGAAATGATGATTCAGTGCGAAGAGAGTGTGGGAGTGAGTTCCACAGGGCGGGGTTTAAGAAAAAGAAAGCAGATCGAATTATACAGAGGCATTATAATATCCTTTGTTTTATTTTCCATTCCTTTCCTTATGATACCTAGCATTCTGTTTGCTCTCTTGGCTGCCGCTGCACACTGGGTGGAGGGTTTTAACATGTTATCCACAATGACACCTAAATCTTTTTCCTGGGTGGTGGCTCCTAATGTGGAACCTTGCATCGTGTAATCATAGTTTGGGTTGTTCTTCCCTAGGTGCATAACTTTGCACTTGTCTACATTAAATTTCGTCTGCCATTTGGATGCCCAGTCTTCCAATTTATCAAGTTCCTCTTGCAATTTTCCACAATCCTCATGGGTTTTAACAACTTTAAATAGTTTCGTGTCATCTGCAAATTTGATAACCTCACTCGTTATGCCCTTTTCCAGGTCATTTATGAATATGTCAAAAAGCAGCGGACCCAGCACAGATCCCAGTGCTACTCCACTATTCACCTTTCTCCATTGGGAAAATTGGCCATTTAGCCCTACCCTCTGCTTTCAATCTTCTAACCAGTTCCTGATCCACAATAGTACACAGACTGCCTAGCAACTGCCCTGTTCACCGGCATTTAAACCGCCGCTCCGGAGGCTCATTTAAGATCAGGGAATGCAGCTGATTTCAACTTGGTGTGTGGGCGGGAACCTCTCCTCACCTCACAGACTGCCTAGCAACTGCCCTGCTCACCGGCATTTAAACCGCCGCTCCGGAGGCTCATTTAAGATCAGGGAATGCAGCTGATTTCATCTTGGTGTGTGGGCGGGAACCTCTCCTCACCTCACAGACTGCCTAGCAACTGCCCTGCTCACCGGCATTTAAACCGCCGCTCCGGAGGCTCATTTAAGATCAGGGAATGCAGCTGATTTCATCTTGGTGTGTGGGCGTGAACCTCTCCTCACCTCACAGACTGCCTAGCAACTGCCCTGCTCACCGGCATTTAAACTGCCGCTCCGGAGGCTCATTTAAGATCAGGGAATGCAGCTGATTTCATCTTGGTGTGTGGGCGGGAACCTCTCCTCACCTCACAGACTGCCTAGCAACTGCCCTGCTCACCGGCATTTAAACCGCCGCTCCGGAGGCGCACCCGCGCCTTGTGGGCCCGCGCCTGAGGGCCTCGCCAGAGGGCCCTTTGGCGTGGCCCTTAGGCGGGGTCTGTGGCGAATGATTAAAATCATACAGAAATTGTGAGTCTATTTGTCATGCCTGTAGTTTGTGAAGGTAGTCTGCTGTTCTGTTTTCTCCTATCTGTGCTATCACTTTGTCTATCTGTTTCTCCTACTCTGTCCTATCTTATTAATGGCGTTCTTTTCTTATTTTCCATAACATAAATGTAGGATTGTAAACCGCTCTAATGCTTCTTGGCCTGAGCGGTATATCAAATGTAATAAACATAAACATAAACATACACTGCCTCATATCCCATGACTTTTTAGTTTTGCCAAAAGTCTCTGATGAGGGACATTGTCAAAGGCTTTCTGAAAGTCCAGATACACTATATCAACCAACTCACCTTTTTCTACCCGTTTATTCACACCTTCAAAAAATCATAACGGATTAGTAAGACAAAGGGGTATGTTTACTAAACTGCGTTAGTGCGATTCGCGTTAGGAGCCGCGGTAGAGACAGAAACTCCAAATAAGGACATGGGCGGTACATCGTTTCCGAGAACGTGCCGAGAACGCGTGTTACAAGGTGCCATAAATGAACGAGTGCTACAGGGCACGTTATCGCACGTTAATCTTAAGAAGGCGCGCAGGCATACAAGCACAGCAACAGAGCTGTAGCACAATGGTTACAACACTGACTGATGTTACAGGGGTCATGGGTTCGATTCCCCAGTGGACCTAATGTATAAGGCTGGCTGAGGCAGCACCCTTTACATTTAAGTAGTGATTGTTGAGGCATTTGACGTGTATTTTAATTAGTGCTGCCAGCAAACACACCCTCACGGTGGCATAACCTAAGGTGCCGCATAAGGCACCCCATAACGCACTCCATAGGGCACATTATAAAGTGTACTGTCCGCCAATGCACCCTATAATGTCCCCTATGGGACACCTTATAAGGCTGTGAACAAAGCCCTGGCTGGCTGCAGAAGGACTGCACATGACCACACAAACTGGCTGCTGTGGTTACCAGGATAGGGTTAACCCACCCATACCCATGATGCACTGCACATGCAAATCAGCAGTCAAGAGATGGGCACAAGATTGGGTATGCACCCCCACAGCACCTCGGCCTGGTAGGGGGAACTGACCGTGTGTGGTACTGGCACAGAGTAGCCACAGACAGTAACACTGTGCGGGTACTGTGCCCACCCTGAGGTTGAGGTGGGGCGCCCAGCACCAGGTCCACAGCACCTTTCATGGCTGAAATACGCCATACTGCAGGTCCCCATCAGTGTGTGATAGGTAGTTCCGTTAGACACACCTAGGATACATCTGTGTCCTGCTGTATGTCTCGGTCATGTCTAGTCCCTATGGGCGATGCTGCACCCAGAATAGTGCATATCCTGTGTTGGTGCCATCGTTACCTGCTCTAGGTGAAGGGGGGTGGTGTATGGACCCATAGGCAGATTATGTACCACCACACAACCCACCCTCTGGGGCTCAGGGTAGGAAACAGGATCACCCACCAATAGATCCACAGTCTACCTCCCCGCAATGGCAGCAGTAGAGGGGACCAGCAATCCCAGTCCTGCTGGGGAACAGACAGAGCAGTACACATCCATAACGCAATAGCAGACAGATGGCAGGCCCGGAAATGCTCAGCTGCCCCCACCATTATCTGACATTCTCCAGCCGCAAGCCTCCAGCCGCTGCACCCTGCAAGGTGTTCCAGCAAGACACATACTAGCTGCAGACAGTCCGCCATCTAGTCCATAGTGCATGGTTCTGGAGGAGATGCATGTACCCAGAACGGGGATGTCAGCATACACACCAAGCAGATAAGTCAGTGACTGGGCCCCAAAAGGGAACCCATATATATCACATGAGAGATGCTATATAGTACTATGGGGGAACCAGCAGGACATGCTATGGCCACCCTGTCTGTGCAGGTGGTGGCCAGGCACTACAATGTCCAAGCCATTGCCCTATGCCGTGTGCAGATGCATCCAGGCCAGGCCACCCTATCGAGGCTATTCCCACGGTACCTTGCTCCTCATTATGCACATTGGCAGGCCAATACTGGCAACAGTGCTAGCAGTGTTTGCTGTGGAGGGTGTTGGCAGCCACCACACACTGGATAGACAGACACACACTCCCCACACCTATGCCAGCATTGTGCAACTATAGAGGTGTTGGGCAGCCCAGGCCACCACACCAGTCCTGGGCACAGTGCAGGCATGGCTATGGTATGCAATACTGTAGGAGTCACTCCCCAGGTTGGTAAACACTGTCAGACACAAGACCTGTAGCACACTCCACAGACATCAGAAAGGTTGCTATGATGCAGCTCACTCAGAACAGTGTACTTAACCTAGGAATTGCTATCTGCCAGTACTCATAGCAACCTTTTGATAGATGTGTACCATATTCCCCGGTTTAGGGTGGCATTACTAAGGTATGCAAGTGCTAGTATTGGGAGATGCACGCAGAGCCCAAAGTCCTGCCTCTCCAGGAGGCTTTGTATAATGGGGCCTGTGGGTGCGGGTGTGTCTGCCCCTGTTGGCTGCTGCTTTACGGCAGAGGTTCCCAACTCCAGTCCTGCGGTGCCAAAAACTGTTCGGGTTTTCATGCTGTCCCTCATGAATATGCATGAGATACATCTGCATACCATGGGGGTGGCGCATAGAAATGCAGCACAGGCATCTTTATCAGAGGCAGCATGGAACCGGAATGGTGTTTGGCCCTCCAGGACTGCATTTGGGAGGCTCTGCTCTAGGTAATGTGCATGTTTATGGTGTCTGTGCTCTGTAGGGTAAACTGTAGGTGTCTTGGGCATTTTTACGTCATCTGCAATAAAGGTGCTGTCTGTATTAGCACGTTGTAGTAGTGGGTAAAATATGGGGACTGGGTTGGCAGGAACCACAGCTGGGACTTGAACCTGTGACCCTCTGCTTCTGAATACACTGGTTTTGTGCACTGCACCACCTTGTTGTCACAGAGTCAGTACATTCCTTGGTGATACCATGACTGTTCGTCAGACAGGGCCCGTCTGTTGCAGTACACGGCACCCACCTACACAGGGCTAGGCCACGGTCTGCTCTGGGCAGCTGCCACTGCCCCCTCCACCACCAGTATCCCTCAGCCACAATGCTGACATGCCCTTCTGCTGGTGGTGCTGGTGGTGCGCAGTCTCAGGCCATCCAGTGTGCAGGTAGGTGGCTACCTATGGTGCGGGTTCTGGGGTAGGGGTGCCTGCATAGGTGTCCACGCTTCCCCCCAGCACCGCCTGCCAATGTTCCGTGCCCTTGGGGGTAGCTGCTGGGTACTATCCCCTGTGACACTGTGGGAAACACAGTCGTGCCCATGTTGGGCCTTCAGCAGTTGCTGTCTGGCTGCTCTGCTGCTTCAGCATTCGTATGGGCCACCTAGGCATCGCCCTAGTCCGCACTGTGGCCCAGCTGCACCACAGCATGTGCCGCCTGCGGCCCTCTGTATCCCCTTCTCCGGCATCTGTCCAGTTGCCATTCCGACATGCCCGCCCTGATGTTGCGGGACATGTGCATGCCATACGAACCCTGTCCGATGGTGGGGAAAAACCTGAGCAGCGCTATATCACTGTGGGCTCATTCACCTTGTATGGGGGCGGAGTATAGACCCTTCCACGATTTATATCTGTTCTATGGAGCTTACTCGGGGGGGGGGGGGGGTTGATGTTTCTCATTGCTACCACTATTGGCCAGCTTGGTTATGTTTTTTTTCCAGTTTGTTGGGGTCATTTTCAGTGTTTATGTGCCCTTTTGCTCTGTGCACATGTATCACACTTATCACTTTTTTTAGGTTTCCCTTCCTGGGCTGTACATTTCTGACACTGAAATGGTTTCTCTCCCCTGTAATGTGCATTTAACGGCAGGTTTTCATTCGCGTTGGAATTGAGCTCTTCAGATCAGTGCGTTAGTGTGAAGGGAGCCTCTCCCCGCCCACTCTCCGCCCATTGATCCCTTCTCTCCGCCCTCTCTCCACCTTCTGCGGAGTTTTACCGCGCCGCAGTAGTTTACGATCGTTAACTACGGTTAACGCGCGTTATGTAACGTTAACGATCGTAAGCGCGTCATAACACGCGTTATGATGCGCTTACGATCGTTAACGTTACATAACGCGCGTTATTTATGATTACCGCAGTTTAGTAAACATACCCCAAAATCTTCCTTGTCTAAAGCCATGTTGGCTGTCTCCCATTAAGCCATGACTATCTACATGTTCAGTAATTTTGTTCTTTATTATGGTTTCTACCATTTTTCGCGGTACTGACATCAGGCTCACCGGTCTGTAGTTTCCCGGATCACCCCTGGAACCTTTTTTTAAAAATTGGCATTACATTGGCCATCCTCCAATCTTCAGATATTACAAATGATTTTAATGATAGTTCACAGATTATGAATAGCAGGTCTGCAATCTCATATTTCAGTTCTTTCAACACCCTTGGATGTATACCATCCGATCTGTGTGATTTGCTACTCTTCAGTTTATCAAATAGTTGCATATTTGGCCTCATCCACAAAGAGGCATACATTGCCTTCCACAATATTGCTTACAAAAATGTAAAAAAAAACAGGATCAAGAACAGATCCCTGAGGCACACTTCTAGTGCTACCCTTATCTTCAGCGTGAACTCCCTTTACTACTACCCTCTGGTGCCTCCCACTCAACCAATTTCTTATCCAGGCAGTCACTTTAGAGTCCATCCCAAGGGCACTCACATTATTTGTAAGTAACTGATGCAGAATAGTCTTGCTGAAATCTAAGTACATCATATCTAGTGCTCTTCCTTGATCTAGTTCTCCAGTCACCCAGTCTTCTCCAGTCACCCAGTCAAAAAAAAAATCAGATTCATCTGACAAGACCTACTTCTAGTAAAGCTATGCTCTCTCAGATTCTGTACTTCCTTGGATTCCAGAAACCGTTCCATCCTCTACCTTGGCCGCATTTCCATTAATTTACTCACCATAGAGGTCACAATAACTGGTTGATAGTTACCAACCTCTTCCTTACTTCCATTTTTGTGGATAGGAAATTTGTCCATCTCCAGTCCTCCGAGATCATTCCTGACTAAAGAAGCATTGAAAAGGTCAGCCAGCAAAGCTGCCAATTCTGAGAGTCTTGGAGCTAGAAAGATGAACCAGTACTCCAGAAGAATAATGTTATTTGAAGCTGTAAGGGAAAGGGGTCATACATTAGGGCCGAGATGCCTAAGGTTACTTTTCATGCAGTTTGGAGAATGTTGGTAAATCTTGAGTCTGCAGTTTCTCGATAATCTCAAGATGTAAATTCCCTTCCACAAACAGTTGCCCATTTGGCTCAGAAGCAGGGTTTTCTTGTTAAAGAGATTAGCAAGAAGATTAATGTACTTGAGAAGGATATTAAAGTCTCTAGAGGAATAAATAATGCTTTGGTTAAAGATAAAATACAAACTCATAGTAATTTAGAGCAGTTTGAAGATAAGATTAGGCATTTGAATCTACATATTCTCAATTCCCTAAGATTCCTAATATGTTGCTTCTGGGCATCTTCAAGAAGTATTTGATGGATGTTCTGAATATACCTGATACTGCTCTACCTCCATTGAATAAAGTTTATTTCCCCCTGTTGGGCAACAACAGGAGGTAGTAGGAAATGAGACCCTGGATGTCTCTGCACTGCTTGAGTCTTCGATATTTGAGGCCTGGGAAAGAGCTACTCTTTTGGGCAGTTTCGTATTTGAACAAGATGTGAGTATGATTTTGCAAGTATATTTTAAAAAAATGAAGGAATTTGTTCTTGGCCAAAGTATTAGAATATTTACAGATGTGGTACAGAAGGAGGGACAAAAACTGTTTCTAGCCATGTGACGAGACCGTAACAATGGCTGCAACTTTCCTTTCTATGCAAATGTATATTTAAGTATTTGAATGTTTGTTTTTTGTTTTTTGTTCCTGAGCAACTGTATTCCTTTTTAGATCTGAAGAAACTTGTCATCTCAATTTCCTCTCCACAGATTCCAGGGGCGATAGAAAATGGGTGATGGGCATTTGTTCTGGAGGAGATGCGCCTAATGCCTGATATGGAAGGGCAGACTAGATAGGCCATGTGGTCTTTTTGTGTCGTCATCTTTCTATGTTTCTATTTTCCTATTTAGTTAGCTTTTTTATTATTTCTACACCTATACTTCTTCGCCCCTCTCCCTTCCCCCTCTTTTTGTTTGTGGTCTGAAGGAAAGAAGGATGAGACTAGTTGTTTTACTTTATTTGATGAATAACTATACCATACTTTATAGCTGTATCTTCCTTTCACCCTTTTTCAAGTTTCTGGAACAAATTGTTGCTTATATATTTAATGTATGTTAAGAATATAAGTACAGAAGATAGGCCATACTGGGTTAGATCACAGGTCCATCAAACCCAATATCCTGTTTCCAGCAGTAACCGGTCCAGGTCACAAGTATCTATCAAGTTCCCAAAAGGTAGACAGAATCCATGCTGCTTATCCTAGGGGTAAGCAGTGGATTTCTCCAGTCCACTTTAATAATGGTTTATGTACTTTTCCTCCAGGAACTTGTCCAACCCTCTTTTAAACCCAGCAACACTAACAGCTTTTACTATATTCAAATTCCAGAGTTTGATTACTCGTTGAATGAAAAAATATTTTCTCTGATTAGTCTTAACTATACTACATTATAGCTTCATTGAGTGTCCCCTAGTCTTTCTACTTTTTGCAGGAGCAAATAACCGATCTATGGGGTATGTTTACTAAACCGTCCTAATGTTACCGGCGCTAGTTGCAGCGATAATATGAAGAATGCCTTAGAAGGAGTGGGCATTCCAGTCCTAAGATAGCAAGAATATGTATCGCGCGATAGTGGGCGCCGTGGCATGTTAACGCGTGTTAAACCTAAGTACATACCAGCGCAATGTTAGATGCTCTAACAATGTAGCCCACTGGTTACTGCAATGACTGTGGAGGCAGAGGTCATGGGTTTGATCCTGCAGTGGTGTAATCTAAAACAGCTGTGTGAGGCATTTTCTTTTAATTTAAATCAGTGCTGCCAGCAAAAACACCCTCACAGTGCCGTAACCTAAAGTGCCTCATAAGGCGCCCCATAGGTCACATTATAAAGTGCCCTGTCTGCCAAAAGGCACCCTATAATGTGCCCTATAGGGTGCCTTAAAGGGTGCCTTACAGGGCGCCTATGAGGCACCTTAGGCTACAGCACTGTGAGGATGTTTCTGCTGGCAGCACTGATTTAAATTAAAAGAAAATGCTTCAGATAGCCTTTTTAGATTACACCACTGAGGGATTGAACCCATGACCTCTGCCTCCATAGTCATTGAAGTAACCAGTAGGCTACATCTCTATAGCTACTACCACACTGCTGGCTGGCTACAGAAAGACTGCAGGTCACCACACAAACTGTCTGCTGTGGTTACCAGGATAGGGTAAACCCACCCGTACCCATGATGCACTGCACATGCAGATCAGCAGTCTACAGCTGATCACATAATGGGGTATGCACCCCCAGAGCACCTCGGCCTGGTAGGAGGAACTGACCGTGTGTGTTACTGGCACAGAGTAGCTACAAACCGTGACATTGTGCGGGTCCTGTGTTCACCCTGAGGGTGCGGTGGGGTGGCCAGCACCATGTCCACAGCACCTAGCTTTGCTGAGATAGGCTATACTGCATGTTGCCATCAGTGCCAGTGTGTGATAGGTAGTCCTTGTAGCTGCATCTAGGATACACCTGTGTCCATCTGTATTTCCCAGTTGCGTATAGCCCTTGTGGACTATGATGCACCCACAATAGTGAATATCCTGTGTGGGTGCCATGGTCACATGATATAAGTGAAGGGGGTGTTTGGACCCCAAGGCGGATGATGTAGCACCACCCAACCCACTCTCTGTGGCTCAGGATCTCTCACCAACCGATCCACATTCTACATCTTTGCAATGGTGGCAGTAGAGGGGACCATCAATCCCAGTCCTGCTGGGAAACAGGCACCCTACAGGACAGTCAATGCAGATTTGTACTCGTCACTATGGCAATGGCAGACAGGCAGAATGCTGGAAAAGCTCAGCTCAGCTGCCCACCCCACCACTATCTGACATTCACCAGCAGAGAACACAGTGAGTCTCCAGCCACTATACTCTGCAAGGTGTTCCAACCATACACATACTAACTACAGACAGTCTGCTAGCTAGTACATAGTGCATATTCCTGGAGGAACTGTGTGCACCCAAAAATGGGATGTGAGCACACACACCAAGCAGGTAAGTCAGTGATTGGGCCCCAGAAAAGAAAACCCATAGATATCACTTGAGAGAAATATTGTATAGCACTATGGGGGAACCTAGCCATGCCGTGGTCACTGCTCAGTCAGGGTGAGAGTGACCTCCCAGCATGACATGCTGTGGCCACCCTGTCCGTGCAGGTGGTGGTCGGGCACTACAATGTCCCAGCCATTGCCCTATACCCTATGCAGATGCATCCTGCCCAGGCCACCTTGTCTGGCCCATACCCACAGTACTTTGCTCCTCATTATGCACATTGGCAGGCTAACACTGGAAACAGTGCAAGCAGTGTGGGCTCAGTAAAGTGTAGGCAGCCACAACACACTGGATAGACAGACACACACTCCCACACCTATGCCAGCATTGTACAAATATAGAGGTTTGTGGCAACCCTGGCTGCCACACCAGTCCTGGGCACAGTGCAGGCATTGCTATGGTATGCAAAACTGTTGGGGTCACTCCCCGGGGTGGTAAACACTGTCAGAATCAATAACTGAAACACACTCCACAGATATCAGAAAGGTTTCTATGATGAATCTCTATCAGCAAATCATGTTTAACAGGATTTGTTAGCTGACATTAATCATAGCTACCTTTTGATATATGTGGAACGTGTTCCCAAGTTTAGGATGGCATTGTTAAGGTATGCAGGTGCCAGTATTGAGAGATGCTGCTCTGCGCAGGGCCCAACAGCCTGACTCTCCATGAGGCGTTGGATAGTGGAGCCTGTGGGAGTGGGTTTTTGTACCCCTGTTGGCCTCTGCTCTAGGGCTAAGTTTCCGAACTCCGGTCCTGGTGGGCCAAACACTGTTCAGGTTTTCATGCTGTCCCTAATGAATATGCATGAGATATATTTGCATACAATGGGGGCGGCGCATACAAATGCAGCACAGGCATATTTATTAGGGACAGCATGACACCTGAATGGTGTTTGGTCCTCCAGGACTGCAGTTGGGAAACTCTGCTCTAGGGATTGCACATGTTTAAGGTGTCTGTGCCCTATAGGGTAAAATATAGGCGTTTATGGCTTGTTTATTTAATCTGCAATAACAGTTCTGTCTTTATTATCACAGTTTAGTACTGGGTAAAATATAGGGACATGGTTTGCAGGAGCCACAGCTGGGACTTGAACCTGTGACTTTCTGCCCCTGAACACACTGCACCAAACTGTTGCCACAGAGGCAGATCATTCCCTGGGACTACCATTAGTGTTCGTTAAACAGAGCTTGTCTGTTGCACCGCACGGCACCCACCTAAACAGGGTTTGGCCTTGGTCTGCTGTAACTACCAATGAACTTATCGCTCCAAAAACGTTACCCCACAATTTTCAAAACTTCTCTCAATCGAACTGTTCTTCAAACATGTGGCTAGGTCTCAGCCTTCCCGACACCATCAAGGCTTACTGCCAGCAACCAGGCAGAGCCTGCCAAATAGCATCAACGACCTGCCAAAAGTGTCAAACAGTTATTGAAATATTATGAAATCTTCATATACAATTAGAAAAGTCATATGAATTACACAAAAATAACTTATCTCAAATTCGCAATAGTCCAAGGAATCTTTCCAAAAGGCTTGCAGTGATCCAAAACACACAAGAATGACTTGTTTACGATAGTCCAGAAAATTGTCTGCTGTAGGCAGATGCCACTACCCCCTCCACCACCAGCAACCCTCCGCCACCATGCTGACATGCCCTTATGCCAGTGGTGCTGGTGGTGCGCAGTCCCAGGCCATCCAGTGTGCCGGTAGGCAGCTGCCTATGGTGTGGGTTCTCGGGTAGGGGTGCCTACATGGACATGCGCACTTCCCCCCGGCACCACCTGCCAATGTTATGTGCCCTTGGGGGTACCTGCTGGGTAATTTCCCCTGTGACACTGTGGGACACACACTCGTGCCCATGTTGGACCCTTGTCAGTTGCTGTCTTGCTGCTTTACAGTTTCGGCATTCCTATGTGCCACCTAGGCATCTGCCTAGTCCGCACTGTGCCCCAGCTGGACCACAGCATAACAAACCTGCCCAATATAAATAACAAAACCCTGATCACAGCTATTTCACTGCGGGATCATTCACTTTGTAGGGGGACAGAGCATAGCCCTTTCCAAACATGATACGCTTTGTCAGTAGTGTTGCTTTATGTTTATCATTAGTAGCACTATTGGCCAGCTTGGTTATGGGGATTTCAAATGTGGTTCTGGTCATTTAATATGTTTATTTGCCTTTTTGGTTCCTGCACATGTATCACTACTATCATTTTTCTGGGCAAATGTGCCTCTAGCGCGAGGTTTTCACTGGCACTAATTTTCAGACCTTCATTTCACGGCGTTAGTGTGCATGGGGCCTCTCCCCGCCCACTCTCCACCCACTGACCCCTCATTTCTGCCCCTGGGGAGCCTTACTCCGCCCTCTGGGGAGCCTTACTCCACCCTCTGCGCACCTTAACGCCGCCGCAGACTTATCGCACGATACGTGACGTTCTCGCACGGTAAAGTGCCATTATCGCACGTTAATGTCACGTATTGCACGATAACGTCGCAGCTGCAACGTTAGCGTCGTTTAGTAAACATACCCCTATGTTTACTTGTGTCAGTTCATGAACCAGCTGTTCCATGAAGCAGTCATTTATTCCACTTGAAACTGAGGTATAGACCTCTACAATATCACCACTCAGCCATTTCTTTTCCAGACTGAAGAGCCCTAACCTTTTAAGCCTTTCCTCATAGAGGCATCCTTGAATCCCCTTTATCATTTTGGTCAGTCTTCTCTATACTTTTTCTAATTCTGTCATATCCATTTTTAAATATGGTAACCAGAATGCACACAATATTCGAGGCATTGTTGCACCATGGAGCAATACAGAAGCATTAGAATAGCCTTAGTTTTATTTGCCATTCCTTTCCTTATGATTCTATTTACTTTCTTGGCCGCTACTGCACATTGAGCAGAGAGTTTCAATGTCTTATCCATGATGACACCTAGATCCTTTTCCTGGATAGAAATTCCTGATCTGGAACCTTACATTGTGTAATTAGTTTGGGTTGTTCTTCCCTAAGTACATAACTTTGCACTTGTCTACATTAAATTTCATCTGCCATTTGGACGTCCAGTCATCAAATTTTTAACAATCTTCTTGTGATTTAACAACTTTGAATAATTTTGTGTCATCTGCAGATTAGATCAACTTACTCATTGTTTCCATTTCCAGTTCATTTATGAATACATTAAAAAGCATCAGGTCCAGCACTCCACTACTCACCTATCCACCATTTTCCATTGAGAAAATTGGCCATTTAGCCCTTCGCTCTGTTGTCTATCTTTTAACCAATTCCTAATCCACAATAGTGCGCTGACCCTTATACCATGACTTTTTAATTTCCTCAAGAGTCTCTCATGAGGGAACTTGTTAAAGGCTTTCTGAAAATGCAGATACACTATATCAACTGGCCCACCTTTATTAACCTGTTTATTCACACTTTCAAAAAATAAAAAATATAGCAGATTAGTGACACAAGACTTTCTTTGGCTAAATCCATGTTGGCTTTGTCCCATTAAACCATGACTATCTATATGTTCAGTAATTTTGTTTGTTATATTGGTTTCTACTATTTTGCCCAGCACTGATGTCAGACTCACCAGACTGTAGTTTCCGGATCACCTCTGGAACCCTTTTTAAAAATTGGCATTAGTACTTGAAGATTGGTATTAATCTCCAATCTTCAAGTACTAAAGATGATTTTAATGATAGTTTACAAATTACTAATAGTAGATCTTTAATTTCGTTTTTGAGTTCTTTCAGCACCCTGAGATGTATACCATCCAGTCCAGGTGATTTACTGCTCTTTAGGGGTATGTTTACTAAACTGCGGTAATGTCATTCACATTAGGTTCCGCGGTAAAGGTAGAGATGCCCATATAAAGGCGTGGGCATTGCATTGTTACAGCAAGCTGTGGCAGCTAACGCGCATTACAAGGCACCTTAGACAAACGAGCGTTACAAGGCGCCTTGTAAGGCACCTTGCAAGGCACCTTGTAAGGTGCCCAGTAAGGTGCCATGTAAGGTGCCTTGTAAGGTGCCTAGTAAGGTGCCCTGTAAGGTGCCTCATAAGGCGCCCTAAAGGGCCTCCTAGGCTAAGCGCCATATTAGGCATCCTTGGACAAGGCACCGCAGAAGGCACCCCGGGCTATGGAACCATAGGTTAAGGTGGCCTAACAAGGTTATGGTGTCCTAGATTAGTATGCCCTAGGGACTGCAAGGTGCCTCAGGATGACATGCATGACCTGTGCGGAATAGAGACAGATGTAGCCCTAACACTAGATAGAGCACTCAGGAAAGGCAATGAACAGGTGAGTGAAGGAGGGAGAGGTGGGAGCCGCTGGACCTGCCATATCTGCGGGCATCCCATGTGCCTGCCAGTATTGATGACAAATGAAGAAAACTCCATGATCTGACCACAATGGTGGGGCAGCTGTACCACAGCACAGGGTGTTGGCAATGTAAAGTACCGGAAAAACAGTTGGTGGCAGACGATGGAAAGACATGTCCCCCAGTGGAGGCGGAGGTGGCAGGATAGTTACAGTGATGGGTGGACAGAGGAGTGGTGGTGCCATGCAGATCAGGCACAGGTGAGGCAAGCATGAAGAGGCGCAATGAAGGAAAGGGTAGCAGTGCATGACATGGGGTGGCAGCCTGCACTGGCAGACAGGACTCTACACAGCTGACAGACGCAGATAAACGGACCGAGGGAATGTTGGCATTTGTGGCGAGGGTATTATGGGCTGGAAGCACAGATCTACAAAAATATGACCTCTACAGGCATGCACACTATTTGAGTAGGACAGGCATGAGAGGAGGGAATAATGAGGAACTGAACTCATGAACACTGCCAAGAATGGCATTGTATTAACCAGTAGGCTATACCTCCATGGTGTATGTCACAGCAATGTCTGGGTACAGAAGGACTGCAGGTCACCGCACAAACTGTCTGCTCTGAGTGCCAGGATAGGGTAACCCCACCAGTACCCATGATGCAATGCACATGCTGAATAGCAGTCTACAGCTGATCACCAAATGGGGTCTGCACCTCTCCGGTACCTCAGCTTGGAAAGACGAACTGACAGTGCGTGATACTGGCACAGAGTAGCTACAGACCATGTCATTGTGCATATTCTGTATTCACCCTGAGGGATAGGATGGGTGCCCAGCACTAGGTCCGCAGTACATGTGTTGCTAGAGATAGGTCCTGCTGTACATCCCCATCACTACCAGTGTGTGACAGGTGTTCCTTGCAGTGCAGCCAAAAGTAATTTGGTGTCCATCTGTATCCTGCAGTCACATGTGGTCCTGTGGGACCAGACACCAGCTAGATTGGTGTGTACCCCGTGTTAGGGTCTGGCTGATAGGGGCAGCTGTTATCAGGGTAGAGGGGTTCCTAGAATTGCATGAGGTGTGTGTAGCAGTGCCTTTATAGGTCACAGTGGTATACGCTACATACCCCAAAGGGCCCACATCACCCTTTTTGTAGGTAAAGAACAGGTGCCCCCGCCCCGGCGAAGCAACCTCCATCCTTTTTGTATGAGACAGCCCTCCAGGGTTGGTGTGCCAGAACCATGCCTGGGGCAGTGGCAGACCAGCAGCAATGCTGGGGTTAGGTCTGGAAAACCCCAACTGCCTCCCACCACTGTCTGCCAGTCATCAGCAGACAGCACAGTCAGACTGTACCTCATAGGTGTTCTGACCATGCACAGTCTAACTACAGACAGTCCACTAGCCAGTCCATACTACATGCAGCAAGTAGGCATCTCAGTGATTGGGACCCCAGCACTAAAAAACACAAATATATCACTGGAGGCAGATCATGTAGAGCACAATGTGGGAACCTAGACCTGCCATGGTCACTGTTCGGTCAGAGTGAGTGCCCTCCCAGCATGCCATGCTGTGGCCACCCTGTCCATGCAGGTGGTGGTCAGGCACTACAGTGTCCCAACCATTGCTCCACACCCTGTGAAGATGCATCCTGGCCAATCTGCCCTGTCCGGGCCATACCCAAAATACTTTGCTTCTCATTATGCACCTATTCAGGCTAACGCTGGTAACAGTGGGACATTTTGGGCCCAGTGAAGGGTGGGCAGCTACAGAACAATGGATAGACATATACACACGCTCACTCCTATTGCAGCATTGTACAAAGATAGGGGTGGTTGGCAACCCTGCCTGCCACAATGGTCCTGATCACAGTGCCGACATTGCTAAACTGTGCAGGGGATAGTAGTAGTGCTCTGGTGATAACTTCCGCTCAATGCTGGGGCCAACAGCCTGACTCTCCATGCATCTTTGGATTGTGGAGCCTGTGTGGGTGGGTGTTTGTACCCCTGTTCGCCACTGCTTTAGGCTTTGCACATGTTGCTGTTGTATCTGCATTGTAGGGTAAAACATAGGGACATGCTCTGCAGGAACTACAGCTGGGGCTTGAGCCTGTGACCCTCTGCTTCTGACACACTGGCTGGGTGTACTGCACCACACTGTTGCCACAGATGCACAATAATCCCTGGGGCTACCTGTACTTTTCCTCAGCCAGAATTTGTATGTTGCACTGTACACCACGTACTGATGCAGGGCATGGCCTAGGTCCACTGCAGGCACTGCCCCCTCCAGCACGGGCACACACACCCCTGCCAAGCTGACATGGCCATTTGCTGTCGGTGCTGGTAGTGCGCAGTCCCAGGCCATCCACTGTGTAGGTAGGCGCCTGCCTAGGGAGCGGATCCCGGGGTGGGGGGGCATACATGGACATCCTCACATCCCCCCCCCATCACTGCCTATCAATATTATGTCCCTTCCACATGGGGGCGGGATGGCTGGGGGGATGTCAGGTCAGTGCCCTAGCAACTATTGGCTAGGGTGAAGCAGGTAGATATAGGTGGATTGTGTTTGGCCTTGGTCAGCTGCTGCCTTGCTTATTTCCGGTTTCTATGTTCCTAGGTGCCCGCCTGGTCCACCCTGTGCCCCAGCTGCCCATGCTACATGTCCCGCCTGCGGCCCCCTATGCCCCATTTGCACCATCGCCTAAGTGGCCATTCATACTTTGGCACTATGGTGTTGCTGAAAATGGAGCACTACTATCACATTTCTTGGGCTCCCTGCCTAGGCTGTACATTGCTGACACTTAAATGGTTTCTCTCACCTGCAAATATGCATCTAACGGCAGGTTTTCATTCGTGGTAGGATTCAACCCTTCAGTTCAGCGCGTTAGTGTGAAAGGGGCCTCTCCCCGCCCACTCTCCACCCATTGACCCCTTCTCTCTGCCCTCTCTCCACCTTCTGCGGTGTTTACCGCAGCCGGGGACGTTAACGATCGTTAAGTAACGTTAACGCGCATTAACGTTACATACTGCGTGTTAACGTTATCTGACGATTGCTAACGTTACATAACGCGCGGTATGTAACGTTACCGCAGTTTAGTAAACATACCCCTTAGTTTATCAAATTGTTGAATTACATCTTCCAGACTTATTGAGATTTGTTTCAGTTCCTCTTATACATCCCCTTTAAATATCATAACTTCCCTACATCTTCTTTAGTAAAGACCAAAGCAAAAAATTTATTCAGTCTCTCTGCTATGGCCTTGTCCTTCCTTAGTGGCCCTTTTACCCCTTTATCAACTAATGGTCCAACAGACTCTCACAGATTTCTTTGCTACATATGTATTTGAAATCGTTTTTATTATGAGGTCTTGCTTCCACTACAACCTTCTTATTAAATTCTCTCTTTGCCTGCCTTATTAATGCCTTGTATCTAACTTCCTAGTGCTTAAGCTGTTTCCTTTTGTCATCATTTGGTTATTTTCATTTTCTGAGAGATACTTTTTTTGGCTATAACAATCTCTCTGATCTCACCTTTGAATCATGCCGGCAGTCATTTTGCCTTCCTTTCACCTTTCTTAAAGCATTGAATACTTTTGGTCTGGGCTTCCAAGGTAGAATTTTTTTTTTGAAACTTTGTTTATTGAATCACAAGTGCAACACATTACAACATGCCAACTTACAATACACCGTCAGGTGTGGTTTAACTCTGATCCACCACCTGATCACAACGCATTGGACACTCGTGGTATATAACATTATATCCCCCCAGTTCCCCCTCCCCCCATAATCCCCCTTCCCACCCTTCCCTCCCTCCCCTCCCCCCATAGCCTCATCTTTCCCCTAAGCAGAAGGGGGGGGGATACTCAGCGTCCACCCTCCACCCCATCTACCAGACTCCCCACCTACCCCAGGTTCCACTTCAACTCGTTTGCAACACTTCATTACGAGAGTGAGGTCCCAATGTCTAAATGTATGGTTCCCAAACCAAAAGAAAAATGGGCCACTTTTTGACGTTCCCTCTAGCACCTGCCCTCTCCAGGAGCATCAATTGGTGGAAACTGTTATGCCACTCCCAAAAGGTAGGAGGGGACTGCTCCCTCCATCTGTGCAGTATTGGTCCCTTCCCCACCAGACAGGCCTTCTGTATCAACAGACGTTCCCATTTCCCCTTTGGGTGGAGTGGTCCAAGTTGATCCAAGGCAACTAAAACCCCCGTCCAACCAATCGGCTGCTGTATCAGTCTGCTCATATAGTTACTAATCTGCTTCCAGTAAGCCCGGACTCGCTGGCATCCCCACCACATATGACCCAAGTCTGCTAACGGAGAAGAACACTTCGGACATCCGCCTTCCAACGTAAGGTGACTCCGTAACGCCGTCCTCGTGGAGAAATGAGCTCGGATAACACATTTAAACTGCACTTCTCGCCATCTAGCCCCTTCTACTAAACTGGCTATTCTCCTCAGGGTGCCCTGAACAGACCCTGTAGCCACCACCAAGCCCAATTCTTGTGCCCACGAGGCCTCTTCCGATGAATACTCTGGAGGAGCCCTGTATTTATCCATCCGTCCCTTCAAATCGGAAATTTTAGGTGGAGGTCCCTCCCCCAGTACAAAAAACTCCAGGATCGTCGCCAATCTCTCTACCGCCAGATCCCCCTGTGACATAGTGAGAGAGCTGGGCATACGCGAAACTCTGGCGGCTGCTCACCCCATATTCCTTAATAATAGCCTCAAAGGCTTTGCATCGCCCTTCCATGTCCACCACGTGTCCAGGTTTACTAATCCCAAGTTCCTGCCATTTCCGAAACACCACTGTGCCCGATCCCGGGGGGGAATCGAACATTACCCTGCAATGGTAACCAGCTTGACACCCTGGGGTTATCTGCGCCAAAAACGATTTAACTGCCTCCAGACACGTCTTACTAGAGTCAGCAGCACACTCCCATTCAAGCTCGACAGGAGTGCAGATCCCTCTGAGTGCACTACCGCCAGCAATGTATGAGGGGCTACAAATGCCTCCTCTAACGATCTGGGGGTATAATACTCCGTATCTCCCAACCAGTCCCCCAGGTGCCTAGCTTGACAAGCCAAGGCATACAACCACAGATCTGGGACCCCTATCCCCCCTCTACTCCAACCCTCTCGCAAACGATACAGCGGGATATGGGCTCTGGCTCCTTTCCACAGATACCGTCGAATCTCACGCTCTAAACAGGCAAGGTCCTTTCTCAATAACCAGACCGGGAGAGTTTGCAACCAATAGAGCACCTGGGGCAAAACTACCATTCCCAGCGCTGCCGCTCTACCTAGTAGAGACAGGGGCAGGGGATCCCACGCCCGCAACTGCGTACGGAGTCCGCAAAATACCCGCTCAAAGTTCCGTTTATACAACTCCTTGGGATCCCGAGGCAGCAAGATACCCAGATATATAAAGAAATTGTCCGCCCATTTCAGTGGGAAGGTGGTCCCCCACCTATGTCGAAGAAGTCCCGACACATCCAATGCCTCTGATTTATCTGTATTGATACGTAGTCCGGCAAAGCGTCCAAAGCAGGCAAACTCCTCCAATAAGCAAGGCAACGACTGTTGCGGAGATAGCAAGTGCACCAACATATCATCCGCAAAAGCTGCAATCTTGAAACCACCCACCCCAATCCACACCCCCCGGATGTCTCCGGACGCCTCTATTCATCAAACCAACGGGTCCAAAGTAAATACAAACAACAGAGGTGAGAGGGGGCAGCCCTGCCGCGTGCCCCGCTCTAATGAAAACTTCTCTGACAACACTCCATTGCATATCACCCCTGCCGTAGGGTTTGAATACAAAACTTCGACCATTTTACAAAAGGAGGGCCCAAGACCATACCGCGGCAACAGGCCTTTCATGTACTGCCAGTTCATCTGGTCAAAAGCTTTCTCCGCATCAAAACTGATCAGCAACGACTGCAACCCTCTATCGTGTACCCACTCCAGCAATGCCACAATTTGCCGCAGGTTCCGGACCGCATAGCTCCCCTTCACAAAGCCCACTTGGGACTCATGCACCAGATCCCCCATCACTGATGCCAGTCGATCCGCTAAGATCTTAGACATCACTTTCATATCAAAGTTTAACAGTGAGATTGATCTATAAGAGGCCGCTTGAGTATGATCCTTCCCTGGCTTAGGTATTAACACAATATACGCATGGTTGTCTCCCCATGTAAACTCCCCCTTTTCCGCTCGTCGGTGGAACATCGCCACCAAGGATGGAGTCACCAATGGTTCCAGCACCTTATAACATTCCGCTCCAAACCCGTCCGGACCCGGCGCCTTAGAACACCTGGCTCTCTGAATAACATTTTGCACCTCCTGTGCTGTAACTGGCTCTTCAAGCTGGGCCAGCCATTCAACCCCCAACTGAGGGAGCTGTATGTCCCTCAGATAGTCCTCCATCTGGGTCCGGGATCCCTCGACGTCCGTATACAGTTTATGATAAAAGGATCGGAACATCTGCACAATCTGGGGGCTCTCCTTATGCAGTTTACCTTGTACATCCCGCAGGGCCGCCACCGATCTACTGCCCCTGCTGCCTTGCAGGCACCGGGCCAGGAGTCTCCCCAGTTTATCCACAAAGCGATATAGCTGGTAGCGATAGTACATAGCCGATTTTTTAGCTCGCCTATGTAGGAGCTCATTCAGGGCCACTTGCGCTTCCCAGAACCTCTTTCTGTTCACCGCAGTGGGGCAATTCGCCCATCTCCGGCGCTCCTGGACCATACATCTCTCCATACGAACAATCTGCTCCGATAATAACCTCATCTTCCATGCCGCGTAGCCTATAATGTCACCTCTTAGAACCACTTTGGCCGTCTCCCAAAACAGCTCCGGGTCCTCCTGATGTTGCTCATTGTGTACCACGAACTCCTGCCACCTCTGCTTAATAAAGACATGAAAATCGGTATCCCGGTAGAGATCCAATGGAAACTTCCACACCCCAGTCCTCGCACCCCCGTCATACTATTCCAACTCCACCCAAATCATTGCATGATCCAAAATTTCCAGAGGTCCAATTTGTGCATCGGTCGTTCCAACAAAGAGCCCCTGTGAAAGCAATATGTAATCAATATGCACACTAGTGCCGTGTGCCCTAGACTAATGAGTATAATCCTTGTCCGACGGATGTAGCAGGCGCCAAGGATCCACGACACCCAACCGTTTCTGAAGGCCCCGCAATACACTGGCTGTTAGGGCCCGTGCCTGATCACCTCGTCCCCATGATGTGTCGAGGTCCACATCCAACACTCCATTGAAGACCCCTCCTAAGATCAAAGGGACCTCCGGCAGCTGCTCCACCCGAGAGGCCAACCGCGCATACATCTCCCGGTCCAAACAGTTAGGGCTATACAAATTACTCAACATGATTGACTTCCCTTCTAACAGACTATGCAACAAGATAAACCTGCCCTCCGGGTCAGTGTGTGCATGTATCAACGTAAATCTCACTTGTTTATGGATCAAAATGACCACTCCACCTTTTCTCCCCTTGGCCGGGGCCCCCCACCCCTGTCCCACCCAATCTCTGTGCAGCTTGAAGTGTTCCTCAGCCATCTGGTGGGTTTCCTGCAGCATAGCAATATTACATTTCTGCCTCGCTAATTCTTGCAGCACTTTATATCTCTTTATTGGGCTACCCACTCCACAGACATTCCAAGATACAATCTTCAGGGTGGTTTATCCCCGTTTTTCTCAAATCTTAACATTCTCAATCTTTTACTCAAGGGGGCCCCACCAGCCTGAGGCCCCCCCTACTGTCCCCCCTAACCCCCTCCGCTCAGCTCATCCATCCACTAAGGCTACAAACCCCCCTCCCCTCTATTTTTCCCTTAACCCTCGTACTACCCCTCCCCCCTCTAGCCCCTCCTCCCCCTCCTGACCCCCCTTGAACCCCTGTCCTCGTTCTCCACCACTCCAATCCCTCCTCTCCTACCTGGTCACGATCGATATGAACAGATCCCCCCTCCCCCACCCCCGCTTGGCCCTCCCCATACCCCCTCTTTCTCTGCTTATCGCCGCACTACCCTACCCCCTCCCTCCATACCATCCCCCCACTCGCCCCCTTCCTCTCGTCCACCCAATATCCTGACCAAATCCCACATAACCCCCCACCTCTCAGGGAGAAAAGAACACATACAACAATACAAACCAACCCCACACCAAAAACAGTAAATAGGCTAATATACAAGAAATTGGGGATGTCTAGGCACATTTATCTTCCCCTTCAGGCATCCGACCTTCCTGCCCCCCAGGGGTATAGCCCTTTCCATCCGCCCTCCTTTAAGATAGTGTCCCCTGGCAGGGTCATAACGCCAGTCCAGGCTTCGTGCAGCCGTTCATAGCCCTGGCACAACGCCCAAGAATGTCTCCTCCATAAGTGGGTTAGTCTCTGACTTCTACACCAGTACCTCCTCCTCTGGAAAACCGCTCACGACGCCCCAATCTGCTCCTCGGTCTTCAGGCTCTCCACATATTTGGTCGCCTCCCCCGCCGATTCAAATACCTGGTGAATGCCATTCCGGGTAACATGCAATCTGGCCGGGTATTGCACTGTAAACCGGATGTTGGCCTCTATTAGTGCTTGACAAATGGGCGCATATGCTCTCCGGCGTTGGCTCAGGGCCACAGAGTAGCCCTGCGCCACTCTTATTTTCATATTGTCCTGCTCAATAGTATCTTGTTTTCACGCCGCTCTCAGGATGATTTCCTTTTGCGGGAACTGCAGGAATTTAGCTAGGACCACCCTGAGCCTGCGGTCTTTCGCATTCTTCAGTCCCACTCTATGGGCCCTCTCGATCCTAACCTCTCCCTCCAGCAATGAGGCAGACAAGATTTCCACAAACTGCTTCAAGTCTCTATCCAGAACAGAGTCCGATATTCCCAAAAACTGCAAGTAGTTCCTTCTGGAGCGATCTTCAAGGTCCTAAGGTTTTGCCTCCTGCGCCTTTAACAAGGTCTGCACATACCCCAGCTCCCGGGCTAGATTTTCCACTGCTTCCTCAGTTTGCCCGATGCGTGTGTCCGCCTCCTGCACGCGAGTGCCTAGGGAGCCCTGGGAACTCTGCAGGACATCCATTTTGATGTGCAGTGCTTCAAACTGCGTTGACAGTGCCTCTACTACTGCTGTAGATATCTCCTCAATGGATGCCAGAGAAGCCGCAGAAGGGCGGGCAGGGGGTGAGTCTGCCATCTTCTGTTGCCCCGCAGTCCGGTCCTACTCCTTTCTGCCCAATTTCTCCGCTGCTGCCATTCTCCCTTCTCCAGATCACTCCTCTGCCTTCTGCCAACACTTGGAAGGTATTTTTGGTGCTTTGCAGCAATTGGAAACGGCTCAATTTCACCAGCACAGAGGGGGGGGATCTTCAGCTCAGGCGATCAGCGTCCACCCAAGCTCACCACATCACGTGACCTCTCCCAAGGGAGTATTTTTAAACAATTCCCTGGCCGGATGTAAACTCTTAACCTTTGCAATTGCTTCTTTTAGATTATTTTTTAACCACTTTCCTCATTTTATCATGGGGTATGTTTACTAAAACCGTATTAATGTAGCAGCGGCAACGTTATCGCGCAATAAGTAACGTTATCGCGCGATAATGTTGGCAGCGGTGTTAAGGCACACTAACGCTGTGAAATCCGGGTCTGAAGGGTGGAGTAAGGCCTCCCAGAGGGCGGAGATAGGGGTCAATGGGCGGAGAGTGGGTGGGGAGAGGCTCCAGGCACACTAACGTGGTGAAATCTGGATCTGAACACTAACACCAGTGAAACCCTCGCGTTAGAGGCACATTTGCAGGAGAGAGAAACCATTTCAGTCAGCAATGTACAGCAAAAGCAGGGAAACCCATAAAAGTGATAGTAGTGATACATGTGCAGGAACCAAAAAGGCAAATAAACATATAAAATGACCAGAACCACATTTGAAATCCCAATAACCAAACTGGCCAATAGTGATATTAATGATAAACATAAAGCAACACTACTGACAAAGCGTAAAAAGGAAGATATCATGTTTGGAAGGGTCTATGCTCTGTCCCCCTACAAAGTGAATGATCCCACATTGAAACAGCGGTGATCAGGGTTTTTGCCGTGTATATTGGGCAGGTTTGTTATGGCGTGCAGATGTGCAGCAACAGCAGAGTGGGCATGTAGGAAACGGCAACTGTACTGATGCTGTAAATGGGATACAGGGGGCTGCAGGCGGCACATGCTGTGGTCCAGCTGGGGCACAGTGCGGACTAGGCAGATGCCTAGGTGACACAAAGGAATGCTGAAACTAGAAAGCAGCAAGACAGCAACTGATGAGGGACCAACATGGGCACGAGTGGGTGTCCCACAGTGTCACAGGGGATATTACCCAGCAGGTACCCCCAAGGGCACATAATATTGGCAGGCGGTGCCGGGGGGAAGCGCACATATCCAGGTAGGCACCCCTACCCAAGAACCCACACCACAGGCAGCTGCCTACTGGCACATTAGATAGCCTGGGACTGCGCACCACCAGCACCACCGGCATAAGGGCATGTCAGCATGGTGGCAGAGGGGTACTGTTGGCGGAGGGGGCAGTGGCATCTCCCCACAGCAGACCATGGCCAAGCCCCGTTTAGGTAGGTGCCGTGCACTGCAACAGACAAGGTCTGTCTGACGAACAGTCATGGTAACCCCAGGGAATGATCTGCCCCTGTGGTAACAGTTTGGTGCAGTACACAAAGTCAGTGTGTTCAGGGGCAGAAGGTCACAAGTTCAAGTCCCAGCTGTGGCTCCTGCCAACCCAGTCCCCATATTTTACCCAGTACTAAACCGTGGTAATAAAGATGGAACCTTTATTGCAGATAAAATAAACATGTCTGAAACGCCTACATTGTACCCTACAGAGCACAGACATGTGCAATCCCTAGAGTAAAGTTTCCCAACTGCAATCCTGGAGGGCCAAACACCATTCAGGTTTCATGCTGTCCCTAATAAATATGCCTGTGCTGCATTTGTGTGCATCACCCCCATTGTATGCAAATGTATCTCATGCATATTCATTACAGACAGCATGAAAACCTGAACAGTGTTTGGCCCACCAGGACCGGAGTTGGGAACCTCTGCACTAGAGCAGCAGCCAACAGGGGCACAAACACCCACACCCACAGGCTCCACTATCCAAAGCCTCATGGAGAGTCAGGCTGTTGGGCCCTGTGTGGAGCAGCATCACCCAATACTGGCACCTGCATACCTTAGCAATGCTGTCCTAAACGTGGGAATATGTTCCACATATATCAAAAGGTTGTTATGATTAATGTCAGCTAACAACTCCTAAGTTAAACACGATTTGTTGATAGAGATTCATCATAGCAACCTTTCTGATATCTGTGAAGTATGTTTCAGTTATTGCTTCTGACAGTGTTTACCACCCCGGGGAGTGACCCCAACAGTATTGTGTACCATAGCAATGCCCGCACTGTGCCCAGGACTGGTGTGGTGGCCAGGGCTGCCACAAACTTCCATATTTGCACAATGCTGGCATAGGTGTGGGAGTGTGTGTATGTCTATCCAGTGTGTTGTGGCTGCCTACACCTTACTGAGCCCACACTGCTTGCACTGTTTCCAGTGTTAGCCTGCCAATGTGCATAATGAGGAGCAAGGTACTGTGGGTATGGCCCAGACAGGGTGGCCTGGGCAGGATGCATCTGCACAGGGTATAGGGCAATGGCTGGGATATTGTAGTGCCCGACCACCACCTGCACGGACAGGGTGGCCACAGCATGTCATGCTGGGAGGTCACTCTCACCCTGACTGAGCAGTGACCACGGCATGGCTAGGTTCCCCCATAGTGCTATACAACATTTTTCTTAAGTGATATTTATGGGTTCTCTTTTCTGGGCCCCAATCACTGACTTATCTGTTTGGTGTGTGTGCTCACATCCCATTTTTGGGTGCACACAGTTTCTCCAGGAACATGCACTATGTACTAGCTAGCAGACTGTCTGCAGTTAGCATGTGTATGGCTGGAACACCTTGCATGGTGCAGTGGGTGGAGACTGACTGTGCTTTCTGCTGGTGAATGTCAGATAGTGGTGGGGGGCAACTGAGCTTCTCCAGCATTCTGCCTGTCTGCCTTTGCCTTATGTGATGCATACAGCTCTGCATTGACATGCCTGTTCCCCAGCAGGACTGGGGTTGATGGTCCTCTCTACTGCCACCATTGCAGAGATGTACAATGTCAATCTGTTTGTGGGAGATCCTGTTCCCCACCCCCACCTTGAGCCACAGAGGGCGGGTTGGGTGGTGCTACATTATCAGCTTTTGGGTGCAACCCCCCCCCCCCCCTTCACCTATAACATGTGACTATGGCACCCACACAGGATATGCACTATTCTGGGTGCATCATAGTCCACAAGGGCTAGACGTGACTGGGAAATATAGATGGACACAGACGTATCCTAATGTGTCTGCAAGGACTACCTATCACACACTGGCACTGATGGGGACCTGCAGCATAACCTATCTCAGTCAAACCAGGTGCTGCGGACTTGGTGCTGGGTGCCCCACCTCACCCTCAGGGTGAGCACAGGACCTGCACAATGTCACGGTCTGTAGCTACTCTGTGCCAGTAGCACACACGGTCAGTTCCCCCTACCAGGCCTAGGTGCTGTGGGGGTGCATACCCCCATTATGTGATCAGCTGTAGACTGCTGATCTGCATGTGCAGTGCATCATGGGTACGGGTGGGTTTACCCTATCCTGGTAATCACAGCAGACGGTTTGTGTGGTGACCTGCAGTCTTTCTGTAGCCAGCCAGCAGTGTGGTAATAGCTATAAAGATGTAGCCTACTGGTTGCCTTAATGACTGTGAAGGTAGAGGTCATGGGTTTGATCCCACAGTGGTGTTATTTAGGAATGCTGTCTGAGGCTTTTCCTTTTCATTTCAATCAGTACTGCCAGCAGAAACACCCTCACAGTGCTGTAGCCTAAGGTGCCTCATAGGCGCCCTATAAGGCACCCTGTAAAGCACCCTATAAGGCACCCTATACAGTGCCCTATAGGGCACATTATAGGGTGCCTTGGCAGACAGAGCACTTTATAATGTGACCTATGGGGCACCTTATAGGGCACCTTATGAGGCACCTTAGGTTACGGCACTGTGAGGGTGTTTTTGCTGGCAGCACTGATTCAAATTAAAAGAAAATGCCTCAGACAACCTTTTTAGGTTACACCACTGCAGGATCAAACCCATGACCTCTACCTCCCAGTCATTGCAGTAACCAGTGGGCTACATTATTATAGCTGCTAACAGTGTGCTGGCATGTACTTAGGGTTAACGCGCGTTAACGTGCCACGGCGCCCACTATCGCGCGATACAGATTTTTGCTACCTTAGGACTGGAACGCCCACTTCTTATATGGCATTCTTCACATTATCGCTGCAACTAGCGCCGGTAACATTAAGACGGTTTAGTAAACATACCCCATAGTCTCCCTTTTGAAAGTTAATTGCTAGCACAGTGGATTTCCTTGCTGTCCTCCCTCAGTTTATTAAATCAAAAGTGATCTCGGTATGATCACTATTGCCAAGTGCCCCCAACAGCATTATCTCTCACACGAGATCCTGTATTCCACCAAGGACTAGGTCTAAAATAGCTTCCCCTTGTGTCAGTTCATGAACCAGCTGTTGCATGAAGCAGCCATTTATTCCCTCTATACTGGGGTAATTGAAATCACTCTTTACTACTGTGCTGTAACTTTTGTTAGCTTCCCTAATTTCTGTTAGCTTCTTGTCATCTTTCTGTTCATTCTGGACAAAGGGAAGGTAGCATTCCCCCACTGCCATTTCCTTCCCCTTTTTACATAGACTTTCTGTCCATAGAGATTCTACGGTATATTTTGTTTCTTGCAAAACTTTTATCCTGTTTGACTCAATGCCCTTTTTAACATATCGCACCACCCTCCATCAATTTCATCTACCCTATCATTGTGATATAATTTGTACCAAATATCACAGTGTCCAATTGGTTATCCTCCTTCCACCAGGTCTCTGAGATGCAATTATAACCTTTCATTTAGTGCAATATATTCTAACTCCACTATCTTATTTTTAGCTCCTCTCTGGTATCCTTAGATCTTTCCCCTTGTCTCTGCTGTTTAGCCAAATAGGAATCCATAGGCAGGGCTGGCGCAAGGAGATGATACACCCTAGGTGGGCCTCATCCTTGGCCCCCACACCCCTCCCCACTGCAGCGCCCACTACTGCCACTGCTGCCACCCCTCTCTGGGACCTGCAGCGGTGGCAATGGCTGCAAAGAGCACACAGCGCTTACCTTTAAACTTCAGCACCACGGGGCTGTTTGCTTCCGCCCTCTCCAAAGCCAGATGCCAACTTCCTGTTCGCAAGTTTTCAACCACACCTATGCCCCTTCTTTTATTTGAAATCTCTTGCACAAGATCCCCTGTAGACAATTCTTATGCTGAACCAATGAAAGATTTGACCCTTCACATCCCCCTCCACACACACACACACACAAACTACAGTAGGTTACACTGAGACCAAGATGGCCATTAGAACACTAGAATATAAAATCTTGAAATTGAAAAATATGTATAGTTAAGTTGTCATTGCCCTACCACAGCCCATCTGATTATAGTCTGAGTGAGGGAAATATGAGGAGGAAGAAGAGAGAAGGAGAATGATGTGCTATCAAAGAGAGAAGCCTCCAGAAGAGGGTAGTAGACTGAGTTTCCTCTTGGGGGATAAGGGGAAGCCTGATTCCTGCTGCATCAGCACAAGGAGCCATATTCTTGGCTATGGCCCTGGCTTATGTTCACTGAGCCCTGTTGTGTTACAGACTCATTACTATCCATGCTGAGCTATCAAATAACTTCAAGTTATGAAAGACATTCTGGGTCAGTTCTTATTTTTAAAGTCTCATGCCAAAGCATTTTGAGGCTGGGAATCTCTCTTTCTTCCATGCAGAAAACTTGGCTATAAAGCCCCATGTGTTGAGAATCTGCAATTAAAATAAAAGATTGTTTCTTAGTGTCCTTGATAGCTTGAACTAATTAGTAGTACAGTTACCAACTGTCTCCATTTCTCTCCTTCCTTCCCCCATTACATGCATGCAGTCATAATCCCTGTTTTTTCATAGAGGAGTCAGAACCTTCCAACAGAAAGGAGGCAGTAAAATGAAGGGTCATAGGATGAGGTTGCATAGATGCGGGAGTATTCTAAGGAAATATTTCTTTACAAAAAGGATGGTGGATTTGTGGAATAGCCTCCCAATGGAGGTGGTAGAAATAAGGACAGTATGGCCCAGATTCAGAAGGGGAATAACAGGGCTGTATATCTTGGTGGTGGGACATACAGCCCCGCCATCTGTCCTTCCCGAATCCCAGATCACTGTCTTCCTGCATGCACAGAGGCACTGTGTGGGGAGATGGAGACGGGTGAACCTTTCAACTATGAGTAAGGGAATCAAAAGCAATGCTTATTCTGTTTTGACTTCCCACTCGTCCCACTTGAGAGTGGGAAGTCAAAACAGGATAAGCATTGCTTTTGATTCCCTTACTCATAGTTGTAAGGTTCATCGTAAGAATAACTCGAAATAAAGTTTTAAAGCAACACTGTAAGGTCATTGATGCAAAGAACAGCATGGAGTCTAAAACCAGTTAAAGTTTAGACGACTGCTTCATCTCAGTCTGAGACGTTGCTTAAAAAGTTACTCAGATCAAGAGTTATTATATCACAAGTTTAGTTTCATAAGGAATAACAAAATTATAATCTCAAAGTTAGATAATGGAGCTGATATAATTCAGTTACTTTATAGTAGATGAAGCTCTGAGAAGTGACTATGCAAATAATTTTGTCAAGCACATTCAAGTAAAAAGAAAGCAACATAATCCCAGTTTATATAATTTTTTAAAAAATACTTTGCAATGCTGTTTATATGCAACAAAAATTATAGGAATTTAATTCGGTAGCCTGGAAATCTAATATAAAACATATTAGTTCTTGACACTGTACACTTGACCAATATGAAATGTAAATATATATTCTGCAAAAAATAAAGGAGATGAAAGATACTCACACACCAATGAACAAAAATAAAATGTGAAAACAGTACATTCATACTGCAAAATAAAATTATTATAACTAATTTTATTTTGTTGTTATAAATTGTGCTGTACTTCTTGCTTTCTTTAACATATAGTTTGTAACCAAAGAAATCCCTCTCCCAGCAATGGGTGTGGAGCAAAAACAGGACATTTCCCTATAGAACTCACCATACCAAAATAATTTCTAATGCTGGTGTCATCTCAGTACCAGCAATCATCAGTACTGGGCATATTGTTAAGTAATTCAAAACCCTACAAAATCATTCAGGGACTACTGAAAAAAATCTACCATCCTATAACAACATTAACCTCCAAAACTCACACAAGGAGTCTACCTAGAAAAGAGCAACACCATAAATATTGCTTTGAGCCCTAGAACATCCATTCATCTATTCAGAAAACCAAACAAGACAGATTACTACAGTAAAGATTCTTACATAAAAACTCCAAGCTAAGAGAACACGTGTCCTCCGTTGCACATGCAGAACACAGAATGACCCTTACCAAGTACAACTGAACATAAACTAAAAATAGAAATAGAAGGGGCAGGTATGTTATATTTCCTGTATTGTTTTTTTCCTTTGTTGCTGGATAATTTGTTTATCCTTGTTACCTGTGCCCTCATTTCCATTCAAGTTATTTTATTTTGCTTGGATTTATTGTAAAATTCATAAATATATAAAAAAAAAAAAAATAGAAATATAGAGACAAAAATTAAACTGAAACTCCAGGAAACCAGACTGCATGCAGTAAAACACCAGAGAAATATTAAGATATGCCCCTTTACTGTGCAAAATATAAAAACTGAACATGTAAATTCCAAAGTTTGACATATTCCAATCACTAAATTGAAAACAAAATTATTTTTCTACCTTTGTTGTCTGATCTCAGTCTCTGGTTTTTGCTTTTCCCTGTCTTCTATTAACTTGCTTTTGCTTTCCAGGGTCTTTAGTCCATTTGCTACTTCCCTCCCCTCCTGCCTTCTTCACTTTCTTCCATCTCTGGCTAATTCTTTCCTTTCAAATTTCTTCCATTTTCTTATCTCTCGGTCAGTTCAGATGACATTCCTCCTTCTTACCATCTAATCTTCATTTCCTCTCTTTTTATTGAATCTACCACTTTTCAACCATTAACATAGTCCACCAAATCTCCATCTCTCTCTCCTTCCCCAACCTTTTACTAATTCTTCTCTTTCTCTCTGTCCCCTCAATATGTGGTATCTCTCTCCTTCTCTCCTCCCCATTCAATGCCTTCCCCTTTTTTTTAGACCTCAGACCCAATGTCCGGCATCTCCCCTCTCTCTCTCTATCTCTCCTTAGCCCACCTTCCATGTCCATCTTCTCCTCTTTCTCTCCTTACCCCCATGTTCAACATCTCCTCTTTCCCTATCCATTCCTGCATGTTCAACATCCCCCTCTTTCTCTACATATCTCTCCTATGTACAATATCTCCCCCTCTTTCTCTCCCTAGCCCCCCCCCATGTCCAGCATCTCCTCACTCTCTCCCTATCCCTCCCATGTCCAGCATTTTCCGCTATTCCTACCATGTCCAGCATCCCCCTGCCTCCCTATGGCTACCTCTCATGTCTGAGAGCACCAAATAGAGAGGTAACTCCACAAAAGGCACAAAGCAAAGGGCTCACAGTAGGGAAACAAGGAGTCCAGAGAGCAATGATAGATACTAGATATCTCATTCAGTTTATTCAAACCCAATACATCTGTGTTTTGGCATACACTGCCTGTATCAGGGGTCAAAAATCAGATCATGCAATTCAAAAACATAGAAACATACAAAAATGACGACAGAAAAAGACCACATGGCCTATCTAGTCTGTCCTTCCATATCAACAACTACAACAGCCCCCTTTTTTCCTTAAGAGATCCTCTGTGTTTATCCCTTTCTGTTTTGAATTCAGATACTGTCCTCATCTTTACCCCCTCCACTGGGAGACTATTCCACAGATCCACCACTCTTTCTGTAAAGAAATAGTTCCGCATATCACTCCTGAATCTATCCCCTTTCACCCTCATCCCATGTCCCATCGTAGCAGAACTTGCTTTCAATCGAAAGAGGCTCTCCCCCTGTGCATTTATGCCATAGAGGTATTTAAACATCTCAATCATATCACCTCTATCACGCCTTTCCTCTAAGGTGTACATATTAAGATCCTTAAGTCTGTCCTCATATGCTTTATAATGAAGACCACTAACCATTTTATTAGCCACCCTCTGTACCGACTCCATCCTGTTTATATCCTTTTGAAGGTGCGGTTTCCAGAATTGCACACTGTATTCCAAATAAGGTTGCACCAAAGACTTATATAGAGGCACTATCACCTCCTTTTTTCTGCTAGCCATTCCTCTCTGTATGCACCCAAGCATCCTTCTAGCTTTTGCTGTCGCCTTTTCTACCTGTTTAGCTACTTTAAGATCATCAGACACAACCATGCCTAGGTCCTGCTCTTCTTTAGTGGTCAAAAGTACTTCACCCCCTATACTATATTGCTCCCTTGGATTTCTGCAGCCCAAATGCATGACCTTACATTTTTTAACATTAAATCTCAGCTGCCAAATTCTAGACCATTCTTCAAGCTTAGCTAGATCCCTCCTCATGTTATCGGCACCTTCCTGGGTGTCTACTCTATTGCAGATTTTGGTATCATCCGCAAAGAGGCAAACCTTACCCGACAGCCCTTCTGCTATATCACTAACAAAGATGTTAAAAAGAATCGGACAAAGGGCAGATCCCTGGGGCACACCACTGGTAACTTCCTTCTCCTCAGAGTGAGCTCCATTTATCTGTACCCTTTGTCGCCTCCCACTCAACCAATTTCTAACCCAAGCAGTAACTTTAGGGTCCATCCCTAGGGTGCTCAGTTTGTTTATAAGTTGACTGTGAGTAACAGTGTCAAAGGCTTTACTGAAATATAAATACACCACATCTAGGGCTCTCCCTCGGTCCAACTCCCTGGTCACCCAGTCAAAGAAATCAATCAAATTTGTCTGACAAGACCTGCCTTTGGTGAATCCATGCTGCTTTGGATCCTGTAATCCGCTGGACTCCAGAAACCTCACTATTTTCTCTTTGAGCAACGTTTCCAATAATTTACTCACCACCGAAGTTAAACTAACCAGCCTGTAGTTTTCAACCACATCCTTACTTCCACTTTTGTGTAAAGGCACCACATGAGCCTCTCTCCAGTCCTTTGGCACCACTCCTGACCAACAAGGCATTGAAAAGGTCAGTCAGTGGAGCTGCTAGAACGTCCCCAAGTTCCCGCAGTATTATAGGGTGTATCCCATCCGGTCCCATCGCTTTGTCTACTTTACGTTGAGCAAGTTTCTCACGCACACAGTCTTCTGAAAATTGTTCAAGATGCCCCTTGCTTCTGTTCCCGTTTGTGGGTGTTTTCTGAGGTCCTGTTCCTGGTTCTTCATCTGTGAACACAGAACAGAAATATTTGTTAAGCAATTCCGCTTTATCAGCTTCTACATATTCCTTCCCTTCACCCTTGAGTCTGACAATACCACTTTTGCGTTTCCTGTTCTCACTAACATATCTGAAAAATGTCTTATCCCCCCACCCCCCATTTTATTACATTGGCTATTTCCTCCTCTTTTTGAATCTTTTCTTTCCTGAATATTTTGCTAGCTTCTCTTTCCAAATATAGATGCCTGTCTTCCTCTCTCTGTGATCTCTTGTATTTATGAAAGATAAAAGTATAGAATACATAACAAGTGTGAATACCTCTTAAAGCATTATATTCAAAAAGTATCCAACATCCTCCATTCATCTTTATAAGGCCCTTTCTATGTCCAGCATCCCCTATCTCCCTGTGGCCACTGTTCCCTCTAAGCTGTGCGCGTGTGCGCGCGCACACACTTCGCCGAGTGAGCGCACATACTTTACAACAGAGCGCACAAAATTTACGGTTCTGATTCTGATAGAAAACAACATAGACGTTTTAAAATTTAAAAGTTGTTGTGTATTTACGGTTTTCACAAGTTCTAGAATATTTTCTAGTGCAATCAATGTGGTGTACATACTGTATTCTGACATGCAGTCAAATTTTAAAGTATATAACTCCGAGTGTCGTTATGTGGCGCACAAAAATGTAACCTTCCTTCAAAAGCTGCACAGCTGATACTTTATGCGCACACAGCCTATAGAAAATTAGAGGGAACATTGCCTGTGGCCCTTTCCTGTGTGCAGTGTCTCCCTATGGCTCCGCCCATGTTCAGCATCCTCATCTCCCTTTGGCCCTCTCCCATATCCAGCACCCTCCCTCCATTTCCTTATGGTCTTCTCCTGTGTCCAGCATCCCCCACTCCCTCTGACCCCCTCCCATGTCCAGCATCCTCCCCCATCACCTATGGCTGCCTTCCATGTCCAGCATCTGCCCCCCATATGTCCCATTGCCTCCTCATGTCTAGGATCTACCTGCCCCCTATGACCTGCTATGTCCAGTATCCACCTATCCCCTCTATGTCCATTATCCGCCCCTTCCTCTGGTTGTCACCATTGCTTCTCCTGAGGTCTGCAGTGGAGGCAAATAGTTAAATCCTAAGCATGAAATCTTTCAGAGACTCGTGCACTTCCAAGGCACTGCTGGTCCCGCCTTCCTCGGACATGAAAAATATGCATCAGAGGGGAGCAGGACCAGGACCGGCAGGGCCTCAGAAGCGTGTGAGTCTTTAAAAGACCCCATGCTTAGGCTTTAGCTTCTTGCCACCACTGCCGCTGCAACAGACTTTGGGAGAAGTGGCAGCTGCTAAGAAGAAGCCAAAGGGGAAGTGGTACCCCGCAGAGGTGACATGGCCGCTGCAAGATGTTCTAGGAGCCATTTTTGTTGCTGCAAAAATGTTGCCTCCTGAGGTGCCGCATCACCCTGCCTAATGATAGAGCCGCCCCTGTCCACAGTGAATATGTATGAGAGAGCTCTGCATCCATTGCCTCCATTGTATGCACATTTACTTTATGCTATACATATTTGTTGTAACATCTTGAAAATCCAACTGACTTGGTGTGTTGCAATGACTGGGTAAATCCATGCAGGACTGGACTACCTGTTGTGGGGGAGGGAGTGAGAGGAAGATAGAACAGATGGAATCAGCTAGTAGATCTAATTATCTGGTCTATGAAAAGCAGCATTTCTTTCCTTCTCTTGCCCCCCTCCTCCCGCCCACCAGCTGTGGTTTGTCTCACTTAACTGTGCTGCCCATACAAGGTGAAGATAACAAGATCTGCTCCTTCTGCAGGTCTTATTTATTTGTTGATTTGGTCTCTTCCTGCATAGAAGATTTTTAAGAAAAAGGACTTGTATTTCCTTTCAAAAGAGTAACAACTGTTAACCAGATACAGAGCGGGAAGTTTTAACATGAGTCAATACAGAACACTTCTGTATTTCACAAAATGTTTTGATCTTTCTCCCTCTTCCTCTTCCTCATCTGCCTCTCCAAGTAAGGCAATTTGATGGTTCCCCACATTTATGGGTGGAGGAGAAGGAGGAAGAGGACAAGGTTGTCAACTGGCTCCAAATTCATCCAACAGGGTTGGCTAGTCCTGAGTTTAGCTTGCTGCACACAGGCACTTGTGATTCTGATTTACATAAGAACATATGTTCTCCAGGAACAAGCAGGAAGTCAAGTCTCACTTATGGGTGACGTTGGCACCGACGGAGCCCACGCAGAGCAATTCCCCAGCTTTCAAAGAAAGCCTTTGGGATTGCTACCACGCATGCGTGGTCCTCTTCCCGCCCAAGGGTGCCATCTTGCTCATTCTCCCTTTTTCTGCGGAGCCCTTCGGATGCACATCCTTGTTCCTCAGAAAAAGGTTTTGTTTTCCTCGCCTTAACAGGCTCTTTCCTTTTTTCTGGTTGCACCGGTCTTCTACCCGTCTTCCCCTTCCTCTCTTTTTTGGAGCTTACAGGGATAGCTTTTCCAAAGATTTTTCTGATGGGCTTTGCGCCCTTTTTTTCTCCTAACCGCTGGCTGCGTGGGTCTTCGACTTCGCAGGGGCCGTTTTTACCTCCTTGGCCACTGGGTTTCAAAAATGCGATAGATGCTCTAGGAACATGTCGCTTACGGACACTCATGACTGTTGTCTAAGGTGTCTGGGAGCCGACCATGACCCAGAACTCTGTTCGCTCTGTAAGAAAATGTCCTCTAAGGCCCTGCTCAGTCATAAGCAGAAGTCCGAAGACATTTTTCGAAAGGCCGCCTCGGAGTCTCTGGTGGCACCCTTGGTCGTCTCCCCTCTGGTGGGTTCTCCCCCTGCGGCACCACGTTCCAGGTGGCATTCTGACCAGGGGTCCCCCGAGGTAGAATGGTGCAAAAAGAAGAAGGTTTTGAAGTCACTGTGTGGGGCCCCCGACAAGCACGAATGCTCCCACGCCCGGTTGCTTAGCCCCCTTCGGCGTTTTCAAGAGTCCGATAAGGAGCGGCCCTGTAAGGTACCTCGCAGAGAAATGGAGGCCTCTTCCGAAGGCACCCAGTCTCCTGAAGGCCATCCCAGTGAGGACCCCCTCTCCTCCTCGACGCCCGATCCGGTGACCCCGGTATCGGCATCCCAGGGCCCCATGCCCGTGTGGGAGTCCCGTATGCTGACGATGGAACACAGTGTTTCTGCATTCATTGCATCCCAGCAGGCACTCATGGCCAGCTTCACTGACTTGCATCTGGACCGTGGGTCCCTCGCGTGGGACGCCCAAATCCATAAAGGAAATCCCCCAGAGCCACAGGCTTCGTGAGGGTCCTCGACGTCGGTCTCGCTCGCTTTCCCGTTCCTCGGGGGCGAGATCATCCAAGGCCTCTGGCTCCGGGCTGCCGGCCATCGGACAGGGTGAACCGCCCGGCTCAGATCCCTCGACTGACTTTTCAGACTGGGAATCTGATAGGGACACATCCCTGGAGACCCGCACTCACCGGGATCTTTTGTCGGACCCCTCGCCTCCTGATCTCCAGCGGTGTTCACCGCCCGAGGACACCTCCTTTTTGGTGTTTTTAATCGGGACATGGCTCGGGCCCTCAACCTAGTCAGCCAGGCCGAGGAGGACCCTCGTGCTGAAGAACTTGATATTCTTCAGTACAAGGCCCCGCCCAGGGAATCCCTCACCGTGCCGGTGCTGCTCTCTCAGCTATTGCTCCGCATGTGGGAGGCCCCGGCCTCGGTTCCCATTGTGAGCAAGCACCTTGACACAATGTACAAGGTGCAGCGAGGGCCAGGCTTCCGAAAGACCCAACTTCCACACACCTCGATGGTGGTGGAAGCAGAAAATCCCGAAGTCCCACTCATCGGTACCGCTGGGCCGAGAATCAAAAACCCTTGATGCCCTATTATATATTGGTATGTTCCTCCATGACCTGGCAAAAGAACTTGGAGGTTTCTCCATGGGCCTCAAGGGCGAGCCCCTCGACAGGTTCCTCACCCTGTTGAAATCAGTGGCTGATTGCTCCAAGTATATTTCTCGAGCCTACTATGATGGCTTTGAGACATCGGCTCGGGTGGCGTCTGTACATCGGAGCTCACCACCAGGCTTGGCTCCAATCTTCGGATTTGGAGCAGTGGGTACAGGAGAAGCTCCTGGATGTGCCCTGCCTTGGCGAACAGCTTTTTGGTAAGCCGATGGAGGAGAAGGCCATGGAGATCACTACGACCCGTCTCTCCCGCAAGACCTCTATGCTGCCTCGGAAGAAGCAGCCTACCAAGAAGCCCCTCTTCCCCAGGAAAGGCCTTCAGTACCGCGGCTACCCGCCGTACCTGGCTACCCCCACGCTGACCACTCCCACGCAGGGGAAGCCCGGCCAGGGCCACCATAAACCAAAAGGCCCAAAGGCCAAGATGCCGGCTCCCCCACATCCCTCTCAGGGGTTTTGACGCCAGTGGCATAGCCCCTCGCCCTCCAGCGATACAGCAGCCAGTGGGGGGACGCCTGTCCTGCTTCACCCTGTCGTGGGCGCATATCACCTCGGACACCTGGGTCCTCCAGATCATCCAGGAGGGCTATCGCCTCCACTTCGACAGGCTTCCACTCCATTTCTCCCCGGCGGAGCCTCCTCGATTCTCCGCACACCAGCTTTTGCTGCAGCAGGAATTACACTCCCTTCTTTCTCAACGGGCAGTAGAGAAGGTCCCTCCCCACCTTCGAGATCACGGCTTTTACTCCCGTTACTTCTTTGTCCTGAAAAAGACAGGGAGTCTGAGGCCTATCCTTGACCTCCGCAAGCTAAATGAGTTCCTGGTGCTGGAGAAATTCAAGATGTTATCTCTTGGCGTGCTACTGCCCTTCCTCCGGCAGGACGACTGGCTATGCTCCTTGGACCTAAAGGACGCTTACGCCCATTTCTTGATCCACCCCCAACACAAGCAGTACCTGTGCTTCAGGGTGCAGGGAGAGCACTTCCAGTACAGAGTGCTCCCCTTGCATCTGCCCCATGGGTCTTCATGAAGTGCCTCGTCGTGGCTGCCTCTCACCTTTGGCGCCGGGGCATGCTGGTGTTTCCCTACCTCGACGACTGACTCATTACGGGCTCCTCCACCGAGGAGGCCCGGCAAACAATGTCACGCACTGTCCTCCTCTTGGAGAGCTTGGGTTTCTTGGTCAACTACCCAAAGTCTCACCTCGAGCCGACACAGGCTCTCGAGTTCATCGGAGCACGCCTCAATACTCGGCAGGCCATTGCCTTTTTGCCGGAGGATCACTCCACCCGCCTCCGAGCTCTGGCGGCTCGCGTCCAAAGTGCCCACCAGGTCACCACTCGGTCCATGCTACGTCTCTTGGGTCACATGGCCTTGACCATGCATGTGGTCCCTCACTCCCATCTGCACATGTGGATGACCTAGTGGTGTCTCAGCTCCCAATGGAGTCAATACCTCGGACACCTCAGGGACCACGTCAGGGTTCTTCCCGACCTTCATTTGTCCCTGAACTGGTGGTAAAACCCCCGCAACCTCCTGCAGGGATCGCCCTTCCAGGCCCCACAGTATGATGTGGTACTGACCACAGATGCTTCCCTGTTAGGGTGGGGAGCCCATTGCAGATCTCTCTGCATGCAGGGGCAGTGGTCGCCTGTGGAAGCTCAGCAGCACATAAACCTGCTTGAGCTCTGGGCTATCCGGTGGGCCCTGAGGGCCTTCGAGATGTCCTCAGTGGGAAGTTGGTTCTGGTGCAGACCGAAAACTGGGTAGCGATGTTCTACATCAACAGAGAGAGGGGGGCACGGGGTCATGCTGCCTCTGCAGGGAAGTAGTCCTCATCTGCTCTTTCGCCGCTCGACGGAAGATGTCCCTCAAGGCGACGTACCTCCCGTGTCAGGAGAATGGCCTGGCAGACAGGCTCAGCAGAATCCTTCGCCACCACGAGTGGTATCTGGATCCCAAAGTGGCAGGCTGGTTGTTTCTACGCCGGGGCATTCCAGCGATGGACCTCTTCACCAACCCCCAGAACACACAGCTCCCTCTCTTCTGCGGCTCAGTACCGCATCCAGGCAGAGAGAGCCCCGATGCATTTCTCCTGGACTGGTCCTCCAGCCTCCTATATGCATTCCCTCCTTTCCCCCTCAGTGCGAGGACTCTGTTCAAGGTTCAACGGGATGGGGCATCGCTGATTGTCACGGCCCCCTCGTGGCCTCAGCAGCCTTGGTTCCCACTCCTGCTCCGGCTGTCATCGGAGCCTCCGATTCCCCTGGACTCTGCCAGGGACTTGCTGACACAGGAGGAGGGTCGGGTACTACACCCAAACTTACCCTCCCTATCCCTCACTGCTTGGTGGATAAACGGGTCTCTCTAGCCTCTCTGGCCCTCCCGATAAAGGTCGAGGAAATCCTCCTTGCCTCGAGGAAAGACTCCATTAGGCGGACTTATGCCTTTAAATGGAACTGCTTCTCTGTCTGGTGCTCGGAACACCAGATCAACCCCTTCTCATGCCCGGTTTGGTGGGTTCTCCAGTACCTCCTCCACCTCTCGAGGGCAGGGCTGAAGTCGAACTCTGTTAGGGTTCATTTGAGTGCCATATTGGCTAATCATCTCCCTATCGAGGGAAAGCCTCTCTCGGGGCAACCACTAGTCTCCTGCTTCATGCGGGGCCTTCTGTTATCCAAGCCGCCCATCCATCCCCCTCCGGCGGAATGGGACTTGAACGTGGTGCTCACACATCTCACTCGCACACCCTTTGAGCCGATGGCGACGTGTTCACTCCAGCACTTGTCCTGGAAGATGGCCTTCCTGTGGCACTTACCTTGGCTCGCTGACTCAGTGAGCTTCAGGTGCTCATGGCTGGTGCCCCTTACACCAGGTTTTATCGGAACAGGGTGGTACTCCAAGTGCACCCTCTCTGTTTGGGTGGCGGACTGCATCGCGTTACCCATGTGAAGGTGGGCGTCCCTCTGGATCGTCGAGTCACTGCACCTGGGGTCCGAGCCAAAGCGGCCTTGGTGGCCTCGCTGTGCTCCGTGCCCATGATGGACATCTGCCAGGCGGCAACCTGGTCTTCTACGAATACCTTCGCCACCCACCACTGCCTGGAGAGGGAGTCCCGCTGCGACAGCGCCTTCGGCCAGGCTGTAGTCCATAATCTGTTTGGGGTATAAGCAACTCCTGCCCTCCGAACCTTTTTGACGGTTACCGAGGGCTTCGCCCCGAGGACCTGGGCTCCTTCAGGCTTTGGCTTCTGCTCATGGCCTCGCGGAGGCGTTTTTTTGGTTACAGGTTCGGTAGCCTGTAGCTAGGGAATCCCATAAGTGAGGACTGACTTCCTATTTGTTCCTGGAGAAAGAGTAGTTACTCACCTGTAACAGGTGTTCTCCAGGGACAGCAGGAATCAGTCCTCACTACCCTCCCGCCTCCCCTGATGAGTTGCTGTATTTTTGTCCTTCCCTTGCCACCTGCTTGGTAGGGTTTGAGCTAAGGGACCTGACTGAGCAAGATGGCACCCTTGGGCGGGAAGAGGACCACACATGCGTGGTAGCAATCCCAAAGGCTTTCTTTGAAAGCTGGGAAATTGCTCCATGTGGGCTCCGTCGGTGCCGACGTCACCCATAAGTGAGGACTGTTTCCTGCTGTCCCTGGAGAACATCTATTACAGGTGAGCAACTACGCTAAATTCCATACTGAGTCAGACCAAGGTCCATCAATCCCAGTATCCTGTTTCCAACAGTGGCCAATCCAGGTCACAAGTACTTGGCAGGTTCCCAAAAAGGTACACAGGTTCCACAATGCTTGTCCCTGGGTAAGCAGTGGATTTCCCTGGTCCTCTTTGGTTTATGGACTTTTCCTCCTGGAACTTGTCCTAAACTTTTTTTAAACCCAGCTACACTAACAGCTTTTACTACATCCTCCAGTAACAAATTCCAGAGTTTGATTACGCATTGAGTGAAAAAATATTTTCTCTTATTACTCTTAAATGGATTACATTGAAGATTCATTGTGTGTCCCTTAGTCTTTCTACTTTTTGATGGAGTAAACAACCATTCTCCAGGAACAAGCAGAAAGTCAGTCCTCACATATGCGGTGACATCGGTGATGATGGAGCCCATGTGGAAGCATCTCCCCAGCTTTCAAAGAAACCTTTGGGAGATGCCACCACGCATGCATGGTCCCCTTTCCGCCCAAGGATGCCATCTTACTCAGTCTCCTTTTTTCCACGTAGCCCAATGAACATATTTCCTGTTTCCCCAGAAAAATCTTTAGTACAGCTGTTCCTAAAAGTTAACTTTCCGGTAGGCTTACCAGTTCCTCTTCCCGCCTCAAGTCAGCGACCTTGGCACCGTTCTTGACCCTTTTTTTGCTTTTCTTTCTCGAGGTTTTCCTCGACTGGCGTTCTCACCTTTTTTTGCCTGGTGGTCGTCAACCTCGTCCAGGTGTTCTCCCATCATGCCTCCCGGTGGGTTCAAAAAATGTGACTGCTGCAGTCAAACCATGTCCATCTCTGACACCCATGACTGCTGCTTGCACTGCTTGGGCCTGGACCTGGACCATGATAGCACCTCCTTGACACCCAAAACCAACAGGAAAAGGTCAGAATTGTAGGAGAAGATGTTCTCCAGGTCTGACTCGTCACCCGTCTCCCCGGCATCGAGCTCCCAGCACAGCACATCCCATGACGCCCAGGCTTCCTCGGATTCCTGCGGCCGTGGCACCTCCGAGAAGACCCCGGAGCCAAAAAAAAAAGAAGTCATTGAAGTCCAGTGAGGCTGTACTGGTGAAACCTGGTAAAATTCCATAGACGGACTCAGGCGACTCTGAGACATGTCCCACCAAGGTCTGCAAGAAGGATTCCTTGGCCGGCGGAGACCATGCGAGGTTCCTCGAGGCCATAGTCCTCATCGAGGATTCACTCCCTAGAGTGCCAGTGTGGAGCCTTCTGGCTTGGAAACCAGAATGGTGGCCCTGGAGCAAAATATCATTACTATCCTGACCCTGCAGCAGATGATGATGGCCGGTTCTTCTGCCTCATCTGCCCCGATGACTGGCCCCCTCAACTGCGAGGGAGCATCCGGTCATTGAGCTGAGTGTTGAGTGCCCTCGGCCTCGAGAAAGTCCTTACTCCAGTCAAGGTCCTGGTCCTGTTTATTGGCCATCTGGTCCTCACCGGCCAGTGTCCGTGACTCGGACCCCAGGTCCTCTGCAGGTCATTGGACTTTCGGTACTGGTCTCAACACAAGGAGTCACAAGACCTAGGACTCTTCATCACCACTCGACTTTGAGTGGGAGACGGAGGACGAGGTGTCCCCAGACACAGAAGGCACCAAGACATTCCCTCGGACCCCTCTTCCCCAGTGCCTTGATGCCACTCCCCTCTCAAGTACGTAACCTTCCATGACTTCATCAGGAACATGACCAGGACACTCTTGGTGCAAACTGAGGTGGAGGAGGACCCGCGCACTGAGGAGCTAGAGATTCTCCAGTATGAGACTCCACCTAGAGTAACCCTCACGGTGCCTATACAGCCGATCCTCGAAAGGCTGCTACTCCGCATGTGGGAGATGCCAGCATCGGTATCTATAGATAGCCGTCGGTTCAACGCTATGTACCATGCCCGAAAAGGGCCAGGTTTTCACAAACCCCAGCTCCCACACAACTTCATGGTCGTCGAGTCAACCATGCAGATGCTCAAGAGCCAGAAGATCCATTCCTCCGTACCCCTCCCGGGCCCTCGACACCCTTGGGCACAAATCCTATCAGGGCTCGATGCTGGGTTGCACTAAGCTAAAGAACTGTTGGGGTTTGCAGCAGGCCTCGTCTGGGAACCCTCCAATGATTCCAGACCCTGACCTCAGGAGTGAGGGACTGCTCCAAGTTCCTCTCCCGGGCTGCCTATGATGGCTTTGAGTCGGCGGCTCGCGTCACTGTGGCTGCAATCCTCTGACCTCGAGCAGTAGGTCCAGGACAAACTGCTCGATGTCCCTTGTACTGGGGAGAACCTTTTTGGCAAACCCATGGCTGACAAAGTTGCTGAGATTGAGGCAGACATTGTGACCCATCAGAGACTGTCTAAGAAGACCTCATTCCATCCCCGCAAAAAGCATTGGGGAAAGGGTCCCTTTTCCCAAGGAAAAAGTGTGCCTTTGCACAGGGTCACCAGTACCAGCCCTACTTCGGCCATCAGCAAGGTTCTCACCCCAAGTGGTAGGGACAGGAGGCTCAGAAGGCAAAAACACCTAATCCCCAGGCTCCAGCTCCCACCCAACCTTGGGGGAGCTTTTGACTCCCAGGGCAGGGCCTCCCCTCCCCCAGGAGACCTTCACCAGCCCACAGGGGTGCACCTGGCACTCTTCGCCCACAAATGGGCCTCAATCACCTCGGACCTTTGGGTAGTGCAGGTGGTCAGGGAGGGATATCTCCTCCACCTGCAGCAGATTCCACCCAGGTTCTTTCCTGGAGAGCCAGTACGACTCCCTCCCTGCTACTCTCAGGGACAAAGCAGTAGAATCTGTACCTAGACACCTGTGGGCAAAGGCTTCTACTCCAGTTACTTCCTTGTCCCAAAGAGGACTGGGGGCCTCAGGCCATCCTAGACCTGCAAAATTTAAACAAGTTTCTGGTGAGGGAGAAGTTCAAGATGCTCTCCCTTGGAACACTGCTGCCCTACCTCTGCAAGGGAGACTGGCCCTGCTCCTTGGTTCTAAAGGATGCTTACACAGACATTCTGATCCACACTTCCCAAAAGCAGTACCTAAGGTTCGTGGTAGGAAGAGGGCACTACCAATATAGAGTGCCACTCTTTGGCCTAGCCTCCTCATCCAGGGTCTTCACGAAGTGCCTAGCAGTGGTCGCTGCCCACCTGCGTCTGTAAGGTGCCTTTGTCTTCCCATACCTGGATGACTGGCTCATCAGAGGCAGCACGGCCGCAGAGGCCCATCAGGCCACAGGCGTGCAACCCTCTTTCTGCAGCATCTGGGGATTATCATCAACTACCCCAAATCTCATCTCATTCAGGCCCAGAGCCTGGAATTCATAGGTGCTCAGTTAGACACTCTGCAGGCCAACGCCTTTCTTCCCAGGGAAAGGGCAGACCGCCTCAGGGACTAGCAGTGAAGGTACAGCACTGTCGCTCTGTGCCAGCCCTTCTCCTTCTCTGCCTTCTAGGCCACATGGCCTCCACAGTCCACGTGACCCCGCTAGCCTGCCTGCACATGCGGGCAGCTCAGTGGTGTCTCCGTTCCCAGTTGACGCAAGCCATTGGTACACTGCAGGGCAGGATCAGAGTAACCCGCCTTCTGGCAGAGTCCCTCGACTGGTGGCAACTTCCCTGCCACTTCCGGGCTGGGATGCCTTTCCAGGTGCCCATGCCCCAGAGGGTCCTGACCACAGATTGCCCTTCTCAGTTGGGGGGCACATAGCGAGGACCATCGCACACAAGGCAGCTGGTTCCAGGCAGAATCCCTGCTGCAGATCAATCTTCTGGAACTCAGGGTGATCTTCTTGGCCCTATGAATGTTCCGCCACCACCTATGATATCAGCTCGTACTGATACAGACGGACAACCGAGTCACCATGTTCAACAAACAAAGAAGCACGGGATTGTACTCCCTCTGCCAGGAGGTGGTGGCCCTCCTTTCCTTTGCAGCTCACAACAACATGCTCCTGCAGGCAGTCTACCTCCCAAAGCAGGGTGCTCCAGCCACACAAGTGGTGTCTGAACCCCAGTGGCCTAATGGCTCTTCCACCTCTGGGAGACACCCATGGTGGACCTCTTCGCCATCCCGGACAATGTGCAATTCCCTGCTTCTGCTTGCGGCAGCCACACCTGGCTAGGGTGGCGGTGGATGCCTTCCTGATCCTGTGGATGGAAGGCCTCCTCTATGCCTTTCCACCAACCCCTCTGGTCGCCAAGACCCTCTTCAAGGTCCAGCGCGAGGGGGCAGCACTGATACTAATTGTTCCTATGTGGCCCAGACAGCCTTGGTTCCCATTGCTGCTCTCCCTGTTGGCGGCGCTTCCAGTCCTTCTCTGCCATGCCCCGGACCTCCTGTCTCAAGAGGAGGGCTCCCTCCCGCACCTCATTCTGGGATCTCTAATGCTAACAGTGTGGCTGCTGAAAGGAAAGCCTTGGCCCCTTTCAACATCCCACTAGAGGTCGAGGAGGTCCTGTTGGCCTCCCACAAGCCCTCCATAAGGTGAGCCTATGCCTTTAAGTGGCGAAGATTCTCGATATGGTGTGCAGAACTCATTTTCCTGCCTGGTAAAGCTAGTGCTCCAAAACCTACTGCATCTGTCACACACTGGACTAAAGTCAAACTCAGTAAGGGTGCACCTGAGTGTAGCTGCTGCACACCACCACCCTATCGAGGGGAAGCTCCTCTCGGGTCAGCCCCTGGTCTCTCGGTTCCTCTGGGGCCTCCTATTGTCTAAGCCCCCTATCCGCCCCCCCCCCCCCCCAGTGGCAGAATGGAACCTCAACATGGTGCTCCCACAGCTCACCAAGCCGCCATTCAAGCCTCTAGCTATTTGCCACCTGCGGTATCTCTCATGGAAGGTGGCTCTCACATCCGCTCGCAGAGTAAGCGAACTTCAGACCCTGTATGCAAAATTCTACAAGAACAGGGTGGTATTCCACACTCACCCCAAATTCCTCCCAAAGGTGGTATCTCCTTTCCACCTCAACATCAAGCAATACTTTTTTGCTGAAAGGGTGGTGTGCTTCGAATACCCTCCCAATGGAGGTGGTGGGGGCAAATACAGTGTCTGTGATGGCATGGGACAGACACAGTGGATCCCTTTATAGCAAGAAGATGAAATCAAAACAAACTTAAGAATCTTTCATACTCAATAGATAGAGGGGGGCTGGCCTGCACAGAGCGGCAGGTACAACCCTAAAAACAGGCATGGGGGGAGGGGGTGACTTGCATGGAGCTGCTGTTACGATCACTCTAGCCATCTTACTTGGCAGCCTAGATGGACCATACTGGTCTTTGTCTGCCGTTATATACTATGTTACTATGTTACCATGGAACGATACAGAGGCATTAGAATATCCTTGGTTTTATTCTCCATTGCTTTCCTTATGATTCCTAGCATTCTATTTGCTTTCTTGGCCATGGCTGCACACTGGGCAGAGGGTTTCAACATACTATTCATGATAACACCTAAATCCTTTTCCTGTGTGGTGGTTCCTAATGTGGAACCTTGCATTGTGTAACCATAGTTTGGGTTGTTTTTTTCTAGGTGCATAACTTTGCACTTGTCCACATTAAATTTCATCTACCATTTGGACGTCCAGTCTTCCAGTTTATAAAAGTCCTCTTGCAATTTTTCACAATCCTCTTGTGTATTAATAACTTTGAATAATTTTGTGTCATCTGCAAATTTGATCACTTCACTCATTATTCCCATTTCCAGGTCATTTATAAATATGTCAAACAGCAGCGGGCCCTGCACAGATCCGTGGGGTACTTCACTATTCATCTTTCTCCATTGGGAAAATTGGCCATTTAACCCTCCTCTCTGCTTTCTATCTTTTAACCAGTACCTGATGCAAAATAGTACACTGCTTTCTATCCCATGACTTTTTAATTTTGCATAAGAGTCTCTCATGAGGGACCTTGTCAAAGGCTTTCTGAAAATCCAGATAGATTTTATTGACCGGCTCACCTTTATTTTCCTGTTTAGTCACACCTTCAAAAAAATATAACAGATTAGTAAGACAAGACTTTCCTGGGCTAAATCCATGTTGGCTTTCTCCCATTAAACCATGACTATCTATATATTTAGTAATTTTTTTCTTTATAATAGTTTCTACCATTTTTCCCAGTACTGACATCAGGCTCACTGGTCTGTAGTTTCCTGGATCACCCCTGGAACCCTTTTTAAAAAGTGGTGTTACATTGATCATTCTCCAATCGTCAGGTACCACAGATGATTTTAATGATAGGTCACAGATTACTAATAGTAGGTCTGCAATCTCATATTTCAGTTCTTTCAGCACCCTCGAATGTATACGATCCGGTCCAGGTGATTTGCTACTCATCAGTTTATCAAATAGTTGTAGTACATCTTCCTGGTTTATCGATATTTCTTTAAATTCTTATGATACACGGGTAACTTCCTTACATCTTCTTAAGTAAAGACCGAAGCAAAGAATTCATTCAGTCTCTCTGCTATGACCTTGTCCTCCCTTAGCGCTCCTTTAACTCCTCTGTCATCTAATGGTCCAATTGATTCTCTCACAGGAATTTTGCTACAAATGTACTTGAAAGGTTTTTATTATGCATGTTTGCTTCCACAGCAAGCTTTTTTTCAAATTCTCTCGTTGCCTGCCTTATCAATGCCTTGCATCTAACTTGCCAGTGCTTATGTTCTTTCACATTTTTTTTGTCATTTGGCTCCTTTTTCCATTCAGAATGACAGAAGACATAAAGGACTTCAGGAAACTTCTCAAGACCATTCTCTTCAACGAACACTTCAAAGACAATAACTAATGATCCCCCCCCCCTAATCCTTATGCTTAACCCACAGATAACTCCGTTGATGTTGATATATATATAGGTTCTGCCCCTTGGGCACCCCCTGCATGACACCCTTACCTAATTTTTCTATAAGTTCTCTGTAATATGTTGAGTTCTATGTAAATTGCTTTGATTGTACAATAAGGCGGTATAAAAATCCTGTTAAAGAAATAAATAAATAAATTTCCAGAAAGATGCTTTTTTGGCTATAACAGCCTCTCTGACCTCACCTTTAAACCATGCTGGCAGTTTTTTGGCCTTCCTTCCACTTTTCCTAAAGTGTGGAATCTCTTTCTCGTATTTCTACTTTCTTTGAGGAGGTGGTGGCTGCTCTTGACGAGCATGGTGTTAAATTTTCTTTATGTGATAATCGATGTTCTAAACTTGAATCTCAGACCTCATTGGTCCAGTCTGCCCTTGCCTCCTCAGTACAAGATTCTCTTGCTTTGCATCGTCAGAGTGAATTTTGTGAGAATGCTCTTCATTCAAAAAATTTGAAGTTTGTGAATTCTCCTTGTACTCATTTCTTGTCCTCTGGGATTTTGTTTTCCAAATATCTTAAGGATATCCTATTGCACTCTGATTCTGATTGAATTAAAATATCAAAAATGTATTATTTGCCTAAGGGTGTGAAGGAGACACTTAAGGATGTTTGCTTGGATGGGCAGGAGATGGATCAATTAAGTGGGCCAAGCCTTGATTTGTCTGCTTATTTAGAGACGTCATTGGAGGAAATTTCCTCAAGAGCAACTCTTTTGGTGACTTTTCTAATGGAGTCAGACAAAGACTTGGGGGTATGTTTACTAAAACCCCGTTAGGTGCGCGCCGTGCTATTGTGCGGGATGCCATAAAAGGAGTGGGCGTGTCAGTTTGAAAAAAGCAAACCGGGATTATTCATGCGCTAATGTGCGCTGTGCCCTAATGTGCGCCGCGCACATTAGCGCATGAGCAACGCGCGCGGGAAGCATAAGTGGCGCGCTGATGTGCACACACAGGAACAGAGCCACAGTACAATGGTTAAGACACTGACCGATGGTGCAGGGATCATGGGTTCAATCCCCCACTGTGCCCATTATACACATTTATATACCGCATCTTCCACAGTTCAGTTGCGGTTTACAGAGAACAACAATTAACAAAGCAAGTTTGTTTTACAAGGAACGTCATATTATAAGTATGGTTAACAGAATATAATTTATAAGGAACGTCATAATATAAGTCTAACAATGTGAGACAAAACAGAACAGAATAAACTATATACAGATATATATATATGTATATATATATATATATATATATATGGGAGTAAAAGGGCATAAGATGTGGAATCATCAAGGGGTTTAACTATATGAGCTATCTGTGTGAGTTGAAAGGATTTTAATTGAAGCAGTCAGAAGCCTGTTTAGCCTTTATCTAAAGCAGGTGGGAGAATATCTATGTTGTTATAGTGTTTGGTGAACAGATAAGTTTTCAAATTTTTGCGGAGTTCCATGATCTCAGTTAGTGTTCGTAACTCCTCGGTGAGGGAATTCCAGATAGTAGGGGCTATGTGGGAAAAGGCTCTGTTGTTTGTTGATTTATGAGCTCTTGTGTAATCTTTTGGGGTTTTTAGTTTGTTTAATTGTCCTTTTCTGTGTGTAGGTTTAGGTTGTTCTTTGTGTATTAAGTTACATAGTGTGGTTGGAGCCAAATCGTATAAGGCTTTGAATGAAGTTATTATTGTTTTGTAAATTATCCTGCTTTGAATTGGAAGCCAATGGAGGGAAGCTAGTATTGGTGTTATGTGTTGGAGTGAGTTAACTTTCAATATAATTCTAGCAGCTGCATTTTGTGCTAATTGTATTCGTTTGATGTTTTGTTTTGATATGCCCATGAGTATTATATTGGCAAAATCAAAATGAGGAGTTATGGTGGCCTGGATTATATTGATGAAGTCTTGTGAGAATACGAGAGGACGTAGTTGTTTGAGCGTTTTTAGTTTGAAATAAATTTTCTTTATAGTATTGCTAATGTGAGTTTCCATGGTAAGATGAGTATCTAGTATAACGCCTAGGTATCTTATTTCATTTTTTATTTTAATTTTTGATTTTGGAGTCTTATGTGTGTTGGAGGGATATAGGATTTGTTTTTAGTCACAATTAGGACTTCAGTTTTGGCGTGATTTATGTGGAGATTTTGAGCTTTTAGCCAAGTTGTAATTTCATTATAGCAGTCCGATAGGAGTTGGAGCGGTAAATTGGGTATCGTAAATGGAATATACATCATAATATCATCTGCGTATAGATGATATTGTACTCCAAATTTTTTGAATATGTTGCAGACTGGCTTTATGTAAATATTGAAAAGTAGAGCTGATAACGCTGAACCTTGTGGTAATCCAATTTCTTGTTTATATGTAGTGGAGGTTTGATTCCCAATAACCGAGGCAAGCGTACCCGGTGCTCCGGGCCCTGCCACCAATTCTCCCCCCACCTTCCCGCCAAACCCCCACTTCCAAGAAAAACACCACACCATTATTATGGGAAAATAACTGGTCGCAGCTTTATTAGGTAATAACTATTAACAATGTTCAACCACAAAACATAACTAGGCCCCCTAGCGGAGTAGTGCCACACCAGCCATGCCTTAGCAAAGTGCCTACCACCGCTACGGCCCGACACTTGCCCCCCGGCAAGTTTTCCCACCCTTCTCCCGACTTCGCCATGCCCATAGCAAAGGCCGGCCAGGGTATATCCGGGTCAGGGGCACCCCCACCCCCGCCCAAGTGTACCTTGAGGCACCGGACCCCGGACCTCCGGGATCCCGCCCCAACCCCCCCCCACCCCAGCTGCAACACCCCAAACTGTCCACCCCAGGGTGGGCGGGAGGGACGCCGGCACTCTGCAGGTCTCCAGCGATGACTGACCACGCGGAGACCTGCAGCAGCCCCTCCATCCACCGCGCTCCCCCCAGTCGCTCACCCATTGGCTCCCGAGCGATCGCATTCGCCGGGAGCCAATGGTTTCAAACAATAACCTCCCCCCCCCCCCCCGGCCCCAGGAAGTGGCCGCGCGCAGGGTCCCCGCACCGGGCCGCGCGCCCGGTTAATGCCGGCCGTCGGGACCCTGCCCGCGGCCTTGGTCATTCTTACATTTTGTGTTCTATTGTTTAGGTAGGACATAAATCACTTGAAAGACAGTGGCGCCGTTCACGGACACCTGAAGCTCTCTGCGCATACTCTGCACTTTTACAATCTCACAGGCAGATGACAATGGAAAAGAGAAAACAACACCACTCTGAAACTCTGAAACGTTCCATGAATAAGCCCCGTGATCTATTCTCCATTGTTAAAACCCTCACAGGCGACTCTACCCTTTCCCAAGACCAAATGCCCCATCCACAAACCTACTCGAATTACCTTCAATCCAAAATAATCCAAACCAACATTAACACCTCTCCCACACCCCCCATCCCCGCAGACTCTATCACGCAATCAACTGTACTATCACAATTCCATGAAGTCTCCAGCAAACAAAGCAAAGAAATCATCTCTTCTATTAACCTTACCACAGCACCCAATGACCCTTGTCCCTCCAGCTGGATTAAGGAGCTGAGATCTATCCTCAGCCCAACCATAAGTAGGATCCTCAACCAATCCTTTGCAACAGGCTCCTTCCCACAAAGCCTCAAATTCACATCAATCCGCCCACTGCTAAAAAACTACAAACTTGACCCATCCAAAGTCGAGTCATTTAGACCCATTGCAAGCATCCCTCTTCTGGCAAAAATTATAGAAAAAGTAGTTCAACTACAAATTCAACACCACATCGACTCCGAAGCACCACTAGACCCTTCACAACATGGATTCAGAGAAGCTCATGGTATAGAAACCATCCTCACTACCCTATTCAACAACTTAATCATGGGAATTAACGATTCACACCAAGGATTCATCCTAATATTCATGGACATTGCAGCCGCATTCGACTCGGTGAACCACGAGACACTCCTACTCCGCCTCAGAGACAAAGGTATACAAGGTTTGGCCTTAGCATGGTGCAGATCATATTTGAGCGACAGGCTACAACAGGTCAGAGTAGGCTCCAATACATCTGATCCATTCACACTCAAACAAGGAGTCCCCCAAGGTTCATCCCTCTCATCACTCATGTTTAATATTTATATGCAACCCATCTGCGACCTTATCCGTTCGTTCAACATCCAGTGCTTAGCATACGCAGATGATATCCTGATGTACACATCCTTCAAGCTTGATCAACCGGATTTCTCAGCATTAACAACATGCTTAGAAGCAGTATCTGAATGGCTCCTCACCCAAAACTTACGCATCAATCACAACAAGACTGATGTCCTATTTGTCTCACGAAATAAGAGCTTCATACCACCACCATCCATTCGAGTCAACAACTACGACCTCGCAGTCAAACCTAGCATCCGGTATTTGGGCATCATCCTTGATCAAAAGCTGGATATGTCCCCGCATATCAAGAATATCACTAAATCCATCTACCACAAGATACGGTCTCTATACCACCTCCGCCCGCTACTGGACTCCCCTGATTTTCGCTCTGTATTCCAAGCACTGGTTACCCCTCACCTTGATTTTGCCAACATTATCCTCCTTGGGCTCCCGCAAGCAACACTAAACCCGCTCAGGCTAGCCATGAACTCAGCAGCAAGAATACTCACTGGAACATCTAAGTCAGACCACATAACTCCAGTACTAATGAGCCTACACTGGCTGCCTCTACACGCTAGAATCCTATATAAAGCCCTTGTCCTAACTTTTAAGGCGTCGAAAAATCAGCCCCCCACTCCGCTCACCAAGCTCATCCAACCTATACCATCCAACAGAAATAGACGCTCATCATGTTTGAACAAACTTCAAATGCCAAAAACACTCACGAAATGTTCAAGGACAACATCCAGTAGAGCCTTCTCACTTTTTGTTCCAGGAGCTTGGAATGCTCTCCCCCCAGAAATTCGTGCCATTACAAATATCATTGCGTTTAGAAAGGCTATTAAACATCATTTGTTCCTAAAATACTACCCCAATTCCACTCCCACCAGTCAATCTCAACATACTAGGCATCATCACCAAAACCCACATCCAACACAACCCATTCTAGAAAATGGTTAGCTCAACACTCCTTTTACTTATCCGCTCTACACATTACAATGCCAACCTTGTCCCTTGTATGATATTTAAATTTAATTACTTGTATGATCCTTAAATTTATTTACATACCTCTGTACATAGTTCATCCCCTTGTTCTTCCAAGTTGTACTCCCTGTTAATTGTAAACTCAATGTATCCTGTTACATTGTTGTACATTTTGTTTAAATGTAAACCGCACTGATTATAATAGCGCGGTATATAAAAAATGCAAATAAATAAATAAAATAAAATAAATAAATAGGACGAAAACCATTTGTGTACTGTGGAGTTTAAGCCTTTTGTCTCAAGTTGTTGAGCATTATTGTGTGGTGTACGCTATCAAACGCAGCTGATATATCAATGAAAAGTAGTATGAAGGCCTGCTTTTGGTTGTCAATGCCTCTTAGGAGCGCATCTATTAGAACTGTAAGGAGTGATTCAACTCCGTGGCGGGGGCGAAAGCCATATTGTTGCTCATCAAGCGGGTAAGATGAGTCTAGAAAATCTTGTGTCTGAAGTTGGACCACTTTTTCAATTATTTTAGCTAAGAATGGGATGCTGGATATGGGTCTTTATGATATGGGGGATGTTTTATCGAGTTTGCTGTTCTTAAGTATTGGGCGTATTTGTGCATGTTTGAGTGATGGTGGGAGGTAACCTTGAGTTAGTGAGAGGTTAACTATTGAGAGAATGTAGGGTAATAAAATTGACAGTGTGTTTTTTATCCATGTTACTGGACATGGATCTAGATAAGAAGTTGTAGTGTTTAGGCTGGCTCCTATGGAGCGCCTTATAGGGTGCCCTATAGGGGACATTATAGGGTGCCGTGGCAATGACAGTGTAATTTTATTTTAATTACTGCTACTACCAAACGCACTCTGAAAGCACTGTAACATAAGACGCCCCATAAGGTACCCCAGAGGGCACATTTTAAAGTGCACTGTCCGCCACGGCACCCTACAATGTTGCATAAAGGGTGGCATATAGGGCGCCATATAGGGTGCCCTATGAGGCACAGCAAGGTCAGAGCACTGTTTTTGATGGCAGCACTGTGCATTTAAACGCATGGAAATCATAAGTAGGTGCGCTGAAATGCAAGGAGGAACAGCAGTGTAGCACAAAGGTTAAGGCACTGACTGATGATACAGAGGTCATGAGTTCCATCCCCAGTGTGCCCAGTACGTAAGGCTGGCTGAGGCATCAGCTTTGACATGTAAGTATTGTTTCCTGAGGCATTTTATTTGTAATTTAATTATTGCTGCCAGCAAACACACCCTCACGTGCCGTAACCTAAGGTGCCGCATAAGGCACCCTATAAGGCACTCCATAGGGCACATTATAAAGTGCACTGTCCACCACGGCACCCTATAATGTCCCCTATAGGGCACCCTATAAGGCGCTCCATAGGACACCTTATAAGGCATCTTATATGGACGGTAACCATAAGGTGCCCTATAGGGCGCCCTATAAAGCGCCTTTTGAGGCACCTTATGGGTACAGTACGCTGAGGGTGTTTTTGCTGGCAGCAATAATGTACATTAAAAAGAGATAATGCTTTGGGGAGCCCTATCAAATAACCCCACTGTGGGTTTGAACCCATGACCTCTGGCTCCACAGACAGTGAAGTAACCAGTGGGCTACAGCTCTATACCTGCTAGCAAGCCCCTGGCTGGCTGCAGAGGAACTGCATGTCACCACACAGACAGTCTGCTGTGGTCACCAGGCTAGGGTTAGCCCACCCATACCCATGATGCACTGCACATGCAAATCAGCTGTCTACAGATGATCACAAGATGGGGTATGCACCCCATAGCACCTCGGCCTGGTATGGGGAACTGACCTTGTGCACCCCCACAGCACCTCGGCCTGGTAGGGGGTACTGACCGTGTGTGTTACTGGCACAGAGTAGCTACACACCGTCACATTGTGCGGGTACTGTGCTCACCCTGAGGGTGCGGTGAGGCGCCCAGCACCAGGTCCACAGCACCTTCCATGACAGAAATAGGCCATGCTGCAGGTCCCCAGCAGTGCTAATGTGTGAGATAGGTAGTTTCTGCAGACACACCTTGGATATATCTGTATGTCTCAGTCAGGTGTAGCCCCTATGGACCCCTAGGAGGATTATGTACCACCACCACCACCCTCCTCCTCCAGGGCTGAGGGTGGTAAACAGGGTCTCCCATCAATAGATCCACATTCTACCTCCCTGCAACAGTGGCAGTAGAGGGGACCATCAACCCTGGTCCTGCTGGGGAACAGACACCTACAGGGCAGTCAATGCAGCTCTGTACATATCCATAACACAATAGCAGACAGACATTAGGCCAGGATATGCTAAGCTGCACCCCACCACTATCTGATATTCTCCTGCAGCAAGCCTTCAGCCGCTGCACCCTGCAAGGCGCTCCATCAAGACACATACCAGCTGCAAACAGTCTGCTAGCTAGTCCATAGTGCATGTTCCTGGTGGAAATGCGTGCACCCAGAACTGGGATGTCAGCATACACACCAAGCAGATAAGTCAGTGACTGGGCCCCAAAAGAAAACCCATAAATATCACATAGGAGAAATATTATATAGCACTATGGGGGTGCCTAGCCATGCTGTGGTCACTGCACAGTCAGGGTGAGAGTGATCTCCCAGCAGGACATGCTGTGGCCACCCTGTCTGTTCAGGTGGTGGCCGGGCACTACAATGTCCCAGCCAGTGCCCTATGCCCTGTGCAGATGAATCCTGGCCAGGCCACCCTGTCCGGGCTATACCCATGGTACCTTGCTCCTCATTATGCACATTGGCAGGCCAATACTGGCAACAGTGCTGGCAGTGTGGGCTGTGGAGGGTGTTTGCAGCCACCACACACTGGATAGACAGACACACACTTCCACACCTATGCCAGCATATTGCTACTCTAGAGGAGTTTAGCAGCCCTGGCCACCACACCAGTCCTGGGCACAGTGCAGGCATGAATATGGTACGCAATACTGTTGGGGTCACTCCCCAGGGTGGTAAACACTGTCAGAGACCAGACCTGAAGCACACTCCAAAGACAGCAGAAAGGTTGCTATGATGGAGCTCAATCAGCAAACTGTGCTTAACGTAGGAATTGGTATCTGCCAGTAATCATAGCAAATGTTTGATAGCTGTGTACCATATTCCCAGGTGTAGGGTGGCATTGCTAAGGTATGCAAGGGCTAGTATTGGGAGATGCACGCAGGGCCCAATGTCCTGCCTCTCCAGGAGGCATTGGCTAATGGAGCCTGTGGGTGTGGGTGTGGGTGTGTCTGCCCCTGTTGGCTGCTGCTTTACGGCAGAGGTTCCCAACTCCAGTCCTGGTGTGCCAAACACTGTTCGGGTTTTCATGCTGTCCCTCATGAATATGCATGAGATACATCTGCATACCATGGGGGTGGTGCATAGATATGCAGCACAGGCATCTTTATTAGAGGCAGCATGGAACCTGAATGGTGTTTGGCCCTCCAGGACTGCATTTGGGAGACTCTGCTCTAGGTAATGCGCCTGTTTATGGTGTCTTTGCTCTGTAGGGTAAAATGTAGGTGTTTTGGGCATGTTTACGTCATCTGCAATAAAGGTTCTGTCTGTATTAGCACGTTGTAGTAGTGGGTAAAATATGGGGACTGGGTTGGCAGGCACCATAGCTGGGACTTGAACCTGTGACCTTCTACCTCCAAACGCACTGGTTGTGTGCACTGCACCACCATGTTGCCACAGAGACAGTGCATTCCCTGGTGATACCATGACTGTTTGTCCGGCAGGGCCTGTCTGTTGCAGTGCATGGCACCCACCTACACAGGGCTAGGCCATGGTCTGCTCTGGGCAGCTGCCACTGCCCCCTCCACCAACAGTACCCCTCCGCCGCCATGCTGACATGGCCTTATTTTTTTAATTTTTTTTTTATTATTTATTTATGGATTTTACAAACAAATTCAAGCAACAATAACTTGAATGGAAATAAAGAGACGGAATGAAAAACAAGTTGGAGTATATACAACAACCGTAAATAGGAAAACATTGAAGTAATACAGACATTTCCCGCTCCTTCTATAGCCCACAAAAGGACTTCCGAGTGAAAACAAAATATAACCAAATTTTGAAGGAAATAGTTGAAGGGAGACAGGCATACAATCTATGCAGTGGTACCTACACTCCCTCAGAGGGGCGACGGGCATTAATGAAGGCAAGCAACTGTGAAGGTTCAAAGAAAACATAAGATACAGAATTCATTTTAACCAAACATTTGGAAGGAAATTTCAAAAAGAACTGGCCCCCCAATAACAAAATAGCTGGGCAAAGAAGTAGAAACTCCTTCCTACGTTTCTGGGTTTCCCGTGAAAAATCAGGGAAAACCCGAACCATTGAACCAAGAAAAGAAATGTCCCGTTTACGAAAATACATTTTCAAGAACCAGTCCCTATCAGAGTTCAAAGCAAAAGTAACAATTAGTGTAGCAGGAACAACTGTTTCAGTCAGGGAAGCTTCTAACATAGTAGTAACATCCAAGGAGTCAGCTAAATCTACTCCGGGGATAACCCCACCACCCTCCACTTTTTTTTTCGTAGGCAGATAATAAACCCTAACCAAAGGGGGGTGGGATTCACTCGGAACCCCAAGAACTTCAATCATATATTTTTTTAGCAGCTCCTTTGCTCCTATAGACTGAGCCCTGGGAAAACTAACAAGACGCAGATTAGAATATCGAGAGAGATTTTCAAGCATTTCAATTCCAAGATGGCGGTTTGAAGGGAGCTTTGTGCAGCGGTGTCATTTATATATGGGGAAAAGGAAAGCTAAAGGGGCTAAGACGCCCTCCTCTACCCCGGCTACCTCTACCCCTTTACCTCAGCAAGCGGTGGGTCCGCTAGATCGTTATTTGGCTTCGCGGCAGCAGTCGGGATTACCGGCGAGCGGAGGCCCTAGGGATCTCTCGGCCGAGTTGAGCATCTCGGCAGGAGGTTCCGGGCCGGATATCTCTTCGCCGGAGCAGTGGTGGCCCCCTAAAGAACCGTTGCTGACGAGGAGCTCGGTGTCGACGGTCGCCCCTCCCCCAGTGATAGGAGGGGGAGTGGGGTGTGGAGGGACGGTCTCATCGAGAAGCGGTGGAGTTTCTGCTGCTTTGTCCTCAGCCAGTGCCATAGAGGTTTCTCTATCGGCGTCGGGGTCTCCTGGCAGGATGGCTGCCATCTTTCCTGCCTCTGCTCCCTTGCAGGTGGAATCGCGGCATGAGGAGCTTGGATCTGGTGGAGTGTTTCCTTCTTCAATACCCTTCTCATTTGAGCGGCCTTCGGAATTCACGCTGGAGACTATTTGGTCCGCAATAGTGAAACTGGGAGAACTTTTGGTCCCGCAAGTATCATCTTCAATTTCTCAGTTGCAGTCTCACACTACTCTTCTTCAACAACATACTTTAGAGATCTCGGCGGTTCAGAGTTCAGTCTCTGAACTTCAACAGAGAGTGGAACAATCTGAAAATTTAACTTCTGTGTACCAGAAAAATGTTATTGCTGACATGGCCTTATATTGGAGACAGCATAAAACCTGAATGATTTGTGGCCCTCCAGGACTGAATTTGGGGGACTCTGCTCCAGGTAATGCGCATGTTTCTGGTGTCTGTGCTCGGTGGGGTAAAATATAGGCGTTTTAACCATGCGTATGTTCTCTGCAATAAAAGTTTGTCCTTACTATCACGGTTTGGTAGCGGGTAAAATATGGGGACTGGATTGGCAGTAGCCCCAGCTGGGACTTGAACTTGTGACCTTCTGCTCCTGAACACACTGGCTGGGCTCACCACACCACACTGTGCTCACAAAGACAGTGCAGTCCCTGGAGATACCATGACTATTTGTCAGACAGAGCCTGTCTGTTGCAGTGCATGGCACCCACCTTGGTGGGCTCTGGGCAGCTGCCACTGCCCCCCTCCACCACCAGTACCCCTCTGCCATCATGCTGACATACCCTTCTGCTGGTGGTGCTGGTGGTGTGCAGTCTCAAGCCATCCAGTGTGCAGGTAGGCGGCTGCCTATGGTGCGTGTTCTAGGGTAGGGGTGCCTGCATAGGCGTCCACGCTTCCCCCCAACACCGCCTGCCAATGTTCTGTGCCCTTGGGAGTACCTGCTGGGTACTATCCCCTGTGACACTGTGATAAACACTCTCGTGCCCATGTTGGGCCCTCATCAGTTGCTGTCTGGCTGATGTTCAGTTTCAGCATTCCTAAGTGCCACCTAGGCATCTGCCTAGTCCGCACTGTGCCCCAGCTGCACCACAGCATGTGCCGCCTGCAGCCCTCTGTATCCCCTTTCCCAGCATCTGTCCAGTTGCCCATTCCAACATGCCCGCCCTGCTGTTGTGGAACATGTGCATGTCATAGGAAACCTGTCCAATGGAGAGGGAAACCCTGATCAGTGCTATTTCACTGTGGGATCATTCACCTTGTATGGGGACTGAGCGTAGACCCTTCAAAAATTCATATTTATTTTTTGGGGCTTTCTTGGGAGTGTTTTTGATGTTTCCCATTACTATCACTATTGCCCAGCTTGATTATAATTTTTTAAAATTTTGTTGTGGTCCTTTTCAATGTTTATTTGCCCTTTTGTTCTGTGCACATGTATCACACTTACCACTTTTTTGTAGGTTTCCCTGGGTTTGCTGTACATTGCTGACAGAAATGGTTTCTCTTCCCTTTAAATCGGCTCTAACGCGAGGTTTTCACTCGCGGTATTTTTTGCTTCGGATTTCAGCCTCGCTCATGTGCGGGGAGCCTCTCCCCTCCCACTCTCCACCCATTGACCCCTTCTCTCCGCCCCTGGGGAGCCTTCCTCCGCCCTCCGGGAGCCTTTCCACGCCTTCATCGCACATTGGCGTGCCGCGCACATGAGCGCTGTGCACATGAGCGTGAATATTTGGGCCCCGTACGCGACATTAGCGTGCGCTAAGGTACCTTAGCGCACGCTAACGTCGCGCAGCACACAGTAGCGCACAGTAGCGCACATTAGTGCGGTTTAGTAAACATACCCCTTGGTCTTAAAGCTCTATTTTACAAAAAAGCAGGTGAAATATTTTGGGCAGACTATACAGATTTTTCCTGATGCATCACGGGTTACTCAGAAGCGTAGGAAGGCCTTGCTGGAGCTGCAACCTCGGGTCCTGGCTCTGGGAGCCTCTTTTTATTTAAAGTTTCCCTGTAAATGTAATTTGGTTTATCAGGGTGTGAGGTATGTCTTTTTTGAGCCTTCTCAATTGGAGATTTTCTTGCAGGGTAAGGGTTGAAATATTATAATTTGTTTTTCTTTTGGATTTTATTTCCTTTGCTGCTCAGGATATGATAAAAGGGGTTAAGTACTTTATTTTGGGGTGATTCTGTTTTTTGGGGGCTCACTGTTGATGTGACTGTTTAATATGTACAAATGTATTATGACATTTGTATATTTTTTTCCTTCTTTTATTGTAAAAGCATAAAAATAAAAAAATAAAAACAAAAGTGTGGAATACATCTGGTCTGCGCTTCCCAGATAGAAACATAGAAGCATGATAGCCATGTGGTCTTTTTTGCCATCTAGTTTGCCCTTCCATATCATCTACAATGGTCCCTTTTGTACCTTTAGAGATCCTCTGTGTTTGTCCCATGCTTTTTTGAATTCAGATACTGTCCTCATCTCTACCACCTCCACTGAAAGACTATTCCATGCATCTAAAACTCTTTCTGTAAAGAAATATTTCAGCATATTACTCCTGAGTCTATCCCCTTTAATCCTCATCCTATGTCCCCTCATAGCAGAGCTTGCTTTCAATCGAAAGAGACTCTCCTGTGCGTTTATGCCACGGAAGTATTTAAACATCTCTATCATATCTCCTCTGTTCCGCCTTTCCTCTAAAGTACACATATTAAGATCTTTAAGTCTGCCCTCATATGCTTTATAATGAAGACCACTAACCATTTCAGTAGCCACTCTCTCCACTGACTCCAATCTGTTTATGTCCTTTTGAAGGTGTGGTCTCCAGAATTGCACACAATACTCCAAATGAGGTTGCACCAGAGTCTATCAACTCCTTTATTTGCTGGCTATTCCTCTCCCTGTGCACCCAAGCATCCTTTCGCCGTCACCTTTTCTACCTGTTTAGCTGCTTTAAGATCATCAGACACAATCATGCCCAGGTTCCGCTCTTCTTTTGTGGACATTAGTACTTCACCCCTACACAGCCCAATCAGTGACCCTGCATTTTTTAGCATTAAACATCAGCTGCCAAATTCTAGATCATTTTTAAAACTTAGCTAGATCCCTCCTCATATTATCTACTCCTTCTTGGGTGTCTACTCTATTGCAGATTTTGGTATCATCTGCAAACAGACAAACCTTACCTGACAGCCCTTCCGCAATATCACTAACAAAGATGTTAAAAAGAATCGGACCAAGGACAGATCCCTGGGGCACACCACTGGTAACCTCCTTCTACTCAGAGTGAGCTCCATTTATCTGTATCCTTTGTCACCTTCCACTCAACCAATTACTAATGCAATCAGTAATTTTAGGGTCCATCCCTAGGGTGTTCAGTTTGTTTACAAGTTGCTTGTGCAGAACGGTGTTAACGTTTTTATTAATATCTAAGTACACCACATCTAAGGCTCTCCCTCGGTCCAACTCCCTTGTCACCCAGTCAAAGAAATCAATCAGATTTATCTGAAAAGACCTGCGTCTGGTAAACCCATGCTGCCTTGGATCCTGCAATCCACTGGACTCCAGAAACCTCACTATTCTTTCTTTTAGCAGCATTTCCAATAATTTACTCACCACAGAGGTTAGACTAACTGGCCTGTAGTTTTCAAACTCATCCTTACTTCCGCTTTTGTGTAAAAGGACCACATGTGCTTTTCTCCTGTCCTCCGGGACCACTTCTGACTCCTAAAGAAGCATTGAAAAGGTCAGTCAGTGGAGCCACTAGAATGTCCCCAAGTTCCTTCAGTATTCTCGGATGTATCCCATCCAGTCTCATTGCTTTATCTACTTTTAATTTAGCTAGTTCCTCATAAACAGTCTTCTGAAAATCGTTTGAGCTCCCCATCACTTCTGTTCATATTTGTGGGTGTTTTCTGAGGATCTGCTCCTGGCCCTTCATCTGTGAACACAGAACAGAAATATTTGTTAAGCAATTCTGGTTTATCCTCATCAACTTCTACAGATTCCTCCCCTTCACCCTTGAGTCTGACACTACCATTTTTGCCCTTCCTCCTCTCACTAACATATCTGAAAAATGTCTTATCTCTCCATTCAATTGCATTGGCTATTTCTTCTTCTTTTTGTATCTTTGCTTTCCTGACTACTTTGCTACTTTCTCTAAGTTTTTCCAAATATAGTTGCTTGTCTTCCTCTCTCTGCGACCTCTTGTATTTCATGAAGGCCTCCCTCTTTTTCTTCACCTTTTCAGCTACCTCTTTTGAGAACCATAGCAGCTTCCTTTTCCTTTTACATTTATTTACCTTTCTAACAAAAAGGTTTGTTGCCCTTAAAATATCCCTTTCAGTTTTACCCACTGTTTTTCTACATGCCCCAGCTGTTCCCATCCCGCTAACGACTCCTTGAGGTATTGGCTCATCTTGGCAAAGTTAGTTTTCCTAAAGTCTAAGACCCTCACTTTTGAATGGATTTTATCAGCCCTAGTCCTAATACTGAACCACACCATCTGGTGATCACTGGATGTGAGTGATCTCCAACTATAACATCAGAAACACTTTCCCCATTGATAAGTACCAAGTCCAGTATGGCCCTTTCAGATGTGGGTTCTGTTAACAGTTGCCTGAATAGTTCTCCCTGTAGAGAATCCAGGATCTCCTTACTTCTAGATAACACTGCAGCAGGGATAACATCCTGGCAATGCTGTGTATGTCTTCTATTAAATCTCCATCCACTTCTTCTCCCTATGACGGGGATCTGTATATCACTCCAATGCAAATTGATTTCCTGTTCCCTCTTTCTAGTTTAACCCATAGTGCCTCTTTGCTCTCTTTAAAGCCCTGTAATTCTATAGCTTTAATATTATTCTTTACATATAGTGCCACTCCTCCTCCTCTCCTTCTTCCTCTCTTGTCCTTCCTGAATAAAGTATAGCCCGGTATAATTACATTCCAATCATGGTTGTCCATGAACCATGTCTCCATAACCACCACTAAATCCAAGTCAGCCTCTTCCTTTAAAGCCTCAACATCTGGGATCTTATTTCCCATGCTAAGAGCATTTATACACACCGCTTTCCAAATGTTGCCCCTTTTACCCATTCTACAAAGGTATTTAATGTTTCACTTACATGGGGGCTTTCTTCACCCATCCCCAATGAATCTAGTTTAAAGTTCTCCAGTAGGTTAGCCAGTCTGCTGCTGAAGACACTTTGACCCTTCTTTGAAAGATGGATGCCATCTCTTCTCTGCAGCCCTTGGAACATCATCCCATGGTCTAGGAAACCAAAACGCTTTCAATGGCACCATCCACGCAACCATGCATTCATCTCCAGGATGCGATCTTCTCTGCGTCGGCCTATACCCTCAACAGAAAAGATTGAAGAGAACCCCACGTGTTCACCTATCTGCTTCACCCTTTGTCCCAGAGCCATGAAGTCACTTTTGGCACGCACAGAGGGACACCTAGCGGTATCATTTGTACCAACATGGATGAGCAACATTGGATAATAGTCAGTAGGCTTGATGAGTCTCAGCAAACTTTCCGGAACATTACAGATTTTGGCACCTTGCAGACAGCACACCTCTCTGGACATCAAGTCTCATCATCAGATGGATGCCTCAGTACTCTTCAGAAGAGATTCACTAATCACCACCACCCTTTACTTCCTTGTGGTCACTTATTCTGCAACTTTGGGGTGCTCGAGCTCTGCTTCTTCCCTTTCCTGGGATGCTTTCACCTCCTCCACTTCCAGGGCTGCATACTGGTTCTTCAATTCAAGGGTTGGAGTAGTTGGAGTGTTGATTCTGCAGGCTCTGGTGACTCATGTCCAACTTTCTTCATTCTGTAGCCTCTCATCTTCACTTCTGTCAGAGAGCTTGGATGTTTCAAGAAGCATCTCACTTTCTCAAATGCTTCTCAGCCTTGCCACTTCTTCTCTGAGCTCCTCCACTTCTTTTCTGAGAGCTTCAGCATGCAGGCATCCTGCACATGGAACCAGTCCTTCAACTGGCATTGGGATCTCTGTTTGCACAGAGGCAGAAGCTGTAATGTGGGCAACAGCTTTGGCAAGACGATTTTCCCAGCCATTGTTTAGTTGGTGGAGCTTTGGTCCATAAACCATTATTAAAAGGGATACCACTGCTTGGCTCAATACAAGCATTTGTGGAACCTGTGTCTTTTGGGGAAACTGCTAGGTACTTATCACCTAGATTGGCCACTGTTAGAAACAGTATACTGGGCTTGATGGACCTTGGTTTGACTCAATATGGCATATCTTATGTTCTTATTGAAGTAAAAGAGAGAGACCTACCAAAGTCCCTACCTGTTCCTCAGCTGTTCTTTAAAAGAAAAAGCAGTTAACCTCTTTTAAGTGTGTTATAACAGCACATGTACCTGTGTGAGGCTAATTGGGGAATTGCCCTATAAAGCAAGAATGCTCACATGGGGAGGGTGGGGAGGGTGGGATCTAACACCTGATGAGGTCAGTGGCTTCAAGCAGCTGTGAATAGGTAGCTGGAACAAAAAAAAATGAACTCTAATTGATAGAGCTTTGTCCAACACCTCAAAAAATTCCACCTTTGCAGTATAGAAAAAGAATTAGCTTTTAAAAATGAAAACCAAAATGCCTTTAAGAGCTTTCAGGCAGACAGCTTGTATTTAAATGCCACACAGTATTAATTTGCTTGCAATGGAGTACCTATTAAGAATGCCAGTACTTGCAAGGCCCTGATACAGCACTGCCTAGCTGCTTGGCATGCTAATGAAGGACCACTAAAACCTAGATAGTATTTTTAAACAACACCCATGCTTGATGCAAATCTTTAACCTTTGCAGCTACTCCTTTTAATTTTTTCTTAACTATTTTCCTCATTTTATCATAGTCTCCCTTTTGAAAGTTAAACGTGGATTTCCTTGCCGTCCTCCCTCCATTTATTAAATTAAATGCAATCATGCTATGATCACTATTGTCAAGTGGCCCCACACTGTTATGTCTTGCACCAGATCTTGTGTTCCACTAAGGACTAGGTCCAAATTAGGTTCCCATCTTATAGGTTCATGAACCAGCTACTCCAAGAAGCAGTCATTTATTTCATCTAGAAGCTTTATATCCCTAGCATGTCCTGCTTTTAACATTGACCCAGTCAATACCAGGCTAATTGAAATCACTCATTATTACTGTGTTGTAACTTTTGTTTGCTTCCATGATTTATTTTACCATTTCATCATCCATCTATTCATTCTGGCCAAGCGGACGATAGTACACTCCCATTGCCATCTCCCTCCCCTTTTTACATGCAATTTCTATCCATAGAGATTCTACAGTATATTTTGTTTTCTGCAAAATCTTAATCCTGTGTGACTCAATGCCCTCTCAAACATAGATCGCAACCCTTCCACCAATTTGATCTACCCTATCATTGTGATATATTTCCCAATTATGTTCCATAAGAAAGGCAAGATCACAAGTCCCTGCATGTAATGGGGGTAAACTAGGGGGTATGTTTACTAAACTGTCTTAACGTTCCCGGTGCTAGTTGCAGCGATAATGTGAAGGATGCCATATAAGGATTGGGCGTTCCGGTCTTAAGGTAGTAATCGCGGGTTATCGCGCGATAAAGTGCGCCATGTCCATTATCGCGCGATAGAAGGAGCCGTGTCCGTTATCGCGTGATAGAAGGAGCCGTGCACGTTACCGCTCGTTAACCTTAACATCGCGTGCTGACCTGCAATCACAGCAACAGAGGATTCCTTTTCCTGCTTGAAACAGTCCAACAATCTGTGCTGCCAGCTAAAAATACCCGCACCCCAGTGCCATAAACTAATGCACCTTTTAGGGCGCACCAGAAGGCACATCCTAAACCACCATGTCAGCCAAGGCGGGTTATAATGTGCCCCAGAGGCCATGTCGAAAGGTTGTCAACTCCCAAGGCACCATAGTAGGCACCCCATAAGCTGGCTGATTCTAAGATTTGGCTTAAGATGCCCCAAGGATGTATAGGTGACTCAAAAAATATTGGCCAAGGGCAGTAAGGTCTCCAAAGTTGAAAAGCAAGAAAGGTATGGGCCAAACACAGATGTAACCCTAACACTGCACAGAGCAACAAGGAAAGACAATGCACAAGTAATGGAAGGAAGTAGATCTGAGCTGATGGACCAGACAAATCTGTGTCCAGCCCATGTGGCAGCTGGAAAAATGGACAAACATATCGGGGGCAGCTGTAGCGATGCACAGGGTGATGGTAATGTACCATGCAAAAGCGGAAGCATTCCCCCAAACACAAGGTATACCGCAAGGCTCTGCACTCTCAGCACTCCTTTTTAACGTATATATGCAACCACTATGTGAAATCTTCACTCGGCACAAAATCAACTACCACATATATGCCGATGATATTATGCTGTACACACAACTTGACACTGACAGCCCGGACTGCAGTCCACTCGAAACATGCCTTAGCGAGATGCAATACTGGCTAAAACAAAGCAGCATGGCAATCAACCATAAGAAAACTGAGGTGATGTATATCTCCAGGAAAGCAAATTTTGACCCCCCCCCCCCCCCCGCAACAATAACCTTGTGCAACAATACCTACCAAACGAAGAAAGAAATAAAATATCTAGGAGTAACATTCGACTGCGACCTAAAAATGGAGAAACACCTCCGCAAAACCAACAGGGCAGTTTTCCACAAACAGAGTTCTACAACCTATACGGAACATAATTGACCCCCACGACTTCAGATCCGTTGCTCAAGCACTCATCATGCCACATTTCGACTACTGCAACGCCATTCTTCAGGGACTACCTAAGAAAACCCTTAACATCCTGCAAATGGCGCAGAATGTATCCGCCAGGATCCTTATGAGGAAAAGTCTTACTGAACACATCACACCAGTACTAATTGAGTTGCACTGGCTCCCCATTACAGCTCGCACAAAATACAAAATACTGACAACCACTTTCAAACTCATCCACAGCATTGCTCCATCCTTCCTCTCCACCCTAATCGGCATGCAACCCACCAACAGAAACAGAAGAACCATCAACTCCAACACCCTCCACACCCCTACAGATATAAGATCTGTCAAAGTCAGCACTAGTAACAGGGCATTCTCATACACAGCACCTACACTATGGAACCAACTACCGCCCATGCTACGAGCCAGCAAAGATCTATCGGATTTTAGGAAAAAACTCAAGACGCACCTATTTCAAAGTCATTTCAACCTGCTTTAAATCCACATGAAGGGCAACTATCTACCCAAAGACCCAGAGAACCTTCTATGTAAAAATGTACATATGTAAACTCTTTCCCCATAGACTAGAAGTAGATAATTTTCTGTGTGCCATCCTTTCCTCCCGAATCAATTATGTATATACCATAAATTTCCTGTTTTGATTTGACAGCTTTTTCTATGTAATCATACCCGCTTCTGATCGCTGGAAGGAGCGGTTTACAAATGCTTGCTAAATAAATAAATAAATAATGCAACAATGACAGTGTGTGGCAGAGGATGGGAAGACATGTCCAGCAGAGGAGGTAGAGGTGGCAGGATAGGTGTAATGACAGGAGGACAGAGAATGTGCTAACAGCACAGATCTGCACAGATATGACTGTCACAGGAATGAAAAGTAGCTGTGTAGGACAGGCATACAAATGAAAGAGAACAGAGAGGAATCAAACCTATGACCATTAGCACAAATGTTGATACACAAACTGGTAGACCACACCACCAACGTGAGGTCATTAGCAAAGGCTGCATACAAGAATACTGCAGGGCATCACACAAGAAGCCTGCTGGCTGCCAGGATAGGCAAACCTCTAACAGTAACCATGATGGAATGCACATGCAGATCTGGTGTGTACAGATCAGATCACAATCTGTAATTGGGACCAGAGCCACATATAACTACATGCACACAGACAATGAAATGTTATACAGTGGATACAGCATGCAAAAGAGGAAAGAACCTAAACCCAAAGGGCGGCAGGGGATGCTCTGTGGAGCAGGGCAAAATATGGAACAGAACAGGAGAGAATTGAACCTGCAAACAGGTGTGCCACAGACCAGCTGAAACAGCAATGCCAATCCCCCAAGCGGACTGCCATGTAAACACTATAAAGAAAGAGACATATGTAACAGCTAATATGTGATGGATAGGCAGCACAGAGGGCACACTTTGGTGTTCAGTGAAGAGATGGAAGGGTGTGTGCATAGGTGATAAACCTGCAGGTACCTAATGGTCAGGTTAGCACAACAGACAAAAATAAGTAAACCCCATGTGGGGATCAAACCTGCAACCTATGGTGTTACAACACATGTCTGTAACCACTATCCCAAACAACCACAATAAGCATGATGCAAAAATATTACCTCAAAGGGAAGGTGTGTATGGGAACCTGTAACACCCAGTGATGTGGCAAACGGCTGGCAGACAGCTGGCACCGTACAAGGATGTAAGCACAGGTGGGCCATGTGCATGACCAGGAAATCACTAAATATAAGTGTCAGTGTGATCAAGCAGCAGTAAAGACAAATGTACGTCAAACACATATTTTTTATTTTGGTTAATCATCACAGATAGTTTAGATACCGCCTATCATAATATCAAGGTGAGTGGATCCCAGGTGAATATCTGAAAACACATTTTGCAGGGCAGCATCCCACATGTTACATAAAAGTCACTGGCCCGTCTACAGATGATGGGCAGGAGAGATACTGTGCATCAGGTGCATGGTGTGCAGTATGCATTAGGCCCCCACCCCCCACATGCTGCTGCATGCCCCAAATGTGTTAGTTACATATGTGTGCATGTAGACAGTAAGCGGTGCATGATGAGGGCCCAACACACATCAATCATGATCTGTTTCTTAAAACATATCTGTCTGCCAACACAGGAGGCACACAAATGAAACAGCATATGTTGTTAAAAGTAAGAAAGTGTAAACACACATATCGAAATATATGTTACAGCTGTCACATAATGCCTGATATAGGAATCAAAGCTGCAACAATGTAACCCTAAACAATCGTCAAATGCACAATGAGGATATGCTAACAGGTAGCAGAGGCACATGAACACAGAGAATTCAAATGAAACCATCCGCAGAAACATGCAGAGATAATACTATGCAGAAGGTCCCCCTGCACTGGTTGGTGTGGATACAGTGTCTGTACACATATATCATGGTACATGGAATGCACAAATGAAGGAAGAAAATGGACACTCACACTGCCACTCTCCAAATATAATGGGGCAATGTGAGTGTCGTTACCTCAGGGGATAAATAGGACTGTACAGACATGCAGTGCTAGGTTTGCAAATCAATGCAGAGCATCATGTCTGTACAGTAAATAGACACAATAACCTGTATATAGAGATGGAAAGAAAGATCAAACATGTTACAGTAACCCACACAGAAGCCATATTGCAACATGCTGTGTTGCACCAACATAGTCAGTCACATGCACCGTGTACATTGAAACATGATACAGTGTTGCCACACATGCACTGTAACACCCTTGGTGATTGCAAACATCAATCCAAGATGTTGGTGTGCAGTAAAGTGGTGACGTGGCAAATACTGTGTCATGTCCAAGTGGAGGCTAGGTGGACATGGACAAGAGGACCTCTCCATTGCTCCCCCTGTGCCACACGCATGGCTGTATGCTCGTATTGAAACAAACAGATGAGCATATCCTGCGTCCCATGTCACACACATGGGCAAAATACAACAACACAATGTCAGAAGGATGTACAACATACAGCGACAATGTCAGTCCCTGCTGCACACGTGGGGACCAGTACACAGTGTCCAAAGTGCAAAGGGTGTCTGCAATCCAACAAGTCATGTTACGACTGTCCTTGAAACCCTGGGCATGCATAGTAGTCAAGTGTGACATCCCAATATGCCACAGTTCTGGAAAGGTCATGTGTGTCTTCTGCGATGAACACGACACCCAGCCAGAGCACGGCAGCAACGGTGTGTTGGACAGGCCTGTCATGCCCAAAGTAGCAGTCCAACAATAATGCTGTCCATCCTAGGCATGTGTCCCACTCGCAGGGGTCAAACATCCTATGGCACCATTTCCCAGGGATAGTTCCATGGTGTTGTTGTGTCCTCCAACAGGTGGTTGATGGTGACGCCGGATGCACTGCAGTAGATGTGCTTTGTGTGTTCACTGCCCTGTGTCAGAAGAGGATAAACAATGTCTTGGTATGCTGCTTGCAACATTAGCCCAAATTGCAGAGAGTCAAACATCAATATGTATGTAAGGAAACGTCACACAGGCAAACATAACATGATCACAACACAGAACACACTGCATGTTGGGGACATTTTCAATTGGAACCGCAGACGAGGGTGTCACATGGATATGGTCATGTCCATGCCCATGTTACACAGGTGTTTCACAGCTCCACCCCATGTGCATCAGCGTTCGTGTACGGAGACCCAACAGGAAATGTCTATGAGACAAACAGTAAATCATTAACATGTAAAGGCTGATGTCATTCACAAAAAACCAAAGGTGCAACCTACCGTGTGTTTGCAGCAAGTGTATGTTTGGGATCCCCTGAGGCTCTCAAAGGCCACAACACATCACAATGAAGGGAGAAGATGTCATCAAAATGTGTAGAGTCGCCATGTCCCCATGTCCAGCCACTGTTGATGCATGTCCACATTATGGCGATATCTGTGATACAAAAATGCTGTTGTGCAGTGGTCTGTCAGCACACAAGAGATAGGTCAGCTCACAACACACAACCACAATGTCCGCAAGGTAAACAGCAGTAAGGTAGAGATAGCACAGTCCCCACCGCTCCCCAGGTGTACAGACCCCTCACACCACATGATAATGCAAAATGCCTGCACGCTGTATCATCACACAGCCAACCCAAAAACATACACCCACACAGTATGCTAAGGTGAGCGTGCCAGCAGTAACATATTTCCTGTATATGCATAATTGGAGATTAGTAGAGATAAAGGCCTGTTAAATGCAATGATGCCCTGCTGTTGGCTGATGCTACAATGTCAGGGAAGGGTGTACGTGCATTCCACCACCCAAACACCTAGGACCTGCACACACATGCAGCTCTGTTGGACGTGTCCCAGAGACAGTGTTGGAGAAGACAAACTGGCCAGGAACACATGTGGATATGTGTGCCAACAGCAACATATGGGGTATGGGGGTGCAGGGAAAAGAGATGAACAAGAACATATGTTCCTAACTTGGGTAACGCCCACATCTTCAACTTTTCTTATTATTCTTCCTCTTCTGGGACTGCTTAAGCAACATGTCATGTATTCAGTGCAATAACTGTGGTACTTTCATTCAAAGAAGAATCATTTGGAGCCTAAGAGCTTGTCCTATATGCCTAAAGTCAGCTGCCATGCATGAAGAACTGACTATACTAAGGAAAGACCTAGCAGCCATGCATAAAGAAGTTTCTCTACTGAGGGAGGAACTGGCTGCAATGAAGCGCACCTCTTCTAGGATACAAACTGAACAAAGTCCACCACCGCTCCCACAAAGAATCAAACACCCCAGGAACAAATGGATCACAGTGGGTTCTGGAAGATTGCGACCTGTAATGCAGAGACATCCTACACATCAAGAGATATCCCTGCAAAATGCCTTCTCTGCCTTGGCTAATGAGGATGCCCAACCCAAGGAAACTGAAGGGCCCTTAAATGAGTCAGACAATGCCCAATCTCCTGCTAAAGCACCAAATATGAAGAAAACCTCACCAAACAGAAAACTATTACTACTTGGAGATTCCATCATCAGAGGCACCAACTTGGGAACACAGTTCAAAGGAGAGAAGATAGTCATGTGCCTACCAGGCTCTTCAGCCAGCAGGAATACAAACCAAGTTGTTGAAATACTTAGCGCAAAAAGTGAGCACTCCAAACCAGATGTTATTATCCACTTGGGCACAAATGACCTGGCTAGAAACAGTGCCTCTACAGCCCAAAAGGACTTCCAATCTCTGGGAGAGAAACTCAAGCCCATTGTTAACACTGTTGCATTCTCAGAAGTTCTACCTGTTCTTGGTAAGGGGACAAAAAGGCTGCATCGCATTAACAACTTTAATACATGGCTCCAGACCTGGTGCAAACAAGAAGGATTCAGATTTATTGGCAACTGGGACAATAGATGGACCAACAAGAGACTATACTGTGCTGATGGACTACATCTCTCTGTCGCAGGGAAAAGAAACCTAAGTGAAAAATTCAGGCAGTATGTGGATATGCATTTAAACTAGGAAAAGGGGGTGACGGATGTGGAAGGTCAACATCTGCATGCCACCCCCTGCAAAAGCAGAACATCAGAAACAGCCATACTCTTAAACCACACATCAAAAACAAGTGGGAAGAAATGGGCAGAATAAAATCAATGCAAAATATACACAAGCCAGGTAAATGCTGGAAAGCAATGAGCACAAATGCTCGAAGCTTAGCCAAAAAAATTCCAGACCTGGAAGCCCTAATGGTGGAAACGGATTTGGACATCGTGGCCGTTACGGAAACATGGTTTAATGAATCGCATGATTGGGATATAGCCATAGCTGGCTATAATCTATTCAGAAGAGACAGAGAAAATGGAAAAGGAGGAGGAGTAGCCTTGTATGTCAAAAGCAGTATTAATTTAAGTCTAATTTATCGGATTCTGAGTCTAATTTAAAAGCAGTATTAAAGCTACTGAAATGCAGGGAACATGGGGAAAAGAAGAAGCGCTCTGGATTGCGTTGGAAAGAGGAGATGGCACTGTCATCCATATTGCTGTAGTCTACAGACCTCCGACTCAAATTGAAGAGAGAGATAACGAATTGATTATAGATATTGCCAAGATAGCAGCAAAGGGGGAAGCGATCATATTAGGTGACTTTAATCTACCTGATGTGGATTGGATTACTCCTTCTGCACATCTGGAAAGAAGCAAAAAAATTGTGGATGCTCTCCAAGATGCATTACTTAGACAAATGGTGATGGAACCAACCAGGGAAAGCTCAACGCTGGATGTAGTACTTACCAACAGTGATAACGTGTCGAATGTCTGCATGAGTGCCCCTGTGAGCAACAGCGACCATCACACGGTGTGGTTTGAGATAAAAGCCATGGTACAGGCCAATCATAGCAAGCTCAAAGTCCTAAACTTCAAAAACACTGACTTCAATAAAATGGCCGAGTACTTAAAGGAGGAGATGACGGGGTGGAAGAAGATAAGGGAAGTGGAATTGCAATGGACTAAACTAAAGGCGGCAATAAAAGGGACAACAGATAAATATGTAAGAAAAATAAATAAAAACAAGAGGAGAAGGAAACCTATTCGGTTTTCCAAAGAGGTGGCTGCGCAAATAAAGGCAAAAAACACAGCTTTTTCAAAATTCAAAAGCTTGCAAACAGAAGAACACAGAAATGAATACAGGATCCAACTCAAAGAGTCTAAAAGAGTAATAAGGATAGCAAAATCAAAGGCAGAAGAAAAATGGCTAAAGATGTTAAGGGTGGCAACAAAACTTTCTTCAGGTATATTCAGGAAAGGAAGAAGATCAGAGTTGGAATTGCAGGACTCAGAAGTGCTGGGAAAGGACTCGTGGAAAGTGACACTGAAAAAGCGAAATTGCTAAACAAATACTTCTGCTCTGTTTTTACTAAAGAAGATCCTGGAGATGGACCAGCTGTGACTCCCAAATATAAAATTAGGACTGAAGTAGATACCACACCATTCACAGAAGATGAGGTGTTAGAACAACTTGCTAAACTGAAAGTGGACAAATCCATGGGACCGGATGGGATACATCCCAGGATACTGAAAGAGCTCAGAGAGGTTCTTGCAGGACCGTTATAGGATGTCTTCAACAGATCCTTGGAAACAGGAGTGGTTCCTCAGGACTGGAGAATGGCTAATGTTGTACCTCTACACAAAAGTGGTGACAGGGAAGAAGTGTCAAATTACAGGCCCGTGAGTCTTACCTCGGTGGCAGGAAAAGTAATGGAGGCGCTCCTGAAAGAGCGAATAGTGAACTTTCTCAAAACCAACAGGTTGCAAGATCCCAGGCAACATGGTTTTACCGAAGGACGGTCTTGCCAAACAAATCTGATTGAGTTCTTTGATTGGGTGACCAAGGAACTAGATCTGGGGCATGCAATGGATGTCATCTATCTGGATTTCAGCAAAGCCTTTGATACTGTTCCTCATAGGAGGCTTGTCAATAACTCAGTAGCTTGGGGATGGGTCCCAAGATAGTAAACTGGATTAGAAATTGGTTGACTGACAGACAACAGAGGGTGATGGTACATGGAGCTCACTCGGATGAGAGGAAGGTGATTAGTGGGGTGCCTCAGGGTTCGGTCCTGGGCCCGGCACTGTTCAATGTATTTGTGAGTGATATTGCTGAAGGACTGAATGGAAAAGTCTGTCTTTTTGCAGATGACACAAAAATTTGCAACAGAGTGGACTCCCCAGAGGGAGTGGATAACATGAGGAAAGATCTACAAAAGCTGGAAGACTGGTCTAATGCTTGGCAACTACGATTTAATGTGAAAAAGTGCAGTGTCATGCACTTGGGTAGCAGAAATCCAAGGGAAAAGTACACAATAGGGGGTGAGAGGTTGGTATGCACGGTTCAGGAGAAAGACCTTGGTGTGATTATCTCTGATGATCTCAAGGTGGCAGAACAGTGCGACAAGGCGGTGGCAAAAGCCAGGAGGATGTTGGGCTGCATTCAAAGAGGGATTACCAGCAGAAAGGAAGAGGTACTTATGCCACTGTACAAGTCACTGGTGAGGCCTCACTTGGAATACTGTGTTCAGTTTTGGAGGCCATATCTTGCAAAAGATGTAAAAAGACTGGAAACTGTTCAGAGAAAGGCGACCAAAATGATTTGGAGCCTGCGTCAGAAGCCTTATGAGAAGAGACTTGAAGACCTAAATATGTACACTTTGGAGGAGAGGAGGGACAGGGGAGATATGATTCAGACCTTTAAATACTTAAAGAGAAATGATGAACAAACAAACCTCTTCCAAAGACGGGGAAGCTGTAAAACTAGAGGGCATAACATGAAGCTGCAAGGTGGTAAATTGAAAGGCAATGTCAGGAAATATTTCTTCACTGAAAGGGTGGTGGATGCTTGGAATGCCCTCCTGATGGAAGTGGTGAGGGCAAACATGGTGATGGAATTCAAAACGGCATGGGACAAACACAGTGGATCCCTTTACAGCAACAGGATAAAAGCAAAATAAACAGTACCATCTAACTTCTGAACTATCTAGCATCTGAACAAATAAGGGTGTCCTACATGGAGTGGTGGGTTCACCCCTAAACAGAAACAAAAACATGGGGAGGGGTGGCCTGCACGGAGCGACAAGTGCACCTACTCTTGCCATCTTGCTGGGCAGACTAGATGGACCATGCTGGTCTTTATCTGCCGTCACTTACTATGTTACTGTATATATATATGACAGATCACTGCAGACATGTGCTCCCCCTGACTGTCGTCACAGACAAAGTAGCTGTAGGTCCACCTACCCCAGACTACTGCATGTTGGATGACGTACAGTCACCTGCCAATGCACCACAGCACCAGGAGGGTCATCAAGTATGTCCTGTGGATTGAGAAACACAAGAGAAACATACATATGTCATGTTGGAGCTGTGCAACACACACTGCACCTTCACGTCCTCAGCTCGCAGACCCCCCAAGACCCTCAACAGACTGACTGTTCCCCATCACACTGTACAGATTTGTTTCATGTTAAAGTTATCACTGAAGTGTGTGTGGCAAACAACAAGGGTCTGTACTCTGTCTATCCCCTTCCTTACCTCTCTGTTGCTGTAAAAAATGTGGAACAGAACTATCTCCTCGCTACCATGTCCCTGCTTGACTCGAAGCCCGCAGTACTATCCTGTGTCCCCCATATCGCTCCCAATGCCCCTTCAGTGTGTGTTCTGGTGTCTCAATGTCATCTGCTACACCGCTGTCAGTTCCTGTAACACAGGGAAATATGCAGGGGCTCCATCCTTATCCTCTGTCCATATACATTTCCTTGGTGTGTATATCTCATCCCTTGACTTACATTACCAGCTGTGTTCTGATGAGTTGCAAATATATCTCTCCACGCCTGAGTTATGTCTGCCAAACCACACCCCGATGTCTGGTTGCCACCTGATATTGATGGCTGCATGTCATCCCACTGTGTGAAATTGATAATGGCAAAGCATGGATATCCTATATGTGCACCTAAACCCTCCCCTCCCATCAGAGCGTCTTTGTGTGTGTGGCCAAAACTTCCTTTCTCTAGGGTCTGCAATGTAGGTATTGTCTTGGACTGCACTCTCCTCCTCTACACACATACCCAGCTTGTAGATGAGACTTGTGGTTTATGTCTAGATGTCATCAGCTATATCTCCCCAGTCCTCCCTGAAAACACAACTAAAACCCAATTCCCCCCCCCCCCCCATCACTCCTGGCTTGCCTACTGTAACCTACACCTTGCTGATATGGCCTTGAATCATCTCTGTCTGCCTTAAAATATGCAACACTGCACTGCATGGCTATTCTACAGCCACACACATAATGGCACTAATACTCCCCCTGTCAGGACACCTCACAGGTTCCCTATCAGTTTCCACATCCATGTCAAGGCTACGTGCTGACCTATACATACAGGCACACTGTGGTGTTGCAGTAACTTCCCTTACTGATCTCAAATACCAGTAATCCAACTACTACTCAGCATGTATATAGTGCTACGTATCACATGTAGCACTATACAGAAACAACTAACACACAGTCCCTGCTCATCAGAGCATACCAACCAATCAATCAGCTCAAATTAAAAAATGTGAAACACACACATCTAGGCAACTGGTCCATCTATGGTCTGCTCTCCTACTGTTAACCCCATACTACATGCCTTTCACCTTACTGCACCCAAAGCCTCAAACTAACTACCTGTGGCTGTACAGCAGCCCCTATCCCAATCAGCCACAAATCAGGTATGACAGCTTAACACCTCCCACAAGCCTAATCCTCCAGACACACATAATCCACCACCACCTGCTGTTGTGCCCTGCTCACATCTTCTGCGTTTCAGTCATGACTAGATTGTAAGCTGGGATGGCCAGGCAGTGTCTGTTACATGTCAGTGCAGTGTTGCATCTTACTGCTTTTGGGATACAAATGTTCACTAGTAGTAGTAGTACACACATATCTAAACAAATGTATGTGGCAACATATGCAGTACTTACATGAGAAGAGCACCTCAATCACCTGCCGCCTGACTGCTGTGCCCTCACGTGTGTCACCACGGGCATGTACAGGAGGGCACGTAGGATCATCCTCCAGATCCTCATTAATTTGGACAGGGATATGGTGCCTGAGAGCAATGTTGTGCAGGATGCAACAGGCTATAATTATCTCTGCCACAGTCTGTGGTTTGTATTGTAAGGCCCTGCCTGTCCTATCCAGACACCTGAAGCGACTCTTTAAAATGCCAAAGGTGCGCTCTATGATGGAGCGGCTGGAGGCATGGCCCTCATTGTAACTCCTCTCTGCACGTGTCCGTGGTTGACGCACAGGGGTCAGCAACCAGGGGCGACACCCATATCCTGCATCACCTGTAGAAAGAAATGTGGAACGTTAAAGCAGTAGCTGATGTCCACCCAAATGATAAGTATGTACGTGCAAACCAAATGCACAAAACATCCTGACAGAAACATATGACAGCACATGATGGGACACCACAACTATGCATCAGCGTGTGAAGTTATGAAACACAAAACAAGGGGTAGTTGTACGGATTGCAATCAACATAATCTATAACCACAACACAAATGCTAGCATCCATGCTACCATCATCACACAGCACCGTAGCAAGGTAGAGCTAGAGGGCACCACCCACCCACCCCCCAACATTAGATCACACACAGACATATGAGACACACACACAACTAGGGATACACCTCAAAGACAGACATGTGCACATACGGTTAGTCACAGGATCACCATGTGCATGTCAGAGATGAGAAATACACACCCAGCAGTATACAGTCCTTATACTGTCCTGCCTCAAATTGTCTGAATAGTGCCGAGTGATGCAGGATATAGGAGTCATGGGTGGACCCTGCAAACCTCGGGACCACATTCAGAATATGCATATTTGCATCACATACAACCTGAACATTCAGGGAATGGTAGTGTTTGCGGTTGTGGAACACTACCTCCCTGTCTCTGGGTGGGACCAGGGCAACATGTGTGCAATCAATAGCTCCCATCACGTGTGGTATCCCGGCAAACGCCTCAAAGGCCTGGTTCAGGGTCCCCCACTGTTGCTAGTGTTGGGAATGGCAATGTAATTCCCCACCCGGCTGATCATGGCACGCAGTACCTGGTGGAGACAGCGTGAGAAGGTTGGGCTGCTCATGCCACCCACTGCGGCCACAGATGACTGGAAACAGCCAGAGGCAGAGAAATGTAGGGCACCAAGGAGCTTGACCAAACCCGGTATGGCATGTGACCGACTAGTCAGGGCTCGAGGTCAGGTCTTAGATCCTCATAGAGCTCCCTAATAGCCCCCGTGCTCAGGCAGTAGAGGGAGATGACCTGGTCCTCACGCATGTCCTGGAGCTGGGCCCTTGGCCTGTAGAGGCGAGGCTGGAGAGCCTGCAACTCGCATGCCTCCTGCGCTGTGCCAGCACAGCCTCTGCCTAGCCTGCCCCCACAGCTGCAGGTCTGTGTTGCAGCGGGACTAAACCCATGCCCTGTGCCTCAGCCCCATGGACACCATCTCCCCCGTCAGGCAACCGCAGCCCCTGATCACCTCCCATTGCACATGCAGCAATCACAAAGCCTGCCATAAACTCCACCCCCCTCAACTCCTCAAACTCACTCAAACTCAGATACTCAACTCACCCACCAGTCACCAACCCAGCCACACAACTCCACCAGCACTCACCAACTCATCCACTCTCCACACCAAACCTGCCTCTGACCCTTCCCTTTCTTCACCAACAACAAACACTGCATGCCTCGTCTCCGTCGCCTACACAAACCCCTCAGCGTTTACCACGTGTGCATGTGTATTTATGTGTTTTTTTACATGTGCGCATCCTTGCGTGCGTTGTGCATGCGCAGCGGCATGAGCATGGAGGCTGCGTGCCTTGTGCACGTGCCGGGGTGATACAGAAGGTGCGTGCACGGGGACACCATATTGCGCAGGCGCTCCGTGTGTGAGCGTGAGAGGTGCGCATGTGCTGCGTGCCGTTACGTCACATGCATGGACCGGCACTTGTCACATGGATCCCGAGCACACACCTTCCGTATTACCTCTGCACATGCACAATGCGCGCAGCCTCCACGCTCGTGCTGCTGCGCATGCACAATGCACGCAAGGACGCACACACGTAAAAAAACACATAAATACACATGCACATGTGGTACACGCTGAGGGGTTTGTGTAGGCGACAGAGAAAGAAGGCGAGTTGTAAAGCATGCGAGTGTGAGATCAGGATTATAGCAGGTGAGGAGAGGTGTGTTGTGGAGCAGGCGAGAGAGAGTGAGAGGAGGGGAGGCTAGAAGCAGGAGAGAGAGACAGGAGGTGATCTGAGTAACCGATGCAAGGGAGAGGAGGGGAAGTGAGGTGAGGTGCAGGCGTGAGGTGGAGCAGAGGAGCCGAGGGGCAGGGGAGAGGGGAGTAGGCGAAGAACAGGAGGGGTGAAGATGTGTGACAGGGAGGGAGAGGGCACAGAGGGCAGTGAGATGGAGCGGCAGGACATGGCAGGGGGGGAGGAGGGTGAGACACATGTTCAGCCGGACCCAGAGCCGCCAGGGAGAGGTGGACCTGTGGTGGTGGCTGTAGGCCCATCGTGTGTGTCGCAGCCCATCCAGGGGCCACCCAGCGCCAAACGTAGGCGTATACCAGTGCCATCCGAGGACCGGAGGAGGGCTGTTAGATTCAGCCAGCAGGAAAACAACATCCTGCTGGCCAGTGTTTTGGAGCGGTATGAGGTGCTCTACAGCTGGCTGAGCATAAGCACCACTGTGGGCACACGGATACACATGTGGGAAGAGATCCAGGAGGCCATAACCCAGGCAGGGGGGCCAACCAGGGACCTGGGTAGCCTCAGGAAAAGGTTTCATGATATTAAGCATGGTGTCCATGCACACATGGTGGCGGAGAGGCGACATGCCATGGGAACTGGAGGGGGTGGTCCCTTTGCCCCAACCCTGACACTCCTGGAGCAGGAACTCACAGACTGTCTTGGACCCATCTACCTGCCTGGACTGCCTGAAGTGCTGGACACCGCCCATCCACAGACAGGTAGGTCAGAGATATGTTACACATGTACAACTCACGGCCTAGTACATGCCAGCCATGGACGGGAAGGTGGGGGCCTATGTCCTGAGAACATGTGTGCCCTAACACAGGCAACTGGGGTCCACATATCCAGCAAAACATGGCTGTGTAGGTACAGGGTGGGTGTGACATGTACCTGATGCAGCTTGCACAACAGCCACAGTCCTGGACGTGGTAGAGCACTGCACAGGTATACAGAACCAGGGGGGGGCAGTCCTCCAGACAGAGTGCCACCCCCCCTTGACTATGCATGAGTGGGCCGGATGACCATACATACAGGGGGGCACAATACCCTCCACCCCATGAACCCAGCACATGCAGCAGCTTATTCATACATGGCATATAGGTCACACAGAACAGCATACATCTGCAGCCAGGCACACACCACTATATGACAGGGGGACATAGACAGGAGGGACATACAACTAGGCCAGAAAACATTGACCTGGGGGGACCCACACATACCACCTATAACAGCTATGATGTGTGTATGAGATTACCTGTCCAAAGACATATCCCAGACCAGTGACAGAGGAAGGGCTATCACACTGTGCTGGAAAGGTAGATGCAAACAAACCCCAACGACCACACCACACAGATGTCCAACATATCACACTCTGTCATTGTCCAACATACAGTGTGGATCCCCCACCCACCCTCACAAGACATTGGGGTGAACATTGCCACAGCCATACCAACTGCACCTAGCCAAGACCCCACACCACCTGGGGTCTTGGCTATACAGGTACTGCAGTGCCACAGACACATTCCCATGACCCCCACCCACGGTGCAACCACATGCCCAGCATCACTCCACCCATCCCCTGAAATAACCCACCACCCACACCGAGTATGTGATAGCTGTCCACACACACTGCACAGTGGCTACCAAAGCGGCAGACACCACACACATCTGGCTTATCTGGATGAATGCTGCAACACCTGCCATCCATACCACTCAGGCCAATGCATACACATCACTCACACACACTATGACAGACCACAATCCCACTCAGGGCTCTCACACGCACCCTGGCCACATGTAACGCTGAGCCCACATCCAAAGTCACACGCACAGTGCTGCATATAGTGGGGCCGCCAGTCTCAGCCCCATTCCCCCCAAAATAAAAGCAAATGTGACACAGCTCCACCAGTGCAAGAGGCCACCACTCCCCCCTTTGTCAGGTACAGCAAACTGTACACACATGTGCTGTCCCCATTGTAGGTGCAGGAACAGCAGGTACAGGCATACACCACATTGCTGTTGGCGGGGATGTACTACACAGGTATAGATATCTGACCTGCGCTAACTCATCCTTGCTGTGTACCCTGTTCTAACACCCAGGTGACATCCAAGCCATGGAGGCATATGAGGAGGGGGATGTGCCAGTGCCAGAGGATGCTGAGGGGTCAGAGGCTGGCGAGTCCGGGGACGCGGACAGCACTGGCGGGGAGACCCCAGGAAACGTTGTGCTGCCTGAAGCAGAGGACAGGACAGCGGATGCCGATGCACAAGTGGGGGCCAGTAGCAGCAGCACACGGGCTGTGGAGGATGCAGAGTCAGAGGGGAGTCACCACACAATGCAGGCGCGGGGACATCACGCACCCAACACACCAGCATGGATATCATCCTTGCAGAGCTGCGGGCTCATACTGCCTCTGCAAAGCACGATGTGGAAGGTGGGTAACAGAATACACAACAAGCCCCCTGGGGGTTAACGTAACATCCACAATGACATTCCATGTGCCCCCTAATATTATGACACCATAGCACATAGTTCTGTATTTGTAGTGGGGGTGTGTGCCATGTGCACTCCCTCCCCTTGTAGCATGTGCCATCTGGTGTCATCATGCTAATGAGCTCATACATCCACCTACTATTCACCACAAAATACCCTATGGAGATGTACAGTGGTACACACCTACCCCAGATCACCTATCCAGTTTACCCACCGGACCCCTCTCCCTGGGTAGTGGTACATAGCAAAGATAGTCTGGGTACTCAGTACTGTGCATCAGGTTTAGAGTGAACAGTGCCCCCCAGATATCTATATGTGTGCCATGAATCCCCACATTATCCAACCTATCCCATACGACCAGTGTGCAGATACAGTAGTGACACACTGAAGTGCAACACAGTACCATGTGTCATATCTGTGATCTCCACAACCCCCAGCAGGATCATTTCCTGGCCTGTGGATGGATCATGGGACACACAGATGTAAACATGGTACTGCATTGCTAGCCGTCGCATACATGATTGGTCTGTGGACTGGTCTGTTGGGATACTCCGGACATGTGCATGAGTCACGGTGGGGGAGGGTGCAACACATGTCTCGCACATCACCTTGTATCTCACCCACAGCCACTTGTCAGGTTCTGATGGGCAATCAGGAGGAGATGAGCCAGATGCGTGCCACAGCTGAGGTGATGGCAGCAGCACTACTGTGGATTGCAGATGCTCAAGAGGCCATGGCTGGGTGTTCCCAGCAGCCAGCCCCAGCCCCAGAGGCAGCACCAGCAGAACCAGAACAACGGCATTGCTTGGGCCGTGGTCGCCGTGGACGTGGACGGCCACGCAGGTCTTGATTGCGGGGAACAGGTCACTGTGTGCCAATAAAGATGACTACACCTGATTATACCTATGTGCCCATTTCCGGTGTTTGCCACTGTACTCCCCTGAGTACCCTGTCCCCCATATTGTCACCATGGTCACATGTGCCTCCCCATTTCCCTTAGGGGTGTGATGTATGCACTACCACCAATCAACGCACAGACCTTATACCATGCCCTGTGTGCCATGAACCATGCCATGTGTGCACCCTTCTACCTATGCGTGGGGGTATACCCTACCTCTCCAGTTAAGCAGTAATATGTGTATGGTGGTACATGTATGTTTTACGGATCGGTCACTCTCTCACACCCCATATCTTTTCCATTGCTCCACCCACATTTGTGCCATTCCCTCTGACCCACACCAGGGCCTATGTGGCTGTTTAGCTGTAGATATTTGTGTAAGACACAGGCAGACATAGGTAACTAGCTACAGTCAGTTGTTCACTATCCCCCTGCGCCTGTAGTGAGCCACTGTTCCCCCTCCAGACCAACTTCCACCTGTCTTGGCCTCACCAGCTATCCCCCTGGGCAGCTCCTGGGTACAGTAGTCCATCTTATCCTTCCTGCCACATACCTGCTGCTGGCCGTCCCCCCTATTCCTCTACGAGCATGGTGCATCAGATATGCTGCCTACACATGACAGGCAGCAAGCATGTGTCCATAGCTGGTGGTACACACAGCAGTGTGGTACATCACAGGGGCACCAGGGGGCACTGATGGCTACGCACATGGTCAAACCCCACACATGAGTGTGGAGACGGTCCATGTATGTTACCGATGTCTAATACACATACACATAGGGATGAACACACATGTCCCATGTTCACTTCAACAGTCTGTCTATAAGGAAAACACGTGACCAGTGTGATATATAACAAAACCTCTGTATTTACAAATATGGCTGATATTTACAGGTAGACCCATGCTGTGGCCCAAGTTACATGGCACCACAGGGCACGTGTGTGGCCGCCACTCTGCCCCTCAGACACTCCGGGGCCGCCCATCAGGGGATGGCTGCCGAGATGCACCCGGTGTACAAAAGAGGCAAGAGAGATGGATGATCACATGTGCCTTTATTGTGTCCCCTACGCGTTTCGGCGTATGCCTTCCTCGGGGGGATATACTTAAACATATAAACATAAAACAACATGTTAAATAATTATGCAGTAAAAAACATCAACCTCATAAATGATAAAAACATACAGGCATGTATTGTTTACAAAATATAAGCCACTAAAAACCAAATGCAACAACCAAAAGAAAAAACTGTTAAAAACAAGCAATTAACAATGCTAAAAATATAAATAAACAATATAGCAAATAAGATAATAAATAAGTAAACAATATGGCAAATAAGATAATAAATAATTAAAAGACGCAGGACAGAACACACAGAACAAATAGCATGCAAATACTTATATATATATAATAAATAGTAATAAAAATGATACTGATAATAACATAAACAGATGTTTACTTACAAGGCACAATTGGTTAATGGCCAATAGGCAGAATGGTAAAGAGATTCCTTGTGTTAAAAATTAACTACAAACATATAAAAATATATAATGTAAAGCATGAACAAACAAGTAAAAACACTATACCTAGGCATAGGTAATTGGCACTAATGGACAAACGTGCTATTAAATGAATGGATAAAAGCAAAATTCTCTCAAAAGATGAGAATGCAAATACTTATATATATATAATAAATAGTAATAAAAATGATACTGATAATAACATAAACAGATGTTTACTTACAAGGCACAATTGGTTAATGGCACATCAGCCAACACACCCACCGTGGCACCATGAGCTCTCTAAGGAACATGTGCGATGTGTTCGGACCTCGCCCGGTGTTTGGGTGGGGCAGGCACATCAGCAGGGGCCACTACCATGACAGCAGACCTACAACTCTACCTCTGTGGTCAGGACTTAGGCCTCCTGTGAATATGGCAGTTGTGGCAAGATGCAACCGGAGCAAGCACAGAGCCACCTAGCTGAGCTATAGACCTATGTTATCCGGTCTAGACCCTCCCGGGGGTCGGGCAGAGCAGTGACACCCCAACAGCTGCAGGTACGCTGACACCAGCAGCTTTAACAGACCTCTGTGATCAGGTGTGGATCTCCTGCTGTTTGGGCTCAGCAGTGCAACAACAACAGATGCAGGTACCCTGACACCAGGATGTCAAACAGACCACAGCAATCAAGTCTGGCTCTCCTGGGGGTAGAGTGGATATAAACACATGAACTGTAACACCTACCGTACCAACAGGATGTATAACTGACCTCTGTACTCAGATCAAGGCCTCCTGGGGGTAGGGTGGATTGGAACACAGAAACAGCAGCAAGTACCGTACCAACAGGATGTATAACTGACCTCTGTAATCAGATCAAGGCCTCCTGGGGGTAGGGTGGATTCGAACACAGAAACAGCCGCAAGTACCGTACCAACAGGATGTATAACTGACTTCTGTAATCAGATCAAGGCCTCCTGGGGGTAGGGTGGATATAAACACATGAACAGCAGCAACTTCCATACCTACAGGATTTAAGCCTGACCTCTGTAATCAGATCAAGGCCTCCTGGGGGTAGGGTGGATATAAACACATGAACTGTAGCACCTACCGTACCAACAGGATGCATAACTGACCTCTGTATTCAGATCAAGGTCTCCTGGGGGTAGGGTGGATATAAACACATGAACAGCAGCAACTTCCATACCTGCAGGATTAATGCCTGACCTCAACTCAGATCAAGGCCTCCTGGGGGTAGGGTGGATATAAACACATGAACTGTAGCACCTACCATACCAACAGGATGTATAACTGACCTCTGTACTCAGATCAAGGCCTTCTGGGGGTAGGGTGGATTGGAACACAGAAACAGCAGCAAGTACCGTACCAACAGGATGTATAACTGACCTCTGTAATCAGAACAAGGCCTCCTGGGGGCAAGGAGGATAGGAGCACAGAAACAGCAGCAACTTCCATACCTGCAGGATTTAAGCCTGACTTCTGTAATCAGATCAAGGCCTCCTGGGGGTAGGGAGGATATAAACACATGAACAGCAGCAACTTCCATACCTACAGGATTTAAGCCTGGCTTCTGTGAGCAGGCCATGGCCTCATGGAGATAAGGCATACTTGTACACAGCAGCATCCACACCTACTTTCAGCACTGCATGCACTTACCTCACGTGGGTGGTCAGCAATCCGATTGAAGCACCTAGTGATGCGGCGCCAGGCCCTCCTGACGCAGTGGAGGTCTTGCCTTCTGGATGAACCAGGAAATAACTTGGTCTGCTTTGTGTAGATCAGGTTTGCAAGCACTTTTAAATCACGCCTGATGAAGGCTGGCTGACGTGAGCGCCTCTCCTTATTCACGGAAGTGACTGGGTTGCTGGCGCATGCACGCACACCACGCATGCGTGATGCTGCTCACGGCACGCACGGCGCACACGCTGCGCATGCGCGGTGGCACGCTAGCACGCATTAACCCTAAGTTCATGCTGGCGCAGTGTTTGAATGAATAAAGATGTAGCCGACTGGTTACTACAATGACTGTGGAAGCAGAGGTCATGGGTTCAAATCCACAGTGGTGTTATGTAATAAGACTGTCTGAGGCATTACCCTTTAATTTAAATCAGTGCTATCTGAGGCATTTCCTTTTTTAATTTAAAATAGTGCTGCCAGCAAAAACACACACAGTGCCGTAACCTAAGGTGCTGCATAAGGCGCACTATAAGGCACTCCATAGGGCACATTATAAAGTGCACTGTTTGCCAAGGCACCTTAAAATGTGCCCTATAGAGCGCTTTATAGGGCACATTTTATAACTCCTCCCTGGCTGGCTACAGAAAGACTGCAGGTCACCACACAAACTGTCTGCTGTGGTTACAAGGATAGGGTAAACCCACCCGTACCCATGATCCACTGCACATGCAGATCAGCAGTCTACAGCTGATCACAAGATGGGGTATGCACCCCCCACAGCACCTCAGCCTGGTAGGGGGAACTGACCATGTGTGTTACTGGCACAGAGTAGCTACAGACCGTGACATTGCGCGGGTCCTGTGCTCACCCTGAGGGTGAGGTGGGGCGCCCAGCACCAGGTCCGCAGCACCTGGCTTGGCTGAGATAGGCTATGCTGTAGGTCCCCATCAGTGCCAGTGTGTGATAGGTAGTCCTTGCAGACACACCTAGGATACATCTGTGTCTATCTCTATTTCCCAGTCATGTCTAGCCCTTGTGGACTATGATGCACCTGGAATAGTGCATATCCTGTGTGGCTGCCATGGTCACATGTTATAAGTGAAGGGGGGTATTTGGACCCAAAAGCGGATTATGTAGTGCCTGCCAACCAGCTCTCTGTGGCTCAGGGTGGGGGAACAGGATCTCCCACCAACAGAGCCACATTCTATATCTATGCAATGGTGGCAGTAGAGGGGACCATCAACCCCAGTCCTGCTGGGGAACGGGCACCCAATGCAGATCTGTATACATCAATAAGGCAATGGCAGGCAGGCAGAATGCTGGACAAGCACAGCTGCCACCCACCCCATCTGACATTCACCCACAGAGAGCATAGTCAGTTTCCACCCACTGCACCCTGCAAGGTGTTCCGGCAATACACATACTAACTGCAGACAGTCTGCTAGCTAGTACATAGTGCATGTTCCTGGAGGAACTGTGTGCACCCAAAAATGGGATGTGAGTACACACACCAAGCAAGTATGTCAGTGATTGGGCCCCAAAGAAAACCCATAAATATCACCTGCAAGGAATACTGTATAGCACTATGGGGGAACCTAGCCATGCCATGGTCACTGCTCAGTCAGGGTGAGAGTGACCTCCCAGCATGACATGCTGTGGCCACCCTGTCCGTGCAGGTGGTGGTCGGCCGCTACAATGTCCCAGCCATTGCCCTATGTCCTGTGCAGATGCACCCTGTCCAGGCCACCCTGTCCGGCCCATACCCACAGTACCTTGCTCCTCATTATGCACATTGGCAGGCTAACACTGGAAACAGTGCAAGCAGTGTGGGCTCAGAAAGGTGTAGGCAGCCACAACACACTGGATAGACAGACACACACTCCCACACCTATGCCAGCATTGTGCAAATATAGAGGTTTTTGGCAGCCCAGGCCACCACACCAGTCCTGGGCACAGTGCAGGCATGGCTATGGTATGCAATACTGTTGGAGTCACTCCACGGGGTGGTAAACATTGTCAGAAACCAAAACAGAAACACACTCCACAGATATCAGAAAGATTGCTATGATGCAGCTCTGTCAACACATTGTGTTTAACTTAGGATTTGTTATCTGCCATAAATCATAGCAACCTTTTGATATATGTGTAACGTGTTCCCAAGTTAAGGGCAGCATTGCTAAGGTATGCAAGTGGGAATGTATTGGGAGATGCTGCTGCGCGCAGAGCTCAACAGCCTGACTCTCCATGGGGCTTTGGATAGTGGAGCCTCTGGGTGTGGGTGTTTATGCCCCTGTTGGCTGCTGCTCTAGGGCTGAGTTTCCCTACTCTTGTCCTGGTGGGCCAAACACTGTTCAGGCTTTCATGCTGTCCCTAATGAATATGCATGAGATATATTTGCATACAATGGGGGCATGGCATACAATTGCAGCACAGGCATATTTATTAGGGACAGCATGACACCTGAATGGTGTTTGGCCCTCCAGGACTGCATTTGGGAAACTCTGCTCTAGGAATTGCACATGTTTATGGTGTCTGTGCCCTGTAGGGAAAAATATAGGCATTTATGGATTGTTTATTTAATATGCAATAACAATTCCGTCTTCATTACCATGGCTTAGTACTGGGTAAAACATGGGGACATGGTTTGCAGGAGCAACAGCTGGGGCTTGAACCTGTGACCTTCTGACCCTGAACACACTGGCTGTGTGTACTGCTCCAAACTGTTGTCACAGAGGCAGATCATTCACTGAGGCTACCATTAGTGTTCATTGGACAGACCTTGTCTGTTGCACCACACGGCACCCACCTAAACAGGGCTAGGCCTTGGTCTGCTGTGGGCAGATGCCACTGCCCCCTCCACCACCAGCACCCTTCCGCCACTATGCTGACATGCCCTTATACCAGTGGTGCTGGTGGTGCACAGTCCCAGGCCATCCAGTGTGCCGGTAGGCAACTGCCTGTGGTGAGGGTTCTCATGTAGGGGTGCCTACATGGACATGTGCGCTTCCTCCCGGCACCGCCTGCCAATGTTCTGTGCCCTTGGGGGTACCTGCTGGGTAATATCCCCTGTGACACTGTGGGACACACACTCGTGCCCATGTTGGACCCTCGTCAGTTGCTGTCTTGCTGCTTTACAGTTTTGACATTCCTATGTGCCACCTAGGCATCTGCCTGGTCCGCACTGTGCCCCAGCTGGACCACAGCATAACAAACCTGCCCAATATAAAGGAGAAAACCCTGCTCACCACTATTTCACTGTGGGATCATTCACTTTGTAGGGGGACAGAGCATAGCCCCTTCCAAACATGATATCTTCCTTTTTACGCTTTGTCAGTAGTGTTGCTTTATGTTTATCATTAGTAGCACTATTGGCCAGCTTGGTTATGGGGATTTGAAATGCAGTTCTGGTCATTTAATATGTTCATTTGCCTTTTTGGTTTGTGCACTTGTATCATTTTTCTGGGTTTCCCTGGCTTTGCTGTACATTGCTGACTGAAATGGTTTCTCTCTCCTGCAAATGTGCCTCTAGTGTGAGATTTTCACTGGCACTAATTTTCAGAGCTTCATTTCATGGCGTTAGTGTGCATGGGGCCTCTCCCCGCCCACTCTCCGCCCATTGACTCCTCATCTCCGCCCCTGGGGAGCCTTCCTCCGCCCTCTGGGGAGCCTTCCTCTGCCCTCTGGGGAGCCTTCCTCCACCCTCTGCGCACCTTAACGCCGCCGCAGACATTATCGCGCGATACGTGACATTCTCGCACGGTAAAGCACCATTATCGTGCAATAACGTCATGTATTGCGTGATAATACCACCACTGCGACGTTAAGACGGTTTAATAAACATACCCCTAGGTATGGAATCTCACAAGCTAAATGTTTCAATTTATATCTGTTATTTCTGCATGCTACCTAGACATATAAAGGCACATTTTAGAAAGGCCACTTATGTGGCTGCAGCAATGTCCAAGTGAAAATATCTGCAAATCTATCTAATTATAGAAGAGAGGGTGTGCATATGTAAGGATAATGCAAAATCACCATAACACTGTCCCTCAAAATGGATGTGAGTTTTAAATCATAGAAAGACATGCAATGGTGCATGAGGATGGACATCCATGTGCAGCAGGAGGTGCCATTTTACAAATATATATGTGGGAAAAGTTGATGGAGGAATTCCGGCAATGCACACATGTAAGTGCCGTCATTTCACAATGTGCACTTGCAAATGCCAGCACTTACACAAGCAACTTTGCCATTTTGAATGAGCAAGTGTAAAGGTTCACACATATTTATATACATGCACACACTGATTAAGGTAGTTTATAATCTACATGGGAGTCATTTTAAAAGCCCTATTGTGCTCCGAACATCTAAAAATGGGCTTAGAGATGTCCAAAGCACAAAGATGTCTCCAGAGCAGTTTTAGAAGCCAGTTCTGGAGATGTCTAATTCTGGGTGGGGCATGGAGGAGACATGGTCGGGGTGTTCCCAGGATCCTGGATGTCTGGCATTGCATCTAATGTTAGACCTGCATCAGGCACATACAGGCATCTGAAAAATGCTCATTTTGGCTGAAATATATCCAAGGGTGTAGAAAAGAAGGCATTCCATCATCCCCACTGCTCAGCACAATGTCAGCAACAGCAGGACTCAAACCCTGACTGCTTTGTTTTTAACCCACATACTATAGCTATCCTAGATGTCCAAGGTCCTAAATACTATTCTGGGGATGCTTATGTAGACACCCCCTCGCAGATGTCCTTATTCGGCATGTCCACATTTGTGAAATCATTTTTTCATCTGTATGTGCCTGCTTTTTTGTCAGATGTTCCAACTTAGACATCCCAGATTGCACCTAGACATCCCTTCTAAAATTCCCTTCCATGCATCCGTAAAAACTCCACCCGTGCTCCTCTCAGCCACGTCCTCTGCTATGCCTTCTGGCTAAAAGCATACCTTCATGGCAAAGCATATACTTTTATGCCAATAAGTATTTTATAAGAGGTCACTTCCAAGTGTATGTGGTCACATGCGTTCGAGAATAACTTTCTAAACTTACGCCTTAGCAGTTGAATATCACCACTTAAACAGAAATTGCACATCTAAGTGGCACCGCCCCTGGAACACCCAAAATCCCATCCTCTTTTTGGAACCATATGAATCTTTTATTTTGTTTCTTTCATTTTAACATTCAAAATGAGCCTGATATTCAAAAGGCATTTACACAGTTTACAGATCAGTAAACCGTGTAAATGCCTTAAACGGGAATATTCAATGGCAACTACACGGTTAGTGTCATCAAATATCCCTGTTTATGTCCCCTACGTGCCTCGATTCTATCTGGAGATTGCCAGTAACCAGGTAGCAGTGATATTGTACCACTACCCGGTTAGTAATCTGCACCTAAAACTAGGTGAGCTTTTGGCTTGCCTAGTTCTAGCCACGGATGCTAACTGGGTAGCGGTCCAATATTGCTGCTCTCTGGTTAGGTTCTCCAGGTGAATCCACTGGGCACCAACCCAGATATTCAATGCCATTGCCGCGGCATTGAATATCTGGGGTTAGAGGTCAGCGGGCAGGGCTATGCCCCGACAACGGCGCATAGCCCGCCCAAATAAATATCGGGCCATATATTTTTACAAAGTACATACTTTACTAAATATTGTGAATATCATGCACTAAAAACATCAAATAACATAAGCAATCATTTTGTTACTTTTTATGTCATTCCTGATGGGAAAAAACAAAAAACAATATACCAAATATCACCAGTTTTCATGTTAATTTGAAACAGCAATGCATCCCTAGCAGAGAGAAGCACAGTGTCTTTCCTCACACAGATGTATAGAAATGAGATCTGAACTTTTCTAGCTCTCCATAACCTTCTGGGCCACTGGTATAATTTTTTAGTTATTTATTTTTATTTGTTATACTTTTCTCTACTGCCCCTTCCAGAGATCAGGGGCGGTTTAAAAATAACCAACATGTTACATAAAACAGTTTGAGAACTATTTACATGGTAATTTTAAACAGTCGGAAACTTAACATAATCGTAACTATGTACAAGCTAGTATGTACAGGTGTTGCTTGGGGTGGGATATATGAGTGAGTTGGGGTGTCTATGGGTCACCATCTGTCGAAATTGTATAAAAAGAAACCATGGGGCCGATATTCAGAGCGATTAATGCGGTTAGCAGACTTGCTAACCATGTTAGTTGCGTCAACTGGGATATTCAGCAGCACTAACGTGGTTAGCACCACTGAATATCCCTGAATGCCACCACCACTAGCATTGGAGCTTTCCTGGGGTAAAGAGGGATAACTGCGCAGCAGCGATCAGGGGCGGCTCTGTAATGAGGCCGAGTGAGGCGGTGGCTGCAACTTTTTGGTGACGGCAAAAATTGCCTCCAAAGAGACCGCCTCACTCATCCTTAAACCCCCACCCCCAAAAAAAACTGATCGCCGGAGCCGCTGCTGCCACAGCAGCAGCAGAATGAAGTGCCCCATGGCGCCCCGCCTCCCTGGCAGAGTCCTCCTTCAGTGCCAGCTGCTTTTCAGAGCTGCGAAGGGAGAGTTTCCCTTTCTCGCGGCTCTGTTAGTTAAGCCCACCAGTGCTGATGAGAAACAGGAAATGCCTGAGAGGGTCTGCCAGTGGAAGGGAGGGGGCAGGAAGGGAGCTGACATGGGGGAAGGAGGGGGCGGAAAGGAGCTGATATGGCGGGGGAAGGAGGGGGCTGCAATGGAGCTGACACCTGGAATGTGCTGAAGGGGGACTGGAAGGGAGCTGACAATTGGGGATGGGAGTGGTAGGTGGCTGGATAATGGGGAGGAGGCTGGAAAGGAGCTGACATGCGAATGGCACTGGAAGGGGGATGGACAGAGGGTAGGGCGACTGGAAGGGAGCTGATTGGGGGGGTGGCACTGAGAGTGGACATGAGCTGATACCTGGGATGGTATTTGGACTAGAAGGGGCTGGACAGTGGGGAAGGAGGGGGACTGGAAGGGAATGGACACCAGTGGCTGTCGTGGGAATGCAAGGCGGTTGACATTGGAAGGTACTGGGAGGGGAGGACTGGAAAGGGGGCTGATACTCGGGAAGGTTACTGGAACTGGAAATGGGCTGATGGAAGGAAGTGAAGAAAACAAGAGATAAGAAATGGCAGATGGACCATAGACCACAGAAAGTGAGCTAAGAGAAGACAGAAAAGCAGAAGCCTCAGATCAGGACCAGCATGATCAGAGAATAAAATGGTCAGACAACAAAGGTAGAAAAATAATTTTATTTCATTTTAGTGATTGGACTTTGTGCTATCTTTATATTTTTACACAGTATTGGGGGACTGCATATCTTATTTATCTGATGTTGCACTGCATGTGGACTCTGGCTTCTTGAGGGTTCAGTTTAAATTTTGTCTACATATTTGTATTTTTACTTTAGATTATGGTTACTTATTCTGTACTTGGTGAGGGTCAATGTTGTGAGTGTGTGACTGAAGCCAGGTGTTCTGTTAACATGGAGTTTGTACATAAAGATCTATACTGCACTGTATTAATTTGACTTGTTCAGCTTTTCAAATAGGTGTATGGATGTTTCAGGGCCCTGTAGTATTTACAGTGACACTTTTTTGGATGGGCTCCTTATGTGAGTTTTGGAAGTTTGTGCTGATATGGTATGGTATGGTAGGTTTGCTCTTTGTTGTAGGGTTTTGTATTAGTTCACAATATGCTTGGTACTGGAGAATAGTGGTGGTTGTTGTTAGTGAGATGATCAGAATCAGATTTTTTTTTTAAATATTGAGTTCTGTGGGTGAATGTTCTGGTTCTGCTCTGCATCCACTGTGGATGCAAAATATTTGTTGAAAAAGAAAAAGCATGAACCATAACGCAGTTTATAATAACAAAATAGAAATGAGTTATAATTTAGTTTTATAAACTGTGCTGTTGGTTCTTGCTGTCTTTTAGTTCCTTGGTGTGCAAACAGGACCGTACCTAGCTCTATGCAAGCGATGCAGCCGCACAGGGCGCAAAGGCTTGTGGGGCGCAATTCGGCTGTCTGCTGTTGCCCTGCCACCGCTGGCAGGACAATAGCAGGCAGCCGAAATGCACCCCCCAAGCCTTTTCGCAGCACTTTAAGTAGGTCTGGTCCTTCCCTCCTCCAACACGATGTAAGAGTAGGGAGGGACAGATCTGCTTAAAGTGCCGGCGCCTTTCAGATCGGGCGCATGCCCCCCCTGCTCTTCCTCCCCATACCTCTGTCCAGCGCTGCCTGCTCTTTCCCTGCTGCCGGTGATGAAGTGAAAAAAACAGAGGGTGGCAGCAGCAGGGAAAGAGTAGGCAGTGCTGGACGGAGGTATGGGGAGGAGGAGGGGGGCGCGCACCCAAGCTGAAGTCGCACAGGGCGCGATTACAGCTTGGTACGGCCCTGTGTGCAAACATCTTGCATTCCCTCGATATAATCTAATCGGCTTTTTGGTTTGGTTCAGTCCCTGATTGGAGTTCTGAAAAAGCCCCGCCCCCTCTAAGGGGGGGGGAGCGCCATCTCATTCTTCGCTTCAGGCAGCAGATTGCCTTGAGCTGCCCCTGGCAGCGATATTCAGCCACTGCCCAGTTATCCCTAAGTGGCAAAATTTAGGCACCTTAAAGGCTGGCCTAATTTTCACCGCAGAAGCTAACTGGGCAGTGACTAAATATCACCACTACCTGGTTAGCTTCACTGCTATCCAGCCAACCCGGATATTCAATGTCAATGGCTGTTTACGATCCCAGCTTTGAATATCCAAGTTTTAAGTTCAGCGGCGACAGCTGTCTGCTTTACCAGGGCTAACTGCTGCTCCTGAATATCCCCTCTATCTGTATCCAACACACTTGTTATAAGGCAATTTTCAACCTGTCCACGACCTCAATTTGTCTGCGGACTTTGCCCTAAGTTTCAAAGTAATAGTATACTTTCTGTGCAGATAAATTTTCATGGGAAATAAAGTGCATAGATTTAAAAATGCGATCAATGCATGTTAGTTTTCTCCCAACCTAAATGCGCCCTTGGGAGCACCTTCTCTGTCGGTGGTAAAAAATTCATACCGTGTGGAAATACGTGAGAATTTTAAGTTGCATTAGGGGAAAGCAATTTTCGACAGATGATTTGCATGCTTAAGTTGCTATTTATGAGCATAAATGTTCTCCTTTAATTAGCTGTTTTATAATTACTGATATATGAAAAATGGAGAGAAAAACAGCAGCCTTTTTCAAATTGCACCCAGGTAAAGCAAAACATTACTAAAACTATAAAAATCAAAACAGATGGAACAAGATAATTCAACTAGATAATTCCCGATATAGGCGACCACCATGGGTATAAGGACATAAGAAGGATTATAATAGGTCAAACAAATGGTCCAGTACACCCAGAATCCTGTCTATGACAGTGGCCAATTTGGGTTGTTTAGAAGAAGTACCCAGTAGAGAAATCCAATCCCTATTAGTCAGTGCCAGATCCCATCAGTGCAAGGTTCCCAAACCGACCTGGCTGATAGTCGTCCATGGACCTGTTCTCTGGAAAACTGTCCAAACTTTTTAAAATTCTATCCAGACTATTGGCCTTGATCACATCTGGCAATAAATTTCATCAGCTGCACAGACAAAGAAAGTCTCAATGACCTATGTCATCTCTGCATTTTGATCCTGCAATGGAGTCTGTTTAACCACCATCATGAGATTCAGATTTAGACCTCATTTTTAAGTATGTCTTTCTTTGCTCATACACACACAATAACTGCATACACACTCTCATAAATACACTTGCACATATATGCATGCAAGCACCCATGTAGAAACCACCCTAAGAGAATTATGGAGAATGAAGAGGTTATGATCACCTGGAACATTCCCATTCCGACTGATGCAAGGAAAGTGGACAGAGTGGTAAAGGGGAAAGACACCAGAATGGCATTAATAATAGAGGTATCAATTCCAAGTGATTATTCTATGAATCATGTGGAGAGGAAGAAGGTTCTCAAGTACCAAAAATTGCAGTCAAAGATCAAGAAAATGTGGCAGAAAGATACAAAGATATTTCCAGTCATATTGGTTGCTACAAGCCTGATTAAAAGCAATTTCCAAACACAACTTGATAGGTTGCTTATACATGTTATATCTTATGAATTCCAGAAGAAACTCTTTGGCATGATGTGAGCACTACGACAAGCATTAGCAGTAAAAATGAGAAATTCAGATAAGTAAGATTCATTTCTAACTCAAAACTTGCCCATTGGAGACATTGCCCTGAGAAAACCACATTCAAACACAGATCAGAGGAATAGGGGAAGGGAGGGAGAAAGATTTGAGGAAAGCTTACTGGGAGAGAGAGAGACATAATTGCATTTAGAGAGACAGAGGCTGATGGAAAAAAGACACATAGCATGAGATAAACCGGCTCAAAAAGAGAGAACAATCAGTTATACATCATAGCTATCTGGGATCAGGCATATCTTGGAGACGATGCGGGTTATTCTGAGATATGAATAGCGGGGATGGACACCCCCACTATTCGTGCCGGCTGCATGCCCTGACTAACTTTCCCACCAGTTGTGCAGGGAAGTTACTCGGGGGCAGGGAAAAGGCAGCCCGTGGGCGGAGAGTGGGCGGGCAGTGGGCGGTCAACAGCCCTGGACATACAGGGCCGATTCTAATGTCAGCCCTGTATGTCCAGGGCCGGCGAAAGTGACGGGGAAGGTATTCCACTTTCAAGGTGGAATAACTCCCCTGGTCGTGTATTTTTAAATGGCTGGGGGCACGGAAGGGGCTGGGGGGTAGAGTTAATTCTCCGCAGCCCGATCCTGTCCTTAGGAGGCCAGATCGGGGGTCGGACTCTGGGGAATTAACTCCATTTACAGGTGGCCGGCATCACAGCTTTTAAATTGAGCTGTGGTGCCATGGCAACACGACGCCATGGCACCGTAGCTCCATTCAAAAGCCCTGGCTGAGTTAGCCGGGCTCTGGCTGTACGTGCAGGCCGGGATTGAATCGCTAGACGTGCCCCACGGGATCAGAATCGCGATCTCTTTTGTACGTCCGGGTCAGTCCAGACGTACAAAGGAGATGTACGTGTGGGACAAAATTGGGCCCAATGTGTTCAGTCTCCAAATATTTGTTTGTTCCGCTGGGTATGGATGAAATTTGTTTCCTTTCCTCATAAAGGGGGATTTTGCCTCTTGTTTAGAAGATTGTAATTTCAAAATTTATGTACAGCTTTGGTCAAATGAAAAGAATCCATGCCTGGTACATCTCTCACTCAGTTCTAATTCTCTACAGTAAGTGTCTTCCTTAACCAGTAACTCAGACATACATTGGCTCGGTGCTGATCTCTGTGAATCCCTTCAAGCAAATGCCATACTTTACTGACCGGGAGATTGAACTATATCAAGGAGCGGTAAGTATTCCCTATTTAATCCATGTCTAGCTGGACTCCTGGGGGCACTGAAACAGAGGTTGTATTAGAGCAGAATAGTGGGATCAACAAGAGTCTCTCACCATGCACATTATCTAAAATTACCATCAAGCAGACATTTTAGTGTAAATATTCTTCATTGAGACATAAACAAATATAACCTTTGGTCCATTCATATGGCACTTCATTACAAAACACAGATACATCATCCAAAACCTTTTTGATAAACTTCCTTATTTTGTGCCCACCAATCGCCCATATTATGTATTGGGCCATCCTCTTTCCTTATTGTCTCCATTTTTATGTTTTCCCCCTTACCCACCCATATCTTCCAAAATACTACATGTCCAAACCCTATCCAACTTATGTATATGTATTACCCCTTCTCCCCCCATTACCCTTAAACCCCTTCTTCCAACATATATCTTAAACATTCATAAGTCCCCAGTCCCCAGGAGTTCGATATATCCATCCATTAACATATTATCCCCATTTGATCCTTAAACCATATTCTAAATCAAACTTACATTAATATAATACTGTAAATCTACCAAAATCTCCTTATACCACCCTTTATCTAGATCCTCTAACCTCCATCCCCTACCCCCTTCTAATACAAACTCCCCCTTCCCCCCACCCTCCCCATTGCTTTGGATACATCAGAATAAATCCAAATCTTGCATCATGTCAGTATTTCTCACAGCTCTATAAGCCATCACTGGAGGACATTGAGAATTCTACTCCTATTCCGTAGGGTCAATGTTTGTAGGTATGGGCCCCATCCCAACAAATATGTTTTAGTAGATCTCTCATTAACTCGGACCCCCACCTGTTCAGTAAGAAACAACTTGTAAACCTCCACGGTCTACATCACCCCAGATGCTAGCCTCCATTTGTGGATGGCGCAGTGGTGTCTCCAGGACCAGTGGTCTCAGGCCACAGGTCGCCTCCGAGACCGAGTTTCAGTGACCCGCCAGTTGGCGGACTCCCTGATCTGGTGGCAGTCACCCCAGCATCTTGAAGCATGCATGCCTTTTCAGGCCCTGAGCCGCTCGAGGGTCCTCATCATGGACGCCTCCCTGCTTGGCTGGGGAGCCCACTGCAGGGAGCTCCACACTCAGGGCAATTGGTCACAAGATGAGAGCACCCAGCAGATCAACCTCCTGGAGCTCAGGGCCATACACCTTGCCCTGAGGGTGTTCTGTCACCATCTGCGTCATCAGTCGGCGCGGGTCCAGCCAAGTGGCGATGTTCTATGTGAACAAACAGGGGAGCACAGGGTGTCAGGAGGCCTTGGTCCTCTGCTCGTATGCAATCCAACAGGGTATCCTCCTACGGGCAGTGTACCTGCCAGGGCAGGACAACATGCTGGCTGACAGACTCAGCAGAGTTCTCCAGCTGCACGAGTGGCAGCTGGACCCCAGTGTAGCCAGTCGGCTTTTCAGGCTCTGGGGGGAACCCGTGATGGACCTGTTAGCCAGTCTGGACAACTTTCAGTTGCCCTGCTTCTGCTCCCGGCAGGCCCACCCCTCCAGGGTGGCAGCGGAAGTGTTCCTGGTCTCATGGTCGGAAGGCCTCATGTACGCCTTCTCTCCGACACTGCTGATCACGAAGACCTTATTCAGGACCCTCTGCGACAAGGCCTCGCTCATCCTGATAGCTCCTCGGTTACCCAGGCAGCCATGGTTCCCGCTGCTTCTGCAGTTGGCGGTGGAGGCCCCCATCCCCCTGGCGACCGCCCCGGGACTCCTATCTCAGGAGGGAGGTTCTCTCCTGCACCCCCAACCTGGGGTCCCTCTTGCTGATAGCGTGGTTGCTGAGAGGTTGACTCTGGCCCCTCTCAACCTTCCGGTTGAGGTGGAGGACATTCTGCTGGCCTCTCACAAGGCTTCTACTAGGAAGGCTTATGCCCTCAAATTTCACAGGTTCTCTGCTTGGTGCGCCCAACACGGGGCTGATCCTTTATCCTGCCCGGTGACTCTGGTGTTACAATACCTTCTTCACCTCTCTCAGTCCAGGCTCAAGTCTAACTCTGTCCAAGTGCACCTGAGTGCCCTGGCGGTGCACCACCATCTGGTGGATGGTAAGCCACTCTCGGTCCAGCCTTTGGTGACATCAACATTGCCTCCGGGACCTGCTTTTATTAAAATCCCCGGTTCGCCCTCCGCAACCGAATAGGACCTCAATGTTGTGTTGGGGCAGCTCATTCGCCCACTCTTCGAACCTCTGGCTACCTGCCACCTTTGCTACCTCTCCTGGAAGGTGGTTTTCCTGGTCACGCTCACCTCTGCTTGCAAAGTTAGTGAGCTCCAAGCCCTTGTGGCAGAGGCACCGTATACCAGGTTCTACGAGAACAGAGTGGTGCTTCGCACACACCCCAAATTCCTGCCAAAGGTAGTGTCGCCCTTCCATCTTAACCAGGAAGTTGTTCTTCTTACCTTCTTTCCAAGACCTCATTCCAGTCAGGCAGAGACAGTTCTTCACACTTTGGACTGTAAGAGAGCTTTGTCCTTCTATGTACAGCTCACTAAGGGCCACCGCAAAGCTTCTCAGCTTTTCATCTCCTATGACCCCAGAAGGCTGGGGGAGGCAGTGACCAAGCATACGCTGTCCACATGGGTGGCAGACTGTATCGCTTATGAGCAGGCGAGGCTCCTGCTGTAAGGCCGAGTCATGGCGCATCATGTCCGGGCCATGGCGGCTTCGGTGGCAAACTTGCACTTGGTCCCGATGGTGGACATCTGCCGGGCTACCACCTGGTCTTCAGTCCATACCTTCGCAGCTCATTACTGCCTGGAAAGAGAAGCCCGACGGGACAGTGCCTTTGGCCATGCTGTGCTCCGTAACCTTTTCGGGGTCTAGGCAACTCCTACCCTCCGACCCTTCTGTGGTCTGTGTACACGGACTGGAAAATGGCTGCTGCTTGCGGCTCCCTGTGAGGGAGCCCCTAATTTTTCCTATGGGCTTTCGGCAGCCTGTAGCTGGGGAGTCCCATATGTGAAGGATGACTTCCTGCTTGTTCCTGGAGAATGTGTAGTTACTCTCCTGCAACAGGTGTTCTCCGGGGACAACAGGAATCAGTCCTCACAACCCTCCCTCCTCTCCTTCGAGTTGCTTCTTTACCATTTTTTATTTTTGCCATCTTTTAGCTATGTCAGGGGTGGGCAAGTCCGGTCCTGGAGAGCCGCAGACCAGTCAGGTTTTCATGATGTCCCTAATGAATATTCATGAGATCTATTTGCATCAACTGCCTTCCATTGTTTGGAAATAGGTCCATGAATATTCATTAGGGACATCATGAAAACCTGACTGGTCTGCGACTCTCCAGGACCGGACTTGCCCACCCCTGAGCAATGTCATCTGACTGAGGAAGAGGCACCAATGGGCAGGAAGGTGATCACGCATGCATAGTGGCATCTCCCAAAGGCTTTCTTTGAAAGTTGGGGGGATGCTTCTGCAAGGGCTCTGTTGGTGCCGTCACCCATATGTGAGGACTGATTCCTGCTGTCCCCGGAGAACACCTGTTATAGGTAAGTAACTATGCTTTAAGCGGCTTGCCCAAGGCCACAAGGAGCACCTGTGGTACTAGTAACCCCAGTCCCTCCAGCCCAAGGTTGCTGTCCTCTAATAGGATTTGAACCCCTGGCCTGCCAGCCCAAGGTAACTTGCCCCAAACACTAGGCCACTTCTCCCTCCCTTGCTTATACAATAGCTTTGTGCATGTATATAACTTTGTAGTGTTATGGGCATGCAAAAGACTAGTATATATAGTCTGGTTTGTATGACTATATATGTTTCATCCATATTAATGTGTTTGCATGAGCTCACCACGGTCAGTGTGAGCATCAGCTTAGGAGGTGTACATTTTGCCAGTGGGGTATGGCATCTGAGACATTTGTCTTGTCAGAATATGGTGGACATGGGGATGTAGGCCATGCCAGGATGTATATTTCCCTGATTCTGGACCCACGGTTTCAGAATCAGGTTCATTACGTGCCCGTTTTCAGGTTACATGTTTCTGCCAGCTAAGCATGGCTGTTACAGAATCGGGCTCCATGTGTCTACAAAAATTACTGCACTGGAAAGTAGGCTCCAAGTTATGCATGTGCCAGTAAGATCTCACCCCCACTCCACCTGTTCTCTGCCCCCAGTAATGCCTATGTGTATAAAAGTATATGCTATGATATCTGTGTATGTATTTGTACACACTTATAACCTGGGCAGTTTTATAAGCACCTCCGTGAGCATGTAAAATGCTTATAAAATTCTGCTTATATTATGACTTCTACCACATCCATTTCAGGTCCTGCTATCTTCACCTTTGCCCCTTGTAAGACCCTAGTTGTGAAAAAATGTGGCTTCCCCATGCTCACTGAAGTTAGGTTCTAACCATGGTCCCTTCATGCAGGTCATTCCCTTTTATTATCTTGTATGTCTAATGCAGTTGTACCACTGCTGATCAGGGTTGTAAATGTCTTTCTTCTGCCAACACTTACCTACAATGGTGTCCTCTTATCGCCTTGAAATCAATTGGAGAAAGAAACGGGGAGATGGAACTTGAGGTGCTCTATTCATTCCTTGCATGAAGTTTAGGGGTGCCAACATGTACAGTACAGAGTGGGTCAGAAAGGTTTTCCTCTCTTACACTATAAAAACAATCCCAGTAACAATGAAAAGAGAGAATGCAGGAAAGGAAATGTTAGTAATGTTAGGTATCTGCTTGCACTTGCTAACTTAAAGAGATTTAGATTGTTTTAAGGCAAATCTGAACAGAAGGCAGGTTGTTTTTTTCAGTAGGTCAGAATCCTCCTGATAGTATCTCTCTGGTGCTTTCTGATGATCAGTCATTCCAGGAAACCCTGCCTACACGTCTGGTAGGCATATCACTCAGAGGCAGGTGTCAGAGAGCAAACAAAACAGGAAACTCACACCAGTTCCATTAGAGAAGGGCGGATTTTCAGCACCATCAAGGTGATGGCACAGTTGTAATTCTGGTTTCAGTTCAATGTCACTGAAGCTTTGTAAATCCCTGCTCTTAGAGCATGGTGGTAGACAGGGAGGGTAATATTTATAACAGACTATCTAAGGCATCGCGGCATCTACAATATACCTAATTTATAAGAGAAAGTAAATGCTTACTGTACCCTACAAAATGAACTCTCTCAGACATCTCACGAAACTAAGGGAGTCTTTTACTAACATGCACTAGGCGTGGTGGGACACATGTTGCCAACTAGCACAGGGCCATGACAGCGCAATCTGTGTTAGAGACGTGAATGGCCGAAGTAGGAGTGGAGAGTATGTGTGATGAGCTTAGTGCAGTAAGCGCTGTGTTCAAACCACACACTTACTGCACCTGCGCTAATGTAGCACACATTACAACAAGGATCCGCGTTAACTGCCAGGGAAATGCTTTCTGTGCCCCCGACAGCGTGGAGGTGTTGTACCTAACATACCGTGGTTTTGGTGCTATTGGTACATTAGGTACAACACCTTAGCACGTTAGTAAAAGATCCCCTAGGAAAGATATTAATGCCTCCTCTAGAACAAGTATAAATATGCACATATATACCTGCTTGGTTTATGTGCATGCTCTATAAAATGGAAAATAAGTGCATAAAAATACAACTCTGTACTCTGGAATGTCTACTCAAGTAACACATTAAAAAAATGCAGGAATTCAACCTATACATAAACTTTTATCCAAGTATAGCCCTGCCAATTTTATAAAAAATAACCCAACATATTTCTTCACCTAAAATACTGTTTTAGGTTCAAAATCCTTTATTAATTTACCCCCAAAGATGATAAGGTTCATTTAGTCTGCCCATGTTCTCTTCCAGTCAGGGCCGGAGCAAGGGTATGTGGCACCTTAGCTGAGCCTCATTCCCAACACTGCCCTTGCTACAGCCCCCACACCCATTGCTGCCGCTGCCGCCGCTGCCCTCTCCGGTACATGTAGTAGTGGCAATATATTCAAACAGGCACCTTGGTGCCAGAATTACCTTCTCTCTCGGTGCTGCGGTGCCATTTGCACTCCAATTCCACTTCCTAAAAGGATCATAAAGCTATCCTCTTAAATTTAGAACCGCAGTTCATTTTCATAAATTTAGGATACTAATTTAGGTGCCTTGTGTTTAAAATCTGTGCTAAGTTCCTAACATTTCTCCCCCCCCCCTAAATCCACTCCATATCCACCCCCATTTCCACCTATGTTTTAAGGATCCTTAAATTTAGGAGCCTAGTGGGACTAGAAGCTTGGAAGTTTGGGGGGGATGGTTTCAGTGGCAAAGCCCAGAACAATTAAAGTGGGTGGCTGTCACCACTTTAAATTTGCCACGGATATTCAATGCTGAGGCCATATACAGGCACTGACATTGAATATCTGGGTTGGCCAGATTTCAAAACCGGCTAAAAAGTTAGGACAGCTGTCCTAACTTTAGCCAGTTAGGATTAACTGGGCAGTAGCTGAATATTGCCACTGCCTGGTTAACCCACAGTGCCACCGATGGGGTCATGTGACATGCTAGGAGAGAATGGATGTCTTCTGATATCTCTCCCAGGCTCTCTCCCAAAAAATAGCTAATCAATAGCCCTTAGCCATGCTCCAAACACTCCTTGAAAGCCGAACAAACACAGTCGCCTACTGACATAGAGCGGGCTGTACAATCGCAAGGCTTGCCAATGAAATTGGCCAGGAAAGAGCGGGAGAGGCATACCTCTGGATCTGTTAAAATGGTGGAACAAACGGCCCCGACCTCTCCATCTCAAACAACACTGGTAGGAGAGATAACGGCAACCATGGTGGGAGCACTGGGCTCGCAATTAAACAAGCTAAATAACAAATTGTATGCAATAGCTCAAAACTTTGCTGAATATGGGCAATGATTACAGACTGCAGAGCAACGGATTGCACAACAAGAGGAGATGGCTGTGGAAGTGAGAAAAGAAATGCAATGCTTCTCAAAGTTGGTGAACTGGCAGCCCGACAAATTGAAAGACTTAGAAAACCGCAGTCGGCGGAATAATTTGTGATTCATTGGTGTTCCCATTACAGTGAAAGATGCCGAGCTAAGGGGATACCTACAGCTAGTTATCCCAGCTCCAAATGCAGGAGGCCCCATAGTCCTCGAGAGAGTGCACCAAGTAGGCCTGTCCCAGCCACATGATCAGAGACCGAGGATTGTTATGGCTCCTTTTTTGAACTACCTCCATAAAGAAGAAGTACTATGCACAATCCGGGTGAAAGGTCAGCTGCTCTACGAAGGGGCTAAAATCCATGCCTTCCAGAATTATTCCCAACCTCTTAGCCAGAAGCGCAGGGCGTATGCTGGTATATGCCAATGATTAGTAGAGGCCAAGGTCAAATTTGCAGTCATATATCCAGCCCACCTTCGAGTCTTTGTTAATGGTACAGCCAAACGCTTTGATACACCAGAATCAGCCAGCCCCTATGTGGACATTCTGGTGGGATCATCATTGGGGCGGTGAGAGACTAACGTGGAGCACTAATTATGGCAGCTCGATGAGGTGAATGAACAGAGAGAAATCCCAAACTCAGTCCTCTGTTAAACAAGCAAGACTGGAATCCTGGAAAGGTACTGGGTTAGGGTCCAGACGACGTTTTAATATCTGAACCAAAGAGACTGGAACCGGAGAACCCATCATGAGTCAGCACCAGACCAATAGTTGGGCCTTGAGGGTCCTATGCAGACTGCGTTTGATATCACACAGAGTTGTTGAAAATGCATTTGTATGTTTCTGTCGGTGTGGGTGGGAATGTCAGGCACTGGGAGGTGGGTGGGGGAGGACTGTGGATCTCCGGGTAGAGAGGTCGGTAACATGGGGAGCGGGGAAGCAGTAGGGGAAACTGCTGAGGTGAAGGGGAGTAATAGATACAAGAAGGAGAGGGGAAAGGGTAGGCAAAAGATGAGAGAGGACGGAACAGACAGCCAATTGACAAAAAGAGGCTGAGAGCGGATTCAAGTTCAATGATTGGCTAAGGTGGGAAAGGCAATGCTGGGTAAATTAATAGAAATGTCTGAGAAGCACTAATATAGGGACCTGGCAGAGCCATACCTAAATCTATATAGCTGAAGACCTTAGCAGACCTCTAATACTGCGAAGTGTTACACAGGGGAGAGGGAACTAAGCAATTCGAGGAGGTGCTTATGGCTAAGTGGAGCAGAGAGAGGGGGTCACAGATAGGTTATAATGTGTAAACAGACATTGGAACTTAGGAGAGGAAAGGGTAGTATAAAGTATCAATGGTAAAGGAGATTGGAATAGAGATAGGGCGGGGCTGGGATGGGACATAGCTATGGGAGGGAGCTCAACACATCCAGAAGTGATCTAATAATAGTTAAGGGAAAACCAAAGAGAAGAATGGAACTGGGGAATGCAAAGGAGGGAGGAAAAGTGGAGGGGAGAGGGAAAGAGCGGGGGGACACAGAAGGGAAAAAGGAATGACAAGGAGGAAAACGTGGTTCACAGAATCTTAAAATACGAGAAGGTTGTTGTGAAGGTAGGAGACGGTCCTGTAAATTGGGGGTCCTAGGCTGGGAGGACGCCTCCATTATTATGATTAAGAGCTGGATAAAATGGGAGATAGCTGTTTAGGATGTAGCCTGAGAGTAATTTCATGTAATGTGTGCGGTCTGGGCACTCCCACTAAATGTTATAAAGTGCTCAAGGCTTTGGCGTGACATAGGTGTGATGTGGCATTCTTGCAGGAAACCCACCAAAATGCTGCAGAACACGCAAAATTATGCTGAGACTGGGTGGGAGAGGTCTATGGTATCCCAGCCCAAGGGAAAAAAGGGGGATTGGCCATTTTAATACACTGTAATATACGTTTTGCCTGCAAAAAGAAGCACATAGATGCAAGCGGCCGATATCTCACCTTACAAGGGGACCTAGAAGGCAAACTGGTCATTTTATGTAACGTGTATGGCCCCAATACTCCAAGCGTGGCCATGTATACTTGCCTGGCCTCAGTCTTAGAGCAATTTCCAGAGGACCCCCTGATAGCCGGAGGGGATTTCAATGGTATCCTAGAGCTGCTTATAGATACGTCGGATGATGGAGCACAGAGGTCACGTGGAGGGGTAACATGCATATTAGACCGCTTCAAGCGTCGGCTACATCTAGTTGACCCATGGCACTTATTACACCCTACAGATAGAGATTACTCTCACTGCTCTAGAGTGCATGGGTCTAGTACCCAAATTGATTACATTTTAGTAACTGAACAGATCTTCCAGCAAGTGGAGGAAGCACAAATAGGCCCCGATGTTATATCAGACAAAGCCTCAGTTTGGGTGAACCTTAGCTGGGACACTCACAACCATGGGACATGGCGATTCCCCATATATCTTTACAGGGACGAACAATTCCATATTTACTTGAGGGGACTTTGGTAGTCCTATACCACTCATAATGCCCAACATATTGAAACACCAGAACCTTTTTGGGAGACTGCTAAGGCAGTACTGCAAGGGGATATAATAGCATATGTAGCAAGGCGATGCCGTTTGTTGAACGCTCGAGTAATCAAACTGGAGAGGCAGGTGATACTAGACCATAAGAGGCATGCGAACCATCCCATGACTGAGTTCTGGACTAGATTGCTGGAAGCCCAGGCAGCTTTAAATGAAACGCTACATCAGCGAGCCAAAAAATCTATCATGTACTATAAATATCAACTATATAGGCAAGGAGACAAAACCGGCAGATTCTTGGCATGATGTATCAAGGGGAGAAGTGTCTTAACGTTGTCACAGGTGGTGACAGCATTAAGAGATGAAACAGGGACACTATGTAAGGATGCTGAGAGCATAACACGTCTGTTTCATAACTTTTATAAGGCACTTTATGCCGGGGAGGCAGTCTCACCCACTCAAATAAAGCACAGTTACTTACCTGTAACAGGTGATCTCTGGGAACAGCAGGAATTAGTCCTCACATATGGGTACGTCGGAACCGACGGAGCCTGCGCGGGAAAGCTC